>CM062804.1:795431951-796089451 GCA_031772625.1 Pinus tabuliformis
TGGTGAACTTACCTATTTTCTTGGTCTACAAGTTCAACAAAATAAAGATGGTATTTTTCTTTCACAAACCAAATATCTCAAACAGATCTTGAAAAGGTACGACATGGAAGATTCTAAACCTGTATGTACCCCAATAGTAACAGGATGCAGTCTCAGCTCAAATGATGAATCAACAGCAATACATCAACCGACTTACAGATCCATGATTGGAAATCTGCTTTATCTAACAGGTACCTGACTTGACATCATGTATGCAGTAGGAATAGTTGGAAGATTCCAAGCAAATCCAAAGGAATCACACCTTCAGGCAGTCAAAAGAATTTTCAAATATCTTCAAGGAACACAGAACTTTGGTTTATGGTATCCTAGAGATACAGATCTCACTCTTCATGCATATACAGATGCAGATTGGGCAGGAAGTGTTGATGACCGAAAAATCACTAGTGGTGGTGCATTCTACATGGGTTCCAGGTTAGTATCTTGGTTCAGCAAGAAACAAAATTCAATTGTGTTATCTATAGCTGAAGCAGAATATGTGGTTGCTGCACACACAACTACTTTGGATGATGCAAACCTTGCAAGACATTCAGATCAAATGTATTCCACCCATCTCCATTCTATGTGATAATACAAGTGCCATCAGTATTTCAAAGAATCCAGTCATGCACTTCAAGGCCAAGCACATACCCATCAAATACCATTTTCTACGTGAACAAGTGCTTGAACAAAAGGTCAAATTGGAGTATGTTCCCTCCAAAGAATAGGTTGATGATATATTCACTAAACCACTGCCTAGAGAGACATTTGAATATCTCAGACAAAAGCTAGGAGTAGTTGTTGCATCATCCTGCTGTTAAATCCAATTTTTTCAGAGAAAGGTTATTATACGTGGGTTTCATGAAGTATAGTCACGTACACACATGGGTTTCTGTGGGTCAAGAAGCATATATGTGTTTTAGACAAGAAAAACAGTGGGGCAGGTAGCACAGGTTCAGGGGGAGCATTAGCCTTCACATACATTCAGCATTGTTGGCATTATGGTTGCTGAGTCCAGCCATGGCTTCAGCTATTTATACCATTTGTTGCTCAAGTCATGTAAAAGTCTAGGGTGTGATATGTCTTCTCATACATTTGAATGAGTCCTCTTGGAAAAATGATGTAATTTGTATCCCCACTTTACATGGGATGGATGATGTAATATTTCTTGTTTTTGTCATGTATAAACAATTGGTATATCCCCACTTGGTTGGGTGGATGAGTCAAATTTGGTATATCCCCACTTGGTTGGGAGATGGATGTATGAGTCATCGGTGATAGGAAGGTCATCCTCACATAGTTGAGTTATAGAGTCATGTTATTCTTTTAGAAAATATTTTTGCAGACTTTGCTTGTGCTCAGGGGGAGCATGGATGGTTTCAGTGCATCTCAGCATGTACAAAAGGGGAGCTCAATCAGAGAATTCAGCATGTACTCAGGGGGAGCATGAACAGCATAATGTATGTCAAAGGGAGAAAATATCTTGGTCCACCCTTTGCCCTTGATGTCAAAGGGGGAGAGTGACTTGGTGTTGTTGTTGCCATCAAGTCCAAAGGGGGATATTGTTGGCATTATGATACAGGTGTTGTCCTTGATGGCAACTCACTCAGATGAAAGATCATAGTGCAGCATGTCAACAACAAAGAATTACAGTTCAGACTACAAAGAATGAAGAAAGAAAGGTATACGCAGGTTCACCTTGACCAAGCTGTGTATACACGCAGGTTCACCTTGACCAAGCTGCATATACATACACACGCACTTTCACAGAAGGAAAAGCACTTATATCTTGGAAAACTAAGTTTTTGGTCCGTGGTATTTGGTCCAAGGTATTTTGACCCAAGGTATTTGGTTTGAGGTATTGACCCTAGGTATTTGGTCCAAGGTATTGGTCCTAAGTGGTTTTGGTCCATGGTATTGAGAAAAGCCTAAAACTATATAAGGAGGAGAAGATCATTAGGCCAAGGTGTGCAAGTATCGAATATCTAATGAAGTGTGAGATCTAGTATGCAGGTTATTTGCTTATGGTGTTGTGCTTGATCTGAACCAAGGATGAGCCTTAGCAGTTGATGAGGGTTAAGATCTAATGATGGATCGGGATCTTAAAGCTTGAAATGAATTATCATTATGTGGTTTGATCATGTATATTCTAGATCTGAATATTGACGCATGTGTTATTCTCTAAATATTATGATCTGGGTATAACTGAAGTCTGGAATAGCTGCAAAATTATGAATTGATATTTGCAAATGTGTACGCTAGTTGGCTTTGATAAAAACGCGCAAACACGCTGGTTCGACACATGGAAGTAGCGTATACCTTATGAATTATGATGTTATTGATGGATCCAGTTTGAAATTTATGAAACGTGGTCCTTGGAGGAAGAAAGAGGGTCGTAGCCTTCTGTAGGTCACTTCCTACATACTAGTAAACATATCGGCTAGTACAAGAGGTAGGGGTTTGTAGCTCCCTTCCAGTAGAAGCTAGAGACTGAGAGAAGGTTGTAACCTTCTGCAGGTAGAAGCCTGCATACTGGTATGAGTTTGCACCAGTACAAGATTGTAAACAAATTTTCTTATTATTAAAAGAAGACAGAGACGATAGCAGCAGGTGGTTTTTACCCACATTGGGTTTCCACCTTATATCTTGGTGTTCATGTGTGTTGATTATGTGTGATGCTTTATTTTGCTTTTACTGCACTATCTAACAAGTCTCTGATATACTGGTTAAAGTTCAATGCATGATAAATTGGCTAAATCAAAAGTTCTCTGCATATACGTTGGTTGCTTTAAGTACAGTCGCGTGTACACACTGGTTCACTTCTCTGAAGTAGCATATATAAATCTGTTTGGGAAATAAAATTATTGATCTGATAATACTGATTCACCCCTCTCAGTATTATTTCCAATAGACATGTCTTCTATTAGTAAAAGTTTTGAACATCTTATTTCTCTTCCTGATAATCATGAGCAAATAATTTATAATAAATTTAAATCATATATGGATTTTCATTCATATAATGGTTTAGATTCCAAAAATATAGAAATTATAAATGAACAATATTATTTAGGCAACGAGGTTTCAAATAATTAACAGGTTTTGAATAGTAATGTAGAAAGTTGTCTAATTCCGTAAATTAATACATTTTTCTCAGTCATGGAAGAATTTGATTTAGAAATTCATATTCATAACATAGAACAAGTCTCTCATAGTTTAACTGATCAGATTCAAGATCAATTTCCACAAAATTCTATCATCAATTATATTTCGCCAGAAAAAAAAACTTGAATCTTCTCATCTTGATATATCTACTAATATGCTCTTTCCTTCATTTTTTGATGATGAACATGATGATGTTTTAAATAATGTTTTTTGAATCTTCTCATCTTGATATATCTACTAATATGCTCTTTCCTTCATTTTTTGATGATGAACATGATGATGTTTTAAATAATGTTTTTTATTCATGTTTATTAGAAGAGCATATAATGGAAGTTGATTAGCTAACAATTAGAGAGGAACAATTTAAATCAGATTTAAAGGTTAATGACTCATGAGAGGTATTTCATTTTATTTCATCTTGCACCCATTATTCATTATACCCTGATTTATTTAATGATTATAATTCTCAGGAAAATGCTTTAAATCTTGCATATTTGTATTCTGATGAATTAGAATTTGATCAAGAGAAAAATGACATTAATGAAATATTTTCTTCTTCTCAAAATCACATTTTTCAACCTTCTAGATGGGAGGTTTCTGTAACAAATACATTTTCCAATGAATTGTCTAATGATTCATTTTATTTTCCAATTAGTGAAGAGTTTTGTGATTATAATAATCAATTTGGTAAAATAGAAATTTTTAACTAATCAAATAATGTTAATAGTTGTCATTCTACTTATAACAATTTATCTGATATATTGAAGGATAACATTCCATATACAATATTTTATTCTACTAGTCGACCATTGGATAATTGTTTAACATTTCAATTTTCAAAGCCCTGTCAAGAAGATGAGACATGTCAGTTGCAACCTATCATTGTGACAGATTCTAATGATTTTGCTAAGATCTCTAATGTTAATCACAACAATACATTTCCACTAAGTTTAAATCAAGATAATTTTTCACATAATTTAGACTCATCTGTAAAAAAAATTCCATTTTTTCACACCAACCATTGTACATATTTGGAAAGAATAGAAGGTTATTTAGAGGAATATTTCCATGAAAATTTCCCTTTAAATAGTCACATTCTTTTCATGCACATGTTTGATTCAATTCTACATTTATTATTGTTTCAATTTTTATTCCTAGTTTCTAGTATATATTTGATTTTATTCTTTCATTTTCCTAACAAACTTTGTTGTTATTTTAACACTGACAGTTTAGTGGGAAGGGATGCATTTTTTTCCTTCAACCGATTTCCTTCAAAATGGTGAAACAACATTACAATTTTTAATCATGGTTATGCTTCATCATCTTGTTGTTTATTTCAAAATCCATTTTCATGATTCCACACATACTTCAGTATTTGAAAATAGTCCTAGTTATTCCTACTCGCCAAATTCTTCATCCATAAGTTTTCCCAATCTCTAATATTTCTTCAACATACTTTTTGCAACTCAACTAAATTTTGGGTGAAAGAAATATTGATGAAGGAATATTTATTACATAACCATTTTCTTGATATAACTGAATTGTGGTTCGAGGAATCTTTTCAAGCAAAGTTTTATGTAAATAAAAATACAATTTTATTGTACATAATGCATGAAAATGTAAATAGCTCGATTCTTTCTTTTCCTATTATTATTTTAGTTTTTCCTATAATACTAAATGTTGATGCACATATGTTTGTAGGCTCAAAGCTACTTGAATGGCTACATTGGTATTACGATTTCACCTAATTCATTTTCATCTAATGTAGAATAGGTTTAGGAATAAAGTAGTTTCTCTTGTTTTTTTGGTAAATAAGTTTCTTCATGCTTATGTCAATATGCAAGTTTGAATTATCTTGTTAAATCTTCATAATACATTCATTATTTTTTAAATGAGAAGATGAATTGATTAAGAATATCTATATAGATTTTCTTTAATTAATAGGCATTTTCTTATTCAACTTGATGGAACATTTTACATTTGAATTCTCTTTCTTTTGAACAAGATTGATTAGAAAGTTCTGAGTTAATATCATATTCAGATGTGATTCACAAGAAAACTCATATCTTAATTATCCATTCGCATTTACCTTTGATAAACAAGAGACATCTTACACATAAATTTTGATCTACTTGATTGTTTAAGGGCCACTTCCAAAATTAGTTCTGGAAATTAATCCATGCTAATGATGGGATATTTCATTTCCAAGCAATCATTATGTCAATTTCTCATCATTCATCTATAAATCGGAGAGAAAAACAGGAGGATAAATCTTATCTTAAAGAACCAAGGATAGTCTACAAAATCTATAAAATTTTGGGAAAGGTCAGAGGTCGGATTTTCTCATTTTGATTAAACCTTGTTATCACCTCCCGAACTCCTGACTCTATAGTCAGGCCGACTTTATAAAGTCAAAGTTCGAGACTTAACAAACCACCAAGGATAGCCTACAAAATCTATTAAATTTTGGGAAAGGTCAGAGATCGGATTTCCTCATTTTGATTAAACCTTGTTATCACCTCCCGACCTCCCGACTCTATAGTTGGGCCGACTTTATGAATTCAAAGTTCGAGACTTAACAAACCACAACTTCATTTCTTGGTCTGAATTCTCGTGGGCTCGACTTCAAATTTTCCTGAATCGTTTGTAGGTCGGGGTCGGGTCCAATATAGGCAGGTTATCTCTATTAAGTTTCCCAATCCCTGACTATCCAGCTAAAGATAATCATATCAAATATTCTTATGAGATAAATGTTAGTGATTTATAGGTTACGAACTAGAAAGATGAAATGGTGATTTTGAAATCTTTTCAAATCTGAATCATTTGCAATAATAATTGCAAGATTGTAAGGAGCATTGGTATTGCGCCAATTCCTTATTTTCTTATTTCAAAAACAAAAGACATTCTTGAGAAAGATGTATCAAAATGAAGATGAAACATGATCACGATGTTTTCAAGGAAGTTTACTTTACCTTCTCATCTCTAATTGTTTCAGATATATTGTTATCTTGTTTAGAAGAAAGTAGAATTTATTTTGGTAGAATTGATGACTGTCATACATTTCCTCGATATTTCTTCTAAAGAGGTATTTGATAAATAAAAAATCATCTTACATCGATTTCGATTAGCCATTAATATTTATATCCTGATATATTTATGCTTCTCATGCACAGATAATTGTACCGAATATTCTAATGAGGAGTTAAATATCAATGATTTACAAATGGGAAAGATGAAGTGAAACAAATGACATTCTTGAGAAAGACATATCAAGCTGAAGATGAAACATCATCAAGATTCTTTCAGGGAAGTTTACTTTAGCTTTTCATCTCCCTTAGATTTTTACCATCTTGCTCATGATTACATTCATCAAATATTTATATTTAGGTCCTTATCCATTAAGGAATATAAGGACTTAGTTATGAAATGTTTAGTTAGATCAATTTTTATGATTATGAAGCAAGAGTCATTTTAAGAGAATATTGATTGAACTAGATTAATGAAGATTTTAACATTGATATCATAACTTTGCATTTAGTTTCGAATTTATTTTTAGGATAGATTTAATTTTTATTTTAGATGCATTTGTCTTTTTCCATTTTTAATAAAAGTCATGAATATCTCGACATCCAATCTATTAGTGAATGAAATTTTATCCATCTCAATCTTAATTTAAAGGAGACAAAGTAGTTGAAGGATTTAACAGAGAAAAGAGTCCAAACTTTCAATTCAATTTCTCCCTTATAATCCAATTTTCTCTTTCTATTTTGAATTATGATAGGTTGCAATATTTGTCTTCACATTTTCTTTATTTTGATTTTGTTATTTTCATGGATTAAATTTAGAGTGTTTTTCATTAAACAAATTTTGTAGTTTTGTTTTCTTTTTACTTCCAAGTTTTTTTTTTTTCAGTTTACTTAGTCATTTAGATTAATAAATTTTGTTATACATTTTTTCGATTAAATTATTGATTGGATTAAGTTTCTTAATTCTCATTTGTAAATATTTTACACTTCCTTCTCATTTGTTTTGTATTTCTCTTTGGTTTTGGTGTGTGTTCTTCTTCATTTGGTTAACATACTGGAAAGCGTGTCTTGCATTTAAAAAGGTGGATTTCTTGTTTAATTTACCACAAAAATAAGTAGATTTTTAGTTATGGAGTAAATTCTTTCTTATCCAATATTAATATAGTGTTCATTCAAAAAGAAAATGTTTATCTAACATCGTTACAAAGAGCACCATCCATTTCATAATATTAAAACTGGCATAAGTAATAATCAAAAATGGGAAAGAATAGTAGGCTTAGTTTTTATTCACCAACATTTTTTGTCAATCAAAGCAACTCTCTACATACCTTGCTTTTGTCACTTGGCTATGTATGATAAATTTCAAAATTAATCATAAGCTATAAAGTGAAAACATGAAGTTTTAAATTAAAAGAAGAACAAATAAACTCGCAGGGGCTATGAATGTTTGTTGGCAGCGGGTCGATGTTTGTAATTCAATTAAAGGGGATATTTGTGCCCATAAATAACGAAGCAATGAAAGTTTTAAAAGAGAGCCAAGGAACAAATGTGTGCAAAGATTTGGTTAGAATAAAGATTTAAGCCATTGTTTGATTTCACGACTGATTAGAAGCGTTGTGTTAGTATAAGTAATGGACTCCATATTTATGCTCTTTTGACATGTTATGATAAGTAAAGAGTATCACTGAATGAATCTCTAATCATTTTTAGATATTAAGAGTTGTACCCTTAAAACTAATAAGTGAAAATGTCGAATCAAGATTAAAAAGTTAAATCAGAAAATCCCAATATTTTTTATCAGAGATAACTGTTTCATTTTAGTGTGTCATCATTTGTTGTTACCCCAAAAACCACCCTTTTATTTTGAGAAAAATAAAGGTCCCTCATATAAAATTTTGGAAACATCATCTGCTTTGCATTTGGATTCCTATTTTTAGTGATTTTTCAATTTTTTATTTTGTCATTTTCGAGATGTCCATCATCTTCGTCGCGTCAATATGTTTCTAACAATATAAAATTTATCGAATTTTGACTTTCGGATCAAAAAATAAACTTGTTTGAAATTTTGATTTTCAATTATTTTATATTTGATTTTTAATTATTTTATATATATTTATTTTATTTTTATATTAGTCAAAGGTCATGATGATTTAATTCAAACTTCATTTATTTTTTCCCGATTGTAAATTATCATATATATATATATATATATATATATATATATATACCATGTTGGAAAATGATAATTTACAATCGGGAAAAAATAAATGAAGTTTGAATTAAATCATCATGACCTCTGACTAATATAAAAATAAAATAAATATATATAAAATAATTAAAAATCAAATATAAAATAATTGAAAATCAAAATTTCAAAAAGGTTTATTTTTTGATCCGAAAGTCAAAATTCGATAAATTTTATATTGTTAGAAACATATTGACGCGACGAAGATGATGGACATCTCGAAAATGACAAAATAAAAAATTGAAAAATCACTAAAAATAGGAATCCAAATGCAAAGCAGATGATGTTTCCAAAATTTTATATGAGGGACCTTTATTTTTCTCAAAATAAAAGGGTGGTTTTTGGGGTAACAACAAATGATGACACACTAAAATGAAACAGTTATCTATATCAACCTCTCTCTCTCTCTCTCTCTCTCTCTCTCTATCTCTCTCTATATATATATATATATATATATATTTCAACCTCCATACAGTTATCATTTTCCAACATGGTTTTATATATATATATATTAACCCCTCTCTCTCTCTCTCTCTATATATATATATATATATTTTCAACCTCCATACCATACCTCTCGACCATTCAATTAAACATGGTTTTTTTTATTTACATTATATATATATATATATATATATATATAAACCTCCATACCATACATGCTTCACACATGCCACACTCCATACAAACCATTGAATTCGTTAAACAATATAAACACCAAGAAGTCGATTTCTCCCATGCATGTGGGATTTTTCTTAACCATTTAACAATTTGTACTAACAATTTTACAAATTTGTCCATGCATTGCTACAGCACTGCTACAGGACTCCAACTTCCGGAGCAAATATCTCAAGTTACAGGGCACAAAATCAAGCCTAGGATAGCTAATTGGAAAGAGGAAATCGATGACAATAATCTAGAATCATTTATTTAAAAAAATCTTCAATCTAAATTGCCCAGAAATTCAATAGAAAAAGGGTTATGTTTTTTTATTAAAATTGGTTTTCTAGGTTATTTTTTAAGAATAAAATTGGATGTTGAAACTTTCTCTTACTATAATCTCAATGATTCATTATCTATCTATCAAAATTGTAACAGAACAAAATGATTTGGCTTAGATTTGGGGATTTGTTGTTAATTTATAGGAAGCAAGTTTTCTTTTAATAATCAATTTTGATTGTTTTGGATTGAGATTTTTTGTTTTCAATTCTAATATATTTTTAATAAAGATTTTGTAAATGTTTTATGCATAATTTGTAGAAGATTGTTACCACTTGGAGCTCATGATTTAGGGATTGAAATTGCAGATGGGAAAAAAGAGGATTATTCAAAATCCGAAGAAATCAGAAATCAAATTTTCTGGAAGTTGTCAAAAAACAAACCTTTATTGAACTCTGTAATTATAAAATAGGAGTTGTAGGAGAGTTAGAGGAGGCTAAACCAAGCAGAAAGAATTGATATTATTGTGGGATCTTTCTTCTCAAATCACAGTCCCAATAGGATTTGAAATTGTTGCACTTTAAGACTCTTGTTTTATAATCAATCTTTTACATTTAGAATTTTAGGACCCATCAAGTATTGATATTTTTCTAATGATGTGATCTGAGTATTGTATGATTTTCTAATTATTTAAAAGACATTGATGGTATTTTCCTCTATGGGTTTTCTTTATATTGATACTTGTTGAATGTTAAAATGTGCTTATGTCCTTTCTTTTGAAATGGTCAAGTATATGCAGTGTTGAGTTATTTTATTAACACAAATTTGTTATTTGTTTAATATGAGTGAATCGACATTCATTTCTGATATTCAAAAAAGATAGTTTATCAATCTTGCTCTCATTATCGAGATATATTTATTTTCTATCATTTAGATTAATTTTATTATATGCAAATAAAATTAAAAAGCACAAAAAATATAATCAGCTTTTCATAAGCTCTTTAAAGAAGAGCCCAAAAATCTATTTAAGTGCTTGACTGGACCCATATTCCAATCAGGGTTTTCACTCATTGAAACATTTGTAGTAATTTCTATAAATGCTACAATTGGGTGATTTCCTCATTCCCTACTGTTAAGATTATTCAAGCAGATCCATTCATACACAACATAATGGTATAGTTGTTTATATTTACTTGTAAGTATCTAGGACAATTATATTATATTAATTTTCTTTTAATTGGTTTTTATGTATATATTTTTGAAGTTAGATTAATGTAGGCAACCAGGCCTTTGTTCTGAAGAGTATATAGCCACATCAACCGAGAAGGGGTCTAATTGGGACCTCAATTGGGCCAATACTTGTTGCAGGAGGAATTTTTCCATCTGTCAACACAAGTTTGCAAAACTTTGAGGCTAAGAAAATAGTGCAAGTATCCTAAGTCTATCTTTAAAATTCATTCTTAATGTTAGATTTCACATAAGTTAGAAGTTTGGGGTCACTACAAGCAAGTATACAGTCATCAAAATAAAGTACAAGAGAATATGGTCACCGACTAACTTGATATAGACAATAAGGTTAGAGTGGCATCTAAAAAGCCAAATTCAAGAAGGAACTAGTTCATTTTTTCATAAAAATACTAACTCAAAGCTTTCTTGAGGCCATACAAATATTTCTTAAGGAAATCGCTCTAAACAAATCCAAGTGTTGTTCCATATAAATTATTCTTGTAGTTCCCCATGCAAGAAGGTGGATTTGTCATCCATTCGATGAACCTCCCATTGATATGGTGTTGTAGGGAAAAATTGAGGTGGATGGAATTCATTTGGCAACAAGAGCAAAGGTTTTAGTGTAGTTAATACATTCATGATGTTAAAATCATTTAGCAACTAATTGGACCTTGTGTTTATCACTAAATCATCTATAGCAAACTTAGTTTTGTAAACCCATTTGCATCAAACAAGTTTTCTTCCTTTCAGAAGAGGGATTAGATTCCAAGTACATTCAACATCATGAATTGAAATCCTTCATTTGTGGTTTCATCCTAGTCTAGATGGCCATAAGCTTCCTTGAATGTTTCTAGCTCTAGAGTCTCTAAAACTTGAGCCAAAGGAGAAGAGGCTCACTAGAATTGTGAATGTCTTTGATGTTAATTAAAAGGATCATCAACTAAATCATCAATAGCTTTCGTTGTTCTACAACAAGAAAATTGTGGAGTTGCTTTAAGTTTGAGTTCAATGGACTCATTTAGAAGATGACACTAAAGCACTATTTCCATCCTTGATGTTCGTATACAAAAAAGAAGAATGACCCAGAGTAAAAGCAACAAGGTTAGAAGAAGAAAAATTTTGCGTAGGAGTACAAGGATTTGGTACATGCATTGACTGTAGCTCATAGGTCGAAGATGGCTTCAAATATTAGGTCAAGGATGTAAGCCAAGAGGCTTTCTTCAAATTTAGCATATATTTTGATCATGATTTATGTGGTATAAGGTACAAGAATTTGACAACCTTTTACATTATTTATATAGCCAATAAAAATGAACTTATCACTTTTAGGTTGCAAGGTTTTCCTTTCTCATCAAGAAAGTGCACCAATGCTTTATTGACAAACATGTGAAATTGTCTTACAAATGGTTTTAGTTACTCCATATTTATTTGGGTGTTGTATTTTATAAATCCCTAATGGGAGTACAATTAACTTCATAATTTGCACAATTAGTGGCTTCTATGCAAGAACAAGGATTGAGTTCCCTATATTGGAGCATACAATAAGCCATTTCATTTAAGATAAGATTTTTTCTCTCAACAACACCATTTTATTGTGCTGTGTATGGAATAGTGTGTTGTGTCTAAATACACTATGCAATGTAGTAAGTACTAAACATTACGTTGACATATTATCCCCCATTACTTGTTCTTAGCTCTTTAAACCAATGTCTAAATTGTTTTTTCTACAAGGGCCTTAATGGTCAAAAATATGTCAAAAACTTTATTCTTGAGTTTTAAGAAGTAAACATAGTATGTCCAAAGAAGTCATCAATGAAGGTTAGAAATTGCTTAATCCTAGAGAAAGAAGCAAAAGGAAGTGAACCACAAAAATCACTATGCACACATTATAGAGGCACATCTATAAAAAATGTATCATTGATGTTTACCAAGAACACAAGATGAATAAACATCATCCCTACAAGAAATGAGAGAAAGACAATGACCATATTATGCTTGTTAATTTTTCAATGTTCTATGTTGTAACAATCACTTTTAACAAATTTCTTCTTTCAGTAGCAATCACTTTTCCAATTAGATTTCAATCACCCAATGACAATAAGCAATTGTAGATAGAACAATAAACAATATGCACAATATAAGACAGTAAAGATCAATGAGACACGGATATTTAGGTCAAAGACCACAGAAAAACCCCACAAGGGGGAAAACCCAACCAGATTCTTCTTCTATTAAATGTTCATCAAATGTTTAGCAGAGATACATAGCCCAAATACATTCAACAACAATAGTCAAATTCAAAGCCTTGACTTTCAATTCAACCAATCCAATATTCAATCAAAGATGAGACAAAGAGTCAAATCTGGTCGAATATCAATTTTGCAATTTTCAATGTTATCAAAGTCAAAGTCAACGCAATCCTAACCAGTCAATAGTCAATGGTCAAAGTGTCAAAAAAATTCCAGTCAAAGATGCAAAGAATTCAGCCTCTTCTGATCAGTGAAACCCAGTTAAAGCAATCCAAGAATTTTGCCCACAAATTGGTCAAAGTCAACAGTTTGACCCGCAGAAACCCTAGCCTCATATCTGCAGCCAAATATGGTCAAAGTGCCCAAAATATTTCGTCTTCTTCTCCCTGAATTCGACCTTCCAGAAAAGATCTAAAAATCCGCCAAACCAAGACAAATCTCCCAAAGTCAGCGTTGGTCAAAGATGCAAAAAACAGAAAAGTCAATGTTGTCAAATCAGTAACCCTCTCTCTCCTTTGCACATGTGAACTCAAATCCTGTAATTTCATATTAGATCGAACCAACGAAAGAAGAAATGATGTGTGATGTGATGCCTCCAAGTGATGCCCGGTGAGGTGTATTTATATGAGGTCTTGGGAGTTGAATTTCTCCTTTAGGTTGACTTGTACCTTTTGAGTTGTCTTGGACCCACGTCTCCATGTGCAAATTTTTTTTTTCCAAGGGCAAGTGGAGTCTCCTTAGGGTTTGTTTCACCTCCCAAATGGGTAAATTGTTCCCTCGGCAGCCAATTTTCAACAATGTCGACATAGTTGTTGAAATGAGAAACAATTTAGGTGGCCAAACTAATCATAGAAAATCAAAAGACAATAGCTTGAGTGTTAGCTAGCAGGTTTAATTCCTCCTCCACCTGGATTTTATCCTTGGGAAACATGTTAGCCTATGTCACAAAAAATTGAGCAAGTTGAAAATATTGACGAGTAATTCCTATCAGCCCTAAGGGGCAAGAAAAAATGAATATCTTGATATTGAGGTGAATAGTGGCATTCATTGAGATACGATCCTAGATCTTGCCCAAAACAATCCTCTAAAGTAATTGATTCACCAATTACCGTGAAAAAAATAACTAATCATAAAAGTTTGGCCATGTCATTGCTATGAGCAATAAAAACTAAATGAAGAGAAGGTGACACAAAGTTGCCAAATATGTACAAGCTATTAATATCATTAACCATTCATGATGTTACTATATATTAAGGATCCTTTAAGTTCTTTATTACAACCTAGTGAGGCAAAAACTCCATGGTTTTACCTTTACCATATAAGTGATTTGTTAGATAGAAAGAAGCTAACATGGGAGACTAAGAAAATATTGTACATCATTAAAGAAACCATCAACAAGTTGAACCATCAAGATCATACAACACTTAAATATATATCATCACCAACAAATATGTGTTTGGTTATAGTTTTTTGATTTATGTGGTTGGGATTGTTGATTACAAGAGGAAGATCCACATATTTAAGGATTTTAGTCGATGTTTCGGAACCACCGGCCAAGTCCATCTTCAAATTGATTTAAGCATACAAAAAACAAAAAAATAGATTTATCCTTAATAATATGATAAGAAGCTCCTAAATCAAGAATCCTCTCATTTAAAGAATTAGAATTTGATGCATGGAAAGAAAAACCAACAACAAAAAGAACATTTCCTTTCGAGGAATGCGAATAAGAATTATCCAATTGGAGGTTGTTATTCTTCATGATTGCTTTGATGACTTCCTCCATTTTTTTGAAACAATATGACTCTTCACCACTATCTCATTCACAAAAATTGCAATTCTTGTTAGACTTGCATCCTTTTGGTTGAGCTCCTACATAAACTTCAAGATCAAGATAAGGTACAGGGGGTCTGGCAGCTTTATCTTCTTTGTTGTGGATAGGACGTTACTTCTTAAGATGCTTGAGGCCTTATGTTTATTGTGCCACTAAGGATTCATTAGAGGGACCTGCAATACTTATCAATCCAAGGTACAAGAGCTTATTTTTTAATCGAACTAGAGAATCATAAAATGTTTCAAAAGAAAGCATTATGTAAGCAGTGCCTTGATAAGGAAAGGCCTCTCTAGTAGAGTGAAAGGTGGATACAAAAATGGAATAGGAATTTCTAATTTTTGAAAGACTAGCCAAAATTAGTTGATCGTTGTCTTTCTTAATTTGACAATCTAGAAGTAAGAGCCTAAGTGACTTCAACTTTGAAAGAAAATTTTCAATGTGACTAAAATCATTAGGATACAGGGAATTCAACTAATTTTTTAGTTGATAAGCTTGAATTTAGTTGTGTTTACCAACCATGGTTTCTAACTATATCAAAGTTGTATTAGGAATTTTAATCCCTTGAAGATGAAACTCCAATTTGTTTAAGATTGATATCCCTATGAATCTACATATTTAATCATTTTTGTTGTCCCATTTGACTCTCTTCAATGCATCAACGAGGACAAATTTTGTTCCCAAGGTGACTCAATAAAGTCCCTTATTTCTCAACAAATCCTTGATACTATATTTCCAAGAGAAACCATTCTTACTTGTAAATAGAATCACACTTGAACTAGCCATATCACAAACTATAAGTAAGATGAATTTAACAAAAGAAACTAACCAAAATAGAAATATTTTGTAAAAATAAGGACTTTGAACAAAAATGCCACCCAAAAGGGTCCTTGAATGTAGAATTTATGCTTCTTAAAAGTTTAAAAAAAGGACCGAAAGCAATTTTGTAAAAAATATAATGCAACATGCTTAAGACGATGAAATTTGAAGCAATGGACCACACCATTGCGTAGAGCATGAAATGTGTTAAGAAATCAAGGTATATGTAGATTCCTCTTATTTGATAATTACTTGTGAGATTATGTTGGCCTTTCATTACTTTATATATCTTCTTTCATTAAGGAATTACCAAAACATAAAGTACATGAAGATCACAAGAATAATAAAACACAAGATATAGGCTCCAAGTCATGGCAAACCCCTCCAAGGGGAAAACCCAGTAAAATTCTTCTCTTCTTATAGAATCAGTTCAAAATTAGATTTTCAAGACCTAATAACCAAGACCAAGACTTCCACCAAGCACCAAATCAACCCTCCAAAAGATTTCCTCCAAACAAGGCAAAGTCTACCAAAGTCAACGAAGGCCAACCTCTTCAAAATCTACTTCAATCAAAGTTTTGGCTCTCCAAATCAGGTTTGCAACTCAACTTGCAATTCTTTGCCTTGCAACTCGCATAGAAACCCTAATCTTTTCGCACTTGTGAGTAGAAAAGTCAAAATTTCGATCTCCTTCCTTCGCCTAGTCTTTCTTCTTGTCTTCTTGTCCTTCGCTCTTATTTTCCTTCTTGTCTTGGTGCAAATCGAACTTGATTGTAATTGGTATCCAAATGAGTCGAAGTCTCTTCCTTTTTATGCCCTTCTTAAGGGGACGAATAGGCCTCTTCTAGGTTGCCTTTCACTGGCAGGGTCGACTTGGTCTTGGGAGTCCAAATTGACTTTATAAACTCAAAAACAATGTTTCTTTCTTGATACAAATTACCCAAATGGGTCTTTTACATATGACAGTGACTCTTTTGACTCATGACACATATTTTTGTTGACTTGACAAAACCTAGAAGCATAAAATGTATGCTTGACCTAATTGACCAATCAAATGGAACATGAAACCCATTCTTGAAAATCAATAATTTTCTTTCTTCTTTTATTTGTTACATAAAATATACATAATGACATGAGTATAATGGCAATTATGAAGACCGAAACTAGTTACATTTTCCAACACTCCCTCTTAACTAGGGAGGTATTCATAATTGTCCACCTGGTACATGGACATTTCTCAAGTTGAAAAGTTATCATAAGAAGAGTCAGATTGGTAAGCCATCATTTAAGCATCAACATCATATCCAACATTTTCAAACATCATTATTGCAAGGCCTTGACTAATAAGCTCTAATTCTCCACAAGATTAGAGCACAATGTTGGGAGGCATACATATAGACATCACAAATGCCTCTCAATGCACATACCCCATCTGGATGTTCATCGAGTATGTCCTTCTAGGACTATTCTTATCTTGGATTCCCAATCCTCAAAGAATATTTGTCCTCTTCGACTACTCTTATCTTGGATTCCCAATCCTCGTGAAGCATTGGTCTCAGATGATTTCCCAATCCTTCATTCTCCTTTCCAGTGCCTTCACTAGATGTACAGTTGTTAGTCCCAACTTAATGCATGACACCTTGGAGAATATAGTGTCCCATCTCACTCCCTCTCAACTAGGGAAGAGATATCAACAAGGCCAAGCTTGTTTCTCAAATACTCCAACATCCTATTTGGGAGAGACTTTGTCAATATGTAAGCTACATGTTCGTATGTGGAGATGTATTGCAGCTTCACAACCCCATCCTGCACCAAACTTCGGATGTAGTGATACTTATTATTAATGTGCTTTTTTCTAGCATGAAACACACGGTCCTCAGTCAACCCAATACAACTCTGATTGTCACTATGTATAATGGTAGGGTACAATGGTCCTTCAAACAAATATGATAGTACCTTTCTAAGCCAAACAACGTCTCTAGCAACATCACTTGTTGCAACATACTCAACTTCAGCACTACTCAAAGCAACATAATCTTTCTCCTTGCCCATCCATGAGATCATAGAGGATCCCAAGCTAAAACATCCAACGGTAGGGTTTCTTCCATCTATCTCACTGCCACCCCAATCAAAGTCTATATAGCTTAATAGTCAGATCTCATTGCCATCATATTTTAGGAAGTGATGGATCGTCCCACGAAGATATCTTAAGATATGTTTGGCTGCTATCAATGATCATGTCTTGGCTCCATCTAAAAATGATTGAGGATATTTACTGCAAAGCATATGTCAGGTCTAGTGTCTACGAGATACATCAAAGAGCCAATCAATTGTCAGTAACATGTAGGATCAACTGAGCTAGATTTTGAACTCCTCAACTTCTTCAAATTGGTGATCATTGGAGTTGTCATTGGTTTGTTATCCATCATACCAAATTTCTACAAAATCTTGATCACATACTTCCCTTGACCAAGATAGACCTCTCCAGGTCTTTTCCAAACCTCTAATCCCAAATAGTAGTGCATAAGCCCAAGTTCCTTCATATCAAATTCAGCTTCCATCTACTTCTTACATTCTTGATTATGATTCTCTACACTTGTAACAAGTAAGTCATCCACATATAGCAATATAATCACAGGTTCTTCCTTAACTACCTTGACGTAGAGATTGGAATTTGCATAACTCTTGACGAAACCAAGCCTTAATAAATAGGCATTCATCCTTACATACTAAGCTCTAGGTGCTTGCTTCAAGCCATATAGAGCCTTCTTCAATCTACAGACATGAGTTTCTTTGTGGTTCACTTTGAATCCTTAAGGTTGCTCAATGTACACTTCATCTATTGTTCAATTTAGAAAGATTGCCTTAACATTCATTTGATGAATGTTCAATCCTATAGTGGCAATTAGATAGATCAATGATCTAATAGTTTTATATTTGGCAGTAGGAGCAAATGTTTCTTCATAATCAACCCCTTCTCTTCGAGATAAGCCTCTAGCTACAAACCTAGCCTTATATTTTTCAATGCTCCCATCAACTACATGTTTTATTTTGTATATCCATTTGGAAGTAACAACAGATTTGTCACTAGGTTTGGGAACAATTTCCCAGACACCATTCTTCGTTATAGAGTGGTATTCTTCCTGCATTGCATTCCTCGATTCTAGATTTTCGGCTGCCTTTTCATAAGTGGAGGGTTCCGCTTCAATGAGGTTTGTCATGTAAGTTGCATATCCTGAATACCTTTTAGGATTATTGCTTTATCTGAAGGTTCCCTTTGCTACAGCATGTCCTTCAACTTCTTGAAGAGTTGTTCTTAACCAAGTTGGCCTCTTACGAGTTTCTGGAATGATGACTTGTTGCATAGGCTCACTTGGTCCTTCAACATCTTCATGGCTAATTCCTTGATTATCATCATGATCTAGAATTTCTTCGAAGACGGGGACTTCTTCTTCATTGGGGTCAATAAGAATTTCTTTGGACTTCTTGAATGCAATGTTCTCATCGAAGATGACATCTCTGCTTACTTCAATACGATGGTCTTCCTTAATGTAGACTCTATAAACTTTACTTGAATTACCATACCCAACAAAGATACCCTTCATCCTTGTGGGGTCCAATTTCTTCCTTTTATCCTTCAAATATGAATGTATACTAGATACCCAAATATTCAGAGATCATCAACATTTGGTTTCCTTCCTAAAAATGCTTCTTTTGGAGTCATATTATTAAGACTCTTATGAGGGCTTCGATTTGTGTATATACATTGTTGTTACAATTGCTTCTCCCCATAGGAACTTGGGTAGGTCTTGGTCATGTAGCATGGCTCTAACACATTCTTCAATTGATTTGTTCTTCCTTTCAACCACACCATTCTGTTGAGGATTATAGGGAACTATTAACTCCCTCTTAATTCCTGCTTCCTTGCAAAATGCTACAAGTTCCTTGGAAGTATATTCTCCACCATTGTCAGATCTTAGGGTCTTTATCTTTCTCTTTGTCAAAATCTCTACTTTTGCTTTGAACTCTTGAAATTTCTCAAAAAAATCATCTTTAGACTTGAGGAGATATATCTAAGTCTTTCTAGAGTGATCATCAATGAATGTCACATAATATTGATGACCTCCAAGAGACTTTTCTGCCATAGGTCCACAAACATCGGAATGAATGAGATCCAATATCTCCTTGGATCTTGTATCACTACTTGCAAAAGGTTTCTTCACATTCTTTCCTAGAGCACATCCCTTGCAGACTCCTTCATGCTCTTCTTTCAATTCAGGGATGCCATTAACCATTTGACTCAAAGATGGCAATATCTTATAGTGAAGGTGACCATACCTTCTATGCCAAAGTTCAGGAGGACTAATATGCAAGTGTACAAGAGCTTTAGGTAGAGGTGTAAGAAACTTATACAACCTCCCCTCATGAATCCCAATAACCTAAGCTTTATCAATACTAAAACCCTTAGCCCATATAAGAACTTTACCATCAATAAGAGCAATTCTATCACCTTTATCTTCTAGGCAAGAAATAGAAAGCAATTTTTTCTTCAAACCCGGAACATAAAGTATATTATTGAGATGAATTCTTCCACCATTTCCCAATTCCAAAGAGGTAGATCCAATTCCTTTGATTGAATAGGTCTTCTTGTCTCCAAGTTCAACTGAATGAGAGGAGGTTCCCTTTCATTAGAGAAATTTTGAGGTCTAAAATGGGCCTAAAGCAAAAATGTACAACCAAAATCAACTTTATAAGCACCAATATGATTCAAGATGAAGATGTCAACCATGGGGGATGATTCACCGTTTTTGGAGTAAAGTAAGAAGGTTAAAAAATAAAAAAAACTACTTTTTCAACTCGTATTTTTAACTTGTCTCCCTACAGTTTTACTCAAATTTTGAGTAGGAGCACTCGTTGGAATTGGAATTGAATTCCTCGTCCAATGAGTACCCATGTTGCATACTTTTGGTGGACCATGTTACACGAAAAATGAGAAATACATGAAAAATGTGATTGCAATCACGATTTTTCATATATTTCTTATTTTTCATGTAGCAAGGTCCATCAAAAGTATGCAACATGGGTACTCCTTGGATAAAGAATTAAATTTCGCACTCTAAATTTGAGTAAAATCGCAAGGAGATAGGTTGAAAATATGAGTTGAAAAAATAGTTTTTTTTTCCTTTTTTCCCTCTAAAATTTGATGATGTAATCTAATCTTATTTTATTATTTCCACTACTATTTTATAATATTCCTTAGGATGACCATTTTAGACCTCAAAATTTCTCTAATGGATAGAGTTTGTAGTTGTCCATAATCACTTGTCATATGTTTTGATGCTCCACTATCGATCACCCATACATTATCATTTTCAAAAGTACCTGAGAGAGCAGAGAAGAAACTTCCATCCATGACAGCTTTAGATAGCTTGGAGATGAGCTTGAATACACATCCTTTGATAGAATTCAAGAGACTTCTAATAGTTTTGTAACCATTCTTCATATAACTTGCCATTGCTTCAAGAATATCTTCCTTCAAGATAAATCTTTCTTCAAGAGAGAGTGCCAACAAAGTGATCTTCAACTTATTCTTTCCTTCACCTTAGCTCTGATACCATGTTGAGAAATCAAGGTATATGTTGATTCCTCTTACTTGATAATTACTTGAGAGATTATGTTGGTATTTTATTACTTTATATATCTTATTTCATCAAGAAATTACCAAAACATAAAGTACATGAAGATCACAAGAACATCAAAACATAAGATATAGGCTCCAAGTCAAGCCAAAACCCCTCAAAGGGGAAAACCTAGTAAAATTCTTCTCTTTTTATTGAATCAGTTCAAAATGAGATTTTCAAGATGCAATAACCAAGACCAAGACTTCCACCAAGCACCAAGTCATCCCTCCAAAAGATTTCCTTAAACAAGACAAAGTCTACCAAAGCCAATGAAGGTCAACCTCTTCAAAATCTGCTTCAATCAAAGTTTTGGCTCTCCAAATCAGGTCTGCAACTCGGCCTGCAATTCTCGGCCCTGCAACTCGTACATAAACCCCAATCTTTCGTACGTGTGAGCAGAAATCATCATAATTTTGGTCCCCTTCCTTTGCTTAGTCTTTCTTCTTGTCTTCTTGTCCTTCGCTCTTGTTTTCCTTCTTATCTTGGTGCAGATCGAACTTGATTGTAATTGGTATCCAAATGAGTAAAAGTCTCTTCTTTGTTATACCCTCTCAAGGCATCGAATAGGCCTCTTCTAGGCCAACTTTCATTGACAAGGCCGACTTGGCCTTGGGAGTCCAAATTGACTTTATAAACTCAAAAATAATGTTTCTTTCTTGATACAGATTGCCCAAATGGGTCTTTTACATATGACAATGACTCTTTTGACTCATAACACATACTTTTCTTGACTTGAAAAATCCTAGAAGCATAAAATGTATGCTCGACCTAATTGACCAATCAAATGGAGCATGAAAGCCATGCTTGAAAAATAATAATTTTCTTTCTTATTTTATTGGTTACATGAAATACACATAATGACATGAGTACAATAACAATTATGACGACTAAAACTAGTTATATTTTCCAACAAAATATTAGTCACAAAAAAAAGTCACTCCAAATGTATTTCTTGTAATAGAGATATACATGTTTGAAAATAATTGTCAAATCCCAAATCGCCAATGGAGTGGGGTTAGCCAAAGTGACATATGGTAGGTTTGGAAGAGCCAAGTGGCAAGTTCATTGCATTGTTGTTATGGCAGAATGTTGATGTGGCAAGTTCACTACATTGTTGCTAAGGCAGAATGTTGACATGGCAAGTTCATTGCATTATGATTGCAGAACGTTGATGTCGCAAGTAACACATGGCAAAGTAGTGACATGGCACTAATGACATGATACATTGATGTGGCAATAATATGTCACAAGGCGGCATGGTGCATCCCTATAACTGATGCTTGGCAATTGATGTACCAAGTCTCCTATGGCAAAGGTTCCATGTGGCAAGCTCCAATTGGTGCCTCAATCCACATGCAAGAAAAATAACATGTTGAATTGTTCAAAATTTGATTAAACTTTTAGAAAATTGTTTAGTGAACTAAATCCATTACATGAAATGGTTTGAGACCTTCAAAGTGTGAATGGACCACCAGCGGCATGGTCTCTAAGGTCCATGTGATAGGAAGACTCCCCTTTGTAACAATTCCTAGGAAGGTGGAGAGTAGTATAAAAGGATGCTGATGTGAATGGGCCAAGTAAGCTCTTTTGAAGGTTATAAAGGACAACCTATGAAAAAATTGTTCAAGAGCACAAAAAGGAGGGGAATAATACAACGGAAGGACTCAACATTCAACCACCAAAGGCCAAGCATAAGTCCCAAGAATACATGATCCCAATCTTCAAACAATTACTGCAAGCACAAATCAAATACACAAGCACAAAAAAACCAAGAGGCCAAAAATACAACCAAAAAAAAGCATGGGTATTAGAACAATTCTAGAAGTATATGTTTTGTTTGCAAGAAAGGGAAACAATTTTAGCAATCTTACTCAAATTTGTTTTTGACTTACTAAGATTCCTCAAGATGCAAAGCCAAAGATCGTACGTAACATTGTACTAGAGAAACTCAATTTTTTGCCAAAAGAGAACCAAGAAGAGACGCAGGGAATATTTAACACAAACTTTATAAAAATGTTATTGTCTTTCTTGAATCACATGAGAAGTGACCATATCTTGGGTAAACAAAAGCTTCTTCGAACAAAACAAAAGATGTTTCTAATTGGAAACACCCTTCCAAACATAATGGATTGATTCTATTGGTAGCAAAAATGCTCAAAAACTATAGAAAATATGCCTTTGTTGCATGCAATGAGACTAGTTTAGGATCTTACTCAACAACGACCACAAATCTTGAAAAAAGCTTGGATACCAAGTTTGAAAAACAGGGTATATCTACAAGGTTGAACAACATAAGTCAAACACACATAAATAAAATACCAATACACCAACTTTTACATGGTTAAAACCCTCAAAAATGTAAACAATCCACGGCTCTAACGAACCTAACCACTTGAAGCAATTGGTTAATGTAAAAAGGACAATTTATGTGAACATCTCTCACAATTGATTATCAGCAAGTGACCCTACATGCTCTTTAAATGCAGATCTTAGACCAATTGGCGGTTAAGCTAAGAATCAGGGGTTGTTAATATCAATCTTGAACTATAAAACCACTCATGTAAGACATGATTGTGACTATTTAATTAGTGAAGTATGAAAGCACACTAAAATCACACTTTAACCTACCCTTACATTAAACCAATTTGACCTTAACTAGCAACAATGTATAAAAATTTGTATAAAAACGAGTATAGGTAACTACTAATTTATACAGGCAAGCTCGTTTACTAGACATTATGCATGTGTGTTGCTATCTACATTGAACCTAGCTCTTGATAAAATGTAGTGCAAGTGAGTCCTTGTTAATTTGGCAGCTCAAGGACAAATTCCCTCTTTTGGATGGTTCTCCTCATCAAGAAAGACCCCTCCTAGCCCTTGGAATAATTTAATTTGTTCAAGGAAAAATTTAATTTTTAAGGTGAAACCCACATGTGCACAAAAGTTCAAGTCAGCCTGGGCAAGTTAATTCGACCTCCCAAGTCTCATATAAGTAGACCTCATGTTACAACACTTTGGAGCATTATAACATTTTCTCTCTCCTCTTATTTGGTTCGTACATATCTGCATTTGGAGGTCTGAGCTCACGTGTGCAAAGAGGAGGTTATTTTTTATTTATGCGTTGACTTTTTGTTTGGTATAGTTTGACCAATCGTTGACCAGCTTTGACTTGAGGTTTTGACTTGGTTTAACTTGGAAAAAATCGATTTTGGGAGGCTGAATTCTTTGGGAAAAGGACCAAACTTTTCTCAACAATTAGACTTTCTCCAACCGCAGCCTTTGACTAAAGTTGACCACATTTTGACCACAAACTTTCTCTCCTTTGACCAAACCTTTGAGGATTGTTTTGACTGTGGTTTGAGCAATAAAGAAGGATGAGTTGTTAAACTTTTGATCGAGCTCAATTGGATCATTGACCGTTGACTTGTGGATTGGTTTGGGCATCATTTGTTGTTGATGACTTTGACAGAATTTTCAAATTTGACTTAGATAGAACTAAGAATTTTCAAATTTGACTTGTTGACCAAATTTGACTTTGGGGCTCATCTTTTGTACATTGGTTGGTTGGTCTCTTGGACAGTGAAAGTTTTACTTTGACTCTTTTGTTGATGAATTGGAACATTGTATCTCTCTGTTGAACATATGATGACAATCTAACAGAAGAAGAATTTGAAAAGGGTTTTCCCCCTTGTGGGGTTTTTTCCATGGTCTCTGACCAAATCTTCTGTCTCCTATTATTGCTCTTGGTTGTCTTCGATTGTGCATTGAATTCATTGTTCTATCTATAATTGCTTATTGTTACTGGATTAGATAATTGATTGCTAATTGAAGAAGAATTGACATAAGTGATTGTGTTAAGCATAGAACAATGGAAAATTAATAGTCCTGAGCTCACAGACACCTCTACCAAAACAAATATTGTAAATGAAGCACGAAATTTATCAATTAAGAGTAGAGAGGAAATACCAAGGAAAGAGCAAGTGAGTTCACAATATTTGATGGATAAGCTTGCTTAATCCTAGAACTAGGATAAATACTACGGACTTGCACCAAGAAAATAATGGACAAGCAGACAAAGTAACTAATCAAATTGAAGAAACTTTAGGGGAAAAGGCTACAACAGAGCTTTCTAAGAAAAACATCTTCTAAACAAATATCTAAGATTACATGTGAGTTAAGTGCAAAACATCCTAGGAGAGGCATCAACATTGTGAACAAATCGCAACCCTCAAGGACCTAGCATAGCACTAAGGCAGCCAGAATTTACTATGTAGATGAGGCAATAGCAGTTTGTCTTGAGTTGCACAATAAATAGTTTGTAGAAATATGCTTATATACAGGCCAAATTTTTAACTTACCAATTTCCTATTTTATCTTTGTCTTCTTTTGAGACAACGATGTTCAGTTTTACTAAGCTTACAAAATTTCTTCTTTAAAGAAACTTAATGCTTCGTAAATTAATTTTGTGGAAGCAGGAAACTTTCTTTTGGTGGATCACCTAGAGAAGGAACAAAATTGCTACTCTAACCCAAATCTCATAAACTTCTATAAATATGTCAAAACCATAATTGTTAGACCAGGATGAAAGAATGGCAACACTAATGAAAATGGGTAGCATGACAAGTTGGAAATTTACTAAGAACTTGTAAAGACTAAGAAAGGGTGAACTTCAAAGGTTAAAAAGTAATAATGAGAAAGTAGACCATCAATTTTAATGCAACTTCATAACGGAAAAATATTTATTTGTACACTTTGTGTGATCTATTTGACTTGTATTTTACATTAGTTTGAGATTTTGTGCCTTCCCTTAATAAAGTGCCCACAATAGCAGCTTGCTCAATCTTTTCAGACCTATGAAGTGCATCAATAAGTATTACACAAATCCTATCATTTAGTTTACATCCTTTCCTACGTGCTTCCTCAAATATTTCATATGCTTCCATTCCTCTATTTGCATTGCTCAACCCCGTCATAAGGCCATTATAACAGGCAGAATCAGGCCTACCACCTCTTGCTTTGAACTCTTCGAAGAGATAAAATGCTTCATCTACCTTCCCAGCCTTAGATAAACCAGAAATCATCGAAGTATATGTAATGATATTAGGGGTATGACCCAGACTCTGCATTTCTTGCCAAAACACAAAAGCATTATTGAAGTTCCTTGACCTACATAGACCTTTAAGAAGAATACTATAAGTCACCACATTCACAGTGCACTTCAAGTCTTTCATGTACTGAAAACATTCTAATGCCTTGTTTATCTCATTTGACTTGACCAGATAATTGAGCAGACAATTCCAAGTATGGATCTCTGGGGTTAAACCTTCCTGTGCCATTTCCTTCATAACCAAATACATCTCATCTATTCTGCCTACCTTTTGAAGGCCATTAATAAGTTTACTATAAATAACCCCATGAAAGAACATTTTGTTTGATTTTGCTGCTTGGAAAACAGCATATGCCTCATCCAATCTATTTGCCTTTGCAAGTCCATTAATGAGCATTACACAAGTATGTACAGGGGGGAAATGATCCTTAGCTCTCATTTCCTCAAAGAGTTTGTATCCATCAAGCACTTTCCCTGACTTGCAAGAACAGTCAATCGCAATGTTGAATGTGAATGCATTGGGTTCACAACCTTGTTTCTTCATAGCACAAAAAAGGTTATATACCTCATGTGTATCACCTTTCTTTATGAGACCACGCATGAGAATAGAGTAGGAACAAGCATCTGGAACACAGCCATGTTCCTTCATTTCCATAAATATGCCATGGACCTTGTCAATTTCCCCAGCTCTAAGGATGCATTCCATGTATACATTATATAGAGTAAGATCTGGACTGCAACCTCTTTGAAGCATGTCGTTGTAGATCTCATGTCCATCATGTGGCCTACCCCACATAAAAAAATTCTTTATTAATGATGTGTATATAAAAGCATTGGGTGTGAGACCTTCATCTAGCATCTTTTCAAACAGCCTGTAAGATTCATCAACCTTCCCTTCCCTGCTTAATGCATCAATTAAAGAACAGTATGTTACTTCATCCGGATTCCATCCTTTTGCTCTCATACCATTCAAAAAGTTGCAGGCTTCATCCAGTTTGAAAGCCTTAGAAAGTCCATCAAAAATTATATTCACAGTCACTGAATTTGGAAATAGACCTGCCTGTTCCATTTCATCCAAGATTTTATAAACTTCCTCTAACTTTCCTTTCTTGCAAAGAATGCCAACAACAATATTGTAAGTAGAAAAATTAGGTCCTGCATCTTTCCTCATCACATTGAAAAGCCTACAGGCCTCATCTGCTCTGCCTTCCCTTGCAAAACATGTCAGCAAAGAATTATAGGCTATAATATTCGGAATGCATCCTTTATCCCTCATTCTGTCTAGTAATGCATATGCTTCATTGAACTTCCCAGCAACTCCAAAGCCCATAATCAATGTGTTATATGCAAAAGCACATGGAACCTTTCTTGTAAGTTCCATGTCCTCAAATAACTCTATTGCTTCATCCAATCTATTTGCCTTGCAAAGTGCACCAATCATAGTTGTGTATGTCACATCATCTGGTACAAGGTTTTGCACCTTCATTTCACGGAAGAACTGCCAGGCCATATCTAATTTTCCTACTTTGCCAAAACAATCTATGCAGACATTATATAATATAATATCTGCATCATTGGAATGACTTCTAATTTGTTCTAACAATGATAAAGCAGCATCAAACTTATCTTCCATGGCAAATGTGCCAACTACTTTTGTAAACACTTGGATATCTACTTCATACCCTACCTCCTGCATTTCTGTGAGCATAGAAATAGCCATGCTTGACTCATGAGCCTCTACAAGAGCACCAACGAGAATTGGATATGAAGAAAATGCATGCTGAAATTTCATCTCTTTCATTGTATGTACTATATCAACAGCTTCTCTCAGCAATCTAGCTTTGATATAGCTTTGTACAACCGCTGCACAAGTAGTATTTGATGGTTCAATTCCATCTGTATTCATATCTTTGAGTATGTTCTGCAACTTTTTGGTTTGTCTATTATTAGCCAGAATTAAGAGGATTGCTTCATAATATTCTGGACTTTCTTTGAAATTATTTTGCCGTTGTGCCCACCTAAAATAATTCACTGCCGCATCTATATTATTCTGCCTTCTCAACACCTCTGCCACAAATACTGGATGAATATTATAGCTGATCTGCTCGAGTGCTTGCTCCACTTCAGGACCCCATTTACTTTTGCTTAGAATATTTCCAACCTGAGTTACCCAGTTTTGCATGCTTTCTCTGTCAACACAAGCACCATATTGCTGTCCACAGCAAACTAATTGATCTGTATTAACATCTGGAAGAATTTCATTTGACAATGAAGAAAGATGCCTTCTCCCATACAGAAACAAGCAAGATACGGAAGGTTGATATTGGCAATGGAAACTGAGACCTGCACAAGACCCAGTTTTGTTCACAGACTGACATCTTATTCCAGTTTGCAATATTGCAAACTTTAATTAGAAAACAATGAATAGTAGGATGCAATTCACTAAAATATAGGACTGGACCTAGATTCTCATGAGTGAAATGGACGGACTCTGTACAGTACAAAAATGTTTGTCGTATTGGATCTTCAGAGTAACAAGATGAAATACTATAGCAACAGCTTTGTCAAAAAAATGGAAGATCATTCTGCTCCCAAACAACCAGGTAATTTATTGATTTATCAGGCGTTAAAAGAAAGGTGACAGTCTGGCTCCAGAAATACCAATACAGTCTTTAGAGAGAAAAGAACGGACATGCACTCTGTGGTGTTCCTTGTTTGTTAGCTGAAACAGAATATTTAGAGCAAAACAGATGGAATATAGCAGCAGAAAGCAAATAAACAGAACTAGAATTGGAAAATAACAGCAGTAAACAAACTTTTGTTGATATTCAGAACTGGATTAAATGTTCAATTGCCTGTCCAAGCTCCAACACGAGCAGAGCTCCAAGTACAAAAATATTCACTTTACAGCTCTAACCTTCTACCGCAATATAAAGTTTCTAATTGCAAAGCCCTAACCATCTAGTGGACCTCCATTAATGAGGCCTCGACCACTAACTAACTAGTGGACTTTCTTTAATGAGGCCATTTATAATATTGATTTTACACTCTACTATCACGAGGGGCTTTGTTTCATAGAGATGGCCCCCAATACATTAACAATCTATTCCACTAACTAGGGGAGTAAGGATGGGACCCTCACACAGTGAAAAGATAACTTCAGTGTTTTATCTGTCAATAAAGACTAAGCTTTGGGCATAAGGACTTTGATTGCAAGGGTTGAAATTTCAACTTTACTTGTGTATGTATGTGCATTCATCCATGCAATCCCATCTTTCGTTCTGGAAGGTCTGCATGTGAATTATTAGCCACTGATTGGGAGTGAGTATTCAAACTGTCATCTTTCTCTTAATATATATCCTCAAAAAAAGCTCAGAGAACTAGATCGAGTGGTTGAGTGCCTTGAGCTACATCTATGAGGTCTCCAGATCAATCCCCAAAGCTAGTTGCCTCTATTGCAAGCCTCACTCAATGATCTTTACTGAGTCAGGCCCTGTAATCAGCACAAACAGATTTACACCGGGTACCATCCGCAAAATATAGGGAAATGCCCAGGGGTTAACCCATGAGATTTTCTTTGGAAAAAGCATATAACCCCAAAAAATGCACCACTCGCAGAAATCAATTAGTTTGACAGGACTTGCAACATGGCATAGGTAGAAATTTCTAATTCTAAATTTTAGCCCAAAAAATATCAACTTGAAAAATTAAATCTATATTATCAAGATTTTTAGTTTTCATGCCAAATATTGAATATTTAGAAAGTTCACCTATATAATATTGTACGGCACATCAAGTAGATCAATTTTCATAGTTTGTACTTTTCTAGGGAAAAATATAATGTGACCTTACTTTAAAATTGCTCTGCGTTAAGGCTTTAGAGGTTGTAGAGAGCACATACGGAAGTTCTATTCTAAAAGGCCTAAAGGATCTGTTGTCGCTCAGATTGTATAGGCACCGCAACAACGGCTCAAGTCAGGGGCTGTCACTCTAATCCCCGCCCACTCTATTCTAGTTGTCTCCCAACAGTATGCTATGGGGGGTAATCCCTATGGAAATGTGAAGGTGGAAGGCAAGTTGGCAACCAACAAGCTTGGGAGACACAATTGAGTGGCCTAGCTACTCAGTTAAATTTAGCAAGATCTTAAGGATTAGATTAGATTTAAATATGAGACCAATGTCTTATGGAGTCAAAACTCTTGCTTGTTATTAAATTAAGACCAAGTAACTGGATGGACAACTGTTGCTTGAATGCTTTACTAACTTATATGAGATGCAAGTCCTAAGATCTAAGTGTGATGCAAGGATCTTGGTTACTTTTAAGTTATATGCCTAGTCTAAATGGAACCCCTCTTAACTGTTTTGAAACCAATCTTTGGAGTAGATTGTGGGATGGAAGCCAATGGGAAGCAACCAGAGGCTTGATTAACGATACCTCCCCCTGTGTTCCAACCACCCAGTGCCTCCAGCGCTGCAGAGACTGTAAGGTCACTGTGTTAACCACTAAAAAGGTGTTGAATCCCTCAAGCTAAGTGAGAAAGGGTAGCCCTAGAAGTCTATCAACCAAGCTTATGCTTGCAGGTAAATTATTAGTGCAACTAGGCCTAGGATGCTTATGCAAAAGTTATGAGTGAATTCTTGGTTTAAGATTGGCTTAATGTTTAAGTACTTAAAGTTATGATTAATCTTCAATGACAAGAGTATTTATCAAATAAATGGAAAGACAATCTTACTACCAAGAGTATGTCAATTATTAAGTGCCAATGTCAAATCCACAAGATACTTAATTACTCAAGATATTCAAATGATGGTTATCAACAATCTTATTCCAACAATGACGCAAAGATCATGCTCTTTAGAGTCTAGACAATTCCAATATTGAAAGATGCTCAATTAGAATAACGGTCAACAAAACTTAAGATGTCAATTGCTTAAGATAGACAATAAAATCACCAAACCTTCTTAAGATTGTGAAAGAACACAAGATTATGAACTCAACCTAGAGCAATTACCCAACAAATTTCTCAATAATGCTTCAACCAAAACGTCAATTACATCTTAATGCCCAAAGTTGAGAGATGCTTAATTAATTCTCAATATGCCAATGCTTAAGATAGACAACACAATGTGTTTAACAATTATCAATGATTCCTTAGCAATGTTCAATTAGATGCTTAAGCCAATTAGATCAATGAAACTTCAATGCTCAAAGTAACTTAAACAATTCAACAAGATTAGAGTTATGATGTGTGAGTGGTTACTTAGTGCAAAATTAACGATTCCTCAGAGACTATGGATGAGCTTACAAGTAAACAAAAAAATGTTAGCCCTCAAATAATCAATGCTAAGATAATCTTCTTCACAATAGCACTTTGTAACATTAATGAGATGAGCACTAATTAGCTTTAAGACAGCAGTAAGTAAATCGCTCTAGATCTAAGAGATGACAAGCATGTAGTAAACCAAATATGACCAATGACTTGCCTAATGACTTGCCAAGTAAAAATATGAACTAACAAGCACCTTTTATGATGTAGCTTCAGAATATATCAGATCTGATTTCACTTATGACAGTCAGCAAATAAACATATAAAAAGCTTGGTGACAAATGCCCAAATCATGCAATTGATTCCTTAATATGTTAGGCAAATTTTGAGTTAATTTTAGGGCACTTTCATGAGTATTATGTCACTGTTATGAGAAGTTTATGACAGCTGTAATGAAACAGTGCAATGATGAGGGTTTAGAGGTCAAACCCTAGGCCCAAGGCCTTGAAGCTCACTTGCCCAAAATGCCAAAATTTTTCCAATAATTATGCCACCTGAAAACACAAATTTTGAGCCAATTCTCTACAAAACACACCAAGTATTCAGTCCCAAAATCAAACTTATTCACAGCGATGGAAAAGAGGGCAAATTAGGGCCAAGGGAGGGCAATGCTAAGCCCTAAAGGGCTAATGTTGAGGGGAGAAAGGGCCTAGATAGGCCTACGTTAAGGGGAGGAGGCCAAATAGGCCTTTGGTTGAGGGGATGAGGGCCTTAGAAGGCCTTCCGCAAGCCCTTCGGGGCTGCGGCTTGGAGGACGGAGGGGAAAGGAGAGGAGGGAGGGCCGAAAAGAGAAGACGAAGGGCTGAGCGAGGGGGAGAAGGGATAGCGGAGGGAGGAGGAGAGGTTGTGGAGGAGGTCTGAGATGGAAGGAGGGCCGAGGGGAGGTCGAGTGGCCTAGAGGCCATGATCAAGCCGGAAAAGGCCTCAAAGGCTTGACGCAGGGTCCAAAAGGGGAGGTTGAGGCCCCTTAGGTCTTGCGGCCAGCCACTGGGAGGCTTAAAACCTTGATGCAAAGGGAGAAGAGGATGACGCAAGGCCAAGAGAGGCTGATGCTGAGGCTAGAAGGGGCCACGCTAGGCCTAGGAGGCCTAAAAATACCAAAACCCTTGCCAAACAAATTTATTTGCTTCAAATCTTCAATATTGCTCAATTTCACTGCAAAATTCCTTGATGTTGGCCCTGCAAAAAAATATAGAGGTTAGGTCTTACCCTCAAGGGCCTAGATCTAGTTCTAATCCAACTCTTCTCACTTTATGTCACCTACACAAATGAAAATGAAAATACCCAAAACCCCAATATATACAAAAAATTCAAAATCAATTCAAACCCCAAAAACCCCCGCTGCAAAACCAAGATTAGAACAATAAAATAATTTACAAGTGTATTACACTAATTATATTTTAAAAATATACATGTAAAATGCTTGAAAAAATTTTGGAATTTTGTAAATCTTTAGTAGTGGCTAAATGTATTTCGAAAGATAAATAATAAATCACAGCCTTAGCGAAGTTAGAACACCATAAAAATAATTAGAGTCCAAACATAGTCAACCTCTATCCAAAGTTTGTGAACTTGGAATCCAAGGGTTGGGGAACCTGCAAACACTATATATTTTTGAAGAACAAATCGTTAAAACACCCAGTGAATCGAATCACCTAAGATAAGCCCACAGCTTACCAATAGAATGTTCCTATCACCTACAATGAAATAACGATTAAAATATTTATAAAGCACAATATAGGAATGCTCATACCCAACACGTACCACAAATCATCAGATAAGAGACACCATGAACTGCACCCCAAAGTCTTTATTATGATTATTCCAATGTTTCCAGTGATATAGTAATTTACATCAGCTTTGCAGAGTTATACAAGCCAAAACTAGATGCTTGAGACACAAATGACTCTCAATTTATAAATAAATCCTCCAAGTGGAAAAATAAAAGCTAGTTGGTTTGATCTCTATCAAAATAACCTCAGCAGTCGAAAAATATCTTATCATCTTTTAATCTCCATCGTTGAAATATTGATTTTTGAGGAATTTTGGAATTTCTAATTTAACCCATTTTTTATTAGCTCAACAATAATTATTTTGAGCTAATTTCCTCAAACAATTGACTTTGACTTAACCACCAAGGTCCAAGGGTCCAATTTTTCTTGAAATTTCCAATAATCCCTTTGTGGGGGACTTCCAAAAATTAATTTCTTTGATACCTACGAATTTTTTCACTTTCGAGAATTTAATTTCTCTAAGACTCTAAATTTGACTCTAATTAATTAATTTTATGGCTTTGGATTAATTTACTTTTTGCCAAAAAAATTAATTAATTGACACTTGAGGGGATTAAAAAAAATTTCCGCCCTCTAATATTTTAGCCATGGTGTCTAAGTGTGAGGGACCATGCACTACAATATTTTTTACATAAGATAATTAAATTTTCAACCCTCAAAGGGGGAACACTCGTTCTGTGTAAACCCTCAAATTACACACCCAATTCTACGACACAACAAGACCTACTTAATACTTATTGTGTCACTTACATGACAACGATTCACGCTAGTATTAAAAAAAAATCACTATCTCAACATGTACATACATCCATGCAGATGTATGACCCCATATTTCCATCATGCAAGCCCATCTACAGCTTCTAATGCATCATGTCTAGCAAATTTCAAAATTTTACATCTCTGCCAAAAGTTGACAAGCTTGACAAGCCCCGCAACATCATATAAGTAGAAATTCTTAATTCTAAATATACTTTTTAATTGAAAAACATATTTTTTTGGGCGAATAAATCAACAAATTACAATTAATTTACAAGGAAAATGGGTAATAAAAAGCACACCATAAGCTAAACTTCCAAGATAATGTTCTCATTGAGGAATAATTGACATAAATAGTGTTATAAATTTATAAATTATTTACTCCTTAAAAAATCCAAAAATCAACAATTTAAGATATAAAACTAAAGGCCCCATATCTTGATAGAGCAAACACAATACTTTAGGATTATTACCATGACAAGGGTGCATAACCAGTAGATGCACTAACGTGCAAAGATCATTCAAACACTAACAAATCATATTTGTACCTATCATTACCACCCCATACTTCTTTGGTTGGTAGTTATGCAATAAAAGCATCCCATCCATCACCCTCATAAACCCCCTCCAACTTCCGAATCTCCGAGATAGCTAGATTTAATGTCAAGTACCTGTCAGAGTGCAACAAACGCTGGTAGAACAAACACAATACTTTAGGAGGTATTATCAAGACAAGGATGCATAACCAATAGATGCACTAACATGCAAAGGTCATTCAAACATTTGTCAAATCTTATTTGTGCCTATCATTACCACTGCATAATCTTTTGTCGATGGCTATAAAATAAAAGCACCCCATCCATCACCCTCATAAACACCCTCCAAGGCTCCAACTTCGCAATCTCCAAAATAGCTAGATTTAGTGTTAAGTACTTGTCATTGTGCAACAAAGGTTGGTACCATAGCTTGACCCATAAAGGACTCCAAACCAATAAACAAGGTCTTTCCTCTACCTCTTCCACATGGCCTCTACTGGAAATTATTAGAACCATTGTTTTACAACCCGGCCGATTCAACCCGGAAACGGCCGTTTCGAACCGAGCCAACACAAATTTTTATGACCCGGCCAACAACCCGGCTCGGTTGACCGAGTCAACTATGACTCGGCCGAGTCATCCAATGACTCGGCCGAGTCATAGTTGACTCGGTCAACTCGGCCGGGTCCGTATTGACTCGGCCGAGTCAATGAAACGACGGCTGGGCAGCGTAAAACATGAAATTTATTCACTTTTTTTGTGATTTTTGGTAAAGTTAAAATCAGTTTATGGATTCCAAAGGGTAATGGTAAATTGTTAAGTGCTTTTGGGGTCCATTTCCCCCTCCCAAACCCTATTTAAGACAGCCAAATGCTCTCATTCACTCACAGCAGTCTTATGCATTTGAGCAGTGTTGCACACATCGCGATTTAATCGCGATAAAATCGGAAAATCGCGATTTTTTCAAAATGCCGATTCAAATCGCGATTTTTATCCAAAAAATCGGCGGAAATTTTTTTTAACGATTTTTATCGAAAAAATCGCGATTTTTTAAAAAATCGCGATTTTTTCGAAAAAATCGCGATTTTTAAGGAAAAAATCGCGGGAGGCGCGGGCAGCGGGGGTTTTATATGTAAAATCGATTTTTTGTTTATTCATTCAGCAGTCCGCCGCGGAGGAGAAGGAGGAGAAGGAGAAGAAGGGAGGGAGAGGGTTGCCGTCGCTTGTGGGAGCCGATTTTAGGAGGAATCCAAGCCAAGATCGCGAATTTGTCCATAAACCAGGTATGTAGATTAATTTTTTTTTGTTTTGGTTCTCTAAAAACTTTGTTTTTCATTGTTTTTAAAGAATTTTTAGAAATTTTTCATTGATTTGGGATGGGTTATTTGTTATGACTATGAGAACCAATTTTTGATTTTTATTTTCTCATTTTCTTTAAACATTGTTTATTTTTTTTTATTTTTCATTGTTTTTTGGGTTTAGAAATTCAAATTGGGATTTTGGAAATAATTAGCTTGTAATTTTGCAAATGCTAAATTGTAATTTGTATTTACTATTTACTATTATCATTTATGTAATCCTAAATTCCTATTTCCTAATCCTTATTTTTCCATAGGTTTGCAAATTCAAAATTCAAAAACAAACATGCCAAGGAAATTGGATCCTTTCTGGGAATATGGTGACCCTAAAACTCCGAATGATAGACAAAACTTGATTTGCAAGTTGTGTGGAAAGGAAATATTCGGGGGGGTGTACAGGTTGAAGTTCCACCTTGCACAAATCCCTGGACGTGATGTGGGGCCCTGTCTAAAGACAAATGCTGAAATTATCCAAAAAGCCATGAGAGCATTGGGAGAATTAGAGCACACTAGAGACGCCAAAGAAGAACTCAAAAGGCAACTAAGAAGGTCAGTTGAAGGAAGTGGGCCAAGTGGCACAGGTTCTACTGCAGCGTCAGTCAATCCGTTTGCTGCATCATCATATTTTGTTCCTCGAACCACACCTGGTTCACAACCAACTATCGGTTCAATGATGAAAAGAACTGAAAAAAGAAAAAGCTGACAAGTTGATGACAAAATTTCTCCTCTGGAGTGATATTCCTTTCAGCATTATAAGGAATAATCCATTTTTCCAACCTACTCTTGATGCTGTTGCCAGTGTTGGCCCGGGGTACAAACTCCCTTCTCTTCATGATTTCAGAGGCCGGCTTCTTCAAGATGAAAAGCGTGACTGCACCCAAAGATTGGAGGATTTTAGGGCATCATGGGCACAAACAGGATGCACTGTTATGTCAGATGGTTGGACTGACCAAAAGGGGAGAACCCTTATAAACTTCTTGGTTAGTTGTCCCTTGGGGACTATGTTTATCAAATCTGTTGATGCAACTCATCAAATCAAAGATGCAAAAAATTTATGTGATTTGCTGGATGTGTTTATTTTGGAGGTGGGTGCAGAAAATGTTGTCCAAGTCATAACGGACAACGCTGCAAATTATGTTGCTGCTGGTAGATTGCTTATGGACAGGCATCCTACTTTATTTTGGACACCTTGTGCTGCCCATTGTATTGATTTGATGTTAGAGGACATAGGGAAAATTCCCTTTGTCAAAGAGGCTGTTGACTCATCAAAAACCATCACAAAATTTATTTACAATCACACATCTGTGCTTAGCTTGATGAGAAAATGCACCAACAACAAAGAGTTGGTGCGCCCCGCCATTACACGGTTTGCGACGAGTTTCATATCTCTTCAATCCCTCTTGAATTCTATGTGGGATTTGAAGAGAATGTTTGTTTCAGAGGAGTGGCGTTCTTCGCCAATGAGCCGCAAACCAGAAGGAGAGGCCGTCTGCAGACTTGTTTCATACCAAGAAGACTTCTGGGCGGGAGTGCAGGAGGTGTGCGCTGTCACAGAACCTTTGGTAAAGGTTCTTCGGTTGGTAGATGGTGAGAAGCCCGCAATGGGCTATTTGTATGAAGCCATGGATAGGGCCAAAGAAGCCATTCGGTCCTACTATGATGACAAGGGAGATGATGGGTTCCAGAGACAACTCCTTCTATGGAAGGTCATTGATGAGCGATGGAACAACACACTCCATCGTCCCATTCATGCTGCTGGCCTTTTCCTGAACCCTGCATTTTCTTATGCATGTGGGTTTAATTTTGATGTTGAGGTCGTGGAAGGATTATTAACCTGTGTCCAGAAGATGGTGAAAACTCCAGAAGAACGTATGGAGGTCTCTAGACAAATTGAGCAATATAAGTTGTCAGGTGGCACATTTGGCTTTGAGATGGCTATCAATGATAGGACGGTTAAAATCCCAGGTATTTTTTAGTTTGTAGTATGTACTTTGTAACTTTGTTTCAAATTTCATTGTTTCTTCAAATTCCATTTTTTTCTTATGTTTATTTAAAATTTTCTTTGTAATTTTGTTGTAGACGCATGGTGGAAGATGTATGGTGGCAGAGTACCCCTTTTGCAAAATCTTGCCGTGCGCATCCTCAGCCAAACATGCAGCTCCTCGGGATGTGAGCGCAATTGGAGTGTATTTGAAAAAATACACAACAAGAAGCGCAATAGGTTAACACTTAAACATTTAAAATATTGCAAATTTCCAAATAAATTTTTGAATTCATTAAAGTTTTAAACAATATTTTTTTTATAATATTAATTATTAATTTATTATTTCATGAACTTTGTACAGGTTGGAGTCCCATAGACTTAATGACATGGTCTATGTCTACTACAATCTTCGATTGTGGGTGAAACAACTAGAGAAGACACCTGATACGGAAGCCATCTCATTGGATGGGATTGACACCACTGCTGAATGGAGGGTTGAGACCGAGAGGCCTCTCATGGATCCCACTGAGGATTGGTTAGTGCAGGATGAGGGGGAGGAGGAGGAGGAGGAGGAGGAGCAGGAGCAGGAGCAGGAGCAGGAGGAGGAGGAGTTGGAGGAGCAGGAGGAGGAGGTGACACCGCCTACCCGGGCTACCCGGGCTACCACTACCACCAGTAGAGGACGTGGTCTCCGTCCACCTCAGCCTCTTGTAGCTGCTACTACTAGTTCTTCAGCTTCTAGAGCACGTCAGACTCCACTGCCATTTCCACCACCACAGGCACCAGCTTCTACATCTAGAGGGAAAGAGAAAGCTGTGCCATATTCTCGCAAGAGGGGCAGAGGAAATCAATAGGATTAGACTTTCATTTTATTGTATATGACATTATGACATGATGAGATACATTATCATATTTTTTGTTGATATTTTGAGGCTGAGTTGGACTTGGGACTCAGGACTTACTATTCAGGACATGATTCAATGTTATGTGTGATTTTAGCGCTAGAAATGATATTGAACATCTTATATATTAGTTTTTTTATCATATTTATGTGTCAATGTATTTATTTTATGTTGTAGATGGTTTAGATATTAAAAAAATTGAAAAAAAATGAAAAAAAATGAATATTTTTGTGCCAAACGATTTTTTCCGATTTTTTCCCGATTTTAACGATTTTTCCGATTTTTTCCCGGCGCCGATTAAATCCCGATCGCGATGTGTGCAACATTGCATTTGAGTGAGAGTCTTCTTTGAGAATTAGTGAGCAGTTCTTGAGCTTGTTTTGGAGCAGCAGTGAGGAGTCTTGGAGGAGCATTGTAGCTGGAGTGAGGAGCTTCTTGGGCAGCCATTTGGAGCAGCATTGAGGAGCTGATTTTTGGAGCAAGCTTGAGGAGGCAGTTTGTGCCTGGAGGTATTTTTTTCCACCTCTAGAAATCTGTTTTTGCTTAGTAAATTTTAGGTGCATATCAAGAAAGCTTAGAGAGTGTTTTTTGTCAAATAAATGAACATTGAATCAATTTTTATTTTTTTTTTCATTTTCAAATTGTTTTCCTAGTCAAAAAATGGCACCTAGAGCAAAAGATCCTGCTTGGGCATATGTTGAAATGGTTGATAGTCAGATGTGTTGCAAGTTTTGCCATAGGAAAATTAAGGCAGGTCCTGGGGGGATTCATAGGCTGAAACAACACTTGGCAGGGATTAAAGGCCAAATTACCGCATGTCCCTCTGATGAAATTGAGGAGATTAGAAAGAATTTGTTGGCCAGCTTTGAAAAATTTAAAGAAGATAAGGCTAGGCAACAAGAGATACAGGCTGAGATTGGGAGGAAGAGGGAGATACAAAGAATGATGGCTACCAACCCCCACTATGATTTTGAGGGTTCTTCCTCTATCCCTCAAATTGAGGCATCCAACCCTTTCCGTTATGTTCCTCCCTCTTTTGGTTCTGTTCAAGATAAGGGAAAGGGTAGAATGAAGGGTGATGTGACTATCAAAAGTTATTTCACTCCCTCCTCTCCATCAGATGCACATGGTCCTGAAGTTAGTAAAGGTCAAATTCAGCCCACTTTAGATGACCATTGGAAGAAAGAATTGAGGGAGACTGCTTGTGACTACATAGCTAGATGGTGGTATGATGCTGATATCCCCTTTAATGCTGCTCGTTCACCATATTATGAGCCTATGTTTGATGCCATACATGCTGCTGGAAAAGGCTTCAAAGGCCCTACTATGCAAGAGCTAAGGGGTTTCGTTTGCAGAAAGAAATTCAATCCATTAATGAATATTTGCAAGAGTTCAGGGACTCATGGGCAAGAACAGGGTGTACCATCATGTCAGATGGATGGACTGATCAAAGAAACCGTACCATCATAAACTTTCTTGTCTTCTGCCCACAGGGAACCATGTTATTAAAATCAGTTGATGCATCTGATAAGGTAAAAGATGGCCACTTGTTGTTTCAGCTATTGGATGAGGTTATTGAGGAGGTGGGGGTGGCTAATGTTGTTCAAATCATCATAGACAATGCCTCTAACTATGTTCTTGCTGGTAAACTGTTAGAGGAAAAACACAAGACCATCTTTTGGACCCCATGCGCTGCACATTGCATAGACCTCATGCTTGAGGATATTGGAAAACTAGATTGGGTCAGAAACACTGTAGATAATGCCAAAAGCATAACAAAATTTATCTACAATCATACACTGGTTTTGAGTCTCATGAGGAAACACACTGGAGGCAAGGATATTATTAGGCCTGCCATCACTAGATTTGCTACACATTTTTTGACATTGCAATCTATGCTTTCCCAACATAGAAACTTGCAAAAGATGTTTTCCAGTGATGAATGGAATCAAACCAATTGGTCTAACAAACCAGAAGGCAGAGAATTGAAAAGGAAAGTCCATGACGAAACTTTTTGGAGAAAGGCAGCAGAGATTGTGAAGCTTGTTGAGCCACTAGTTAAGGTGTTGCGGTTGGTGGATGGGGAAAGGTTGGCTATGGGCTTCATTTATGAGGCTATGGATCAAGCAAAGGAGCAAATAAAGACAGCATACAAGGATAGAGTGGCAAAGTATGGGCCCATTTGGGCAATCATTGATGAAAGATGGAACAATCAACTCCATCGCCCTATACATGCAGCTGGGTATTTTTTGAACCCACGGTATCATTATAGAGCTAAGGAGTCAGGAGCTTTGAGGGGGGAGGTCAGAGATGGACTGGTTGATTGCATTGAACGCATGATCCCATCGGAGTCTGATCAGCTGCAGATACATCAACAGGTCACATCCTTCAGCAATGCAACAGGTACCTTTGGGAAGAACCTAGCAAAGATTGCAAGAGAAGCAGATGAGCCAGGTAAACAAAAATTTCAATTTTCAATTTCTTAATGGTTTTACAGTTTTACTTTTTTTATTAAAGACTAAAGTTTGTTAAATCATTTATAATTTGAAAGTTAGATATAATTTGTAATTTTGTTGAGCTTCAGCCTTCATCTAACTCATAATTCATTACACTCCTATGTTTTTTGCAGCACAATGGTGGGAGGCCTTTGGTGGCCAGTGCCCTCAATTGCAAAAGTTTGCAATTCGTATTTTGAGTCAAACTTGCAGTGCATCTGGGTGTGAGCGCAATTGGTCTGTCTTTGAGAGGATTCACACAAAGAAGAGAAACCGTTTGGAGCAAAAACGGTTGAATGATCTAGTTTTTGTCCAATACAACCTTCGGCTCAGACGGAACCAATTGCTGAACAAAAGACCTGATTCAGATCCCATTGTGTTGGAAGACATTGATCCAACATCAGATTGGGTAGTGGAGAGTCGTGCACCAGAGTTCGATCCTGATGAGGATCTTGATGAACTTGAACTGGGTCTAGAACATCAACTTCAGCCTGTTCAGTTGAATGCAGATCCCGATCCACCAGCCTCAGTCTCACAGCCAGCAAGGACTCCGAGGAGTAGGACTCCAGTTGTAGGTGCTTCCTCTGCTCAGCCACGACAGAAGCGCAGCCGCATATCTACTCTATCTCAGCTTGCATCTGTTGCACAGCCTGCTAGTGGTACTGGCACCACTTCTACAGTTGCAGTTGGAGACGATGATGATGAGGAGGAGGCATGGGGCCCCTTGTCTGACTCTGATGATGATGATCCAGAGATTGGTCGAGATGATCTTGGCTCCTCTGGCAGTAGCTACTAGCCAGTAGTACTAGTATTGGAGTCTGGTCACCATCACAGTTTACTTTTGTTGTAGAGGCCATTTCTAGCTTCCTTGGTTATTTGTATTTTGTTTTGAGTCTTTGATCATGTATGACAGTTGATTATGTATTGCCAATTTGCCATTGGGTACCATTTTGATATAATGGATTGGTTCATGAGCCTACTTTGATCATATGTTGTCTTCCATCTATATTATAATGCTGTGTGTTTGGAAACATGAATGAAAATCTTTAAAATTATGTTTAAAATATTTAAAATTATGTTTTTTTATAAAAAAAATAAATATTTAATGTATTTTTTACAACGACCGAGTCATTGAAATCGAGCCGGCCGAGTCATTACCGAGTCGGAGTCGGAGTCGGAGTCGATCCTCGGCCGAGTCGGAGTCGGAGTCGGAGTTGTAAAACATTGATTAGAACTACATTTCCTCCATTCAATGTCTTCATCTAGCACAACCCAAGTAAGTGTGCATGGTGCATTGCCCCAAGAGGCTATAGCCTATACGCTCCACAAGTTGTCTAGCTCCACTTCCACTCTTTATACTTAACTTTTCAATCTACAAAGCACAATTGGAGACAATGGAAACACAACTAGTAGAGCCCAAATATTTCAAAAGCAAGTTCAAGGTTGCGGGGGAGCACCCCCCCCAAAACCCGCTCCTGAAGCACACTCCAAGCGGGAGCGAATTGAGAATGACCTGAGAGCGCATTCTTGAAATTTGCTCCCACAGGGAGCGAATTCCTAAGCGCGCTCCCGCAAAAAAAAAAAAGTCGCTCCTTGGCTTTTTTGCAAAAAAAAAAAATCACAAAGATGTTCCAAACGCAAAAAAAAATCAAAGAAACAAGAGTCGTTGAGTAGGGCAACTTAATATTCAATCCTATGGCCCTAGTATTGATATGTAATTCATGGTAATGTTAAGAAGTAAAAGTGGCATTCTCCTTTAACTTTCAGTTTCATCCTTTTACTTAAAATTTTAACATTACCATGAAATGATTCAGGATGTTTGAGAGTGGTTTCGACCTCATTGGATTTCATATGGAAAAAGTAGAATTTTAGATCTCACTCAAAATCCAACAGACTTATCAGTTTTTCAGGATTTCATGATTGGGGGATTGCAATGTTTCCATTGGATTTTGTCATGCACTAGGGTATGGAACTCGTATTTAATCAAGAGCACCAAGCCCTTTATGTACCTTGATGTTAGTAACATTGGTTGTCGAACTCCTCTATCATGACCCTACTAAAAATGTACCCATCATTCAAACAAAATCTTGACTTGACTTTATATCTTATGTTAGTTGCTTAGAAGGTGATATTAATGACAAAGATCGCAAGATAAGCAATGATTTTGATGATATGTAGGTATTTGTTGCAACATGATTTTTTTGGATGCTAGAGGCCATCTAGAGCTTATTTGTTGATGTATTTTCGATTCAGAGATTGGTTTCACTCGATGCTATTTTGGTTATGTGCACCCTTACATGCTATATAAATGAGAACTTGTAACTTGTGGACATGTGATTGATGAAGATTATAAATTCTAGATGATTGATTTTATATGGTTTAATCCATGTTTTTATGTTTTCTATATCTAATTCATCATTCTACATGTTTTTGTTGACATATACGCATCAAAATATATAAACTATATATTATATAAAAATTTGCTCCCGATTCACTCCCAACCTAGGAGCTTTTGAAAATGTCCCTCCCCGCTCCCGCTTCCGCTCCCACTTAATGCTTCTGTGCCCACTCCCAAGCAACCTTGAGCAAGTTCTTGCCAAGCAATCCACAGTGCAAAGTTTCACTCCTTCCAAAAGGAGGAGAGAATTTTGATTTTAAAGGTGCAATGTACATTGATACTTTGCAATCCAACAGAAATAATCCCCCTAAAAACACCTCTTTCTATATTATAGGGAGGTCTGATAAGACCTTTAAGAAGTCAATTATGTAAAAAGTGCCTTGGCTTTTAGGCATCTCCAAAGTAGGTGCATAAACGTCTCTTCTATTGCATACAATAGGAAGTGGATTATGCCCATCTTGGCTAGTCAAGAACCCATTGCTAGCCCTTGGAGGATAATGACCATGAAAAGAATGCCTTATTAAACACGTGTTTACTAAAGCTTTTGTAGGCCAAACAACCAAGGTGAGCAATTAAGTTTAAGTCCTACTAGCTCTTAAGATTATTTCCTTTGGGAGCTCTTTTCATCATCCAATTATGACTCAAAAAATTGGAAACCACATAGCCTTGTAATAGGTTACAGCAATTCCAAATCCAACCCTTCACAATTTAAATATTAGAATTTAGTGAGCACTTTATTGAAGGAAATGTAACTAGGTTTGGTCTTCATAAATGTACTTTTGATATTTGAATTTACTCAAGAAAAGAAATATTATTTTTATAATATATGTCAATGAGTTTCTTGCTCATTGAAGTAGGTCTAGCACAAGTCAAAGTGCTATAGGATTATGTTGAAGACCTAAAGGGCATGTTACATTATGTATATTTATGTATAAGAGTCAAAGAAGACACCTCCAAGCAAAGTCAAGTCTCCTCCTAGCAAAGACACCATCAAAAGAAGCAATGGCACCATTAAAAGCACCTATTGCAGCAATGAAAGTCAAGTCGGCCTACAAGTCGGCCTAAAGGAGGGACAGTCCTCTATATATAGAGGTTGTCCACTCCTCCAAAGATCATCTCTGAAATAAGCGAGCAAGTGCAGCCAAATAAAGGGTGGAAAAGTCAAGTTTAAGGGAGCCTCTAGAGCAGCGAAGAAGGAGGAAAGATAACCGAAGTATTAAGGATTGTTTTAGGGTAAGCTGCAGCCACACGTGCGAGAAATAGAAGGGCTGACTGCGGTCACTACAGCAACAACATTAAGGTTGCTCATCCATCATTGTTTGGGCTTCAAACTAGGCTTACTAGGCCTCCTATCCAAGCGAAGAGAGAAGGACCTCAAGCGAAGTTAGAGGGAGCCCTATAACTATAGCAAGAACTCTCACACATGCAAAGATTAGGGTTGCAGTGTTGTCACACTCAGCCTACCACCATACATCAAGAAATAACTCGGATGATCTAGAGAAGGAATGAGTATCCTTAGGTGAATGATATCACTAAGTAAAAGTATCTCTCCTAGAAGATCTACTTACAGTAGAAGGAAGAACGAAGTGCCAGAAGAAGGACGAAGTGTCGGGGAACAAAGTGCCGGAAGGAGGTAGACAAAGTGTCGGGGAACATAGTGCAGAGAAAAGGAAGGACTTGACTTGTGCTTGGAGGATCTTCTAGTCAAGGGTCTAGGTTTGGCATTGAACAAGAAAGAAGCTTCAATAAGAGAACACTTACCGAAGGGTTTTCCTCTCAAGAGAAGAGACGTTCTGGCCCTGGCAAAGAGCCAACATCTTGTGTTCTTGTTCCTATGTTTTGGTAGCAGTTTGATGAATTACACTCACATGCATTAATAAGAAGAAGAAGAAGAAGAAGACTAAGCTAACAAGAAAAAGTAAAAAGACTCCACAAATTGTTATAAAGTAACGAAGAATCCTACTATACCTAATTGCCCTAGATTCTTCAACATGGTATCGAAGCTAAGGTGACACATCAAGGAAAGGGCAACTCAAGAACACTCATCAAGAAAATTCATCCACAAGATTGAAGCATCACGCAAAATCACCTCAACGAAAGGAAGACCTATCACCTACCACTCATCAAGGAAGACTACATAGCAAGAAGAAGATTTTTATATAAAGGCACCTACAAAGAAGAACGGATCAAAGCAGGACCTACATCAAGCTACAAGTCATCTAGCAAATCTCATCATCAAGCAAGTCCACTTGCAGAAGGCAACTTGAAAAACATCAAGATCCTAGGAAGTCATGCCATCAAATCTTCAAGGAGGAAGCAAATCCATTACATCTCAAAATCTATAAAGTAAGTATATGTCCCCTTCTGAATATACATCAATGTCTTTTTGCAAGGAAAGCAACAAATTGGTAGGTACCAATAACTTTCTTGCATGGAAGAAGAGGACTAATCTACTTCTCAAGGAGAATGAACTTCTAGAACATATCAAAGGGAATATCACTATCCCTACTAAGGAACAAACTCAAGCCTTAGCTAAGTACAATAAGGATGAGACAAGAGCACAAAGGATTCTAATAGAATCAATCAAAGACTCTCTCATTCCTTATCTCTCCAAATTTGAAACATCAAAAGAAATTTATGATAAGCTAATAGAGTTATTCTCAGTATCCACAGCCAAAGAAGTAAAATCTCTAAGAAATTGTACAAGATGAAGATAACAAAGGAAGGAATAGCTCCCTACTTCATGAAAATATCTAAAATGAGAGATTAACTTCAAGAGCTTGGGGAAGTCATGTCTGACAGAGAAATGACAACTGTAATACTCAATGATCTACCTGAGGATTGGGGCAACTTCACATCAAGCATATATGCCAAGAAGGAAGCAACCACTCTCAATGAAATGTGGTCTCTATGCTAGACAGAGGAAACCAGACTTAAAGCAAAGGAAGATGTGAGATCAAAGGAGCAAGCATTTGCTACCATAGCCAAGAAAAGAGGGAAATTTGGCAAATTTGGTCCACAAAGAACAAACAACAAAGACATGTCCAAAATCCAATGTTGTGGATGCCAAAAATATGGACATTACAAAAGGAATTGTCCTAAGCTTAAGAAGGACAACAACAACAAAAGAAAGAGGGAAGAAGCTCACATGACTCAAGAGGTGAAAGAAGAAGAAAATAAGCAAAAGAAGGAAGATCCTTCGAATCTCTACTATGACTAAGTCAAACTATTTACTTCAAGTCTTCTTTCAAGGTTTTGAGTAGGATAGGAGCATGTAGGAATAAATAAAATTGCATGGCTAGAAACATCTTCTAGAATCTAGAAGCATGTAGTACATAGAGTTCTAGATACTCAAGAAGAAGTAGCACTTATAATAAAAACAAAGTGCATGGTTAGAAATATCTTCTAGAATATAGGAGCATGATGAACATAGCTCAAGATATTCATGTAGAAGGAGCATACCTAGTATAGGACCTCATCCATGATAAAAGAAGATTGATCATGATTAAGAATCTTAGAAGACCTCCATCATCAAAAGAAAGGAAACATTTGCAAGGCAAGGGTCTTTAAGATCCTATGATGGAATCTTCAAAAGAAGGTTCATAAACCAAAGCAGATGTCTCATTAGGAATCTCATTCATGGGATTCAAGAAAAGGATGATATGCAGGCAATCTAAGATGAAGCAAGAAGGGCCACACCAAGGACAACCAAATGAAGCTAAGATGATCAAAGGAGAATCAAGATGAGGTATGTATGCATCAAAGTTTAAGTCATGTTATCATTTGTATATTATTGAGTCATGGGAATAGTTCTACAACATGATCAAGTATGAAAGAATCTCTTTCACCAAGGACATGCTCGAAGGCATGTACTACATTGCAATGAAGGTCAACAAAAGAATATGCTCACATAAGGAGTATAAGATTGTTGACTAAGAAGCAAGAAGAAATGCTGACGAGTCCAGGAAGCAAGCAATAAAGGAATGCTCTCACAGGTAGCATAAGATGGTTGACCTATCTATCTAAGAAGAAGCAAATGAAGAAACTGAAGGACCCCAAAGAAGAAGTTGTTGATGAATGAAAGAGTCCCTAGTTAAGAGGGAGCTCTGACAAGTCCCTAATCAAGAGGGAGTTTTGGATCACCCTTGATTACAAAGGAGTGACATTTGTGTTTTTCCATCTCATGGGTCATGCACTAGACCAGGACTAACAGCCGTAAGTCTAGATGAAGGCCATGAATGGAAATGTAGACACAAGATAGACACAACATTCTTTTCTTCACTTGGGAAGAAAGAATGGGAGGATTGGGTAATCATCTGGCATCCGATACTCTTTGAGGATGTGTAGGGCATCTAAGACAAGAGTAGGCAAGAGGACTGATATTCTTTGAGGGTTGGGAACCCAAGATAAGAATAGTCCTAGAAGGTCATACTTAGTGAACACCCAGGTGGGTATGTACCTTGAGAGACAATGATGAAGGTGTCTATAAATCATTGGTCTCGCCAACATTGTAGCTCATGATCTCATGAAGAGATGAAGTTGTTAGTCAAGGCCTTGCACTATGACAATGTTGATTGATATGATGCTATAACAAATGGATTGCTAATCCGGTTTCTCTTATGTGAATTCTTCAAAGATTGATAATATCCAAACACCTTGTAATGTTGTATGAATACCTCCCTAGTTAAGAGGGAGTGTTGAAGGAAATGTAACTAGGTTCGGTCTTCATAAATGTACTTTTGATATTTGTATTTATTCAAGAAAAGAAATATTATTTTTATAATATATGTCAATGAGTTTCTTGCTCATTGAAGTAGGTCTAGCACATGTCAAAGTGCTATAGGAAAGTCAAAGAGTCAAAAGAATTATGTTGAAGACCTTAAGGGCATGTTACATTATGTATATTTATGTATAAGAGTCAAAGAAGACACCTCCAAGCAAAGTCAAGTCTCCTCCTAGCAAAGACACCATCAAAAGAAGCAATGGCACAATTAAAAGCACCTATTGTAGCAATGAAAGTCAAGTCAGCCTAAAGGAGGGACAATCCTCTATATATAGAGGTTGTCCACTCCTCCAAAGATAGCGAAGATCATCTCTGAAATAAGCGAGCAAGTGCAGCCAAGTAAAGGGTGGAAAAGTCAAGTTTAAGGGAGCCTCTAGAGCAGCGAAGGAGGAGGAAAGATAAAGGAAATATAACCAAAGTATTAAGGATTGTTTTAGGGTAAGCTACAGCCACACGTGCGAGAAATAAAAGGGTTGACTGCGGTCACTACAGCAGCAACATTAAGGTTGCTCATCCATCATTGTTTGGGCTTCAAACTAGGCTTACTAGGCCTCCTATCCAAGCGAAGAGAGAAGGACCTCAAGCGAAGTTAGAGGGAGCCCTATAACTACAGCAAGAACTCTCACACGTGCGAAGATTAGGGTTGCAGTGTTGTCACACTCAGCCTACCACCATACATCAAGAAAGAACTCGGATGATCTAGAGAAGGAATGAGTATCCTTAGGTGAAGGATATCACTAAGTAAAAGTATCTCTCCTAGAAGATCTACTTACAGTAGAAGGAAGAACGAAGTGTCGGAAGAAGGACGAAGTGTCAGGGAACAAAGTGCCAGAAGGAGGTAGACAAAGTGTCGGGGAACATAGTGCAGAGAAAAGGAAGGACTTGACTTATGCTTGGAGGATCTTCTAGTCAAGGGTCTAGGGTTTGGCATTGATCAAGAAAGAATTTTCAATAAGAGAAAACTTACCGAAGGGGTTTCCTTCCAAGAGAAGAGAGGTTTTGGCCTTAGCAGAGAGCCAACATCTTGTGTTCTTGTTCTTATGTTTTGGTAGCAGTTTGATAAGTACATTCACATGCATTAATAAGAAGAAGAAGAAGATTAAGCTAACAAGAAAAAGTAAAAAGACTCCACAAATTGTTATCAAGTAACGAAGAATCCTACTATACCTAATTGCCCTAGATTCTTCAACACACTTAAGTCTAAGCCCCGGTATCTCTTAAGCTTGTTTTCTATGGGAGCTTTTTTTATCATCTAGTTATAACTTATAACATTGAAAGCCACAATACCCTGTAATATGCTTACAGAAATTCCAACTCCAACCCTTTACAATCTTAATATTTAAATTAGGCCCGAATTGAAACTAAGGAAATCTTGTCTAATCTCTTGGGGTTTTCCAATGGCAATATTGTTAGAGTTGGAAATCTTAAATTTTTGCCTGATTTCCTCTCATGGTATCGAATCCCTGCTTAGGGTGTTACATAGATCCTTCATGGTTCGAATGCCTTTCCAATAAAATCTCATACTTAAAGCATTAAATGCATAATATATGATGGGCACTTTAGTCCAAGACTCTAGAAATAATTTTGCTTGTGGTATGGTACAAGCATTGTAATGTTATATATTGTACTGCCATACTTCCTTTAGTAGCATATTCATTCATTAGTGGCATGTTTGTCCCTTAGTATCATATTTTTCTACATAGCTACCATTTTGGTGGTCAACAACGAATGTAACTCTCATGTACGAATCTCTAGAGAATAGTTGCTTATTTAAGGAAGCAGGTGCATATATGAGTTTTTTAATCTCTATTTAAAGGACATTGTTCCTCATTTAAAGATATGTTAAGTTTCATAATGTAAGTTGAGTTTCTCTAAATTAATGGAATCTATATTTGTAAGGTAAGTCTTATATTCTCATATTCGCAATCACAGATTTATTACTTCTCATCCGGCTCCACCTCCAGACATATCTTGAGCAAATCTTATTCTCCAATGACTAATGTTTCCCTAGTTTTAATCTTGCTCACCACAAGCATCAGTTGATAGGAAAGCATACATTCTTTTTATCCAATGTCTTATGCCCCTACTATTGAGAAATCAATAAGGCTACAATTGAAGTGATTTCTTTTAGACTTGATAATTGTCTGTGATGTTCTTTTACTTTTCTTGATTATTACCTTCTTCTTCTCTTATTATTATGTTGTTCTTATCATCAAATAGATACCAAAACATGAAGATCAATAGTGCAAAAAGACACAAGATGTAGGCTACTAACCACGGCCAAAACCTCTCCTAGAGAGGAAAACCCACAAAAATCTCCTCTTCTTATAGATTCTTCAAATGATGAATTCCAAGACCGTTAGACCAAGACCCTTCCAAGACCAAGTCAAACCTTTTGGAGGATGTGTTGCTTCTTACCAAGTCAAACCAAGTCAAATCTCTTCCAATTGCAGAACTTCGATCCCCAACTTTAGAATTTCGGCCCTCACAACAGGTCTGAAATTTTCGGCCCTTGCAATCGCTACAATTTTTGCACATGTGGGAGAATTTAAGGGCTTCTAAGGCTTCTTTCCTTCAATCAGGTTGCTTCCTATTCTAGGACTTGTAGGAGACCAAATTAACTTCTCTTCTACCAATTTCGACCCTTCCCTTGCAACTTGAAAACTTCAGCCTTGATGTTGCAGAAACCCTAGCCTTCCTTTGCATGTGTGAGAGAGAGTGTGTAAAAATCAAAAAATTCAACTTCCTTCTTCCTTCTAGTCCTTCGCTTGCCTTCTTCTTCTTGTCCTTCGCTTCCTTGATGAGTGAATGAGTGAGTGATCAAATGAGGTCGAATGGTCTCTTATATATAGCCCTTCCAAGAGTACGAACTGCCCTAATTAGGTCGACTTCTCCACTGCCAAGCCGACTTGGTCTTGGAGGGGTAATTTGACACTTTTGACTCAAAAATAATTCTTTTGACATGTTACAAGATGCCCAATGGGGTCTTTTACATATGACAATGACTCTTTGACTTCTTGACTCTATGACAAAACCTAGAAGCACTCAATGGGTGCTTTGACCTAAAATAAATTGACCTTGAGCATGAAACCCATGCTATAAATAATAATAATAATAATAATAATTTTCTTTTCATTTTACAATATACAAGAATCAAGAGTACATATGAAGACCGAACCTAGTTACATATTTCAACACTCCCTCTTAACTAGGGAGGTATTCATAATGGTACAAGGACATTCTCATACTGAAGAGATCTCATAAGAAGAGTCGGATTGGTAAGCCATCTCATAAGCTATCTTTTCAGCTTATATCATTGCATCTCATCATACCAACCAACATTGTCATATAGCAAGGCCTTGACTAAAGCTCTATCTCTCCACAAAATTAGAGCATAATGTTGGGGAGACAATGACTAATAGACACCATTATCATTGTCTCTCATGGCACATACCCCATCCGGATGTTCACAAGGTATGTCCTTTTAGGACCATTCCTGTCTTAGATTAACACATCCTCAAGGAATTTCCTCTTCGACTACTCTTACCTATTGGATGCCCTACCTCATCCTCAAAGAGTATCAGAATTCAGATGCTTACCCAATCCTCCATTCTTTCTTCATAATGTGAAGACAAGAATGATGTGTCTATCTCTCCCTCTCAACTAGGGAGGAGATATCAACCAATACAAGCTTGTTTCTCAAATACACAAGCTTCTTATTACGAAAAGATTTTGTCAAAATATCAGCGACCTGCTCATCAGTGGAGATATACTATAGCTACACCACCCCATCTTGGACCAATTTTTGTATGTAATTATACTTATTATTTATGTGCTTCGTCTTTGCATGGAATATGGGGTCTTCAGACAACCTTATGCAACTTGTGTTGTCACAATGTAAAACTGTAGGGTCCATCGGTCCTTCAAACAAATTGGATAACAACTTCCTCAACCAGATAGCTTCTCCACTAACTTCACATGTCGCAATGTATTCGGCATTAGCACCACTTAACGCAACCAATTCTTGCTTTCTACTCATCCATGAGATCATAGAGGATCCCAAGCTAAAACATCCTCTGGTAGTGCTTCTTCCATCTAACTCACTGCCTCCCCAATCTGAATCAATATATCCCATTAGTTGGATATCGTTCTTTTAGTCATACTTCAGGCAGTAATGTATTGTTCCTCTCAGATATCTCAACATGTGCTATGTTGCTATCTAGCGGTCATGTCTAGGCTCCATTTGAAACTGACTTAGAATATTCACTGCAAAACAAATATTTGGACGTGTGTTCACAAGATACATCAATAGAGGATCCCAAGCTAAAACATCCTCTGGTAGTGCTTCTTCCATCTAACTCACTGCCTCCCAAATCTGAAACAGTATATCCCATTAGTTGGATATTGTCCTTTTAGTCATACTTCAAGGAGTAATGTATTGTTCCTCTCAGATATCTCAACATGTGTTATGTTGCTATCTAGTGGTCATGTCTAGGCTCCATTTGAAATGACTTAGAATATTCACTGCAAAACAAATATTTGGACGTGTGTTTACAAGATACATCAAAGAGCCAACCAATTGTCTATAACTTGTAGGATCCACAGGGCTTGATTCTGAACCTCTGAACCTCTTCAGATTTGTGGCCATGGGGGTTGTCATTGGTTTGCTATCCATCATGTCAAACCTTTGTAGCATCTTGATTTCATACTTTCCTTGACCTAGATATACTTCACCATGTTTTTGCCAAACTTCCAACCCTAAGTAATAGTGCATAAGCCCTAGATCCTTCATATTGAATTTTGCTACCAACTTTCCACACCTATTATGAGAAGGTCAACCACATATAGAAGAATGATCACTGATTCACCCTCCACTACTTTGATATAAAGATTTGGATCTGCAGAATTCTTTGAAAACCCCATTCTTTGTAGATATGTATCTATCCTAGCATACCAAGCCCTTTGGGTTTGCTTGAGGCCATAAAGTGCCTTCTTTAACCTACAGACATGAGTTTCTCTATTATGTACTTCAAATCCCAAGGGTTGTTCAATAAATACTTCTTCATCAATGGTGCCATTCATGAAAGTTGTCTTCACATCCATTTGATGGATGTTCCATCCCATAGTTGTTGCCAAGGAGACCAACAACCTTATAGTTGTGTATCGTGTTGTAGGTGCAAATGTTTCTTCATAATTGATGCCTTCTTGTTGAGAGAAACCCCTAGCCACAAACCCTGCTTTGTACTTGTCAATGCTTCCATCTACTGCGTGCTTAATCTTGTAGAGCCATTTGGAAGTTACAACAATTTGTCATTTGGCCTAGGAACGGTTTCCCAAACTCCATTTTTCATTATAGACTGGTATTCTTCTTTCATGACATCTTTCAATTCTTGATGTTTGACAGCTTCTTCAAAAGAGGATGGCCCTGCTTCAACCATTTTTGTTATATAGGCTACATACCCTGAATATCTTTTAGGCTTTTAACTTTCCCTGAATGTTCCTTTAGCTTCAACATGTCCTTTTGCTTCTTGAAGAGTTGATGTTAACCAAGCGGGTCTCTTACAAGTTTCAGGGATTATGACTTGTTGCACAGGTTCACTGGGACCTTCTTCTTCATGATTAGATATAGTATATTCTTCTTCCCTTGGGCATTCTTCAAATATAGGTAGTTCTTCATCATCGGAATCAATCGGGAGATCTTTAGACTTCTTCTAGGTAATGTTTTCATCAAAAATCACATCTCTACTTAAATTCGGTGACCTTCCTTGATGTAGATCCTATATGCCTTTGATGAGGTACTGTAGCCAACAAATATGCCCTTCATGCTTGTAGGATCCAATTTCTTCCTTTTATCTTTTGGAATGTGAATGTAGATAGGGCAGCCAAATATTTGAAGATGATCTACACTAGGTTTTCTTCCGGTAAACGCTTCTTCAGGAGTTATGTTGTCAAGTATCTTATGAGGACTTCGATTTTGAATATAGACTATTATTTTGGATGCTTCACCCCATAGGAATTGAGATAAGTCTTGATCATGTAACATTGCCCTAATGCATTCTTCAATTATACGATTCTTCCTTTCTGCTACTCCATTATGTTCTGGATTATATGGAACTATCAGCTCCCTCTTAATTCCAGCCTCCTTACAGAAAGCTATGAGTTATTTTGATGTGTATTCCCCTCCATTGTCAGATCTTAGTACTTTTATCTTCCTTTTTGTAAGATTCTCCACTTCTGCTTTGAATTCTTGAAATTTATCAAATACTTCATCCTTGGACTTAAGTAAATAAATCCAAGTCTTTCTTGAGTGGTCATCAATGAAAGTCACATAGTATAGATGACCTCCAAGAGATTTTGTAGCCATAGGACCACAAACATCAGAGTGAATGAGATCCAAGATTTCCTTAGATCTTGAAGCACTGCTTCTAGTGCACATCCCTTGCAAATTCCTTCATGTTCTTCCTTCAGTTCAGGGATGCCATTTACCATAGTGTTTAAGGATGGTAAGATTTTGTAATGAAGGTGTCCAAACCTTCTATGCCAAAGTTCACATGGATTGATTTCAAGGTGAACCAAGGCTTGAGAGAGAGGAGTAAGTAATCTGTAGAGCCTTCCCTCACAAATCACAATGATTTTTGCATTATCATTCCTAGAACCCTTACTCCACACCATAACTTTTCCATCTACAAAAGCAATTCTATCCCCTTTATCTTCCAAACAAGAAATAGAAAGTAATTTTTTCTTCAAACTGTTAGCACCTTGTTTACATTCTCAGAAAATTCAAATTTGTTTGCAGGAGTTGACTTTGTCTTTATTTATTTCAGTTACTTTGCCATATGAAGGGAAAACTATGTTAAGCCAGGTTAAGTAACTATGAGCTGTAAGGCATATTAATTTTTTTTAGAAGAGTAATCTTTTGAGGTTTGTGGTCATTAATGATCATTTCAAATATTAAACACTGTTCACACCAAGTTTTGTAACCAGAAGCATTGTAGTTTTCGTTTTTCACTGGCATTGCAAAATCATTTTCCAGCGCCTACAAAATTTTTCTTGTTTTAGTCACTGTTTTAAAATGCAGTTTCCAAACAGATGGAGATGAAACTTGGAAAAACAAAAGAGGTTTTTCGAGGGAACAAACCAATTAACAAAAACCTCCCTCAATTTTCTAACAACTATCATGGTTTGAGAGATTCAGATATATCTTTGAGGCCTATTTTTCCATATTTTTCGAAATTTTGTTTCCTATAAAAATGCCAAAGTCAACAACTGAAGGCCATCTCATCAAATTCAACTTGGAGATTAGATATTATCTCCTCCTTCATTATTTCAAGCAGCAACCTAAAGATGGGTGAAGAGGTTTTTCAGATCCATTTCTTTTGGATCTTGATAATTATTGTAATTAAGACTTTCCACAGTTTGTGGATCTGAAACCTGTGTAGTATTTCTATAAAGATGTTTATGAAAATGAATGAAGGGTTGGGACTTTGAGAAGAAATCCTTACTGTTTGTACTCAAGTTTTGATTAATCTAAGGCAGAAGGCACTTAGCTGTTTCAGAGATTTTCGTTATGATATTCCAATAGTCAGACTTCTTGGTTTATGTCTCCTTCTTTGTTTTGCCATTGAATATAACTCTTCATTGTATTTGAATGAAAGTATATGCTTAAGGAATTCATCTTTTGATGCTCGTTATCATGCATTCAAATATCACCAATTCCAACTAAAGTTAAGCATGGAATTCATTTACCGTTGCTCTATCTTAATGGGTTGTTTCTCCCCCTTCTACTATCATCTCACAACAATTGAAATCTTGAAGAATATTATGTATCTTGCCTCTAAAATTTGTTTGTTATATGCCTGAGCTCAAGATTTTCATATGACTCCATGCCTAAAGGGTTTCTACTTCTCTGCCCTACCACCATCTTTTGAAACCCTACTGCACATAAGATCTAGCCACTATTGAAATACACAACCAGTCTTTAAAGTGACATTGGAAGATTGAGTTGTCAGAGAGAGCCCTCTCTGGATTGGAGGGGCTAGCCTCCAATCTACAAGCTTGGTTTGAAGGTTACCTTGGAGATTTCATCTTATAGCCAGGACATTTTTGAGTGATAACATCTTGGTGTCGTTGTCAAATTTTCCCTGGGAGAACAACGAAGATCCAGATCTGACCATTGACAGTGAACAACGGTCAGACACCATTAAGTTGTACATCATTCACCTGGCGACTCCATTGTCAAACGATCCAGAGCTCGAAACATCAATGGTGACTCCACTTTCCGATGAATCCAGAGCATAATTGCAGATCCAGTGGCCTAATTAACCAAGATGACAAGGTATGCTCTGATGAACCGTGCACATATCCCCAGTTTTCCAAATCGCATTCCGTGCAAAGATTGGCAATCATATTTCCCAAAATTTAGAGATCAGAACGATGATGATGTTGCTCTTCATTTGATTAAATTTCATATGCATGTACGAAAGCTTGGAGTTAAATTGCATGAGGATTCTTTGATGAAAATATGTATGGTTTCTTCAAAGGAAAATGCAAAACCTTGGTATGAAAAGTTGTCACTGGGTAGCTTGTATTTGCTTGAAGATTTTCATTCAACATTTACATTATCCTTCCTTGCTGTTGGTAAAAAACTGTCGTGCACATGTTGAAAGTTTCATTGAACAATTTAGAAAAAAATTATGGTGACGTTGAGTTTATGGACGAAGAGATTCTAGAAGCATTGTATGAGAATTCTTTCCAACATCAAGAACAAAAAGTAGAGGCTAGCTGCCATGAAACTCAGACAAACTTCCAGCAAACAGTATTTTTTCCCTTGGCTGAAAATCAAGCAAATCATAACCTTAGTTTTGTAAACAGCCATGATAATATACAGCAGGTCCTTTCTCTTATGGTTCATAAGGACATTCAGCAGTATTTTCAGATTTCAAATGATCAGGAAAGGGATGAGGATACCCAATCAGTTTGTTTTTCAGCTCATTCGTTTTCTGAGATTTTGTCTCATGAAGAAATTGGTAAAAATCAGACTTTTGAAATTACGTGTGAAAAATCTAAGCAGTGAAACCATTTATGAGGGTAGCTACCTAGAGTTACAAGGAAATACTGAAGAAGAGCAAGATGTTTTAGACCCCTTGGATGACACTGAATTAGTTCACGATGTTGCATCCTTTGAATTGATAGATTCAGAAATTTTCAAGAACCAAAATGACATTCTTGATGAATCACATGAAAGGTTAATTTTTGATACCTCATTACATATGATGTGGCCTTTCCATTTGAATATTCCAAGAGTGTACAAATGCCTCTCCTTGTTGTGTATGATGTGAAAGGTGAACATGTTACTGCATTTCCATTTGAGAAAGGTCAACAGAATGAAAAAGATCCTTGTCCTTTTGCTGATTTTCAAGAAAGGGAGAAAGGGTAGTTTTTCATGTTTTTGAAGATTCTTTTGTTAACATGTTGCAATCATCAGAGAATGTGAAGCTTGCAGTATTTTTGGAACAAGGTTACCAGTTTCAGCTGGAGATTGAGTTGCCATTTCCTATTGTTTTTTGTCTGCTCAAGGAAGGTGTGAGCAGAATTCCAGTGAGTAGCCATCTTATTTCGTGGTTACACTAGAAATTCCGCATCACTTGATTGGGCAGATGTTTCAACTTTCAACAGGTTAGAGTGGGTAAGTGTGGTGAATAAGTTCGCAGTTGCGAATATCTTTTTCAGCATTGTCCAGTTTGCAGTTGCAGAGTGAGCAGGTTACAGGTACAGGTTGCAGGCTTCGAGTTGGGAGCAACCCAATGGATTAGGAAACTGGTCCTCGAGTCCTTTGCTGCCTCACAGGGAGGACAGCATCCCCATTGGAACAAGCTGTTAGCACCTTATTTACATTCTCAGAAAATTCAAAATTGTTTGCAGGAATTGACTTTGTCTTTATTCATTTCAGTTGCTTTGCCATATGAAGGGAAAACTATGTTAAGCCAGGTTAAGTAACTATGAGCTATAAGGCACATCAAATTTTTTGAGAAGAATAATCTTTTGAGGTTTGTGGTCATTTATGATCATTTCAAATATTAAACAATGTTCACACCAAGTTTCGTAACCAGAAGCATTGTAGTTTTCGTTTTTTTACTGGCGCTGCAAAATTGTTTTCCAATGCCTACAAAAATTTTCCTGTTTTAGTCATTGTATTAAAACGCAGTTTCCAAACAGATTGGAGATGAATTTTGGAAAACCAAAAAGAGGTTTTGGGAGGGAACAGACCAATTAACAAAAACCTCCCTCAGTTTTCTAACAGCTATCATGGTTTGAGAAATTCAAATGTATCTTTGAGGCCTATTTTTCCATATTTTTCGAAAATTTGTTTCCTATAAAAATGTCAAGTCAACAACTGAAGCCCATCTCATCAAATTTGACTTGGGGATTAGATATTATCTCCTGCTTGATTATTTCAAGCAGCAAACTAAAGATGGGTGAAGAAGTTTTTCAGATCCATTTCTTTTGGATCTTGATAATTAGTGTAATTAAGACTTTCCACAGTTTGTGGATCTGAAACCTATGTAGTGTTTCTATAAAGAGGTTTATGAAAATGAATCAAGGGTTGGGACTTTGAGAAAGAGACCCTTACTGTCTGTACTCAAGTTTGAATAATCTAAGGCAGAAGGCACTCAGTTGTTTCAGAGATTCTTGTTATGATATTCCAATAGTCAGTCTTATTGGTTTATGTCTTCTTTGTTTTTCCATTGAATGTAACTCTTCATTGTATTTGAATGAAAGTATATGCTTAAGGAATTCATCTTTTGACGCTCTTTATCATGCATTAAAATATCACCAATTTCAACTAAAGTTAAGCATGAAATTCATTTAACTGGTGCTTTGTCTTAATGGGTTGTTTCTCCCCCTTCTACTATCATCTCACAGCAATCGAAATCTAGAATAATATTATATATCTTGCCTCTGAAATTTGTTTGTTATATGCCTGAGCTCAAGATTTTCATATGACTCCATGCCTAATGGATTTCTACTTATCTGCCCTACCAGAATCTTTTGAAACCCTACTGCACATAAGATCTAGCCACTGTTGATCCAAGTGGATATTGGTGGCCACCCGCCTATTCCACCTAGACCTCCATTCAGTTTCACCTGTTTCCTTAATTATAGCAGCATTTACTATTTTTAACAGTTTTTCGGGTCCTAAACTTTCGGAGTTGTTTTGACCCCCTAAACAGCGTTTTTTTGAGGTCTGCAGTAGGCCCATAGCCATAAGCAAGGACCTACGACAAATCCTATAGTACCTGGAGAGATCTTTCCAACGAGGTATCGTATGTGCCAAACAGAGATCATATGACCAAGTTACGACCCTGGGAAGTTGGATGCCCAACTAACCCTAACAAGGCCAACAAACTCTTGGCGTTTCATCTAGTGGGGTTAGGGTTTTGGTTGTTTAGGGTTTTCCCTTGTTGTTCAGTGATAAAAAGGCCCTTGAGCCTCATTGTAACATAGTTCAAAGACATGTAACCGCCACATCTCTTCTCAGAGATAAGTTACCATCGTCCGAGCTAGTTTATTTCCATTCTGTATGTAAGCACATTTCAGTTCTTTGATATTAATGAAATGAAGTTTTATTTCTACTGCATCTCGGTGTTCATGTTTGTATTTGTATTCTGTTGTGTTCCTATGTAAATCTAGATCAGTAGTATCAGAGTGTCTGCTATTTTTCTGTTTTTCTTTGCATGTCCCTAACAAGGTCAAGGTATAAGGAGTTAGGGCTCAAACTGGTTGAACCTTTGCAAGACCAGCCTCGCAAACCCCGACGGCCTCCCATGGCGGAAGAAAAGAAAGACGAGGGAGAAAGAGATCCTTTCAAAATATTGCTCAAGGAAGCCCTTGAGCGATAGAGGAACGCGATGATGGATAACTTTGCCCAGATCCTTCAATGGCTACCCACAGACGACGCATCTTCATCCAGCAGCCACTCTGGAGGCGCCACTCCCTTTAAGGTACAAGTCAACTTTGACATTCCCATATTTGAAGGCCAGATAGATGCAGATGTTGTAGATAGATGGTTAAATCTGTTGGAAGGATATTTTTCGGTTCATGACTTTTCCAATCAAGAAAAGATTACTTTTGCACTCCTCAAAGTCGCCCCCCATGTCAAGGACTGGTGGGAAACCTACTGTGAACAGAAGGACGAGAGGGAACCCTCATTGTTTTCAGCCGCACCCACTTGGAATTCTTTCTAAGACGCCATCAAGGAACAATATTACCCTATCGGGAGCTATGAAGATAAATACATAAAGTGGACCACATTGTGGCAGGGAAGGGACCAAGACGTGTTGGAGTTCACAAATATTTTTCATACCCTTTGCACGAAGTTGGATATCAAGGATTATGAGCGGCATTGGTACTCAAGTACTGTGGTTGTCTACACAAGTACATCCAGGGCGAGATGGAGTTCATAGACATCTCCTCGCTTGGCGTCACCTTTCAATACGCTGTCAAGATCGAGCAGAAATTTAAACAGAAGAAACGAGACTTTGGATCTGCAAATCTGAAGCAAGGGAAAGGCGCTCCCACACTGCAAAACAAAGCCAAGGTGGGGCGACCCAAGACAACCTATCGAAGCCGCAAGCAAAGAACAACACCACAAAGACAAAGAAGGGCATAGGGAAATGGTGTGAGTTCCATAAGAACCCCACTCACAACAAAAGTGAGTGTCAAGGCAAGCAGTCACTGGTGGCCAAGCTGAAAGCTTCCGAATCAGATGCATGTTCTGACTCTGAGTCAAAACCCGACAAAGGGAAGCAGATTATTGATGTAGATCCCAGTGCCACTGTTGCCACCACCAAGCTCTAGAAGATTGAGCCCGAAGATCCAAAGGAGGGGGAGCGGCTCTTCCACTCACAAATGTGGGTGAAGGGTTCTTCGTTGCAGTTCATTGTCAACAGCAGAAGCCAAAAGAACCTCATTTCAGCAGAGGTCGTGAAGCAGTTGGGCCTACCGACCACACCACACCCGCAGTCGTACACCATCGGGTGGCTTCACCAAGGACAAGATCTCCGCGTCAGCCAGCAGTGTCACCTTCCCTACAACATCAAACCCTTCACAGATGAGGTACTGTGTTATGTTGCTCCTCTTGAAGTTTGTGATGTATTATTAGGCCCACCATACTTATGGAAGCGCCATGTTGTGTATGAGTCTAGGCCTCGAACTGTTATTATTTCTTTGGGCAATAAGTTATATAGGATATCGGAGGTAGCACCGCCTACCGCCATCTCTTTGATCTCTGAGAAGCAATGCGGTAAGATCATTTCCCAGACCGGAAAATTTGTCTTCCTTATGATTTGCCCTCAAGGCAAGAAGAAGGTTGTAACCACAACCGTGGCCTCCAGACAAGGCTCCTCCGCATGGCAGCAGCAAATAGACAAGGTCACGGAGGAGTAGAGGGACATCTTCACCTCACCCACAAGGGTACCCCTACACTATCAGGTAAGCACTCCATCGATCTGAGCCTGAGCGCGCTACTACCCAACGGGCCGATCTATCGACGCTCTATTCTGGAGAACGATGAAATCAGGGAGTAGATTCAGGATTTGTCGCAGAAACGGCACATCAGGCCAAGTTCATCACCATGTGGGAGCCCGATCGTGTTGGTACAGAAGAAGGATGGGACCTAGAGACTCTGTATTGACTATCGGGCGCCAAATAATATCACTGTCCAGAATAGGTATCCAATCCCACAAATTGATGACCTTCTGGAAAGCTCAAGGGGGCCAAATATTTCAACAAGATTGACTTGAAGTCCGGTTATCACTAGGCACCAATCAAACCCTCCGATGTGTGAAAGACTGCGTTCAAATCCAGGGAGGGCATTTTCGAATGGTTGGTCATGCCTTTTCGGTTGACAAATGCCCCCGCAACCTTCACGAGGTTGATGGATGACATCTTGCGGCCCTTCACCAACTCATTCGTGGTAATGTACTTGGACAACATCCTGATCTTCAGCCAGAGTTGGGAAGAGCACCTCCACTGTAATATCCCGTTTCAGAGATTTTCCCCAAAACCCCAGTAAACTCCAACCAAATACGCACAAATAATATAATGACCGGGAAACTCAAAATGATAAAAATAACAGTGGTGTAACATATAACTATATAAACAAGAAATATAGGCAGATACTCGAGAAATGCAGAGAGAAATGCTAAGCCATTTTATTATACTGAGTAATGGAATGAGTACAGGAGGTGATCAGAAGGATGGCACCTCGACTTGCACCAGGCAAGTGAAGAAATACACTCAGAATAACAAAGGAATGGCCTCTGCGTGGATGCTGCTGGAAAACTGTCGTGCTGCTGCTACTGCTGGAAATCAAATGAGGATTTGGGGTTGTTCCCCTCCTCAGAAAATGTTGAAACTCTGGAATCCGCCCCTACTCAGAAAAACCCAGAAAGCTTTTCTGAAATGGCCAACCCCCGAAAATCGCCCCCTTGGGGAATCACGCAATCCCTCAAGGCCCTGCGCTGCCACTGAGTAGAATCCTCCAAAATACTGCCTGAAACTCTGCCAAACCACTCCAATATGCAAGAGTTGATCCCTTGCTCAATATCCCAGCTCAACTCCTCCACAAATCCTCAATCCGGAACTGCTCCCAGAAGAACTGCGTCCCTCTCTCTCAAGACTGCGCAGTCTTCCAATGCTCAGCTCCACCTCAATGACAAAGATCAAACTACTGCAAAAAGACTGCTAGAAATACCTTGCCCGAGTAGGCACTCGAAGTCCCACGGGGCTAAGGGTGAGATCTCCGAACGGAGACACTCAGTGCACTAAACAGTGCTGCAAACAAGCTAAACAGCCAGCGTGCTCCAAGTCGAAGTGACTAGCTCAAATGCTCATAATCGAATGACAAAATGAGGGGGCTCCTCTCTCCTTTATAGCATTGGCCTCTCCCAATCCCAAGGCTCACCTCCTCCAGCGTAATCCCCTCTTGCCACGTGTTCCCTTTCCATCTGCACAGTCCCTCCAAGTGTTTGCGTGGGCCCGATCTCTGCGTGATCCTTTGACCCCCTTGGCTAAGTCACAACGTTGTGCTACTAGAAAGTGACTTTTATTCTAAAAGTGAGTTATGTCCCCTTTTCCTCACCTTTTTATTTACAAATAATTATAGAAGGCAAAATTGAGCAAAATCGAATATTCTAATTAACCATGGCTAATTAGGAATATTACATCCACCATATTCGACAGGTCCTCCAAACCCTGCGACAACACAAATTGTGTGCCAATTTGGAGAAATGCACCTTTGGTATGACCCAAGTTCAATATTTGGGGTACATCATTGATGAGCGGGGTGTGCATGTGGACCCAACCAAGCTACAAGTTATTCGGGATTGGCCAGCCCCAGCCACTCTAACAGAGCTCTGCATCTTTCTGGGTCTTGCCAATTTCTCCCGCAAATTCCTGTTGGGGTTCTCTCATATCACTTGGCTTTTGAGCCAAGTCACCAAGGGTGGAGTGAAAGAAAAGTTCTTTTTGGTTTGAATCCCAACAGAAGGCATATGTCGAGTTGAAGCATCGCCTTTGCTCTGCACCAGCGCTTACATTACCAGACCTGCAGCAACCATTTGAGATTGAGACAGATGCCTCTCACTATGCTATTGATGCAGTTCTTACTAAGTAGGGGCATTCAGTGGCATATCACAGTGAGACACTTTCAGACACAATCCGAAAGTATCCCAACTATGACAAAGAGATGTATTCCATTGTGTAGGTCTGTTGACAATGTAAGCATTACATTCTGGGGAAGGAAATGGTGATCCACACAGACCACTGGCCCCTATAGTTCATATAGACACAAAGAAAGTTGCAAAACGATCACCATCATAAATGGTCCACATACCTGCAACAATTCCATTTGAACATTAAGTACAAGAAGGGCAGCACCAATAATGCTACAAGCTGCCTCAGTCGACCATTAGTCATGACGCTGACCACTATGCTCAACTCTTGTGGACACAAGACTTTGGGTTAGCTGCATCTTTACAAGAGCAATCCAGAATTCGGCAACACATACCAGACGCTTCTAGAAGGCAAGCAAGTTCCAAATTTTCACCTCTAGGACGCATTGTTATGCCACCTGGGGCACCCCTGTGTTCCTCCAAGTGAGCATGCCAAGATGATTTGGGAGGCGCACTACAGTTGGTCGTTAGACATTTCGGGGTCGAGAAAACAATGTTGCGGAAGTATTTTTATTTGCTGAACCTTCAACAAGATGTTGGGAAGTACATCAGATCCTACACTGCCTACGCCATTGCCAAACCGACCATCAAGAAGCAAAACCTATATACTCCTCTACCTACTCCTAGTCGACCTTGGGAATCCATCTCCATGGATTACATGTTGGGCTTTCCTTCTACTAAGCATGGCAATGACTGCGGTTTCGTGGTCGTGGACAGATTCTCTAAGATGGCCATTCTGGCGACTTGCAAGAAGAGTATCATAGCAGAAGCGACTGTTAAGCTCTTCTTTGAACAAGTGTGGGTACACTTTGGGATCCCACAGTCCATTATCTTAGATTGGGACAACAAGTTCCTAAGTACATTTTGGTCAAGCCTCTAGTCGATGTTGGATACCAAGATCACTAAGTCCACAACCTTCCACCCCCAAACTGATGGCCAAACAGAGATCGTCAACAAGATGATCGTGCACATTCTATGCATGTACAACTCGAAGCATCCACGCACATGGGATGAAAGCCTCCCCTATGTCCAGCACAGTTACAACAGAGCTCTCCATAGCTCAACTGGCCACAGCCCCTTTCAGGTGGGATTGGGATTCTAACCACTATGTCCCATTGATGTGGTCATACCATTTGCAGCTACTAAGGTAGATTCGGCTCATGTCCAAGTCGAAGCTGACAAGGCTAACAGCTTCATTGAGCGCATTCAACACATTCGCCAGTCAATCCATGACATATTGGACAAATTCAATGCTAAGTACAAGCAACGTCATGATCAACGTCGAGTGCCACACAGGTTCCAGGTGGGCGACAATGTTTGGTTACATTTGCAGAAGGAGTGCCTCGCTAGGCCTCACCGCAAACTACGCCCGCTCAAATATGGGTCGTACACCATCACCAAGGACGTAGGGGACAATGCCTTCGAGCTCAGTGTTTCACCATTCCTTGGCCTACAACCAATATTCAATATGGACCAACTGCGACCATACTTTCCGCCATTGTTGGACACATTCGACATTGTTGAGCCGCTGACACCAACAGAGCTCAACCCAAGCTGCATCGAATAGGCCACAACTGACATGATCATGGACACAGAGATCAAGAACACTCACCAGCAGAGGATCCAGCTATATCGAGTTGTCAAAGTAGGCCAACTCCTTCACCAGGGCAAGTGGTTCATCAAGGACCAGGTTCAACAGAAATTTTCTCACCTCATGGAGGCTTTGCACGTAATCTCTATTATTTTATGATCATTTTGAATCTCTATTAGTCTAACAATCAGATCTTAGTGTGCAGAAGTTATCATTCAGGATTTGGGCATTTGGGGAAGTCCTCAGCTAGACCAACTGACTCTCAAATTACAGAATCTAAAGAGCCTACTGTTTTTAATTTCTGAAGTCATCTTATAAAATATTTTATTTGTAGGGTTTTTTCTTGGGCTTATGCCTCTTTAAAATTTCTAGTTTATTTATAAATTTGTGCAAAATCGTTTAAATCTGGCTAATAGAGGGCTTTGATCTGCAGATCTGCTAGATCTGTAGAATATTATTGTAGATTTGTAAATTTCAATTTTTTTAATTCATTGGGGTTTTGGGTATTTCATATTTTTGTATATACATGTTTTGGGGTTTTCTAGCTTTTGTTTGTGCAGGAACAGATCTGAAGATTGCAGGTGATTTTTGTGGATTTTGAAGACAAGATCTGATCTCCAATTTATTTGCAAGTTGAAGAAATTTCTTAGAAAGATCGTGATCCAAAATGGATCCTAGAAAACCCTCTAATTCTTCAAAGTCTTCTAAACATCAAAACTATCACAAAAGAAGAACTCTTAGAAATGGCATATTACACTATCGGGAGTGAAAAAACATGAAGAAATAGTGGAAAAACGGAGTATTGGCAGTTTAAGCAACTTTGCACAGGAGCCGTCGGATCTGATCGATCAACGGTCCAAATCCGATTGGCATATCGCAATCGGCGATAACAGGCGGAGGCTATCAGAGGTGACCATGTGACAGTTGCGGTCGCGATCAGTGCAGGTCAACGAGGACCGTCGATCAAGCACGCAGATCGACGACCTAGGCTAACTCGCAACATCGCAATCGGCAAATACAAAGAGCACTTACCAAACGGCCCGGGGTCTATGCGATATGCGATTGCGATTAATCGCATCGCAATATCGCATCGGAGCAGTACAACGGAGCAGGGCCGATATACATATGGCTTGCGATAGCCGGACCCGATGGAGTTATAGATGATATTTTATATAATTTGAGATCCGAAAAACGGCATTTTCCTTTGTATTTCGCATTTTCGTTAAATAAACGAAATGCAAAGGAAATGCGAATAAAGCGATGAATCCGGACCCGAAAGGGATATACATGCAGATATATATGTTTTGAGTTCCGTAATGGGCAAGATTTCGGGCAGGCCTTAGGCGGTAAGTGGTATTGGACGGGCTCCACCCGATCCCATCCACTGGCCGACACGTGGCGTGAGAAAACCGCCTTTTTGGGCGGGTAATCTCCGTACGCCTTTGCCGCCCGAAATGAATCTCAGCCATTGGATCAGGATCACGCAGATCAACGGTGGATATGTGATAGCGATTTAAAGGCGGACCCGATGGAATATAGGGTGGAATTCATAATATTTGAAGTCCGATGAACAGTGATTTGGCGGATTTTTCCCGTGTTTTACAGTGTTTCTTTGTGTAAACAGAAAACGCTATTTTTGGGGATTTCAAAGGCCCGATGGTCCCTTCCGTTGCAGAACAGGTGGCCACCTTCCCTGAAGACGTTATGCCATGATTGCTAACGCTCAGAAGGGGATTCGAGCGGACAGAGGCCAGGAGCTAGAGAGCCCGAGAAGGGGAAACGAACAGACAGCGTTGATTGGCTTTAAAGCCATAGACTGACAGAGACAGAGGGGAAGCAGTACTGAGACAGAGAGAAAACAGAGACAGAGAGTGAAAGAAAGAGTCTGTGTACTCAGAGAGGCTTGAGGGATTCAAGAAAACTCCTGTTGTTTGTATCTGTGTGTTGAGACTCAATTTGAGCTCACATTTTGTAAAACTCTGCTCTTGAAAACATAATAGAGAGGTCATCACTGAAGGCTGGACCAGGAGACGTAGCCCAAGAGTTTTGGGTGAACTCCACATTAAACTTGTTGTGTTTATGTGTGTTTGTCTATTATGCTTCTCTAACTGCTCAATTGTCTATATTATTCGCAATCTTATCGATCCATTGCACTAAGTAATATAGGCTAATCCATGCACATGAGTCTGTAATACCTTAAAAGTAATCTAAGATCTTCATTTTCAGATCAAGTGGTATCAGAGCTTTAGGTTTGCTAAGGTTAGACAAGCTTGTGCTGGATTGTTGAATATTATGCTTCTCTAACTGCTCAATTGTCTATATTATTCGCAATCTTATCGATCCGTTGCACTAAGTAATATAGGCTAATCCATACACATGAGTCTGTAATACCTTAAAAGTAATCTAAGATCTTCATTTTCAGATCAAGTGGTATCAAAGCTTTAGGTTTGCTAAGGTTAGACAAGCTTGTGCTGGATTGTTGAATGCTAACTAGGTCAAAGCTCAAACTAGGAGAAGGAGAGCTTGTTGAGACTAATCCAGAGATTGGAAGAGTCTACGCTCAGAGGAGAATGGCCGGAGAAGTCCCATTGGAATCAGAATCTCAATTCATGGACAGTTTCATGACCATGAGAGCCATGGTGGAAGAAATGTATCAGGAATTTAAGAAGGATCGAGGTGAAAGCACCTCAACACCCGAACAAGGCAAAGGAGTAGAGGAACCTCTTCTATTTGCCCATTCAGAAGGCAAAGGGAAAGGGGAAGAGCCTCCTCCATCAACACCTCCTTCTAGCCCTGAAAATAAAAAGAAGAAAACATCTTTGATTAAATTAGATGTAAAATTTGATTTGCCAATCTATGATGGAGAATTAAATGCAGAAAAGCTAGATAACTGGATTAGACATATTGATGTGTATTGCAGGGTGCAGAACATTGATTCAGAAAGGAGTAAAATTCAGCTGGCTAGCCTTCGCCTTGGAGGAACTGCCCTAGTGTGGTGGGAAGGCAGGACACAAGCTGATTTGAAGAAGCATGGTAAAATTCTTTCTACCTAGAATGAATTTGTTTCTGCCATTAAAAAACAATTCTATCCACTAGCTTATATGCAACAAGCGATGATGAGTTGGCAAACTCTTTGCCAATTAAAGGGCCAAAGTGTACAAAGCTATACCCAAGAATTTAGAAAAAGAGCTTTAATTCTAGGCATTTCTCTAGAGTCACCTGAAACTTTGTTGAAGTATATAGGTGGTTTGCATAGCTATTTGAAGCACACCATTCTCATGTTTAACCCCACTAACCTAGATGAGGTATCCGTTCAAGCTTCACATCTAGAGGTTAGAGGCAAGAATGTGAACCCAGAGATTAGGGGATCATCAAAACCCACTGCAAGCAAGAACAAGGAAAAGAAGAAGCAAAAATGGAAAGAGAGGAAGGCAAACGTTGTACAGAAAGACAAACCTTCATGCACTCACTGCAAGAAGGATGGACATGATGATGCACATTGCTGGTCTTTGCATCTAGAGCTGAAACCCAAGAAGTTTGATGGCAAGAAGAAGAAGATTGTTGCTGCTATTTAGAAAGATTTGGGGTCAGACTCAGGTGATGAAACAACAGTCACAGCTACAGGTATAAAAGGTAAAAATTCTTAAGCATCTACTAATAATTCTGCACAATCTATTGATAATGAAGAAAATGAGAGGAAAAGACATGAGCTTTTTCATATTAGAGTTATTTCCAAGCATCAAAAGATTGATACTTTGTTTGATAGTGGATCACAAGTAAACTTGATTTCTGAAGCAATTGTAAAGAAGTTGGGATTACTGACCACACCTCACAAGAAGCCATATCCATTAGGTTGGGTATGTGATAAAGCAAAGCTACAAGTGACTAAACAATGTAAACTTAGGTATGTATTTGGGTCAACATTTGTAGATGAGGTTGAGTTAGATATAGTTCCCTTGAATATATGTGGTATTGTTTTAAGAAGTCCTTACTTGTATGATAGAAAAGCCATTTTCTATATCGCTGAAAATAAGTATCAACTCACCAAAGATGGAATAAAATATATCGTAAGAGCTCACAAACTCAAAAATAATTACACTCTCATAAACTCAAGGCAATGAAAAGAATTGTAAATTCATGCAAGCAATTTTTACTAATGTTTGTAAAGGAAAAGAACCCTAGTAAAACCAATGTATTTGAGCGCTATGATGCTAAACAGAAAGCTGATTTAGAAAAAGTTGTTTCAGAATATGATATCATATTTCAAGAACCTAAAGGTCTGCCATCCAAAAGGGAAATAGTACATGATATTCATTTGCAGCAAGATGCTCCATCGCCTAACATCGGAATGTACAGGTTATCCGCTTTAGAGAATGCAGAGATCAAGAAGCAGGTACAAGAGCTGCTCGATAAAGGGTTCATAGGACCAAGCACATCACCATGCGGATCTCCAATAGTGTTGGTGAGAAAGAAAGATGGTTCGTGGAGGATGTGCATTGATTACAGAGCACTGAATAAAATAAAAATCAAGAATCGTTATCCTCTTCCTCGCATTGATGATCTATTAGATCAGCTGAAAGAAGCAGTTTACTTTTCCAAGTTGGACTTGCGTAGTGACTATCATCAGGTCAGAGTAGCAGAACAAGATGCATGGAACACTGCTTTCAAAACAAAGTGTAATATTCCTAATTAGCCATGGCTAATTGGAATATTCGATTTTGTTCAATTTTTGCCATCTATAGTTATTTGTAAATAAAAAGTGAGGAAGGGGGACATAACTCACTTTAGAATAAAAAGTCACTTCCTAGGTAGCACAACGTTGTGACTTAAAGGGGAGCCAAGGGGGCCAAAGGGGGACGCAGAAATGGAGCCCACGCAGACACATGGAGAGACTGCACAGGAGGGAAGAACACGTGGCAAGAGGAGAAGCACGCAGGAGGAGGTGAGCCTAGGGATTGTGAGAGGCAGAGGCTATAAAATAGAGAGGAGCCCCCTCATTTTGGATCATTCAGTTATGTGCATTTTGAGCTAGTCGTTTCGACTTCTGAGCACGCTGGCTGTTTAGCTAGTCTGCAGCACTGTTTAGTGCATTGAGTGTCTCCGTTCGGAGATCTCACCCTTAGCCCCGGGGGACTTCGAGTGCCTGCTCGGGCAAGGTATTTCCTTTGGCATTTCAGCAGTAGTTTTATCAGCATTCCAGTAGCAGTTTCAGCAGCGTTTTGGAGGCCTGCGCAGCACTGGGAGAGGGACGCAGTTCTTTCTGGCAGCAGTGTTGGATTGGGGTTTTTGCAGGAGGATTTATGCTGGGTGATTGAGCAGGGGACCAACCCTTGCATCTTGGAGGATTTTGGCAGAGTTTCAGGCAGGGTTCTGGAGGGGTTTCTTCAGTGGCAGCGCAGAGCATTGAGGGACTGCGCAGATCCCCAAGGGGGCGATTTTCGGGGGTCGGCTATTCCAGGAAAGCTTTCTGGGTTTTTTTGGGTTTTTGGAGTAGAGCCCGATTCCAGAGTTTCAGCATTTTCCGAGGAGGGGAGCAGCCCCAAATCATCATTTGTTTTCTAGCAGCAGCAGCAGCACAACAGCAACATCCACGCAGAGAGGCCATTCTTTGTTATTCTGAGAGTATTTTTTCACTTGCCTTGTGCAAGTCGAGGTGCCACCTATCTGATCACCCCTTGTACTCATTTTATTGCTCAGTATAATAAAATGGCTTAGCATTTCTCGCTGCATTTCTTGAGTATCTGCTTATATTTCCTGTTTACATTATTATATGTTGTACCACTGATATTTTGTCATTTCTAGGTTATTATATCATTTGCACATATTTGGTTGGAGTTTTGCTGGGGTTTGAGGGATATTCCGGGTTAGGGATATTACAGTGGTATCAAAGCATAGATCTGGCTCAGCCTGTGGAGCTAGCAATCTATGACATCAGGGGAAAAACCCTACATCTGTTACAGAGGTAGGAAATATAGAGACAGTGAGCGTAGGTTGGAGAATACCTACGGAGAGGGAGACTGTGTTCTGGTGGTGGACACAGAACAGGAGGAGCCTGTGGTGGATGCAGAGCAGAAGGATCAGATGGCAGATGAAGACGGAAAGAGATTTGCAGATATGCTCCTCAAATCAGTGCAAGATCTGTCGAGACAGATTGAGGTGATGGGGCAGAGATTCACAGCAATAGAGGCTAGACAGTGTGAGAGCCCACGGGTTTTTCAGGTTGGTGAGGGATCAGGCGCATCGCACCATTTGCCGAAGCAGCGTGATACAGCGCAGCAAGTGGCCTCACATGCCCCTACACGCTCTACCATGCCCACTTTCTTAGGAGCAGACACGGGGGCCATAGCCCAGCAGGAGGCAGAGCCCGGACATATGGGCGATTATTTTGCAGAATACCAAGCCTATGGGTAGGAGTTCAGGGAAGCCCTCTCATTCAGAGATTTTGTTCAGCTCCAGCGGGATAGTAGACCCCGCGACCATCACAGAGGGTACCGACATTTCCATGATGGTGACACCCACCGTGCAGCTAGTAGATTCCACTTGCCTACGTTTGATGGTTCATCAAACAGTTCGGCAAAGTCTTGGGTGGAAAAGCTGGACATTTATTTCCAACTTAACCAGATGTCGGAGGCAGAGGCCATCAAAGTGGCAACATTGCATTTGGATGGTGAAGCCCAGGATTGGCGGTTTCACGGGATGGTTACTCTCGGGCACTCTAAAGTGACGACATATGCGGAGTTTACCAGGAGATTGATGGAGCGATTTGATCGGAGGGATCCAGAGCAGCATTTTGTTGAGCTAACAAGGCTCAAACAGAAAGGGAGCCCAGAGACCTACATTGCAGATTTCTTGAGGGTCTCTGTGATGGTGCCAGACCTATCCACGGCACGGAGGGTCTATATGTATATTGAGGGGTTAGCAGAGCCACTTCGGGGTCTAGTCCGATCCACTAGACCAACCACGCTCCAGGACGCTATCAGTAGGACCCGGGACTTACAGGATGTCTTACCCAGGACCCGGACACCTTACCCCCAAAGACAGCCCTTTCAAGTTAACCAAAGATGTTCATTCACATTCAAAGAATTCCTATAGTTGCATGAAAAATGAACTTCAAATGATAGCTATGAAATGAGCAATGAAAAAACACTATAATCAGCAATTAAATGAATTATATTAGCTGAAAGTAAATCAGATTTGCAATGATTAAATGAGCAATATAAAGCACAAATTGCAAGTCTAAAAATAGCCCAATAGAGTGAGGAACTTGAGCAAGTAAATGAGTGAAATAAAAATGAATCTAGGCTACTTGCAAGAGTGAAAGGATAAATTGAAAATGCAAAGCAAAAGACCAACCACCAATACTTCTTCCTTCTAAATCAGGAGATTGGGATGCCAAGGGGAAATCCCCAAGCTCCCACAAGACACAAGATTTGTTTTTATTAATTTAGAGAAGAACCCCCCTTATAGAGAGATGAGGAACTTCAAGGCTTGAGGAGAGTTTACAAGAAGCTCAAAGGAGCAAATTGTTAGAAAATCAGAAAGGCAGAAAGATTTTCTTATATTGATAATTACTTGTGATATTCTTGTAGTCTTATTATCTTCTCTTTATGTTCTTCTTTTATCTTCTTTTCATCAAGCAATCATCAAATCAAAACATGAAGATCAGCGACACAACATATAGGCACTCAGTCGGGGCTAAAACCCCTCTATACGGGAAAACCCAATCAAACTCTTCCACTAACAGATTCAAATCAAATGTGAGACAATCCAAGACCTTAGACTGGACCAAAAGACCTTCCTCCTCCACCAAGTCAGCCTTCCAAGATGATTATGCAAACTTCAGTAGTCTCTTCTTGTCTAGCAGCTTCAACGAAGCAACAATCTAGAATTTCGGCCCTATTGTAGTCCTGCAACTTCGGCCCTCCTGCAGCTCCAGAATTTCGCACGTGTGAATCGCACGAGAGAGAAAAAGGTCTCCAAACTTCTTCGTTATGGTTTCCTCTTCTTCACTAGGGGGTTTCTCCTCCTTCCTTGAATTTGCACCCTCTTTTCTTCTCCAGCTACTGCAGATCGAACTTGCTTGTGAAGTACTCCAACTGAGGTCGAGTTGCTGCCTTTATATAGTTTTGCCTCCTAATTAGGCCGACTTGGTGGAGGAGGCCTAAATGACTTATTTGACACTAAGATAAATTTCTTTCTTGACTCATAGAACCCAAGAAGGGTCTTTTACATATTGACAAGGACAAGGACTCTTGATACAAACCCCAGAAGCCTACAATGGAGGCTTTGACCTATTAATCATTGACCCAAGCATGAAACCTAAGTTGCAGGAAACGTGGCCCTAGGGGGCGTTTCGCCAGGGGAAACGAAACGAAACGCGTTTCCCCGTACCGTACGGCCTGGAAACGCGTTTCCGGCCATACGGCCACGTTTCCCAAAACGGAAACGTGGCCGTACGGCCGAAAACGCGTTTCCAGGCCGTACGGGCCACGTTTCCCCAAAAAAAACATTTGTTTTTTAATTTTTTTTTTAATTTGTTTCTAAATTTTTTTAGGGTTTCCAGGATGTTCTAGATGTGTGTCTAAAGTTATAAAAGTGAATTTTTGCCCTAGTGTTGACATGCAGTTCATGGTAATGTTAAATTCTTAAAGTAAAAGTGATATTCTCCTTTATTTTTCATTTTCATCCTTTTACTTAAATTTTTAACATTACCATGAAATGACTCAGGATGTTTGAGAGTGGTTTCGCCCTCATTGGATTTCATATGGAGAAAGTAGAATTTTAGATCTCACTCAAAATCCAGCAGACTTATTTGTTTTTCAGGATTTCAGGATTGAGGGGGTTGCAATGTTTCCATTGGATTTTATCATGTACTAGGGTATGGAACTTCTATTTAATCAAGAGAACCAAGCCCTCTATGCAGGGGAAACTCCCAATAATCAAAATCATGTAGGGTACTAGGGTATGAAACGTGTATTTAATCAAGAGCACTAAGGTCGTTCGACTATGTAGGAGGAGACTCCCAATACAACAGTGGTCCTTCTAAAGAATGGGATGTGGATGCAGAAAATCCTGATTTGGATCTCTCTCTTGCAGCCTTATAGTCTTTATTGTACTTGCAGCCTCATATATTAATATAAATAAAGGCTGATTTTGAGATTTGGATATCTAATAAAGGTTGCTTTTGGATATTCCGATATTTTTATTTTCATTATGTGATCATTCATGAGTAAATGTGATGTAAATTAAATCTTAATGTTTAAGCGTAATAAATTATAATGTATCATTTATGCTTTATGATTGCACACACACACACACACACACATATATATATATATATATTTAAATATATATATATATATATATATATATATATTCGCGTTTCCCCGTTTCCAAAATTTGGGGAGGTCGCGTTTCGTATCGCTTCCCGTTTCGGAAACTCGTACCCGTTTCCCCGTTTCGTGCAACTTAGCATGAAACCCATGCTTTAATAAGTCAATTTCTTTTACAATAGAAATTATTTTTCTTTCTTTTGACAAATGCATTACATCATGACTCAAATACAATTATGAAGACTAACACTACTTACATTTTTCAACACAAATTACTCCTCAAGATCAAGTACAAAACATAAGAAAAGAGAAATTACAACTTATACAAGGTTACAACTCAAGAGTTCCTCAAAGAGGTAACTCGCATTCCCCAAGGAGATCTAATTTAATAGCTCGCTTTTCAATCTTCAAGAGGAATCCTTGCGCAAATGAGAGAAGGCAAGAGTATTAATGAGATAGAGGTTTGGTAGATGAGAAGGCTCCAATGATATTTCTTTAGACCTTAAGTATTCCACCTACAAATCCCTTCGAGTGATGCCTCTAACACACCTTCAAAGCTCCACTATAAATGCGCAAGCCATGAGAGCACAAGAAAATTGGATCAATAAATGAATACAAGTTACACGAGAAGAATATACAAGTAAAATACAACTTGCATGCAACAAAAAGGAACTCGCATTCCTCCCTTTGCACAAGCAAGGAGTAAATCCTTCACAAGCTCTTAAAGTTAGATCAAGTCAATGATAGTGCATAAGATTTGACAAGTAAAATTTAAATTGATAGTATTAGAGAGCTATGGTAGAAAAACTCCCTTTCAAATTCGCTTGATAAGCCTTTGAGAGCAAACTTGCTTGATGTGAGTTCTTACAACCTTCGCTTTGAGAGTGAGTTCATTCAACCAATAACTTACCCCACGCTCAAGCTTCTTTCCAACACAAAATAACTTCTACACACTTAAAGGAAATATTAGCATCACAAGGGACTAGATTGAGCAATGAAAGAAGAGGCTAGATGTTCAACCAAGAACACTCTATTGCTTTTCAATCTATAGCATCTCTCTAGGCCAATAATCAATGCAAGATAACTTGCATAAATTAATCCACAAATACGGCAAATGAGCTCATAATTTCGAATTCAGGTAATGTGGAGAATGAAAAGCACAAATGGACAATATTACCTCAAAGGTAGAAGAACAACATCACATCAGGAGTGAACCCCCAAAGTCTTGACTTTTATTAGCATATGAAAGTAGTGAGTACAAATTTTGCCAGAGCTTCGCTAGCCCAATAGCTCGTCTAAGAATGATACAATGAGGAGCCCAAGGCTACTTTAAATAGGGAAATAGGAGATAATCTCAATGTGAGAACCAATGACAAGTGAAAAATGGTGACAATCTCAAAGAGAAATCTAACTCCAAGTGTGAGAACCAAGCAAGTCGAATTCCATGTGTGAGCTCGAACGGGAAGAGGGGAGACACACTCCCACTCCTATCTCAACTAACTAAACCATAGTATGACACCTCCTCAAGATGCCAATGAACTACCATGCGTGGAGGTTCGGATTGTTGTGCATAGGTGCCTCTATTTCTACGTGTAGTTGTGAGGGAGAGCTTGATGCGTACAAGTGTATGGATGGGTAGATAATAGTGGAGACATACTCCCATAAAAGCCTCACATTAAATCTTTGATAATATCTCCACCATGTGTTAATCTCCTCCAAAAGATTCGAGCTGCTATTTTGGTAAATCATACCCCAATCTAGCCCACCAATTGATTTTCCCATGTGCCACAATTCATGTGGGTGCCAAATCATCCATCCACTTGCCTTTGACTTGTCTTTGACTTGAAATTAATTTCCAAGTCATTTCCACCTCACTTGTCAAGAGGAATAATTTATTATTTTCTCCATTTTTTATTTTCTAGGCTATTTTATTGCCACATTTTCCCTTAGACTTAGGAAAAGTGGGTTTTGGGGAGTAAAAACACATTTTATGACTCCCAAAGTGTGTCTTAGTAGAAAGTTGAGGTGTAGAGGTCTAATTTTGATTAACCATACTTCCTACAACTTCTCTAGAGATCACTAATTACAATTTACATAAAAAAAATTACTAAAAATCTTGTCCTGCAAGAAATTTTTAATAATTAAAAAACGGCCCCTGAACCTAAGCAAATTCCGCGAAATTTTACAAATGATCTGGCATGGTAATAGACATTGACTCTAGACACTAGGACTCACCCAAGGCTCTACCATCAAGCCGCACTCCAACTTTGGGGTATATCTGGGAGAAAAAACTCAACTAGTTATTCAGTGTTGAAAAACATGAATAATTAGTTAAGTGAAAAAAACTCCCTAGAGTGGACTCACTTGATAGTAAAGTCCCAAGCTACCTAGGCCTTTTACATGGCTTTATTCATCATGCTAGCATCATGTTTACAATATCCCCACAGAGCTACAGAATCTGAGTACAAAATGAAGAGAGAGAAGAGAGAAGGGGATAAAAAGCCTTGATGAAATCTAGAACTTTGAATGATCTAAAAGTGTTGGAATGCTATGAAATGTACCACATGGAGTCTTCAAAAAATCTTCAAATGCAACTTTAGTGATCAATATGTCATATCTCAAACCATAGTTGGTAGTGCCATAACCAACTGTATCATGATGGTACTTCAACATATGTTGAGCCACATGTCTTGCCTTGACCATATGTTGATCGGCTACTTTTCGGTTACTCTAACTGAGTGCTCTTTCTGAAAAAAATCTTGTTGTGGCAATCATGGCTACTCCCTCTGCCACTGTTGTTTTCTAGCATATCAGCTATCTAGCCTGACAATCTCAATGACAATCCATCATCTCAAACTCAGATGTCAACTCCATCTGAAGCCAAAACAAGGCTCCCTGACTACTCTCTTTGTTATGGAAGCAAATCTTTCTACCACAACTACTCCCTCTGACACGTGAGTACTTATGCTTTTGTCAGAAACAAAACATATAGAATCAACCTTGATCCATCAATCCAAGTCCGTGGTACATTCTTCTTTTTGCAATCAAGAGATGCTTTCATGACTCTTAAAGCCTTGAGGTGGTCCCATGTACACTTCTTCTTCAAAAATGACCTCTACATCCATCTCATGTAATTCCATAACAGAAGCAACAATAATTCTAATAGAAGTGTACCTATCAACTAGAGCAAATGTTTTTTCATGATTCTCTCCCTCTTTCTGGGAAAACTCTCAAATATTGCTCTATGTTGCCATCTGATGCATGCTAGATCTTGTAGATCTATTTGGAAATCACCACTGACTTCCCTTCGACACCATCAAGGTATACTTCAAACTTGTTGATCTAGATGCTCCCTCTAAGCTCGGATCTCACCTAGTACAGTATCTCTTAACACAAATCATTGATTCTGGGAAAGTCCTCTTGTCACAAGCTTTGCTTCGTTCTTCCACTTCTTCCATCTGCTACTAGAGCCTTGGTAGCCTTCACTATGTACCTGCAATCCTCACTAGGAGGCCATGGAAGAACAATTATAACCTAGCAAAAGAAATAAAGACAAGAGGCTAACTAATAGTAAAAATAACATTAACAATAATAATCAAGGAAGAGAGATATAAAGTACTTATCTTTTGAGGATTATAGGGAAATGTTAGCTCCCTCTTGATCTTGGCCTTCTTGCATCCATCTTGCAAACTTATCAACCTCATCCTCATCATCAATATGATGTCAATCCTTCCTTGCATGAGCTAGGGTTTCCTCTTTCAGCGGAAATTTTAATACAAATCTAGGGTTTTATCTACAAACCCTAGTATTTTTACGTCCAAGACTTTTAGTCTCCTAAGATGAACGATTTTCATTTTACACCTCTTGCAAGTCCAACAGACTTTGTAATGTGCAAATTCTCCTTTCCATATCCAAATATCCAAAAACCATAGAGTCCCAATGCCTCAGCAAACAATCAAGGATATTCCATATTAATATCAGACTAAGCAAATGTATCAAGATCAAGGATCTTCCAATGAGATGTCTTCATCAAGAGAGAAATATGACAGACCCACAGCATACTTGGTTACTACTTCAGCATTACTAGCAGTGATATTCTAGCAGCCAAGTATTCTCGGCTAAACATTGATCTTGACCCTTTCAACCCAAGTAACCTATGCTTCATCATAATAAGGACACATCAAGTTCTGCACATGACTCATTTTTCTCAAGATGATTTTGGTCTCCAAACTTGAAGAGGGACTCAACCTCTTTTTCACTGTAAGCTTGTTATAAGTGAAGGTAATAACCAAACGAACTTCCTTCATCAAAGTGTGCTTTCTTCAAAAGCATGACAATGATCCATTTTCCTTCTTGTCTTGATGTGCAAGGTATAGATTCCAATAATGAGCGTCCAAATAAAATATTTACAACATAGGTCATACCTTAACATCAACTGTTGAAGAATCTAGGGCAAATAAGTGTAGTGTGATTCGTCGTTACTTGATAACAATTTGTGGAGTCTTTTTACTTTTTGTTGTTAGCTTAATCTTCTTCTTATTATTATTAATGCATGTGTGTGTACTTCATCAAATTGCTACCAAAACATAAGAACAAGAACACAAGATATTGGCTCTCTGCCAAGGCCAAAACCTCTCTTCTCTTAAGAGGAAAACCCTTTCTTGAATTTCTCTTATTGAATCTTCTACTGATCAATGCCAAACCCTAGACCCTTGATAAGAAGATCCTCCAAGCACAAGTCAAGTCCTTTCAAGATTACTTGCTCTTGCAACACTTCGTCCTTCTCCTTCCAGCACTTTGTCTTCCTCCCTTCAACACTTCTTTCGACAACTGTAGAGACCTTAGAATGTATGCTCTAGGATGAACATTGACCTTTTCTTCCTTCGCTTGAGATGGAGCCTTCCTAACTTGAGAAGATGAACTTGTTGCCTCCCAACCGAACCTTCTTCTCTTTCACAAAGATTGCAAACTTAGAGCAGCAGTAATTCAGCCCTAGTTCTTCGCACGTGTGAGGGAATACCCTCACAAGAACTCTATTAGACTTCTCTTACTCCCTTCGCTTGCATACCCTTCTTCCACGCTTGAGAGAGAAGCCTTGTAGGCCTAGTTTGAACCCTAAATAATGAGATATGGTAAACCATAAGTTACAATTGTCATAACCACAAAGACAGCTCTCCTTTCCTCGCACGTGTGGCTGTAGCTAACCTTTTAACACTTCAGTTTTCTTCTTCCTTTCTTCGCTGCCTTGGAGACCCTTTTCTGATGCGGGAGCATCCAGCCTAAAAGGAAATTATTGTAAATAATAGACATAGGGGTCATGCATTAGTTAATTAGATATTCTCAAATAAAACTAGGAGAGCTTTTAGGCATAAAGGAGTGGATATGGACTTTAAGTGATAAGGATAGCTTTTCTATTTTAGAATAGGAAAAAGACAGAATAAAGCTAAAAAGACGCTTTTACCATATGTATGCATTGCATGAGCTTTAGTTAGGATTTTTAGAGCATGCTAAGTTAATAAATTAAGAAGCCTCCAAGGCATTGGGCAGAGAAGTGTGAGGAGTGAGTGTGAGAAGTTCTCCTTGGGAGCCTTCGGGCAGTTGTAAAAGGGCCATAGATCTGTATATCTGGCCATGAATGTAAACCTCTTGTGAATATTTGTTTTATGTGAATATAAGTATGATTTGCATGGACATGATTGTGGTTAGTGAATTCTGAGATATGGCATCATTGAATTTCCTTTGATATATGTTTAACTCTGAGGCGGACAACGTTAGATTTTAAATTCTCCACGTATTATTTGACTTGAGGCACTCGGCGTTATTGTTATGATTCAGAAATTATGGACTGTGACTAATGGGTTTTAATTTCCTATGCGCTATAATCCTGTATCTTAATCGTTGAAGGATTGTTGAACTATTCCTTGGCTTACATGCGGGTTTCAAAGTTTTCTGTCCAGCGGCACATATCGTGACAGCGGCACGGTGAAGGCATATACCTCTGCCATCGCTGCACATTGGAACTGCCAGAGCAAATGAAAGCATCTCTTAATTGTATCGGCCTCCCCGGAGTGATATCTGCGCGAGCAGAGGCATGCTCTTAATTATCTGCGCGATTGGAGGGTGCATGGCCATGTATCTGCCGAGACATGTATTATGAACCGGTGCGAGTCAGTGCTACATAGATACATGAGCCGTCGTTTTGGAGGTCGAGAACTTACTAGCGGATCTGGCAATGAATTAAAGGGTGCGTATCATATGTTAAAATCCCCTGTGGTTAGTGGTAGCTTGCGGTGGAAAATTAATGGCATAACAGAGTTTTGTGAAACTGTTCGACTGTCACATATACATATATAGCCTCGGTCACGGGTTTTATGACTGTCTCATATATATATATTCACGGTTGCGCCGGGGAATCATTCTATGTAGCAAGTACATGTAGATTGCGAAGGAACGCTGTATGGTATAGCGTATAGTGTGGAGATATATATTAAAGCCTATCTATGGTAATCCGTTATCAAAGCTATCTATGGTAATGCGCATGACAATGTTTTCTTTTAAGAGTTCAGGAGAGAACCATGTGTGGTTTTATAGCACCGTATGTTCAAGTCTAATTTCAATATGTGTCTTATAAGAGCGCTATTATAATTCATGAGATTACAATTTCTATATGTGTCTTTTAAGAGCGCTGTTATAAATCATGAGATTATAATGCTGGAAACAAGCTTTCATATGCTTATGATAGGAAGATCCTGGTAGTTGTGGCCTGGGAGAGGCCTGGGCTGCATCATTTTCTTGTCCTCTTGTTACCCTTTTCTTGCCTTGTACCTTCGCAGGTTTCAGAGAGGAATGCGTTGTCTTTTGAGGGAGTGGACTCTATATATAGAGGTTTGTCCCTCCTTTAGGCCGACTTGATTTTCTTTGCTGCAATAGGTGCTTTTAATGGTGCCATTGCCTCTTTTGATGATGTCTTTTAATGGTGCCTTAAGGTCTTCAACATAATTCTTTTGACTCTTTGACTCACCTATAGCACTTTGACATGTGCTAGACCTACTCCAATAAGCAAGAAACTCATTGACATATATTATAAAAATAATATTTCTTTTCTTGAATAAATACAAATGTCAAAAGTACATTTATGAAGACCAAACCTAGTTACATTTCCTTCAACACTTCCTCTTAACTAGGGAGGTATTCATACAACATTACAAGGTGTTTAGCTATTATCAATCTCTGAAGAATTCACATAAGAGAAACCGGATTTGCAATCCATCTGTTATAGCATCATATTAGCCAGCATTGTCATAGTGCAAGGCCTTGACTAACAACTCCATCTCTTCATGAGATCATGAGCTACAATGCTGGTGAGACCAATGATTTATAGACACCTTCATCATTGTCTCTCAAGGTAAATACCCACCCGGGTGTTCTCTGAGTATGACCTTCTAGGACTATTCTCATCTTGGGTTCCCAGCCTCAAAGAATATCAGTCCTCTTGCCTACTCTTGTCTTGGATGCCCTACACATCCTCAAAGAGTATCGGATGTCAGATGATTACCTAATCCTCCCATTCTTTCTTCCCAAGCGAAGACAAAAATGTTGTGTCTATCTTGTGTCTACATTTCCACTCATGGCCTTCATCTAGACTTGTGGTTGTTAGTCCTGGTCTAGTGCATGACCCATGAGATGGAAAAACACAAATGTCACTCCTTTGTAATCAAGGGTGATCCAAAACTCCCTTTTGATCAGGGACTTGTTAGAGCTCCCTCTTAACTAGGGACTCTTTCATTCATCAGCAACTTCTTCTTCGTGGGTCCTTCAGCTGCTTGATATCCTTCCTTTCTTTGATGTCATGAAGTCTTTGTTCAAACTTCTTCTAGGTAGAGCACCATCCATCGATCACTTTCCTTCCTAGTTTGTCATGTCATTGCTTCCTTCGTGGAAAGTGTCTTTCTTTCCATACATCAAGTTTTCTTGTCATCTAGCTACTCCTTTGTCATTTGTCCATGCTTCAGAATACTCTTCTCATGGATGCTTCGTTGTACTTGCTTGTTTACATGCTTCAACCTAGTAACCCATCATGACTTCATCCTGATATTTCTTTCAACATTGCTTTTTCTTTTGTTGGATGGCTTCTTCATCACGACATCTTTGTAGAGTAGAATCAGTTATCTACATCTTTTATATCTCCAAGGCCTTCATAGGTGTCAAGGGTCCTTCCTTTCTTTGTCAGAGTTGTCCTACCTTCTTTTGGGAGATATCTTCAAAGTATCTTGTCAGATAGTGATTCTCGGTGATCATGGTGTTCTTCACATGCTTGATCTCTTTCTTCATTTGCTTCTTCTTAGATAGATGGGTCAACCATCTTATGCTTCTTGTGAGAGCATTTCTTCATTGCTTGCTTCCTGGACTAGTCAGCATTTCTTCTTGCTTCTTAGTCAACAATCTTATACTCCTTATGTGAGCATATTCTTTTGTTGACCTTCATTGCAATGTAGTACATGCCTTCGAGCATGTCCTTAGTGAAAGAGATTCTTTCATACTTGATCATGTTTATAGAACTATTCCCATGACTCAATAATACACAAAAGATAACATGACTAAACTTTGATGCATACATACCTCATCTTGATTCTCCTTTGATCATCTTAGCTTCATTTGGTTGTCCTTGGTGTGGCCCTTCTTGCTTCATCTTAGCTTGCCTGCATATCATCCTTTTCTTGAATCCCGTGAATGGGATTCCCGATGAGACATCTGCGTTGGTTCATGAACCTTCTTTTGAAGATTCCATTATAGGATCGTAAAGACCCTTTCCTTGCAAATGTTTCTTTTCTTTTGATGATGGAGGTCTTCTAAGATTCTTAATCATGATCAATCTTCTTTTATCATGGATGAGGTCCTATACTAGGTATGCTCCTTCTATATGAATATCTTGAGCTATATCTACCATGCTCCTATATTTTAGAAGATATTTCTACCCATGCATTTTTATTCTCATTATAAATGCTACATCCTCATGAGTATCTAGAGCTCTATGTACTTCATGCTCCTAGATTCTAGAAGATGTTTCTAGTCATGCAATTTTATTTTATTCCTACATGCTCCTATCCTACACAAAACCTTGAAAGAAGACTTGAAGTAAATAGTTTGTCTTAGTCATAGTAGAGATCTAGCGGATCTTTTTTCTTTTGCTTCTTTTCTTCTTTCATTTCCTGAGTCACATGAGCTTCTTCCCTTTTCCTTTTGTTGTTGTTGTCCTTCTTAGGCTTAGGACAATTCCTTTTGTAGTGTCCACATTGGATTTTGGACATGTCTTTGTTGTTTGTTCTTCATGGACCAAATTTGCCAAATTTACCCTTTCTTTTGGCCATGGTAGCAAATGATTGCTCCTTTGATCCCACATCTTCCTTTGCTTTAAGTTTGGTTTCCTCTATCCTGCATAGAGACCACATTTCACTGAGAGTGGTTGTTTCCTTCTTAGCATATATGCTTGATGTGAAGTTGTCCCAATCCTCAAGTAGAGCATTGAGTACTATAGTTGTCATCTCTCTATCAAACATGACTTCCCCAAGCTCTTGAAGTTGATCTCTCATTTCAGAGATTTTCATGAAGTAGGGAGATATTCCTTCCTTTGTTATCTTCATTTTGTACAATTCATTCCTTAGAAATATTACTTCTCCGGTTGTGGATACCGAGAATAGCTCTACTAGCCTATCATAAATTTCTTTTTATGTTTCAAATTTGGAGACATAAGGAATGAGAGAGTCTTTGATTGATTCTATTAGAATCCTTTGAGCTCTTGTCTCATCCTTATTGTCCTTAGCTAAGGCTTGAGCTTGTTCCTTAGCAGGGATAGAGATATTCCCTTTGACATGTTCTAGGAGATCATTCTCCTTGAGAAGTAAATCAATCCTCTTCTTCCATGCAAGAAAGTTATTGGTACCTACCAATTTGCTGCTTTCCTTGCAAAAAGACATTGATGTATATTCAAAAGGGGACATATACTTAATTGATAGATTTTGAGATGTAGTGGATTTGCTTTCTGCATAAAGACTTGATGGCTTGCCTTCCTAGGATCTTGACGTTCTTCAAGTTGCCTTCTCCAAGTGGACTTGCTTGATGATGAGATTTGCTTGATGACTTGTAGCTTGATGTAGGTTCTGCTTCAATCTGCTCTTCTTTGTATTTGCCTTTATGTAAGGCTCTTCTTCTTGCTACGTAGTCTTCCTTGATGAATGATAGGTGATAAGCCTTCTTTTCCTTGAGTAGATTTGGCTTGATGCTTCAACCTTGTAGATGACTTTCCTTGATGAGTGTTCTTGAGTTGCCCTTTCCTCAATGTGTCACCTTAGCTCTGATACCATGTTGAAGAATCTACGGCAAATAAGTGTAGTGTGATTCTTCGTTACTTGATAACAATTTGTGGAATCTTTTTACTTTTTCTTGTTAGCTTAATATTCTTCTTATTATTATTAATGCATGTGTGTGTACTTCATCAAACTGCTACCAAAACATAAGAACAAGAACACAAGATATTGGCTCTCTGCCAGGGCCAAAACCTCTCTTCTCTTGAGAGGAAAACCCTTTCATGAATTTCTCTTATTGAAGCTTCTATTGATCAATGCCAAACCCTAGACCCTTGATAAGAAGATCCTCCAAGCACAAGTCAAGTCCTTTCAAGATTACTTCCTCTTGCAACACTTCGTCCTTCTCCTTCCAGCACTTTGTCTTCCTCCCTTCGGCACTTCTTCTGGCAACTGTAGAGACCTTAGATTGTATGCTCTAGGATGAACATTGACCTTTTCTTCCTTCGCTTGAGATGGAGCCTTCCTAACTTGAGAAGATGACCTTGTTGCCTCCCAACCGAGCCTTCTTCTCTTTCACAAAGATTGCAGACTTAGAGCAGTAACATGCAGCCCTAGTTCTTCGCACGTGTGAGGGAATACCCTCACAAGAACTCTGTTAGACTTCTCTTACTCCCTTCGCTTGCATACCCTTCTTCCACGCTTGAGAGAGAGGCCTTGTAGGCCTAGTTTGAACCCTAAACAATGAGATATGGTAAACTGTAAGTTACAGCTGTCATAACCGTAGAGACAACTCTCCTTTCCTCGCACGTGTGGCTGTAACTAGCCCTTTAACACTTCGGTTTTCTTCTTCCTTTCTTCGCTGCCTTGGAGACCCTTTTCTTGTCCTCTTGTTACCCTTTTCTTGCCTTGTACCTTCGCAGATTTCAGAGAGGAATGTGTTGTCTTTTGAGGGAGTGGACAGCCTCTATATATAGAGGTTTGTCCCTCCTTTAGGCTAACTTGAAGGCCGACTTGATTTTCTTTGTTTCAATAGGTGCTTTTAATGGTGCCATTACTTCTTTTGATGATTTCTTTGCTTGGAGGATACTTGAATTTGCTTGGAGGTGTCTTCTTTGACTTTTATACATAAATATACATAATGTAACATACCCTTAAGGTCCTCAACATAATTCTTTTGACTTTTTGACTCACCTATAGCACTTTGACATGTGCTAGACCTACTTCCATGAGCAAGAAACTCATTGACATATATTATAAAAATAATATTTCTTTTCTTGAATAAATACAAATGTCAAAAGTACATTTATGAAGACCGAACCTAGTTACATTTCCTTCAACATCAACATAATGTGTCTTCTAGGGATTTTAAGAGCTTGTAGCTTCAATATCCTACTTCTAAACACAATGCAACATCTTTCAAGGAGACACATAGGTTCGTTGTTCAGCACATGTTCTTTGCTTTAAGCAACAATCTGAGCATCTTCAAAAGGGCCCTCCTTTAATTTTTTGCATATTGAAGTAGATCCATGTCATCAATTAACACATGCTTATAATAGCCTAATTGTGCCTCCTTCCATACTATTCCGACCCTCTCGATTATCGATCTTGACTCCATTGCAAGAATTGGGTAGATACCAGTCTTGGCAATCCACCATTCCTTAAAATCTAAAGAAAATTATAAACATCTTTTGTAGGATTTTCCCCCTTGTGCTAAAGGAGAGATAGCCTAAAGTAAAAAGAAGAGTTGTTGTGGTGATAGTGAACAACCTTCCTAAATGCCTCTAGGGTTGCACTTTGTTCAAAGGCTTAAAGATTTTTGGGTGCAAGCATAAGAAGTAACAAATTAGCATCATTGCTCAAGATAAAGTCCAGTTCCCAATATTCAAAAGTTTGCCTTTGGTGATTTGATGAGGAAATTCTTTGAAGATCTTACTCTCACTTGGCAACTCCACGAAGGCAAAGCCCTATTATAGAAAATTTGAACTTGTTGTTGTAGAGGACATCCACTAGATTTGAAGTCGTTTGAAGTCACCTGATGGCTCCATTGATCTAGAAATGAGGCAAGATGTTTTCTTTTTTGAAAATTTCATATCAACTTTTCATTTTGAAGATTTCAAGAAGAAACATGGCATCACTCCAAGAAAATTTGAATGTTGATGCTTTTAGTCCATTGGATTACTTGGGTATCCTAGGTTACCAAATGATCTTCCTGATCCAAATTGGGATGAGCACATTATGAGGTTCCATGGAGATATTGATTCAGCAACATTACATATTACATCCTATTACAACCCAAACCCTTACCTAGGAGGAAAACCCCTAATCTCAACAAGAAAGACTAGAGGCAAACTCTCAGGCAAGCCACCCACTATCACCTCAGTGGCCTTGCCCCACACTTCGGACTGTGGAAAAAGTTATCCTAATCTAGGGGGAAATCCCTAAATGTTAATTGAGCTAAATTTGTTGTAGAAATGTGAGTGTCAGTTACTTAAAATTGATTATAAAATCAAGTAGCCAATAACCAATTTCTCTTTGATGTTAAAAAAAAGTTTGAAGTGTTCAAATTACTTAATTGGTCGCTTCAAATGACACAAGTCCCGAGAGTTATAACTTATGAGTCAATCATATGCATGTGTATTAGATAGTTGAAAATGACTGAAGTGTGATGTGACAAATTTATAATCGAGAGAAACCAAATATGCTTATCACCATATCATATGTCAACCATGTATTATCCAAGAGTATTCAAATGTAGCACTAACTAGCAAATAGAATCAATGAGGGTATCTTACAAAGGAAATCTAGAAGGGATCATAGCAAATATGAGGCGAAATCGAATATCCTCTTAGGCCACCAGTTAACTTTGGAATCTTCCTTGTTAAAGGGAGGAATAGTCGTTCGCAAAAAATAACCATGTATTTCTTATGCATACTATTATGTAATCAATTTGTAAGAATGTATCCTTGTTCTTCAGACTATGATAGAAAAAGTCTTTGTAGGAAAGTTTACCTAATATCCCTATAGTTCATTGGGAGGAGGAATGAACTACAAGTTTTAGTCCAACTTATTAAGCTTTATACTACCAACTTGTCCAGTGTAGCTGCAACTCTTTTTCAACACAATCTATAATTGTTTCAATCCCCCCACCCCCCGACCAAAAAAAAAATCCCCATCGTCGATACACATACAAAAGGAGACATCCTTCTTCCTTATTAAACATTGTCAAAGATGAAAGCTAAACCTTGTGTCACCCATATATCCAATAATCCCTGCATTATTCTTTCTATCTTGTCCTAAAATAACTTTGGATGCCCATAGGGAGGAACAACGACCAATATGGACCTAGCTCCTTATCCTCAATCTAATATTAGGTTATTCCGAACATGGAAACAAGGGAAAATGTTTGAATATATTGTTAGTCTTTGCATCTATATCAATAATTTCTTCCTCATCCTCTATTATTCACTCTAGCTCCATGTTTATACACCTTCAACTATTCTTCTTCCAAAATCTCAATCAAGTGGATCTTCCAAAGAGTCTTGCATGATGCACAGGTGTCCTTCGGTCTATTTTTCTTTGCAGTTAACAAATAGCCCCTTTGTGTGTAGATCATTAATGATAGCAGGCCAGCCATTTTACCCTTGGATTGTCCAACAGTGGTGATAATAGGGAAGCTAGGTCTTTAAATTCCCTTCACTTGTCCCTTGTTTGGGGGTTTTTGAAAAAGTTCTTGCTAAAAAGTGGCTTCTAGCAACCTCTTAACAAGCCTCTACCTGTTACCCACAGGGCTTTGGATTGATAGTGAATGGGTACACTGCTAAGACAATCCTTGCAATAGGTCACCAATTCAAATCCCTCATAGGTGGTCCCACTTGCCTAGCCTATATATATATATATATATATACACTTGGTGGACAGCCTCCTCAAGCATAGTAGGTTTTAGAGTATGGCATATCCATAGATGGACTCTTTTTCAACCCATCAATATATATGGCAACTACATGTCAAGAAAAAACATTTCCTATAAGCAAGTTGGCTTGGGAGAATACTTTATAGTAGGTCACAGTGCCTTGCTTCAAAAATTTTAAGGGCTAAAAAGTGATATTCTTGGATTTGGCCTCAAAGTTGTAATAAAATTGTTGGGAACACCGAGAGGAGGGGTGAATCAGTATTTATTTTCAATTGTTATTTTTACCAGTTAGATCACTTATAATTAGAACACAAAATGAACAATAACTATAAATACTTTTATTAATCTCTTCTTTACAATAAATTCAATACAATAATGTGTAGAGCCCCAACCTTGGATGAAGACACCAATCTTCAATCTCCCTGGCTCCAACCTATAGTTTGCCAAGCACTGACTTGGACTTCCCAAGGTTCCAACCTTGTCACTTTGAGGCACCGACCTCTAGGGCTCCAACCCTATCTTTGGTACAGGCTCCAACCTGGTCCTCTTGAGGACTCCTATCCTCTAGGGCTCCAACCCTATCTTCCAAGGCACCAACCTTGTCTTAATGAGGCTCCAACCCTCAACTTCACTTCGTCAAGATGTGTTTATTTATTGTTCACGGCTCCCAATATCTTCTTCAACAGGCCCCGACTATCTTCAGCAATGCTTCCTTCAAATTACTTCATCAATGACAACCTTATCTTCTTAGAAGGTGTCACCACTACTCTTCATCGTACCCAAACAAAGATCTCTAAGGTCACCTCATGATGACATCAACGATGCATCATGATCTCCAAGGATGCCTCCAAGAATCTTCAATATGTTGCTTCACAAAGTTCTTCAATGCTCCAGTTGTCTTGCCTGCCAACCACTGTCCTCAATAAATCTTCCCTCCAAACTTCAAAGAGTCTTCAATAATGCTTGGTGATGTGTCAAGCAAACTCCAAACTATCTTCAATGATGCCTCAAGGTGTCTTCAACGAATTGCCAAATTCTGCACCAGGTCTTTTAGAAGCTTCAAGATGGCTTAAGATATATTAATCAAGAAGATCCCCAAGACTTCTTCAAATTTTCTTTAAGATGTTTTCGCCAAGAGTCTTCTTAAGGACTGCTCCAAAATATGCCCAATATACTATTCTAAAATTATACCTCAAGGTCTTCAATACTGTTGCTTAAAGGCTGCTCTAAGATAGTTCAAAGATAAAAAGGTTTGCAAGGATCACTTCACTTGTCCAATAGTTCACCAGATCCTTGTTCTCACTGTGTCAACCTTAGACCAGGTCTTTTCTATAGTCCGAGCTCCTATCGTTGATTGTCTTCCCTTAATCCGAGCTGGAAAAACTGTTCTGAGATTAATTTATCTTCAAGGTCTTCAAACACCAAGCTTCTACAAATGGATGACTGCTCCAAATTCTAGTCATTGTCCAGCACCAAGTTCTCCAACAAGACTAAGCCACCAAATTCGTAATCTAAGGTATAAAGGTTCTTCCACAGGGAACTGGTCTGAGTCTTCTAGGTGTTGCTACAAGTTCGAGCTTGTTGAGATATCACTACAGGTCCGAGCATTTGAGCATTGTCCGAGTTGTGGTGGGGTCCGAGGGTATAACCCTATTCTATAATGCCTGTCCAAGTCTTGTCCGAGTTCTGCTGCCTATAGCTTAAGCTTGCCGAGTATGCCTGTGGTTCTGTGCAAGAAATCTGACCCCTTAACACAATATTGTCCTCAAAAGAATTTGCCCAAAATAATATTTCCTGCTCCTCAACCTCTTGTAGATATCTCTGAAATTGCTTGACCGAAATGATGATTTGAAATGAAGGTTTACGGTTATATTTATATGCATTTTGCTATGAAAATGAAGGGACATGACCCTTGAAGGGAGGCCGACATGAGATATAGGGTATAGGTCTGCTCGACGTCAACAAATCAAGTGTCATCAGTGGCAGGCGTGGATGGGTATCAGAGGTTTGGGTATCGGAAGCTTTAACATGACACAGCTTGCAAAACTTGCGATATAGGAAAGTTTTGATGCAGCGAACGTGATATTATATTAAAAATGTTATGATAAAGCCAATCGGATCTGCAACCATATCGGCAATCGGAGATTAGGTCTTATCGGAGGTGCCATTTCAAAAGTTTCGATAAAGTGGCGGATGCGATTTGATAATTAAATCGTTAACTTAAATCAAGTCGGGTCCGCATATTGGAAATCAGAGCAAATTGGAGGTTATATGATATCGCATATCGAAGATCGGAGGTTTTGAGTGGTGACACACAATAAAAATGCCAATATGATATTTCTCCGATAGGGTTTTATTATATGTGTTGTGTTATATTTTCATTTGTGAACTTTGGTTAAAAGGTTTCCAAAGTTTATTACTCCGACAATGGGTTATTGTTTAAAGTCACACGATAATATATGTCATCAAGTATGTCATCAATTATAATCCTCCAATAGTGCAGCATCCATCAAGGGTAAGGACATCATAATGTTAGGGCAAGGGCTTGTATATTAGGCACATAATTGGCACTTAAAGATTATACATCAATCTTTTATGTATTTCCTTCATCATGGGCATCTTAGACTCCTTTATTTAGAGTAAGGACATCATCATGGCTTTTAGGGATTCTTTATCAAGAGCAAGGATATCATAATATACATGAGGTTATGGTATCTTCATAAGAACTTTCATCACTAGGGCATTATGATCAATGGGCATCTTAGGGCAACATCACGGATCACAAGAATTTGCCATCACAAACAATGCCATATTGACATCAATGACAACCTTGACTAACAAAAATGTAGTTAAAAAGTCATCCAAATAATTATTTCCAAATGTTTGCCTTCATCCCATTTGAGTTTTTTTGCCACCAACCAAATGCAGGTCCTTTTAGGTATAGGGTGCCAAATTGGATGTGCTAATAATATTTCATGGAATTTAATCAAAGGAAACATGATATCTTGCCTATCCAAGCCCTCGGTTCAGCCTCTTCACTGCCCCATCAAATTTGGGAATGAAATTCTCTCTAGCAATTGTTGCTCGATGCAATTTCCTTCTAGATTATATTGATTGCCATAACTATTGTGATAGACACTCCTCCCATTAACGTTCCCTGCAAAAGTGTTTCAATTATTATCATGTCAATTCACATCCCTGCTCTAACCTTCGGGTATTCACCAACCTTCTTCTTCACGTATTCTCATCACCCCACCTGCTTCTATCTATTGCCACAATCAACGTACATAGAGCTCTATTCATTTGTTCCATGGTGCCCCTTATCCCATCCAAGGGAGTCCTTACGGCTTATTCAACCGATAATACAATTTCTGACTTCTAGTTATCTTGCCCGTGAGCAGCTGAGAATGAAGCCTTTGTTGCTGTCCACCTACAAGTTCAAGAAAGTGACAAGCCTAACTTGAAATCTGATCTTCAAACTGAAAGAGACTCGCATCAGAATTCTGAAAGTTGGAAGCAAATATGAAATTTTAAACTAATTGGGCACTAACAGCAATAAACGACAAGAAGAAAAACCAGCAGTAGCAATAAATTCAGTAGTAACATCAATAAATTCTGCACTGACAACAGTAATTCAGTGAGTTCAGTAATAACAACAGTAATCTCACCAATATTCAACGGTGAATCTGATAGCAGATTCTTGAGTACCAACAGCCGCAAAAAGGTCCAGCACTAGTAACAACGCTTGAACAAACTAAAAACATAGAGACCGGAACTTTCCTAGGATGATACGGACAGCCTTCTCGGGCCCAAAACCAAGGGCGGTATAGACATTGCTCGTGACAGCCTATCCATAGTAACGCATTCACCAAAAGACCCTTACTCCAGTGGCTAAAAGCCATTTTATAGTTAATCATCCCACTTGAGATTCTTTGTCTTTTGCATCTGGATAACTAGATTTTACATGAAACCCTGTTAACTAACAGAAAAGTACAAATAACCAACATAAATTTTCTCTTCACATTGGTACTACTAGCTAACACTGAAGCAGTTTATATGTAGACATCGTAACAATCCTCCAATGGTGGAGAGTGTTGATACCGTCTAGATAGATGTGTGTCACCATGCTACCTAGTTTACTGTGAAATGTATTAGGATCCCAATATAAATATATCATTTCAATACCCAAAGAAGTCACTCATTTTACTTAATTCTCTGATTTGTGCTCATCTTTTAAGTTATGCTTACCGCCATAAAAACAGAACTTCATTTTGAGGTTAAATTTGCACCGATTTTGTATAGTCCATAAGCTTTGTAAATTGACATTGGCTCTTCTACTTATCCCTCTGAATCAAATATGTCACATTGTTGACCCGGTAACAATATGTAGACGATTTCAATTAGGTTTTCTTCTTGCAAGGAAATTGAACAACGAGCTGCCAATTTTGATCGTGGTCTCGAGTCTGGTTGCTGTTTCTAACTTAAATCACACTATTTCTAGTTACTGTTTCGAAGAATAGCAAGGATCAGAAGTTTTAAAATGGAAAAACACTTACATCACACTATATAGGTCAAAAATATAGCAGCGACAGTGGAAGAAAATTAACAGAGGGATTATAGAGGTAAGAGTTCGCGGATTTATAATACCTCGCTTCATGTAATTCTTCCGCTGCTATGACTGAAACTGATTTTTCCTGCAATGTGCGACCTATACATAATAAATTCTGTATAGTTCCAAAGGCCCTCAGCTGCGGCAAGGTCTAAGCACCCCCGTACCTCTGCTCTGTACGGTGGCTGAAAGTGCCAAATTTAAACAAAATGTGATGAAATTGGTATAGTTACCGGGTGGGATAAAGGCACTCAAATTATCGGTAGAGATCTTTCAAATTCGATAGAAACGTCGTTCAGAGTTTAGTTATTTTTTACTGTTTACAACTTTTGTTATGAAATTCTATTTCCAGAATTTGGACTTATTTTAAAGCTTCATCTTTATTGTAAATTAAATTGGATAAGTTAAGCACCCTTGCATCAGTATTAAAGGAATTTTGATCATAATTGTTAAAGGAGAAATCACTTACCCTTGATACAACATTGCATCAATAATCATAATTGTTAAAGGAGAAATCACTTGGTTGTTGTTGTTTTGTTTGTTTTTTAGATAATAAGAGTAATGTAGAAATGTCTTTTGGAAATAATGTGTTTTGTATTATGTTAAATGAAAATTGTATTGATTAAAAATTAATATAAGTTTAGAATTTTGAGGTTGTTAAGATTTTGTTTAATTATAGGATCTTTTAAATATAAATTGATAAAAATAAGTTAGATGTATCTATATATAAAAAAGACTACTAATGCTATAAGTAAAAAACTAGTGAATCATAATAAATTTTACGCAAAATTTTCAAGCATCTGCAGTGGTTTGTCACTGCCCTAATTCAAGGAGAAGGAAATGTTGGTTGATCTCTTAGCTAGTATGGTTAGTGTGCGGTCTATATTGTCGATTTTTTTCTCTAACTCAGTCAATCTAATAGAATTCTCCTACTGAGTCCGCTTGTACCTCCCTATGCCACCTGCAATATTCAAATGATGTTTAATCTTATGTCGGCTTTGTGTCATGATTGATGAGGTGACGGTGGTGCATGCAATGCACCAAGTATAATGGGAGCCGCAACCCCCTTTCGTATGAGTTGGCATCATGTCAAGGTAGGGAGTACACGTGCTCCTTGGAACCCTCCTTAGGGAAAGGAGAAATCACTTAGTTTATGGGAAGGTAGATCTTTAAATTCTTCACAAGACTTGGCCTACTATAACAAGGTTAGACAGATAAGTATAGTGAGACTCTCAAATTGTGAATATGCTTTCTAAACATTTCAATCTTTATTAAATAGTAAGTGAAAATCCCAAATTGTAACTATGTGTACAAAGAACTTATACATACATCTTGTATAATAATAATCACTTGATTTAATTTCGATGTACGCTGCAAGGGGGGTCCAGGGGAGGCGGTTGTGATCTTTGGGAGCGCCCCCCCCCCCACCCCCTGGTGGGGGATCGAGGGCAGCGCCCCCAAAGCTAAAAATAGATGTAAAATTGCCTTGTAAAATGTTTTAATTTCGTAGTCAATCTGGGTCGTTCATTAGGCAGAGATCTGACGGTAGAAGTTATGTTTAATTTAGGGTTTTTTTGCCCTAGAAGGCAACCCCTTGCTATATATGAGGGAATTGTATTGTGTCTATGTAGATTTGTATTCTGAGTGAGAAAGAGAGAGGAGATTGTGTGAAAGCGAAGAGGGAATTACAGCGCATCTGTTGTAGGTTGTATCTCTTCAGTTTGTTGGATAATATGAAAGGAAGGACTGGTTGTTTCTCCGTGGATGTAGCGCAAACTAGGTGAACCACGTATATTTGTGTCTCTCTTGTTTTATGTGTTTTTTGTGTTTATATTTCTGAAATAAATTATGTGTTTCGTTACTCTGTAATATATAATTTTCAAACAACTAGTAGCAGAGCCGAAGGTCTATTTGGTTGATAAACTTGCAGGAGGGAAGAGTTCCTAGTTCGAGTGGGAGAAATGGCGGAAGATGGTAGGTTTAGGGTCGAAAAATTTAACATCCAAAGCTACCAGCTATGGAAGATGCAGATGGAAGATTATCTGTATCAGAAAGATCTGTACCTACCATTGAGCGGAAAGACAAAGAATCCGACGAGTATGACAAACACAGAATGGGATATTCTCGACAAAAAGGCACTTGGAACAATACGGCTATGCCTAGCGGCGTCGATAGCCTTTAACATTTCAAAGGAAACGAAAACATAGGGTTTAATGTCGGCATTGGCCAAACTGTATGAAAAACCCTCGGCCTCAAATAAGCTATTTCTTATGAAGCATTTATTTAATATGAAGATGTCTGAAGGTGGATCTGTTGCTGATCATTTAAATGAATTTAATACCGTTACCAGTCAGTTAAGTTCTGTAGGGGTAACTTTTGATGATGAAGTTAGGGCTTTGTTATTTCTATGCTTATTACCAGAAAGTTGGAATGGTTTAGTTATGGCCATTAGTAACTCTGCCTCTGGATCTAGTACTTTAAAGTTTGATGATGTTGTCATTGCAATCCTTAACAAAGAAATGCGACAGAAAAGTTCCGGTGAGACATCAGGTAATGCTTTGATTGTAGAAACAAGGGGAAGAAAAATGGAAAGAGGAAAGAGCCCAGGATATCGTAGTAAGTCGAGGAAAGGCAGATCCAAGTCCAGATCGAAGATTGTGTGCTGGAAATGCGGGAAGAAAGGACACCTAAAGAAAGACTGCAAGTTTCGGAAGGGAAAAGAAGGAGACACACAACAAGAAAACAATCATGAAGTGAATGTGACAGGTTATGTGTTGCAAGATGCTTTGATTCTTTCAATAGAAAATATTATTGATGCCTGGGTGGTAGATTCAAGGGCTTCGTTCCATGCCACACCTGATAGGAAACAATTTCATGATTATGTTCAAGGAGATTTTGGACAGGTTCGATTGGGTGATGATAAACCCTGTAAAATCATTGGAATGGGTATAGTTTTCATAAAACAACAGAATGGAAATCAATGGTTGTTGAAAGAGGTAAGGCATGTTCCAGATCTAAAGAAAAAATAGATTTCAACAAGGCAGTTGGGAGGTGAAGGTTGTGTGACTACTTTTACAGATAAAACCTGGAAGGTCACTAAAGGAGCCCTGGTAATAGCAAAAGGAGAAAAGGTTGGTACATTGTATTTATGTAATGGTATTTCTAATTATGTTAATGCTTTAACATCTACAAGGGAAGATACGACATTGTGGCATCATAGGCTTGGGAACATGAATGAGAAGGGGATGTAGATTCTTCACTCAAGAAATTTGTTGTCAAGTTTGAAGCATGTTAACTTAAAATCTGTGAGAATTGTGTTTATGGAAAACAGAAGAGAGTCATATTCCTCAGAGTTGGGAAAGAAAAGAAGAACGAAAAATTAGAGCTCATGCATATAGATGTATGGGGACCTACTCAGGTATCATCTCTCGGTGGCTCTCATTATTATGTTACTTTTATTGATGATGAAACCATAAAAACCTGGATTTATTGTATTCGAAATAAATCTGATGTATTTGATACTTTCGAGAAATGGAAAGCTTTGGTTGAAAATAAGACAAGAAAAAGGTTGAAGTGTCTCAGATCAGACAATGGAGGTGAATTTTGCAGCAAAGAGTTTGATAGATATTGTTCATAAAATAGAATTCGTAGAGAGAAGACAGTTCTAGGAACACCACAAGAAAATGGTGTGTCAGAAAGGATGAACATGACAATCATGGAGCGTGCAAGGTGCATGAGATTGCATGCAGGATTGCCTTTACAATTTTGGGCAAATGTTGTAGATATTATTGTTTATCTAATAAACAGAGGGCCTTCAAGTTCCTTGGATGGTGGTATTCCAGAGGAGGCATGGACAGGTAAAAAGATAAACTACTCATTTTTAAAGACTTTTGGTTGTGAAGCCTTTGTCCACATTAATAAATAAAATAGAACAAAACTTGAGGAAAAATCAAAGAAATGTACTTTTATTGGATATGGTGTTAATGATTTTGATTATCGCTTTTATGATTATGAAAAACACAAAATCGTTAGAAGCATAGATGTCATATTCAATGAAAAGGTTTTGTATAAGGATCAAATGTAGGAAAATAAACAAGAAAAAGAAAACAAAGAATACATTGTGCTTGATGAGATCACAGAAAAAGTGAAGGTGCCTGAAAATCATAACGATCAACAGCTAGAACAACAACAACAACCACAACAGCAACAAGCACCTCAAACACCTAAAAGTGGTGTTAGAATATATACCAGGATAAGTAGACCCCCTGAACGATACTCTCCTTCATTATATTATGTATTGTTGATTGATTCTGGTGAACCAAAATGTTATGAAGAAGCAGTGCAGGAAGAAACCAGGAAGAAGTGGGAGCAAGCCATGAAAGAAGAGATGGACTCCTTAGCACATAACTAGACTTGGGAATTAGTCAGGTTGCCTACAAGTAAAAAAACATTGCAAAATAAATGGGTTTATAGGTTGAAGGAAGAATATGGAGGCAGAAGAAGTATAAAGCTAGACTTGTGGGGAATGGGTTTGCACAGAAAAATGGTATAGATTTTGATGAGATATTTTCTCCCGTTGTTAAAATGACTTCAATCATAACTATTTTAAGTCTAGTAGTAGCTGAAGATTTGCATCTTGAGCAGTTAGATGTAAAGACAACCTTTCTCCATGGGGATTTGGAGGAAGAGATATATATGCAACAACCACAAGGATATGAGGTAAAAGGGAAGGAGAAACTAGTGTGCAGGTTGAAGAAGAGCTTGTATGGCTTAAAACAGGCTCCAAGGCAGTGGTATCTAAAATTTGACAAGTTTATGTCTAAACAAGGTTATACTATATGTCACTCTAATCATTGTGTTTATCTCAAAGGCAAAATGATGGCAACTATATTATATTGTTATTGTATGTAGATGAAATGCATGTTGCAGGTTCCAACATGCAGGAAATAAATGTGCTCAAAAGAAAATTGGCAAACTCATTTGCAATGAAGGATATGGATGCTACAAAACAAATCCTTGGTATGAGAATAACTAGAGACAGAGAGAATCGCAAATTAACATTGTCTCAGAGTGAGTACATATAAAAGGTGTTGAAAAGGTTTAATATGTAGAATGTAAAACCAGTTAGTATACCTTTGGCTAGCCATTTCAAACTAAGTAAGGAAATGTGTCCCAAGACTCAGGAAGAAATGGATTATATGTCTAAAGTTCCATATGCATCAACAGTTGGAAGCTTAATGTATGTGATGGTCTGTACAAGGCCTGATATTGCACATGCAGTGGGAGTTGTAAGTAGGTACATGAACAATCCAGGAAAAGAACATTGGATGCAGTGAAGTGGATTCTCAGGTATTTGAGAGGTACCACAAATCAAGCATTATGCTTTGGTGGTTCAAACATTGCTCTACAGGGATATGTTGATGCAGATATGGCGGGTGATAGAGATAACAAGAGGAGTATGTGTTCACTATAGGTGGAACAACTGTCAGCTGGGTCTCAAAACTGCAAATTGTTGTTGCACTCTCAACAACGGAAGCAGAGCATGTTGCTGCTACAGAGACTAGTAAAGAAATGATTTGGTTACAAAGGTTTCTGGATGAATTGGGTAAGAAGGAGGAGTTGGGCAGGTTATACAATGACAACCAAAGTGCCATACATCTTGCAAAGAACTCTGCATTTCGTTCCAAGACTAAACATATACAACTCAAGTACCATTTCATACGGTCAGCTTGGAAGATGGAAAGTTGAAGCTGGAAAAGATACACACTAGCCAAAATCCTGCAGATATGTTAACAAAAGTTGTAACCGTGGAGAAATTGAGATTCTGCTCAGTTTCAGTTGGTCTTCAATTATGATGAAGAAGAAGAGAAACAACCAGGTCCAAATTGGAGTCATTATCCAGCGAATGAAGAAGCGGTGGAGTTGCTATAATCAATCTCCAAGTGGGAGATTGTTGGGTGTGGAGCCTGATTATCTTCTTTATTTAGAGGTATCGCCACATTGGACCCCAGTTCGTAATGTGGCGACAACGCCGCCTATAAAATGTACGCTGCAAGGGGGGTCCAGGGGGGCGACTGCGATCTTTGGGAGCCCCCCCTTGGCGGGGGATCGGCGGCAGCACCCCCAAAGCTAAAAATAGATGTAAATTTTCCTTGTAAAATGTTGTAATTTTGTAGTCAATCTGGGTTGTTCATTAGGCAAAGATCTGACGGTAGAAGTTATGTTTAATTTAGGGTTTTTTGCCCTAGAAGGCAACCCCTCGCTATATATGAGCGAATTGTATTGCATCTATGTAGATATGTATTATGAGGGAGAAAGAGAGAGGAGATTGTGTGAGAGCGAAGAGATAATTACAACGGATCTGTTGTAGGTTGTATCTCTTCAGTTTGTTGGATACATAAAAGGAAGGACTGCCTATTTCTCCGTGGACATAGCACAAACTGGGTGAACCACATATATTTGTGTCTCTCTTGTTTTATGTGTTTATATTTCTGAAATAAATTATGTGTTCCATTGCTCTATAATATATAATTTTCTAACAAAAACAAAATTGAAATAATTTGGAAATTTGACATAAATTTGATTTAGACATAGTCGCGTCTCTTTATATTTTATTAATTAAATAAAAATAATTAATTTCATTATTAATATTGTAAGTATGAAAGCAAATTCTTAGACATTTCACCATTATATATTTAATTTTATATTATTAATTATTTTTTCCCCTTTAAATAAATTTTTTTTCTTATGTTTAAAAGTTTTTAAAAATATTATCATCTAGGTCCTTGGATAACATAAATCTTACTGAAAAAATGGTTGTTATTGATGTCAAAGGTTAGCTAACTGAAGAAGATAATCTTACAGGCTTAAAGATCGTCTCAAAACCTTTCCAACGAGGTGTGGTCCGCCCCAAAACTCCTCTCCATTGAGGATATATGGTTTTTTCAAGGGAAAAATCGAATTCATTGACCCCTGACAAATCAACCGTCCCATAGACAAGTCAGCCCTACTTGTGTTAAGTGAGCCTTATTTGAGGTACAACGCGGCCTATAAATAGGTCATCCTCTCTCTCACTCGGCCAAGGAATTTAGTCAAGCATTAAGAAGTAATTTGGATCCGTGGAGAAGAAAAGAAAAGAGGTTCATACCTCATGAACATATGGAACAAGGAGCAAGGAGTATAGCAACTAAATTGAAGGGTATTTTCTAGTTTTTGAAGCAAGTTTTTGGATATAAGACAACTCTGTGGTAGCCCTAAAAACTTGGCCTTGTCTCTATCTCAAGAATTTTGGGCCTTATAATGGCCTCAGGTTTGGCCTCTGCCTCAGGAATCTCAGCCTTGTATTGGCCTCAAGCTTGGCCTCTATGTAAGACTCGATTTGGCCCTTGTTTAAGACTTAGTTCAACCCATTTTTTCATCCATATAACAGACATGTATTCGACCTTGTGACAACCACTACTGGAGCATACTTTGATGCCTATCTTAAAGAAGTTGTGGAGTAGAATTTGATGCATGACTTGTAGAAATTTTGGAGCAATCTTTAATACTTATTTTAAATTTGTTTTGGAGCTCATATTAGAATAAACTTTTGAGAGCCTTTGAAGTCCAATTGATCTGATTGAACAGGTTGGAGCCTAAAGGGGATTGGTGTCCTCAATTTTCACCAAGTTGGTGCTTAGACTTATTAAAGAGGATTAGTGTCCTCATTGCCAGGTTGGTGCCTTGGTTTATAAAATGGACAGGTGTCCTTATTTGACAAGTTGCAACCTAAATTTTTAAAGGAGGATTGATGTCCTCATTATTATATTTTGAGCAAAATTATTCAAGTTCCTTTTGTTTTTTAATTCTTGTATCGTGGCATGGCCAGTGCTTCTCACTTGTAAACGAATTTTTAACTAGCAAATTTTAACATCGTAAGAAATATTGATTCGCCCCCCTCTCAGTATTTCCAACAAATTCTACCTTGCACACAACATTTGGTGCCATGCGCCATCCTGGTAATTTGTAAACCTCTTAGGCCTCTTTATATTGTAGTTACTTTTCTATACAATGACAAGTTTGTTATTCTGATTTTGTTTCCTAGCTTCAATAGTGGTATTCCGCGGGCGGTTTGGCTTAATTCAATTTCTTGGGTCATTGGTAGGTGCTCTAGGATTGGTCTTGTGCTCTTGGAAAAATTATTGGTAGTGGAGGTTGGTTACTGCTTTCTTGCTTGTTCTGTGGTTTGGAGTTGGTTCTATACTATTGACTATAATTGGGTTAGTTTGCTTAGACACTTTGTGTCTTAAACCTGGTTGGGTGTTGAACACCAACGCCTCACCTGTCGTGTGTTGTTGTTTGGTCACTATTGGACTGTCCTGTGTTTGTTTTTCCTCATGCAGAGACAACAAATGAGGAGTAGGAGAGGATCGAGGGTGGTCGAGGGGCCCAAGGTCATAGCCTTGGCCACCTTAAGGCCCAAGTGGTTGTTGAATCCTTTCATTCGGCTGTCACTAATGATATTTGTAGTGAAATTCATAACTGGAAAATATGGTAATCCAAGATAGACACTCTTTCTCCTACTCTGAATTAAGTAATTTTGTCAATTGATTTCAGATCTTGGGCATACCAGAGGCTGAATGGCTCTGATGGCGCAAACGGCCTTTCGGCGAGGATTGGGTTAAGCCGCAGGAACGCAGCCACAGGATCGCAGTTGGTTAACGGTCTGGGAATCAGGACAGCGACATGACGACAGATCAGCCGCGGAAATCGACAGACGAACTGGAATCTTCCGACAAGGAGGGTCAATGGATAACGGACCTCGTGGACTACACCGAGGACCCGTTGGAGGAACAGCAAATTTTTCAAAACCCTAGTCTATCTGCGCCGGGTTTCGCTCCACCTCCCGCGGATGGGTCTCGAGCTCTGGACTTTTTTCCGGTAGTTTCACTACCGGCTCCCTCATCATCTGACTTCGGCTTGGAAGCTCCGCCACTCTCCCCTGGTACTGCACACATTCTTTCCACCCTTTCATCTGATTCTCTGCTTTTGGGCCCTATCTCTCCCCTGCAGCCTGAATCGACTAAGGTCAGCCCTTCCGCACCCCAGCAGCCTGTATCGACCAAAACCCATAAGAATCAAGGCGTGTTTGTACAAATCCCTAATCCGATCTCTGGGGTAAAAACATCTGGATTCTTCAGTACCCCCTCAGCAAATGTAAATCCACCAAACCCTCCTCCCCAGAATAAGGTTACAAATCCGTTGGTCGACCACCCATCTGCTCCCCGCTCAAAGAAACGGAAGTCCAAGTGTGTTAGGGCAACCACAAAAGACATCACGGTCGATTTCGGCAGCCCGATGGATTTCGAAGAAACCTTGATGATTGCTCGCACGGTGTTGGTGGGTCATGTGCGAGGGCGCACATACACGGTGGAGCGATTGAAACGATGGGTGAAGGAAATATGGGAAGGCTGTTTCTCTCCGATGCCAGAAGTCGAGGTTCTGCAAAGGGGATGGTTCTCCCTACACTTCGCACTCGAGGGACACACGGATGTTGTCCTTGAGAAATTTTGGCATATAGAATCTGCTCCTGTTCTATTGAAGCGTTGGACCCCGCTCTTTGATCCCAAGCGAGAACAAATTGCTGCAGGGCCTCTATGGGTTAGGTTACCTGGTTTACCACTGCAATATTGGAGAGATGAAGCATTTACCAAAATTGGTAATGCCTTGGGTACATACCTGGATCACGATCGATCCTATAAGGACTCTGGAAAGAAGTCGATGGCGCGGATTCTGGTGCATCTGGACACCAGAGAAGGATTGGAAGAGAAAATTACTCTCAAATTGGGAAAGTATAGGCGCTCCCAGATTCTGGATTATGAGGGCGTCCCTTTCCGCTGCAACCGATGCCATCAAGTGGGACACCTATACAAGGAATGCCCACTGAATAACAGTCAGGACAGCTCTCCAAAGGTCTCGCCTATCCCATCCAGAAGGAACTCTCCTCTCACCCCCCAATCGGATCTGAAGCAAGCTGAACCTTCAAAAGATCGCGTGGATCCGGTGCAGAGCATGATGGACGTGCCCTCTCCTCCCATGACTCGGGCTCGAGCGGCAGCGGCAGCAGCACTGGCATCGGGTACTAATCCTATCTCTATTCCTATCTCTTTTGATCAGTCTATTGAATTTTTAAACTCAGTAGCTGGTCCTAGGATGCATAGCAAATCTCCGCCCTGCACCCCCTCCTCTTATGTGCAATCATCTGAGCCCCAAATCTCTGTAACATGTTCTATGGTGCATTGCCCTATCCCTCCTCCCCCTCCCCTGGTTACTTCCACTGTCTCGCCCTCATTGATCCGATCCCCCTCCCCTCCATCCGATTCATCCCCCCGAAATTTTCCCCCCCACCCCTACTCCCTTCGCCCTCGGACATCTCATGTGGAACACTCCGATTCTCAGATTGGGCTGGGTATTATCGCTCCGGGTATGGGATCCATCTCCACTCGAGGCAGAAAATCAGATCTCAACAAAGCCATCAAACGAGCAGGCGCGGAAGTTGCCTCTGGGCGACAATCCACCATCGACGGGGTCCTTAGAGCTACAAAACCCCCAAAGCGGGGTCCCTCATGAAGTGTCTCTCTTTCAATTGCAGGGGTTTGGCTAGTTCCCCCAAAAAACTTGCCATTAAACGACTTTTTGAGGTCAAAAATCCTGATATCATCCTCCTGCAAGAAACCCTGGGATCAGCCGAGAACATCTCTCTCATTCTCAACCACATCTCGTCTCGTTGGATCTACATTGCCTTGGATGCAAATGGCAGATCAGGGGGCTTGGCTATTGGCATCAACCCAAAAACCATCAGATTGGACTCATCTTGGGGGGGTCCAGGTTTCATGGGAGTTGATATCTTTTCCGCTGAGCTGGGGCAACACCTGCGCATTGTCAATGTATACGGGCCTTGCCAGCAGAGGGAAACCTTTTGGAGACAGCTCCTCAGCAGAAGACTGATGGCTCATGATCGCATTATCTTGGGAGGTGACCTAAATTTTTCAATGGGATACAGAGAATCTTGGGGAACTCGGGCACAGATTGATCCCATCTCGGAATTCATGAAAACCCTCCTGGAGCAAAAAGACTTTATTGACATCCCTATGATGAAGGTTCTCCCAACTTGGAGAAATAGAAGGATTGGACCTGCAGCACTTGCCCGTAGGCTTGATCGTTTTCTGATGAAGGAACCCCTGATCCACCATCTCCACAAATACAAGCAATGGGTAGGACAAGGAGGGATCTCCGATCACTCTCCTATCATATTGGAAATTATGGGACCCCTACCCAAGCCAAAAGCACCATTCAAATTCAATCACTTATGGCTTCAGGACCAAAGCTTCACTAATTTAGTGTCGGACTTTTGGAAATCCCACCCTATAAATCGGGAAGCATCGATGGCAAGGGGTTTTGTTAAAAATTTGACAGAACTCAAGCACCTTGTTATAGAGTGGGCAAAAGAGAAGAAGAAGAGAGAGGATGAACATCTTATTAGAATGGAAGAAGAACTCAAAGCTCTCTAGGATGACAGGAATCTGGCATTCGGATCTATGGAGGACAAGGCTCGATTCATCGAATTAGGAAACCAAAAGAATCACATTCTAAAGCTCAGGGAGGAATCGCTTAGACTTCGAAGCAGGGCAATCTGGCTCAAAGCTGGGGATGAGAATTCTAGATTCTTCCACAATTATGCAAAGGGAAGGAAGTTGGCAAATACTATATGGAATATCCCCCAACCTGATGGAGGATTGGCGGACACCTTCAATAAGCTCTCACACTTAGGTACCTCTCACTTTAGAGGCATATACAAAAGTCCAGCGGGCACAAATCTGGCGGAAATCATCAGGGTGGCTTCACATTTCCCTAGATTTGTAAATGAGGAGGATAGTGACCCGCTCACTGACCCTGTCACAATGGAAGAGCTGGAACATACCATCAAATGGTTTCAGAAGGAGAAGAGCCCTGGACCTGACGGATGGACCATTGAATTTTATTCTGCTTTCTTTGAGATCATTGGGGAAGACATTCTGAAGGTAGTGGAGGAAAGCCGAACTACAGGTCAGATATACCATGCTATAAATTCCACCTTCATTGCCCTCATCCCTAAAGCTGATTCCCCTTCATCTTTCGATGATTTCAGGCCCATATCTCTCTGTAATGTCCTCTACAAAATCATATCAAAAATCATCGCCAATAGGATTCGGCCCATTCTGTCAAATCATATCGCCCCTCAGCAGTTTGCTTTCCTTGAAGATAGACAAATCCATGAAGCAATTGGATCTGCCCAGGAAGCAATTCACTCCATCTGGACAAAGCGGCTTAAAAGTATTCTCCTCAAGATTGATCTCTCAAAGGCCTTTGATCGTGTAAGTTGGCTCTACATTAAAATGATCCTCATACATCTGGGTTTCCCCCTCCCCTTTATCAACTGGATTATGGCTTGTGTTACTTCCCCTACCTTCAGCATCCTTATCAATGGGGCTGCCTCTCATTTCTTTCATTCCGAAAGAGGTCTTCGACAAGGCTGCCCTCTGTCACCTCTTCTCTTCATTCTGGTAATGGAAGCTCTGAGCCGTCTGATTATCTCTGCAAAAAGGGAGGGAGCCATCAAGGGACTCAAAATATCCGAGGATTGTTATCTTACCCATCTGTTATTCGTTGATGATGTGCTTATTATGCTAGATGGCAGCATACAAGATACCTCCACGTTCAACAGAATTTTAAAATTATTTGCACATGCTACAGGAATGGAGATAAATCAGGCAAAATCTTCCATCACTCTGGTTGGCACCACAGTTAATGAATCTTTTGCTGCTTGTCAAGCCTTTCCTTTCTCTACCCAACCCCTGGATAGAGGGCTCAAATACCTGGGATACTGGATTAAACCCACCTCTCAAAAGATCGTGGACTGGGTTTGGCTGGTTGCAAAGATTGAGAAAAGGATCACATGCTGGAGCTTTCGTTATCTGTCCAGGGCAGGCAGACTAACATTGATCAAATCTGTTCTGGAGGCTACACCAGTATTTTGGATGGCGCTTGCCTGGATACCCCGCAATATTTTATCTAAACTACAGAGGCTCTGCAACAGATATCTTTGGGCTGGAAAACAAGAAAAGCGCACATTTGCCTGGGTAGGATGGAATTCGATTGCCCTCCCAAAGAAATGGGGTGGGTGGGGGCTAAAGGACCTACCCACCTTCGCATGTACTTTGGCGGCCAAGATGGGATGGGCCCTGATGACTACACATAGCCTTTAGACTTCTATTGTATATCACAAATATATCTGGCCCCGAAACACCATGGATTGGCTCAGACAGCCCAGCTGGAACAAAGTTGGAATCTCATCTATCTGGAAAGCTCTTCTCCATGCCCTTCCACTCATCAGGGATAACATAGTTTGGAGAATCAAAAGTGGAGACAGGGCTCGAATTGGACTTGACCCCTGGAGCGGTTGTGGAGGTAGACACCTGCTCCCACAGGATTTGGTGGACTACCTATCTTCTCAGGGCACTATGACTATTGCGCAGATAGCAGACCAGAATCGATCAGATATATTTCACCAGGCCTAGCAGTCTGCATTTCAATTAAATATTCCCCTGCGATGGCACATAATGTGGCAAGATTACTGTGCGGCATTGACAGAATCTCACATTAGGATCACTGAGGGCCCAGACGAACTGATCTGGTATCGGGCGGACAGCGGAATGTACTCCCCGAAGGAAGGTTACCTGCATCTTATCATTCATAAGAAGCCTAAGGTACTTGACAAATGGTGGCATTATATATGGAAACTCTCGGCCTCCCCTCGCTCAAAATTATTTACATGGTGTGTCCTCTGGAACAAGGTACCTACAGGTGACTTCCTCATGCGACGATCTCATTATGGTCCGACCAGATGCGCGCTTTGTAAGGCTGAGTCCGAATCTACTGTGCATCTATTTCTAACCTGCAATTCTGTACAGCAGGTTTGGAGCAATATAAAACCATACACCAATCATACCGGAGAATGGAACGGGCCCGATGCTATCAGTGCTTGGATTGACTGGGGTAATCGGCACAAGGGAAAGAAAGAAGCAAATCTCCCTATAGTTGTTAACTGGATCATATGGAAAGTGAGGAACCATGTGATCTTTGACGATAAGCCACCTGTCTGACCGCTCATTGAAGCCAGCATCATTTCTGCTTATAGAGAACTGCCTGAGCCGCCTCCCCCAAAGACTCGTCGACCAAATCCCCCTCCCATCATTGACCAGAGTACTCCTTGGGCTTTTTTCGATGGTGCTGCAAATGCCCAAAGCTGCGGGGGTGGATTCATTCTGCACAAATCCACAATTCTCTCATATCATATCAAAGCGGGTCTGGGGGCTGGCACCAACAATTTTGCGGAACTAATCACATTACGCCATCTCCTTCACTTTGCTATTAGTCATCAATGCACTAGTATTAACATTTTTGGGGACTCACAGATTATCATTAACTGGTTCAATGAGATCTCAATATGCCACTTGCACACACTCAGAGCCATATTTGATGAAGTTCGGCAACTCAAAGAGGCATTTAACCATATCTCTGTTGCTCACATTTACAGGGAGCATAATATGGCAGCTGACAAGCTGTCAAAGGAGGCCGCGCTGATGGAACGTGGAACATGGGAGATCACAAAATTTTTGGATCAGCAAGAACAGAAATTTTATCATAGGCCATATATAGACCCGGGTTATCCTACAGCGGGTCTACCACACTCCTAATATTTTTGACTCGGCAGCAACATCACTGAACACTGCTTTATGCATAGATTACTCTTTCTAATATTGAACAGACTGAAGGTTGCTGACAAGCAACAAAACTTTTGATAGATAAACAGAGCTCAAAATGTTTATATCAGACAGGAATATATGTAATTTTTGTAACTTTGTACAGATCCACAGCGATTATGGCATATGCTATAGCATCTACATATGTAATCTTTTCATATATTAATGAAAACTTTACGGATTTTTCCAGAGGAAAAAAAAAAAAATACCAGAGGCTAAAAAAGCAATATCTCCAAGGCCTATTTCTTTATGATGAAAACCCTAATTGGAAGAATTCTTATGGAAAAATAGATAGACCAGTATAATATATTTACTAACCTTGAGGACGTGGAGAGAGAATAGAGGAACATGAGGTTCCATATGGGAGGGATGGACAATCATCTGCCTTAGATTGAGCGCCACATTTCATGCATTGCTACCCCTTCTGCTTTGCCTAGCTCTAGTGCAAGAGACCTGGATCAAGTGACATTCTCTAATTCTTAGCTGTCACATGTTTATTATTTGTTTCTTATGGCTTGATGTTTCTATAGTATGGTTTGATGTTTTTGTAGACTCTTATGTTAGATTGAGGATTGTAAAAGTTCCTACAATTTTGGACTAGTTACTCTATAGACAAATAGTCAAAAACACCTGGTTTCCCATTGGGTCGGTTGAGGTCATATGTTGTAAAGTAGAATGATAATGGATGGTTGATATATGTACTAGATTTTGATTTTGGCAAGGTAATACAATCTTAGCTTATATATATATATATGTATATATATATATATATATATATACATATATATATATATATATAAGCTAAGATTGTATTACCTTGCCAAAATCAAAATCTAGTACATATATCAACCATCCATTATCATTCTATATATATATTGAATTAAATATTTTAAAAATAAACATATTAAAATATGGCATTATCATTTTATGATTGGTTGAATGTATTGATATGATTAAATAAATTTGGTTTAGAGGTTATTTTTCAAAAATTTAAAAATAAAATTTCCACATATTATTATGTTGTTGAGTTATTTCAATTCGATGGAAATCTTATAATACACCTACCTTACATGTCAAATATAATAAATGGTCTAAATTCTTTGCTTGGAAACAAATACAATATTTTTTTTTTGTGATGTTAGCATTTTCTTTGCTTAGAGACAAACCCAACATCCTCTTTAGTGCTTTATGGTATTAGCATTTTAAAGTCTTGTATTCAGAGTTCTCCTCCATATTTGTAAATTCTACCTCCTTTACAACCTTTTTGTATCTACCGTCTCCCTTTATATTTCAATAGCCGCTTCAAATTGTTATATCTTTAAAGTTATTCAAACAATCTTCCTCTTCAATAGACCCCAAATTAGCAACCTCCTTGAAAACCACAAAGACTTTCTATTCACACCTAGAAAATCTTAGTTACCATTTCAGCAAAATCCTTATCCCCATTATCCAAAACCTCAATCATTTCACCCTTCAAACCCGCTTGCCTAACATGGAAACATGAACAATTTTACCCACATCAACCCCTTTCCTCTTCCTCTCGGTAAGCTTTTCCCCTACTCTGAACACATACTTTACCCACTTATTAGACCCTAACTATGCCACCAATTCTTTCCTCCCAATATCCTAGGGCTCCATAGTCTATCCCCTTCTTATAACCTATCTTCTTCCCTTCATTCCACCTTATTAGTCTCAACAAAGCAACCCCAAATTCCTCCATAAGCAACTAATCATAAGCATTCAAAGAACCCTCCTCTGACCATTTCTCCATGGTTTCTTTCACAATTTGTTGCTCAAACTTTTCTATAAATACATTTCCATTGATTTTTCCATTGTACTCAATTTCCACGGAATTTGAAACACAATGGTATCTATTGATATTTAGGTCATAATTTTCCTAGAGTTCAATCCATGTGACCTTTACCTCAAGCTCAAATTGTAGCTTGGATTCATCCATCTAGCTTGAGGATGTCTTTTAGCGTCTTCGTAGTGGATTCACTATTGGGATCAAACTTGTATAGGAATTCCAACTTTACTTCATCTCCATATTCCATGACCTACTTGTGCTTGTCACCTAATTGCATAGGCTTCAACATCTCAAAGGAGGTTTCTTTTGAAAGTAATGAGAAGGAGAATTTTAAGGATCTTGCAAGGGTTGTTGAGGATATCTTCTTAGATTTAGGCTTTGCCACCACTGTATCCATGTTCTTTATAGGTCTTATTATTGCCCAAATTAGAAACCTTGATAAGATATTTATCAAGGTGCTCAAATGGTAACCACAAATAGGAGATGTACCCATTGTTACCTCAATACAGTCTCCCCACGCTTCAATCCAACCCCTAGGAAACCATGATTGGTATCTTGATGATGTATCTTAGAAGAATCTTGACACGCACTTGTTAGATAGACCAATTCCTTATTAAGATAAAAATGTTTTATGGTGCAAGTTATAGCTTGAATTCCCAATGTATGAAGAGGGTTAGGAGATAAATGATGAAGAGTTAAATCTGATATATGAATAAATACTTTAGAAAGCACGAACTAGCAGGAAGAATTTCACTTAATAACTCAAATGATAATGCTCTTTTAGTGCATAAGATTAATTAGTAATTGCATAAACTAAGTAAAAGACATGTTCTTAAGTTATGCTTTGACTACGTTCTTGGAATGGGACAAACTAGTTGATGTCGTCAACTTTTAAATCTGATAAATGAGTTGGAACATAAAAAAAAGAACTATAGATTTAAACCAATTTAAGAGCCACCCAAAGTGTGGAAACACACTAGGACCTTATAGACCTTGACTTGTCTTGCTATGGCAATAAAAACACATAAGAAATAAAATGCCACAATAAAATTAGCAAGCAAAATAAGTTATAATGACTCACTACAATTGTAGTTGCAAAAATAAAGGCCAATCCTCCTAGGTCTTGCCCAAAAAATCTCTAAATCGATAATAAACAATTGCAACAATTTAAGACGTTAAATTCACTCCCGAATAAACAAATTTGCAATGAAAACACTTTAGAAATTATTAAGATATTAGAGCGAGTTAGATATCACCATTTCCTTCAAACCCTAGATTATGGTTTCGTCAAACTTGAGAAAAAATTGTTGTAATAGATTTCAAATCTAATGAAAAACCTCTAATCACCCTCAATAATAAGTTAATCATGACTTTTAAGAATAAATGAGGTTGATTTTTTTGAAAGGATTTTTAGATAAGGATTTAAACACAAATTTTGGGATGTTTAGCTTAAAACATTAATTAAAGCTTGAGCTTAAACAAAAATACTTTTTGGATTTTTAGTTTATGTTTTTTTCTTGTTTTTTTACTTTTATAAAACAATAAAACAAATATTTTTTTGAGTAACTTAGATGGTATTTAGGATTAGGGCTTAAGCTCCTCATCTCCACTAAGGCAATTTTCGGTCAAGATGAATGACCCTATCGAAGTTGGTTGCTCAATGCTTGAGGATTAGGTAAAGAGACTAGAACCTAAAGGCATAGTAATCTCTTGGATAATCAAGCCAAATTATGAAACCAAGCCCTGCTATAAGGGATCCCTTAAGGGGAAATCCTTCAACTGACAAGATCAATGATGGTTTGAAATATAACTAAAACCTTGCGAAGGAACCTTGAAGGTATGGCATAACAAAATTTTAGATACCTACCTCAAACCAACAAAGGAGCATGTGAGGAAAAATACCATGGATGTCCTCCTTCCAAGTGGTAAAGACGCCCTTCAATGGATTGATCTTCTAGTTTTTGTAGTAGTCTTGAATGAACACAACAATGCCTTTCAAAATAAAAGATACAACCAAGAAATAAGAGGCTCCAAAGTTCAACACTAATGGTTCACGAAAAAAGAAATTATTAGCTTCGAAAAATATCCAATTATTAGCATCAAAAGATCTCCAATTCACCTACATAACACTTCTCTTTGGAGGAGAACGAGGCATGCATTTTTAAAAGAGGCCTTCAACATCTCTCCTTCTTTGACTCCCTAAAAAAATTGAGGAAAAAAAAGTGACTTATCATCCATAAAATCCATGGGGACTAAGTCAACACCTTTGAAAATGGCCTTTTAAATTGCTTGAAACCCATAGAGTAGGGTGACATCTGCATTAGGAAGCTCAATTTGTTGGAGTTTAGTCCAAGATTCACCTTGAAAAATGGCTTGAAAATTCTTGAAACGTAGCTTGGATGCATTCCTATGCAAAATAGGCTCTAACATTCACCTTATTTCCCCCATTGCTCACCTCTTAGACTCCAATATTCACCTTTTGGACCTTAATGTCCCCTTGGAATGTGGACAACTCCTTGATATAGGTTTGTATACTCAATGTTCCACATCATTAAGTTTGGTCCATAAGCCTTGCCACATCACTCTTTCATGTGATTCCACCCTTAAGTCACTCAAACAACTTTCCACGCCATCAATAAACCCCCATGGGTATAATGGAGAGAAGTCAACCTCATTTAATGATGAAATAGAATTTTAAATAACATTCTGGAGAAGGTGTTCCACAAACTTCAAAATGGAATGCATAGAGGAGGCATTAATGAGTGCAATGAGCCTTCCTTTCCCTGGAGAGGGTGCCAAGTGCATTAGGAAATGTGAATCACCTTGTGGACTACGACATTACATTGGGAAACTTTGAAAGAAGGTGAATATGTAAATAATCGTCTCCATCGGACCATGTCCAAAGTGTGCTAGGTACATATGGAAAAGTGGTCCACAATGGAACAAATATGTGTGCTAAACATGGGCATGACAAACCTTACAAAACGCAATCACCTTTTACATGGAAACTACAATAAGTGAGTAACTAGGGGCTCCCACAAATCATGTGTCCAAATAGATCCATCCCAATACCTTTGCAAGCCTACTTAGGACGTTAAATGCTCAGTGAAATAGGGAATTACCAGCTATCAAGGGGTTTTCAGTACATAAGTACCATAGACCTAAAGGAAATGATAATGGGACTAAAAGGACTAGCCATGACCATCGACCTACGGGAACCTAGGATACCATCTAGCCAACACTTGTACATAATTCATCCCATTATGGCTAATACATTACAACAATATCATCATATAGACACAATTTGGACTTACAATGGTGTTGTTTTCAAGTGAAAAATATAGGGCACACTAAGGTAGAACATGTAGCTCCAAATGTGTGACACATGTTCTTCCCTAGAATGCATGAGAACCCCAAAAGATTTGTAGACCCGTAACCTAAAACAATCTATCAAAATAGATATCAAATACAAGCAGGGGATAAAGACATAGATACCTTCAATCGTCCCAAAATATTCGTAGACCTATAACCTAAAAAAATCTCTCACGATAGACATCAAAGACAAGCAGGGGATAAAGACACAAATACCTTCAATCGTCCTAAGGAAAATAAATCCATGTGTGAAATGAAATATAAACTCTACTTTAGGAAATTCAAACAATGCAAGTATCGTTTTTTTATTCAAATAAAATGAATTGAAGTGGATTAAAATGAAGCGCACAAGTAGATCTAATGCTCACCGTAAAAACATTATTCATCCTACCATACTCTAACGAGGGATACATGACATGTTAAGTAAAATCATAACTCCAATCTAACCATTTGATAAGTTTAATCATTGTGAAAATTCCAATACCAGAATCCTATTTTAGTAACTGAAAATTATTCTCCTAATTGTTAATTTAATTTAACACTTTATTTACTATTTGCTACAACAAATACTGAATAAATCACGCTGCAATCTACACAAATAAAACTGCGTAAGAATAAACGCTGGAAGAAATGCTAGCACACACACATAAAATAACCTAGTTGTTTCTGGACAAAAGTCCCCGAAAAACCCCAACTTGGGAAAACTGGTGCAACATCTAAGGGTTTTATTATTAAGCAACAATGAAGTAATTTGATTAAAATCTGGATGTCGAATATTGGCAATCTTACAGAGAAAATACTGGCAAAAATATAGTGAGGAAATTCCCTCACCCCACAGGCAAATCTTGGCTCTAGCCTCAGCTCCAAGTGAGTTGTCCAAACTGGCTCTATGCAGCTACTGTGTCACCCTACCGGAGTCCCTTCTACACTCAGTTCGAATTAGCCTCTCATCAAGCCATCTGGTCTGCTACTGTCTGGGAAAATGTCTCCCCTGGCCTCCAGAACCTCTATCCAACTTCTAGCACTGAAACTCGTCTTTCCCAAGCATAATCGAAACTGCCTCTAGAGACTATTGCACTACCCTAGCGTCAGCCTCTCTGCAAATGTACTCACTGAATCTGGAATCCTTCCTCCAGATTCACTGTCTTAGCCCCTTTTTCACTACTTAGATCTCTAGCTCTCACTCCGGCAACTAACTGCTGCTACTCTGGAAATCAATCTGCTAAGAAATCGAACTGCTTAAGTGTGTTCTCCATCACCACATCGACCTTCTCTTATAATCCTATGTTGGAGCACCAACAGGCAAGATTAAAACATAATCGATGGCTATGATCATCTTGCAGTCAATTTGTGTGAGTTCCTTGATTTAATTAATATTGATTAATTAAGCATATTCCTTAAGTTTAGACCTACGAAATATTAAAAAAAAAAGCTTAATAATCTAATTAAGTCATTTCTAGGCGGAATTTCAAGAAATGATTTATGGGTTTTGGATATCTCGTGTATTCTAGCCTCTCCACAAAATTTTGTGGCTAGAACATGTCTGATGCTACAAAAACTAACACTCCCTCTTAGCGAGGAATGTGCTCTAGTGCTACTGCATACCATGTAGAAACACCCTGTCTCAGCGTCATCTCATGTCACGTTGTTGATGTCTGGCCATACTTCCCACCAACCAGTGTGCAACTCTGATATACACTACATTTGTGCTATTGATGATTGTGTTGAACTATTGCCAACACTACATCTGCATTGTAACTCCCTTTCATCCGTTTTTGTTGCTTCTACAACATCTGCAACTGAAAAACATTTGAAATATTGAATCAACTGTGATCAGTATAATGCATTTGTCACCCAAATCTCTGACTGCTGCTAGTATATTCATTGTCACTGAAGAATCTGTGTTCTTGCTGACTCTGCACTACTTCCAACTCTGCACTGCGCTCCCCGGCATCTGACTGCTACTAGTCTCTGTAACTATCACTTTGTCGTCTAACTGCATCAATTGTCATTTATCCATCCTGTTATTGTATATTATGGGCCCTTGTAGCCAAGTATTGATCCATGGGGTGGAATCCACAAGGATCCTGCCCATCTATAGAGCTTTGAGGCTACAACTCCAAATCACCCCACCTCACTCCTGGAGGTATGTCGATGATCATAGTGAATTCTTCTTCCAACCTAGAGGATATCCTATCAATCTCAGTATGTGTTGCATCGTGGTCATGCTTCTCCTCTTTTTCCTTCTTTCTGAGAGGACATTAGGTATTGTAGTGACCAAATTCACCACACTTGAAGCACTTGACCTTTGACAGGTCCTTCTTCTTCTTCCTCTGCTCCCCTTGTCCCTAACTGGGACCCTTATATGCGAGGGCCACATTCTCCTCCTCCTTCTTGTTCGCTACTACTGATGTTTCCACTGATGGAGCTCTTTAGAAGAGCTTGCTTCAATTCCTCCTCTACAAGTCAGCCCACATCATGTCCCAATTTGGTAGCTTGTCTCTACCTAATATGCTTTGGATAAAGACTTATCATTCCTCGGAGGCATTTTTGAGTGCCAACCTCACAAGCTCTATAGGTTGAGGCATTTCCCCAACAACTGACAGTTGGTCTCAGGCCTTCTAAATCCTAGTAAGGAAGGGGCCTATGCCTTCCCCCTTCTACATCTGGATCAGCCTCAGCTTCTCCTCGAGGTACATCTTCTGCTGCTCGGAAGTACCCTGATACAATGTGGTGAGAGAATCCCACATCTACTTGACAGTACCTTTTCCAGCTATATGTGAAACAACATGATCCTGCACTCCATTTAGGATCAACCTCTTTGCCTGTGCCATCTCCTTCTTGTACTCCTTTAGCTGATCTGCATCCATGGGAACTGCTACCACTGCATCAATATATGTTTTCAGGCCAAACTCATCTAGAAGGAAGGACATCCTTGCCTTCCAGATGACGTAGTTGGAAGCTCCGTCCAACATGTCTTGATCACGAAGCCCATCAGTGGCCATCTCAACAAAATGTCGAAAACTTCCTCTTTCCTTCTGCTCAATTGCTGCTCTACTATTCACACTCCCTTATGGAGTGAGAATGTCTATTCACAACGATTGTCGATCTGCAAGGAAAAATCAAACTTCTTGAGACTAGAGATTCCCTTAGGAAATTTTTCCCTATGTGTGTACTCTTCTTCCTTCCACCCAATGCTAGCTCTACTTTAGCAAACTGATACAAAAACCACTGCGTCCAGTTAGAGATATTCTCAACAAAAAATTTGAGTTGCTCCCTCTACCTCTAGAATCTCTCAATCTGGAAAGATCGAACTTTTTTGCCCCTCACTCAGAAAACTCGAACCTCCACAAGTAATTCAGCCTCCTAGCAGAATAACTACGTTGCCCTTGGGAATTTCGGTCTGCTGCCCATAATGAGCAGCAAAATTCCTTCTCTCTTTGCCTCTAAGCTCTCTGATTAATCAATTACGCTCTTATACCATGTGAAAATTCCAATACCAGAATCCTATTCCAGCAACTAGAAATTATTCTCCTAATTTTAAATTTTATTTAATAATTTATTTATTGTTTTCTACAACAAATACTGAATAAATCACACTGCAATCTACACAAATAAAATTGCAGAAGAATAAATGCCGGAATAAATACTAGCACACACACATAAAATAACACAGTTATTTTTGGACAAAAGTCCTCCGAAAAACCTAACTTGGGAAAACTGGTGCAACAGTTGAGGGTTTTATTATTAAGCAGCAGTGAAGAAATTTGAGTACAATATGGATGTCGAATATTGGAAATCTTGCAGAGAAAATATTGGAAAAAAAACTAGTGAGGAAATTCCCTCACCCCACAGGAAAATCTGGGCTCTGACCTCAGCTCCAAGTAAACTTGTTCTACCCAGCTATTGTGTCACCCTAGCGCAATCCATTCTGCACTCTGTTTGAATCAGCCTCTCCTCAAGTCATATGGACTGTTATTGTATGGGAAAATGTCTCTCTTGTCCTCCAGAACCCCTGTCCAACTTCTGGCACTGAAACTCGTCTTTCCCCAACATAATTGAAACTGCCTCTAGAGACTATTGCGCTGCCCCAACGTCAGCCTCTTTGCAAATGTATTCACATGATATGGAATCCTTCCTTTGACTTCACTGTCTATGCCCCTCTCACTGCTTCGATCTCTATCTCTCGCTCCGGCAACTGACTGCAGCTACGCTAGAAATCGATCTGCCAAGAAATCGAATTGATCAAGTGTGTTCTCCATCGCCACATCGACCTCCTCTTATAATCCTATGTTGGAGCACCAACGACAAAGATTAAAACATAATTGATTGCTAGGATCATCTTCAAGTTGATCCATGTGAGTTTTTAGATCATTGACGCCTTGACTTAATTAATGTTTATCAATTAACCATATTCCCTAATTTTAGATTTAGGAAATATTTAAAAAATGGTCAATAATCTAATTAAGTCATTTCTAGGTAGAATTTCCAGAAAGTATTTATGGGTTTTGGAGATCTCATGTATTCTAACCTCTCCACAAAATTTTGTGGCTAGAACACATCTGATGCTACAAAAACTAACAATCATACCATAGATTTTACTTTTGTGCTTGCTCACAAACCAAAATAATGAATATTGAACCTTGAGAAGACATATGCTTGACTTTTATTCACCATTTGGTCAAAATTCAAAGTAGGATCATGATTGAGCGAGGAAATCCCATTGGCATACCAAGATTTACTTGTACTGTTGCAATCTTCTTCAATCACACAATGGATGGGGTTGATGTAGTCATCATGTTTCTCAACACAAGCATAGGATAATTCAATAATGCCATTTATAAAATTGTCAAACAACAGGGGCTTTGATGGCAACTCCAAAAGAAAACCACAAGAGGATTGTTTCTCCTCCTTCTACACATCATGCCTATTGACGTGTTTTTCAAATGATGTAATTCCACTTAGAACCTTGTTGTCTCTCAACTATTCCCCCAATCTTTCTCCTCTCCAATCAATGCCATTCTTGGAAAATTCTTGAAGTTGCTCACAATCTATGAACCATCATAAAAAAACATGGCAATTAACATAACTACTCAGGGTCGAAGGTTGGAAGATGACTTCAAATTTTTCATTTTTTCTCTAGATCTTCACCAAGCTAAAGAGTTGACATTGAAATGGCTAGTGCATTAGATGTTTTATATGTAAGAGATGTTGGGTATGTGCTATATTTTTTGCACGACTGACCCCACACATCATTTTTTGCATTGGGCATAGAAATAGGGTAATTTCCCCCTTACCTAGGGGATCACACGTAACAACCTTGGAAGAAAACGGGTGGTTTTTTGTGCCCATCTTTGGTAGCTTTTAATACATGGTTTTCAATTTTGTGGTGCATGGAGGTTTAACTTGTGGTTTCGTAATTTCAATGAATGAACTATGATTTTATTCTAATCTAAAGTCAATGGATTGGAGGTTTATTGTGCCACAGGATATGCATATTGTATTGTAACACTATAAAGAGAGTATATATTGAAAAATCATTATGATTTTCGTGGTTTTGGTTTTTGTGTGCACATGCATGCACACCATTGCATCTTTTCTAATTTTTTTAAGAAACTATCTGCAACAATTAACTGTAGAGGGTTAAAACCAACAAGAGACTCATGAATTAGGAATGTCCAAGGCTAAAAAAACTATGTTATCATTTGGCCATGAAATACTTTTCTTGCACTTGTAAATTGAGTTCATTAGTAGTTTGATATGGTTATTCCTGTACCATAGAGTAGTTTTCATATTCCTTATCAATGTTTCTCTATCCACATGAACAAAAATCTACAATTCTATCTTTGGAAATATCATCATTATCTATGTCATAAATGGGATGCCCATGAAAGTGAAAACAACTTATATTCCATTTTCGTCTTTTAATATGGAGCAGAGCATCACCATGCTCTTCATGAAGTGAGGATTTATTCATTATATTCTCCTATTCTAAGTCACTAAAAGGTGTATCATAAAACTCAAATGCTTGGAAGGAGTGTAGCATATCAAACCCTTGCTTTCATGTAGAGAGGAAAGGATGGTTGATTGGGTGCTCTTGTCATCAAAGTTATCTTCACATTCTTGAATGTCTCTTTATTTCCAATGAAAGCATGAGAAGTCTTTTCATCATTGTTTTATTCCTAAGACAACACTATAAGATTTTCTTTATTATTCATATCATAAGTTTCCTTGACATCCTCAACATGGGACATCCTTTCTTCCTCATTCTCTAAATATAAAATATTTTGCAATAATGGCTCAAGGGAGGGAGAAGAGGGATGAGCTTCTTGCTGTAGATAATCTTCATATTTAACATGGGAGGCTCACCATATTTTTCATCAATATAATCATACAATAAAATGCATTCCCATTTTCTTTCATTTATTTCCACAAGAAGATCGTTTGAGGGATATTCATCATATTCCATCGTTACGTCATTAATTCTTTCCCTAATTCTGCTCAACACACCAAGAAAGACACATACATATTTAAATTTATCATGGTCATAGATCCAACGTTTTTTAAACTTTCTTCATAAGATATAGGAATGAATTGATCTCTTTAGGCTTAAAACTACAATACCAATCACACTCATCTTTCCCTAGTATTGATAATGCAAATAGCTTCATCAAGTTATCTTTATAGAAAATGCTAGTATCCACCACATAATTCATAAAATATTCAAAGTAACTTGGAGCTAACCAAGGATTTCCACCAAATTTTGGAACAAAGGCAAACATAATAAAAAGAGTGCAAATATGGATATCTTGAAGCATATTAAGAGGAACAAATACTTAAGCATACAACCCTTTCTTGTTAGAAGCCATACCTTAAAAACACATGATGATGATTTCTTCAAATCAAAGAAATACTTACCAATTATACAAATTCCAAATATGTGGATTTGCCAATATATCTTCTTCTTCTTTTAGGAGAATTACCTCTTGTAGTGTACATTTTTGTTGTATTTTGATTTGATGTAGGCTCCAAATGAGATTGTCCAAGTTAGTAATAACAAAAAATCTCACCAAAGTATAATACAAAATAATTCACCAATATAATGTCATTAAAATGATATGCTAATTGACCTATCCCCAACAACGGTGCCAAAGAATGTTACCACCCAAATTAGTAGATTTGATGAGGTCCTAATCAAGATGCTAGGATAGAAAGCACAAACAGGAGATGTACCCAATGTCATCTCGATATATTCCTCCCACACTTTAGGTCAGCTCCTAGAAAGCCATTGGGGCTATCCCAATGACGTATCTAAGAAGGAACTCAACACACACATGTTAGATAGACCAATGCCTATTAAAGAGAAAATGATTGATGGAGCAAGTCGAGGCTTGAATTACCAATGCATGAAGAGGGTTAGAAGATAAATGATGAAGAGCCAAATCTGATACAAGAATACATACTTCAAAAACCATAGACTAACAAGATATATTTTACTTAATCACTCAAATAACAGTGTTCTTTTAGTGCATACAACTGATATTAATTGCATAGACCAAAGGAAAGATTTATTCTTGAGTTACCCATTTAGTATATGCATGAGTAGGGATAGATTAGTTGTTGTCCTACACTTTTAAATATGATAAATGAGTAAGAACATAGAAAGCTACATCTTTAAACCAAGTTAAGAGTCACACGGAAGTGTGGAAATATATCAGGTCCTTACAGACCTTAAGTGCTCTTGCTAGGGCAATAAAATATAAATGAAATAATAGCCTGTTAACAATGAGAAGGTCTAAACTTCTCATGTAACACTTTCAAATATCTCAAGGCTAGATGAGATAAGTGGGAATGTAACCCTCGGCTTATAACTTTAATAATCTACAACTAGACAACGATTTTGATTTCTTTATCTAGAAATCTATTTTTTGTTATGTAAATTTTTAAATTTTTTTACATATATTAAAGAAAAAAATGTGTATGAGGGGTGGCAGGAGGGGGAGGAGTACTCTATGGCTCTGAGGAGGACAAATTGTTCAGGTACTCACGGGGTCTTAGTCATATGACAAATAATTAAGCAGAGATATACGGTCTCTTCCAGGGACTTTTGTTAGCTAAAGAACATTAGGTGCATACACTTATGGTTTGTTGAAAATGGTAACTAGCTTCGGTCTTCATAATTGTCTATGCACCATTACTTGATGTATTCAATGTACTTGTTAAAAGAAAAAGAAAATAAAATTGTATTTTTGCAAAAGAAAATTATTTATTCAATAATGGGTTTATTGCCCATTGATTATTTTGTCTTAGGTTTAGCACCCATTGTGTGCTCTAGGTTTTGATAAGGTCAAATTCAAGGTCATGATGTAAAGTCCCTTAGAGGGCTCTTAAATCAACGTAAAATATATTTTAGAAGCTACCAAGTGATGGGTCGGCCCCATAAGAAGCACTTGAACCCCGCCAAAAGTCTATATAAAGGAGAGGTATTTGACCTCATTTAGGACACACAAATAATTCGTACTCTTCTAGAAGTCTGAGGTAAAACAAGTAATTCACACTCTTCAAGAAATCTGAGGCAAATTTAGAGCGAGAAAGATGAGAAGGATAGCGAGGAAAGGAAGAAGGTCTATTTGTTTGGCTTGGGCATCAATTATTTGTTTTACAAGCTCGCACATATGCGAAGAAATTTATCTTTGTTCATATTTTAAGCTAGAGAAGAGTAGCCGACTGATTTATAGAGAGAAACATTGTTGTTTGGGTGGCTGGCCTATCATTTGTTGAATTGTCTTGATCAAAGGTCTTGGAAGTCTTCCTTGAATTTCTATAAGAAGAGAAGTTTTTGGCTTTTCCCTTGTGGAAGGGTTTTTCCCTAGCATGGAGCCTATTTCTGGTTTTCTTGTTTTCATTGTGATCTTCTTTATTGGCATTGTCTTGATGATGAAAACAAAATAATAATGATGATGATGAACTAACATTATATCACAATAATTATCAATATAACAAGAGAAAACATTATAATAAACCCTAATTTTGTTGGCCCCAGTTTTTCTCAACATGGTATCAAAGCTAAGGTCATTTGTATAAGGGAAAGATTGAAGGTCACAAGATGTCTCAAGTTTGGTAAAGAAGTACTTTCTCCTAGGCCAAGATTCTAGATAAGGTAAAATCCAAGTTTTGGGCATAAATTCAAGACCTTATCACTGTAATAAGAGAGCAATCCTATACAAAAGTAAGCAGAGGTGTCTTAAGCCTATTTTCAAGAGACTGAATAGTCAAGAAATCCATCTTCTCAAGATCAAACTCATTGCTAATTGGATCAAAGTTATGGGCACTATATGTAGCCCTATTCTCAAGTTCAGAACCACAAACTTGCATTCAAAAATCATTGAAGTTTGGAGGAGAACAATACCACTGTTTGCAAGGGTCCGAATAGCCTACTCTCAAATCCTAAGAAGGCTGAAGTCTTTGGACAAAGAAGTGAGGTTCTTGGCATCAATCAAAAGATTTGTTCTATCCATCACATGAAGCTGAATTCTCTGAAGTATTCTCAATTTCGAGCCTAAGAAATTCTGGGCATTTTTCATTGATAAGTGATTTTTTATTATTAAAGATTGTATCAAGTCTCTCCATCAAGTCACTTTGTAAAGGAACCAAGCGTCTTGTAAAGAAATGATAGAAGAATCCCTAAAAGGATTGATTCAAAATCTTGTGGCACTCAGAGAAGAATCTAAAAAGTTCTGTGTAGAGCTATAAAAAGGGTCTCTTTCACCTCTAATTACCTCACATTAGTATGTCAATCCGGGAGCGTTTTGTTATTTCAAAGAGTGTCTCGGTTTGAGGCTATCATTTGTCAGAGTAATGCTAGTAGTACAGTGTTCAGAAATACAAGAGTAAACGGATGCTTGTCTACAACTAAGCTACTTCAGAAGAATAAATCACACACTCAGAAAACTAGGCAACTTATCAGTCAAGGGTTCGGTAGCGATAACCCATCCCTTTGGAAACTGATGGAAAGGAAATTAGAGAACAGACCACGGATCTGGGAACCAGACAGTAAATGCCGAGGCTCACTACAACTTTAGATCGTCTCCCACACCAAAACAACAAATGCTAGTAAATGGAACGACAGATAAGAAAATGGAACGGCAAATAAGAAATCGAACAACAAGTCTGTAATGGAACAACAATTCTTAAATGGAACAACAGCTAAACAACTAAGTCTCACAAGCAGTAATCAAACTTAATCTACTAACTCAAATGCATTAATTGTAATCAAACAACAATATTTCACTCTTAAGGCAGATCAAACAGCACACACTAATGGAACAGCACTGATTACTGATAAGTTATGGAACAGCGCTTGAAAACCATATACACACACATCACACGTAGCTAGTAATATGATCTAAGCATCAGTCCCAATTAAAAAGAATACGACTGCATTTCAAAATGGAACAGCATTGCTTCTGAATCCAACAATCGTAAAGAACACAACTTTCAAGATGAATCCTATAACATGAATGTACAGCACAAAGGCTCTGTGATAAGATAGTAACAATATTCAGTTAAGACTAATAATATTCAATCAACTCTGAAAGGAACAGTAATATGATGCAGAGTCAATACAATAGTTTCATTCGTAGAAATCTTAATGAATTAAACTTAACAAAGCATGTGATGTAAACTTATAAAGCATATCAGATTACCAAATGACGACGATAAGCAAACCACGCAGAAATCAAATCGTAATAATACAGGAGCAAGTGTCCTCCAGGGCCGGGCCCTTAGTCTCCAGGGGTACACCGCTTGAGGTTAATCTAGACGCAGAGATGAAATAATCACCAAGTTTGTATTAATGCATGAAACAAAATTATAATAAACCAGTTCTTATCGAGACTCGATGATCAAAGTTTTGATCTTAACAGAAATTACATAAAAGCATAATCATGTCGAACTCCCTCCGAGCTAACAATGCTGTCCCTTTTATATGGGTGACGGCGGAGATGTCTAAGTATAAAAATAGATAAAGCAATGATCCCTCAGGATCAAGGATCCTGAGGGATTCACCGAACCGTTAATCCTTAATCATCTCTTTTCCCTCTTGCGCCGAGCTGGTGCCTTCACCTCCTTTTCAAGGCCGATTTTCTTTGATCTGCTTAGCCTTGTTTGCATTCGGTCTCCCGTCAAAGGGACAGCGGTTACCTCGTCCTTGTCCTTTCCTTTGGAACAACAACTCCTCGTTTTCACCCCTTCCTGCACGAGGGAATGACAATTGTCAGTGGTTAAGTATTGCATATTAATCTCACATGTTTTGTTATAATTCTTTATCGTTTTCGAAGTTCATGATGCAAAAAGGTTTACAAGTTCTACTGAAAAGCCACTGAAATGATAATAAAAAACATACCTTTTTAGTACTCCACACACCCCCCTGCTTACCCTGTTTCATGCCCTCATGAAAACGTTGTAGCTGACATGCAAGGCAGTGAGAGAATAGGTTGGAGAAGGAATCTCATGCGGAGGCCTACAACCATGATGAGTAACTAGGTAGTCAAAGAAATGGCCTGTTTGACCCTCAGGCATCTCATACAGGGCTTGGTATCCGGGTGCAGGGTGCCAAATAATTGGACTCCAGAACCTATATCCTAACCAGGATGGCCCTGCTCTCAGAATGCTTTCGCCATAAAGGTGCAAACGATTGGCAGCTAATTTAAAATTCTCATACTTAAACGGTTCCCTGAGCTGGATATTCGGATTATAAATTTGATACCGAAATTTAGCTGCATCAATGGCAAGGTCTTTGATAGAAATAAAGTATTCTAATCGTTGTTGAATGAGTGCCTCATGCATGGGTCCTAATGTTTCAATGACTCCCGGAGTCTTCATGAGGTTTCTATGTGCTTTCCACAACTGTATTGGGTTCCTAGGCTCAGCCCTTACCCACAAATATAGGCCGTTTTCTTTCCTCTGGAAAGTATTATAGGCTTTGATCCATTTAATCTGATTAACCCCGAATGAGATGAATGCCTGCAATTGGATGTCTCCGACAAAGGGGCCAGGGTTCAGTTCAGTCTCCTGGTCTAGTACAAGGTTATGCAAATAAAATTCGCACAGCAGTCTCTGGACTTTCACCCCATAGTGTTTATAGCAGTCTATAAAGTCATTGACAATGTTAATTTGTATGGGAGCACCTGCTTTAACAACTTTTATTTTTAATTGCAAATACCGTTCCAGTAAAAACAGGGCATAATCTTTGGCAGGGGCCCTACATGCTAAGACGTCATTGTATAAAGAACACAAGGTATCCATCTGCTTGATAACAATATCTAGCCTACGAGTTACCTTTGCAACTTTCTCTTGTTCATTCCGCCAACCTTCAAAGGCCTGGCTTTCGGATTGATTGATGTTCCTAAGTTGCTGCTGTAGCTCTTCATACTTTTCGCGAGGGACCGTTTGCTCTCTAAGCTTTTCTGCTTCTTGTTGAGCTTGCTTCAACCACTTGCGCAAGGCTACTGTTTTTGGATCTCTTCTCCATGCAGCAGTGGAGGCCGGGAGTTTTACCTGAACTTTCTTATTGCGTTGCTTTGAGTTCAGAACCCTTATCACCCCCGAGGGTGGTGCCTCCGTCTGAATTTCCTTGTCACAGGTCATCATATCATCCATTTCTATTTTAACGTGGATATCAGTTTGTTGCTATTCCTTTTCAAATGGAACAACAATCTGTTCTTCAGCATCATTTGGAACAACAGCTGGATTTTCAACAGGGTTTTGAACAGCAGGACGAATTCTGATCCTCCGCCTTTTTGCCTTGCGGGGTTTTGCTGGAGTGGTCACCTTTTTCTTTCCTGCAGTCTTTTTTACCCTCTGCCTTGCTTTCAGGATCCTAATCCGCTGGTGGAGTTGGGCTATTATGCTCAATAATCTCTGTTGTTCCTTTCACAATTCTTTAATTTCCAAAATTTCATTAGAAGGAACAGCAGGCTGTTTGCTGCGGCCTGGGCCATGACTAGTCCCTAGATCTTTCTTCTGGGGTGTTTCTTCATTGTTCTGCTCTGGCTGTTCTGGGGTAGGAACCCTAACTGGCTCTACATGTTGTGCCTTTTTTAAGCTCTGTGCAACGTCATGAAGTAACGAATTCAAAAGTGCAGGTAAATTTACAGGGCATTTCTGTTTTAGAACAGCTAAGAGTTTAAGATGTCGTGGTCTTACCACGTCTTTTCTACCCTCACAAGTGATGTAGCTTTGCACGGTCCTTGCCAATTCTGCCCAGGGCTCTCCTAGCGTTGCTGGCAGAATTCCCTTTCCTTTAATTGCCAAGCTCTGGCCCTCGTCCTGGAAGATTTCTATAATCTTCTGTAATCTCTCTTTTTTAACGTCCATACAGGTCCAGTGGCTGGTAGTCCCGAGACTTCTGCAATTATGTCATCGGTGACTGTTATCCGTCTCCCCCTTACTGTGGAGTAATCATCCTGTAAATTCTGTAGGAATTCAATTGCCGCTATCTCATTAGACTCCTGCAAGCGGTTGAGATAAGTCAGCCACCCTGCTCTTGCCAGGATTTCCCAGGCAGTAGCAGAGACTGTCAACACCTGCGGTTCCCTTCGGATCGCTCTTCCTCCCATGGTTTCACTGTGGATAATCAATGGAACAGCAACTGTTTGTGCTGTTTGAAACACAGAGAGGGTAATAGACGCAAGACTTGTTTGGAAAAAACAGAGTATACAATAGAAATGGATTATGAACAGCAATTCGTGTAACAAAAATAAAAATAGCATGCCGTTAAGCCGTGCCATACCCTAGTACACAACTTTCCCGAATAGTGAGTTGACATGTAATCCAGGGAATAATGAGGTTAACCTCCCCCCCGCAATGTGATAGGATGTCCCAGCCGTCAAATAAAGGAGCAGCACCCGATCGGAAACAGAGTCATAAAGGAACAGCGTATGAAAATATGCCATGTTTAGAAAAACAACAAATTACCGAAATCGAGGCGTAAATTTGGATAGCGTATTACGTAAGAGGCTGCTGTGATATGATGTGAGGCTGAGAGGAGAGGACATTTGTCGTACTTTCTAAATCTCCTGCGGTCATTGTCAATTACTTCTGCCATGATTGGTGATAATAGATTTGCATGCGCTATATACAATTCGGGAAATGATATATGATCAATTACCAAGGTGTAAGAAACAAAAGGGTATTCATAACTCACCTATTGGTGTAAATAATGTGACTTCGATACCATTAACAGTGCTCTGTTGCCGACAGGTGTCCATAACCTTGGCAGAGTTGTTTATTTCACCCATGGAACCATGATCCTTTGTGTATATGTTAGGGAGTGTAATGTCAAAATGTAGGCCATTATGCTGGCTTGGTAACCAGTTAACCATAATGCCATTCACGAGGAAGGAGCGAAAAGTGGGCAGGCCGGCTCATGATGAGACCTCCTGTTCCAAGGTTTGTTTATTTGATATACCTTTTGGACCATATCCCTGGTGTGGTGGCCATAGTGGGAATGCCACTTCGCGTTCGTCCTCATGATCATGGTAAGTTGGCTCTTGATGAGACCCCATATCCTGCATTTGACAACTTTATAAGTCATATTTTACTTTTTTTTTTTTTTTCAAGTACCTTCCCTTTTTATACACAAGGGGTGGTTCAGCACTCCTTAAGAGTAGGAATGGTGGAAGAAGTCTTAACATCTCAATAGGAAGATATAAACCCTTTGTTCTTATTCCTGAATAACAATCAAAGAGGAAAAAGGGTCGTCATGATGAAGATGAACAACCATAGCAGAATTAGTAGAACAGTGACAACAAAAGATGATAAATAAGTGTGTCCTTCCTTTTGTCCTCTTACCAATGCAGAGCCTTATAAAGATAGCGATTTATGATTAGCAGATTTCAGTATGTTGAGATTTTGTATCCATTGCATAAATGCATAGCTGTATTCTAAAAGACTTGAAAGAACAGGAGCAATAAGCATCCTTAATTTAGATCAGCAAAAGGGACAAGCTGCTTCATAAGGAGAGCAAAAACATGCAAGTGATGTTCTTTGGAGAAAGGTCCAACAGGAGACCTCAAAATAGCAGAAAGTGCAAATGCCGTTCCTTTGAAAAAGGAACAGCAGAACATTCCAATGCCGTTCCTTTGAAAAAGGAACAACAAAATCAAAAAATATGCTGTTCCTTTGGAGAAGGAACAACAAACACAAAAAACACACGGAGATGCCGTTCCTTTTGAAAAAGGAACAACAAAATCAAAATATGCGGTTCCTTTGGAAAAGGAACATCAAAATAAAAAATATGTTGTTGCTTTGGAAAAGGAACAGCAAACACACAGAAAATGCCGTTCCTTTTGAAAAAAAGGAACAACAAAAATCGAAATGTTGTTCCTTTAGAAAAGGAACAACAGAACAGGCAAATGTCGTTCCTTTGGAAAAGGAACAACAGAAAATCAAGGATGTTGTTCCTTTGGAAAAGGAACAACAGAAAATCAAGGATGTTGTTCCTTTGGAAAAGGAACAACAAAAAATCAAGAATGTTGTTCCTTTGGAAAAGGAACAACAGAAACACACAAATGCCATTCCTTTGGAAAAGGAATGGCAAAAATCGAAAATGTTGTTCTTTTGAAAAAAAGGAACAACAAAAATGACAGGAAAACATTAGTTCAAACATATGTACAAAAAACGACTCAAAGAAAAGAACTTATGTACAAATTGTAAAAAGAAATGAATTCCTTAATGAATTATAAGTGAGGAAGACTTCTCTTCCTCTCCCAGAATCTCCATATCAGTGTCTCGGCGTAGCTGCTGGCAGAAGGACTCCCGAGTGAGTGGTTTGCGATAGAGACGAACTCGGTGGCCATTTACCTTGAAGGCATATCCAGAACCGTCAATAGTGATTAGAGTAAGGGTCCCATTATCATGTACCTTCTGGATTTCGTATGGTCCCAACCAACGAGTCTGGAGTTTCCCAGGGAAGTCCTGAAACCTGGAATCGTACAATAGAGTCTAGTCTCCCTCGTGGAAGACTTTGTTTTTAATGAGAGCATCATGCCATTTAGCTCGTTGCTGTTGGATCAGGGCAGTATTTTGAAGTGCATAGAGCCTAATTTCGTCCAACTCATTGATCTGTTGCAATCGATTAATCTGTGCCTCGCTTAAATCTAAGCCAACTTCTTGTGTTGTCCGTAATGTTTGGATTTTGAATTCTATAGGGAAAATGGGTTGTTTTCCAAACACTAATTGATAAGGTGAGTAACCAGTGGTGCTTCTCCATGTTGTTCTGTAAGCCCAGAGTGCTTCAGGTAATCTGGCAGCCCAATCACGTCTATGGGATGCAATAGTTTTTGTTAAAATTGCTTCTATTATTTTATTGTTGCTTTCTACCTGTCCATTCGCCTGTGGGTGGTATGGAGTAGTGATTTTATGTTGGACGTGATAATTGTTGAGTGTTGCAGCTAATCTATTCCCAGCAAATTGTGGTCCACTGTCTGTAATTATTTCTCTTGGAAGACCATAACGTACAAATAGATGGAACAGGAACTGTATGACAGAGTCCTCTGTAGCTCTAGGCAATGCTTCTGCTTCAACCCATTTGGTGACATATTCTGTTGCCACCAAAATATATGTTTTCTGATTTGATGATGGGTTGATAGGTCCAACGAAATCAAGAGCCCATCGCTCGAATGGTTCAATGACTAACTGTGGTTTCAGAGGCATCTCGTCAGATTGACCAGGACGTCCTGCTCGCTGGCAGCTGTCACAGGCTTGGACAAATTTCTTTGCATCTTTGAAAATCGTGGGCCAATAATACCCTGTCTGCAGCACTTTATGTCCAGTTCTGCGCTCAGCGAAATGTCCACCACATGGTCCATCATGACAGGCTTTTAAAATGTCAAATATTTCATCTTCGCGAACACATCTCCTAATATGCATGTCTGCCCCTGTGTGAAACAAATAGCCCCCAATCCACGAGAATCGAGCACTCTTCTGAACAATCTGTTTGCGCTCATTAGGGGTTAGGTGTTTTGGTAATTTACCTACTACAAGGTAATTGGCAACATTAGCATACCAGGGTGTTTGAACAACAACAACAAACAGATGCTCATCCGGAAATTGATCTTCAACTGTTGTTGCATCGATTGGCTTTGGCATTCTTGAGAGAAAATCAGCTACCGAGTTTTCTTTGCCAGGTCAATCCTTGATTGTGATATCAAATTCCTGCAATAGAATCAGCCATCTAGTTATTATGTCGTTTGTGACAGGCTTATTTGATAAATATTTTATGGCAGAATGATCTGTATACAAGATAACAGGATATCCAGTAATGTAATGTCTAAACTTATTGATAGCATGTATTATAGCTAGGAATTCTTTTTCAGTAACAGTGTAATTTAATTCAGCAGGGGATAAATTTTTGCTGATATAATAAATAGCATATGGTTTTTTATCCTCTTCTTGCCCGAGGACTGCTCCAATGGCTGTGTCTGAGGCATCAGATGATATCTGGAATGGCAAATCCCAATTTGGTCCTCGAAGGACTGGGGCTGTGGATACGAGCTTCTTCAGATCTTTGAAAACACGTTCACATTTTTTTGTCCAAAGAAAATCAATGTTACCAGTTAGTGCATACAGAGGTGTAGCAATGTGCGAATAATGTTCTATAAATCGCCTATAATAAGCAGAAAATCCAAGAAAACTGCGTACCTCTGTTTGAGTAGTAGGAGTGGGAATAAGCAAAAGTATTTGGATTTTGGTCGGGTCTACCTAAATGCCAGCTGCTGAAACATAGTGTCCTAGGATAAGTCCTTCCGTCATCATCATATAGCATTTTTCGTGGCTTAAGCAAAGCCTGGTAGCAATGCAGCGTTGTAGGACTTTTTCTAGGGTGTCTAATGCTGGATCAAAATAATCTCCATATGGTGTAAAGTCATCCATGTATACTTCAAGTCCATCATTTATTAAATCTGCAAAAATACTAAGGATAGCCCTTTGGAATGTGGCAGGAGCATTACATAAGCCAAAAGGTAGAACTCGATAGGCAAATGTTCCCCAAGGACAAGTAAAAGTAGTTTTGTCTTGGTCTTTAGGGGCAATCTGAATCTGATTGTATCCACTGAAGCCATCCAGGAAAGAAAAGAATTTCTTTCCTGCTAGAGTATCTAATACTTGGTCTATGAATGGGAGAGGAAAGTGGTCTTTTTGTGTTGCTTTATTTAACTCCCTGTAATCCACACAGATTCTCCATTTCCCATTCTTTTTTGGTACCACCACAAGCAGAGAGACCCATTTACTATCAGAGATAGGATAAATAAAATTGACATCTAAAAGTTTTTGAAGTTTAGCTTTTACCACATCTTTTAGATGAGGATTAAGTCTTCTTTGAGGTTGACGAACAGGTCTGGCATCCTTTTCTATATAAATGTGGTGTGTACATAACTGGGGGTCAATTCCTTTCATATCAGGGTAATCCCATGCAAATGCTTCTTTATATTTTGTTAGCAACTGGATGAGCTTCATTTCTTGTTCAGGTGTGAGGTTGGCATTAATGTTTAAGGTTTTTCCCGGTTCAATTTCCACAATTTTACTATTTGCAACAGAAGTAACAGTTATTGTTTGATCATGTGTATCTTTCAGAGGATCTATGTCTTGAATGGCTTGGAGGAATAGAATTTTTATGTACAGATTTTGTAATTCTCCCAGAATGTCAAAATCAGGATATTGTAAAGGTCGAGGTATGACTAATCATTCTGGGAACGGAGGAGAGGATGTGGTTGCTTGATTATGAATCTGCTGCTTATTCACATCCTCTTGTTGCAACAAATGTTCTCTTGGTAGCTCATCTTCAATATGAACTGTTTTATCTCCCTCAGTTTCAATAATACGTCCAGATCTTAACTGAAGATCAATACACTCCCTCAGGTCGGGTCCTATTTCTGGTGATTCTATAATTTGGAGAGATTGGACCAGTCTGTTATTTGGATTGGGGTTGGGTTGGGCTGGGAGTTGTGGTCTCAGATTAGACTGGGGATTTTGTTGTAAGGCTAGCAGTGTAGGTTGAGGGAGCGGAATAGTTCCTACTGGCTGATGCATCGGCCTCTGCCAGTTTGTCTGCCAGGTTGAACTTTGTGAAGTAGGGGGAGTCCATTGTGGAGGGTACGGGCTACTTTGCCAATATGGTGGAGGGTAAGGGAAATTCGGCCAACCAGATTGGCTTGCCTGATTCAGCCACGAGTTTGAAGAAGGAAACGATTGTGGTGACCAGTTTGGAAATGGAGGTTGGGATTGACTTTGCCACATATTATATTGTTGAGCATTATATTGTGGGAGCTGAAAAGAAGAAGTTGGGTCTGAAAACATACCAGATTGTCTCGGCTGCCACTGACGGCGCTGGTTGATCAAGTACACCGATTTTGGTTCTTCTTCCGCTTCCTTATATACCGCTTTCAATCCAGGAAGTGAGGGGCAACTCTCCGTAATGTGATCTTTTGTACAAATGGCGCATGTTTGGACTGTATCCAGTGGAAATTCCTTGTGACTATGCTTTTTCCTGCACCGGGGATAGAAGATCGCCAAATTCTGTTCTGCCTCCATTTGATTCTCTTTAGCCTGCATAATATCAAGTTGTGTAGTTTGTGTCCCCAGGATATCAGTTTTAAAATTTTCCAATAAATTTCCAATTTCTACCCGTGTTACTCCTTCTGTTGAAATTTTATTATCTCTTACAAACCGATCATGTTTTGCCGCTTTTACTCTTGTGCTACCTCTCGAGCTCCTGATACATAAATCAATAATGTCAGCAAAATTCTCTTGATAAATATCCCCTTTTCCCATGATGTTTAATGTTTCGATCCATTGTTCCTTCATGCCCCTCATCAATGTAGTTTTTAACACATTATCAGGTAAAGGTAGTGATGCATAAGGAGATCTTTGTAGATTGTACTGGAAACGTTCCACATACTCCTCTAATGTTTCATTCGGTCTAGCTGTCATTTGGAATATTTTGTCCTTTAGTTCTCTATACTTGCAATAATCCTGATATTTTTTTAGGAAAGATTCTTTCATTTGATCCTAGTTATTTATAACCCCACCACCTAATCCCATGAACCATCTTAAAGCAGCCCCTTTTAATGTATAGGGAAATAATTTCAGTTTCTGGGGGTCGGTGGTGTAATCATATCCCCTGCACAACACATCAAATTCAAATAAAAATGCATCCGGGTCTTCCGATGTGAGACCATGAAATGTAGGGATATGTTGAAGAGGGATTGCTTTCATAGGCGCATTTGTTGCAGAATCCACTATAGGGTATTGTAATGTAGAGGTTTGAGTGTTTGGCTGATTTTGAGCCATGGGGTCAAATATATGCCAATAACCTTCTAGGATATCTAGGAGGGTATTCCTAGGTTGAGAGGGAATGGCTTTGACAGGAATAGTTTTAATAGCACTTCCTCTATCTGGGATATTGAGAATGCCTGATGTCTGAGGAGATTGGGTTCCTTCAACAATGATTTTTGCAGCACTCCCCTTGTCTGGGGTATTTAATGGCTGATTTGTTCCAATAGGAGATCTTGGTTCCTCGGTTTCCCCTGTTTCTCCTTCTCCTTCACAAAGATTGCTGAAATTCCCTTCCTGCAATAGTTATGGAGTAGAATTTTGAATTTCTTGAAAGTCCTTGATCCGGATTTAAACAGGAACGCAACAAATTACAGAGATAACCATATACACAAAGATGCAGCGGAAATAATACTTCATTTCATTAATGGAAAATACTGAAATATGCTTACAAACAGAAATGGCAATAAACTAGCTAGGGCGATGGTAGCTTATCTCTGAGAAGAGATGTGATGGCTACATGCCTCTGAGCTGTATTACAATGAGGCTCGAAGGCCTATTTATTGTTGAGAAACAATGGAAAACCCTTCACATACCGAAACCTAACCCTAGAAGATGAAACGCCAAATTGTGGGCCCCGTTTGGGTAAATTGGTACATCAATTTCCCGGGGTCGTAACTTTGGCATACAATCTCCGTTTGATGCGTACGATAGCTCGTTAGAAAGATCTATCCGAGTACTACCACTTTGGGGGGCAACACAGGGCTCGGTCGCCCCAGAATTCCAAAAAAACGTCGTTTAGGGCCTCAAAATGGCTCCGGAAGTTCAGGACCCGAAAAACTGCTAAAAATAGTAAACTGTGCTACAATTAAGGAAACTGAAAATGCTGAGAAAGACAATGGTGGGGGTCCAGGTGGACCTGGCAGGTGGCCACCAATATCCACCTGGATCATTCCTCCCCCCTTAGGAAGCAATGGTCCCCATTGCGTTGAGCTCCTCCATGAGATGAGGAAACCTCTGCTGAACTTGTTCCCTGGTGAGCCACTTGCCCTGCTGAAGGAGTTGGCCTGCTTTGACAACTCGATACAGTTGGATATGCTGTTGGCGAGTGTTCTTGATTTGTGTGTCCATGATCCGATCAGTTGCAGCTTGTTCCATGCAATCTGGATTTAATTCTGTGGGTTTGAGCTGTTCTGCAATGTCGGATGTGTCTAGCAATGGTGGAAAGTATGGCCGAAGGCGGTCCACATTGAACACTGGGTGCAGGCCAAGGAATGGGGGAATGCTGAGCTCAAATGCATTGTCTCCCATAGCCTTAGTAATGGTGTAAGGACCATATCGAAGTGGTCTCAATTTCCGATAAGCTCCAGTAAGGCGTTCCTTTTGCAAATGCAACCAGACTTTGTCGCCCACCTGAAACTTGTGTGGCACCCGGTGTTGATCATGTCGCTGCTTGTACTTGGCATTTGATTTCTCAAGAATGTCATGGACCTGCTGGCGAATATGTTGGATGCGCTCAATGAAGCTGGTGGCCTTATCTGTTTCGGACTGGACATGAGCTGAATTCATGTGAGTAGCTGCAAGTGGCATGGCCACATCAATGGGGCATAGTGGCTGGAATCCTAAACCCACCTGAAAAGGGCTATGGCCAGTGGAGCTGTGAAGAGCTCGGTTGTAGCTGTGCTGAACATAGGGGAGGCTCTCGTCCCATGTGCGTGGATGCTTTGAGTTATACATGCGCAGAATGTGCACAATCATTCTATTGACAACCTCTGTCTGGCCATCAGTTTGAGGATGGAAGGCTGTGGACTTCGTGAGTTTGGTGTCCAGCATTGACCAGAGACTGGACCAAAATGTGCTGAGAAACCGACTGTCCCGATCTGAGATGACAGACTGTGGGATCCCAAAGTGCACCCACACTCGTTCAAAGAAGAGTTTAGCAGTGGCTTCTGCTGTGATATTCTTCTTGCAGGCCATCATAATGGCCATCTTTGAGAACCTGTCGACGACCACAAAAACACAGTCATTTCCATGCTTAGTGGAAGGAAGGCCTGACATGTAATCCATGGAGATGGATTCCCAAGGTCGACTAGGGGTAGGCAACGGGGTATAGAGGCCTTGCTTCTTAATGGTCGGTTTGGCAATGGCACAGGCAGTACATGATCGGATGTACTTCCCAACATCCTGTTGAAGATTCGGCCAATAGAAATAGTTTTGCAGTACTGCCACTGTTTTCTCGACCCCGAAATGCCCAGCAGCCCGACTGTAGTGTGCTTCCCAAATCATCTTGGCACGCTCGCTTGAAGGAACACAGAGGTGACCGAGGTGGCATAATAGGGCATCCTGGAGGTGAAAATCTGCAACCTGCCGACCCTCCAAGAGTGTCTGGTATGTGTGGCCGAATTCTGGGTCGCTTTTGGAGAGAAGTGGCCAATTAGAAGTCTCGTGCCCGCAAGAGTTGAGCACGGTGGTTAGCGCCATGATCGGTGGTCGACTGAGGCAATCTGCAACATTATTGGTGCTGCCCTTTTTATACTTGATATTCAAGTGAAACTGTTGCAGGTATGTAGACCACTTCTGATGGCGATCATTCTGCAATTTCCCTTGGGTCTGTATGAACTGCAGAGGTCGGTGGTCTGTGTGGATGACCGTTTCCTTCCCCAAAATGTAATGCTTCCATTGTCGGCAGGCCTGTACAATGGAATACATCTCTTTATCATAAGTGGGGTACTTCCGGACTGTGTCTGAAAGTGTTTCACTGTGATATGCCACTGGATGTCCATGTTGAGTAAGGACTGCCCCAATAGCATAGTCAGAGGCATCTGTCTCGACCTCAAATGGTTGTTGTAAATCTGGTAACGCGAGCACTGGTGCCGTGCAGAGGCGATCCTTCAACTCCCTGAATGACTTCTGTTGAGATTCAGACCAAAAGAATTTTGCTTTCGCCCCGCCCTTGGTGACTTGACTCAAGGGCCAAGAAATATGAGAAAATCCCAACACAAACCTGCGGTAGAAGTTGGCAAGACCTAGAAAGCTGCGGAGCTCTGTTAGAGTGGTTGGAGAGGGCCAATCCCGAATGACTTGGACCTTGGCTGGATCGACATGCACCCCCTGTTCATCAATGATGTATCCCAGATACTGAACCTCGGTCATGCCAAAAGTGCATTTCTCCAAATTGGCACATAGCTTGTGTTGCCGCAGTGTTTGGAGAACCTGTCGGATGTGGTGGAGGTGCTCTTCCCAACTCTGGCTGAAGATCAGAATGTCATCCAAGTATACTACTACAAAGGAGTTGGTGAATGGCCGCAAGATGTCATCCATTAGCCTCATAAAGGTTGCAGGAGCATTCGTCAATCCGAAAGGCATGACCAACCATTCGAAGAGGCCCTCCTTGGATTTGAAGGCAGTCTTCCACACATCTGAGGGTTCAATTGGTACCTGGTGGTATCCTGACTTCAGATCGATCTTGCTGAAATATTTCGCCCCCTTTAGTTGGTCTAGGAGGTCATCAATCCGCGGGATCGGGTACCTATTACGGACAGTGATCTTGTTCAGCGCCCGATAGTCAATACAGAGTCTCCACGTCCCATCCTTCTTCTGTACCAACACTATCGGGCTCCCACAGGGCGAAGAACTCGGACGGATGTGACCTTTCTGCAGGAGCTCCTGAATCTGTCTCTTGATTTCATTGTTCTCCAGAACGGAGCGCCGATAAATTGGTCCATTGGGTAGCGGCGCACCTGGGGTCAGATCGATGGAGTGCTTGACTTGACAGTGCAGAGGAACCCCTGCCGGGGAGGTGAAGATGTCTTCGTACTCCTCCACAATCTTGTCCATCTGTAGCTGCCGTGCAGAGGAACCCCGTTTGGAGGCCGCGGCCACTGTCTTCTTCTTCCCTTGAGGGCGTATCATCAGGAAAACAAATTTCCTGGTTTTGGAAATGATCTTACTGCATTGTTTTGCAGTAATCAAAGAGATGGCGGCAGGTGGTGCTACCTCTGGTATCCTGAACAACTTATTTCCCAATGTAATAATAACAGCACGGGGCCTTGATTCATACACAGCATGTCGCTTCCACAAGTATGGTTGTCCTAGTAATACATCACAAACTTCAAGGGGAGCAATGTCACACAATACCTCATCCGTGAAGGGCTTGATGTTGTATGGAAGGCGACACTGCTGGCTCACGCGAAGATCTCGCCCTTGGTGAAGCCACCCAATGGTGTATGGTTGTGGATGTGCTGTGGTCGGTAAGCCCAACCGCTTCACGACCTCTGCCGAAATGAGGTTCTTTTGACTCCCGCTATCAACAATGAACTGTATCGGGGAGCCCTTTACCCACATCTGGGAGTGGAAGAGACGCTCCTCCTCCTCTGGATCTTCGGGTTCATTTTTCTGGATCTTTGCGGTAGCAACAGTGGCGCTGGGATCCGCATCAATGATCTGCTTCCCTTTTTCATACCCCTTATCGGGTTCTGACTCAGAGTCGGAACATGCATCTGATTCTGAAACCTTTAGCTCAGCCACCAGTGACTGCTTGGCCCGACACTCACTTGTGTTGTGAGTGGAGCTCTTATGGAACTCGCACCATTTTCCAGTGTCCTTTCTCGGCTTCGCGGCGTTGCTCTTTGCTTGCAGCTTCGGCTGGTTGTCTTGGGCTGTCCCGCCTTGGCTTTGTCCTTTGTTCTGTGGTTTAGGGGCACCTTTCCCCTGCTTTGGATTCGCAGATCCAAAGTCTCGCTTCTTTTGTTTAAACTTTTGCTCGACCTTGACAGCATACCGGTATGCTGCGCCGAGCGAGGGGATGTTTAAGAACTGTATTTCTTCCTGGATGTACTTGTGCAGGCAGCCATGGTATTTGAGTATCAAATGTTGCTCCGAATCCTTGATACCCAACTTTGTGCGAAGGGTATGGAAAAGATTGGTGAACTCCGGCACGTCTTGGTCCCTTCCCTGCCGCAGCGTGGTCCACTTTATGTATTCATCCTCATAGCTTCCGACAGGGTAGTACTGCTCCTTGATGGCATCCCGGAACGAATCCCAGGTGGGGGCGGCTGAAAATAGTGAGCCAGTACTTTCATCCTTCTGCTCGCAGTAGGTTTCCCACCAGTCCTTGACGTGGGGGGCTGCTTTGAGAAGAGCAAAAACAATCTTTTCCCGACTCGAAAATTCATGAACAGAAAAATAACCCTCTAGCAGATTTAACCATTTATCTACGGCATCGGCGTCTATTTGACCCTCGAATATGGGGATTTCAAAATTAACTTGTACCTTAAAGGGTGTGGCATTTCCAGAGGAGCTACTGGAAGCCGATGCGCCGCTTCTGGGTAGCCGCTGAAGGATCTGCGCAAAGCTGTCCATCATCGCGTTCCGTTGTCGCTCGAGCGCTTCTTCGAGCAAGATTTTGATGGGATCTCCTGCCCCCTCGTCTTTCTTCTCGTCCGCCATGGGAGGCCGTCGGGATTTGCGAGGCTGGTCTTGCAAAGGTTCAACCAGTTCAAGCCCTAACTCCTTATATCCCGACCTTGTTGGGGACATGCAAAGAAAAACAGAGAAAAAAGCAGACCGCTCTGATACCACTGATCCGGATTTAAACAGGAACGCAACAAATTACAGAGATAACCATATACACAAAGATGCAGCGGAAATAATACTTCATTTCATTAATGGAAAATACTGAAATATGCTTACAAACAGAAATGGCAATAAACTAGCTAGGGCGATGGTAGCTTATCTCTGAGAAGAGATGTGATGGCTACATGCCTCTGAGCTGTATTACAATGAGGCTCGAAGGCCTATTTATTGTTGAGAAACAATGGAAAACCCTTCACATACCGAAACCTAACCCTAGAAGATGAAACGCCAAATTGTGGGCCCCGTTTGGGTAAATTGGTACATCAATTTCCCGGGGTCGTAACTTTGGCATACAATCTTCGTTTGATGCGTACGATAGCTCGTTAGAAAGATCTATCCGAGTACTACCACTTTGGGGGGCAACACAGGGCTCGATCGCCCCAGAATTCCAAAAAAACGTCGTTTAGGGCCTCAAAAAGGCTCCGGAAGTTCAGGACCCGAAAAACTGCTAAAAATAGTAAACTGTGCTACAATTAAGGAAACTGAAAATGCTGAGAAAGACAATGGTGGGGGTCCAGGTGGACCTGGTAGGTGGCCACCAATATCCACCTGGATCAGTCCTGCTCTTCAGTTTGACTATGCACCTCAGCAAAGGCTACAGATGGTGATCCTTTGGCCTCAAGGGAACTAGTAGGCTGCTTAGAAATGATTTTCCTGGGTCCTACTGATGGCTGAGATTCTGCTTTCTTGTAGATTTCGTCTATGAAGGTCGTTCGGCCAAGGGTCACCGGCCCCTTAGCTTTTTCAGGCTTGGGTGGAGGTTTGATATTTTTTCTGGTTTTTTCTGCTTAGTCATGCACTCAAATGAACTACTAAATTCTATTCAAACAAAGCAACAACAAATCTGTTAGGAAAGCAGACAGAGGAGCAGGGCTTTTACATGCTCCGTACGTAGGTTCTTACCTTCCGTTTTTAAAATCCAACTCTTCCCTAGCAGGTTCGTACACTACTATGCAAAAAAGGACAAATGGCTACACTCTTTCCCCGACAACGGCGCCAAAATGTAGAGCTATAAAAAGGGTCTCTTTCACCTCTAATTACCTCACATTAATATGTCAATCCGGGAGCGTTTTGTTATTTCAAAGAGTGTCTCAGTTTGAGGCTATCATTTGTCAGAGTAATGCTAGTAGTACATCGTTCAGAAATACAAGAGTAAATGGATGCTTGTCTACAACTAAGCTACTTCAGAAGAATAAATCACACACTCAGAAAACTAGGCAACTTATCAGTCAAGGGTTCGGTAGCGATAACCCATCCCTTTGGAAACTGATGGAAAGGAAATTAGAGAACAGACCACGGATCTGGGAACCAGACAGTAAATGCCGAGGCTCACTACAACCTTAGATCGTCTCCCACACCAAAACAACAAATGCTAGTAAATGGAACGACAGATAAGAAAATGGAACGACAAATAAGAAATCGAACAACAAGTCTGTAATGGAACAACAATTCTTAAATGGAACAACAACTAAACAACTAAGTCTCACAAGTAGTAATCAAACTTAATCTACTAACTCAAATGCATTAATCGTAATCAAACAACAATCTTTCACTCTTAAGGCAGATCAAACAGCACACACTAATGGAACAACACTGATTACTGATAAGTTATGGAACAATGCTTGGAAACCATATACACACAACACACGTAGCTAGTAATCTGATCTAAGCATCAGTCCCAATTAAAAGGAATACGACTGCATTTCAAAATGGAACAACATTGCTTCTGAATCCAACAATCGTAAAGAACACAACTTTCAAGATGAATCCTGTAACATGAATGTACAACACAAAAGCTCTGTGATAAGATAGTAACAGTATTCAGTTAAGACTAATAATATTCAATCAACTCTGAAAGGAACAGTAATATGATGCAGAGTCAATACAATAGTTTCGTTCGTAGAAATATTAATGAATTAAACTTAACAGAGCATGTGATGTAAACTTATAAAGCATATCAGATTACCAAATGATGACGATAAGCAAACCACGCAGAAATCAAATCGTAATAATACAGGAGGAAGTGTCCTCCAGGGCCGGGCCCTTAGCCTCCAGGGGTACACCGCTTGAGGTTAATCGAGACGCAGAGATGAAATAATCACCAAGTTTGTATTAATGCATGAAACAAAATTACAATAAACCAGTTCTTATCGAGACTCGATGATCAAAGTTTTGATCTTAACAGAAATTATATAAAAGAATAATCATGTCGAACTCCCTCCGAGCTAACAATGTTGTCCCTTTTATATGGGTGACGGCGGAGATGTCTAAGTATAAAAATAGATAAAACAACGATCCCTCAAGATCAAGGATCCTGAAGAATTCGTCGAACCGTTAATCCTTAATCATCTCTTTTCCCTCCTGCGCCGAGCTGGTGTCTTCAACTCCTTTTCAGGGCCGATTTGCTTTGATCTGCTTAGCCTTGTTTGCATTCGGTCTCCCGTCAAATGGACAGCGGTTACCTCGTCCTTGTCCTTTCCTTTGGAACAACAACTCCTCGTTTTCACCCCTTCTTGCACGAGGGAATGACAATTGTCAGCGGTTAAGTCTTGCATATTAATCTCACATGTTTTGTTATAATTCTTTATCGTTTTCCAAGTTCATGATGCAAAAAGGTTTACAAGTTCTATTGAAAAGCCACTAAAATGATCATCAAAAACATACCTTTTTAGTACTCCACATTCTGGACTTACTACATGTATTCGAGGACCAAAATCTTGATCATAGTCACCTAGAAGAAGACCGAGATTCCTCTCTATCTCAGTAAAAACCTAGATCAATTTTTGAAAGCATTTTGTAAGGGTATATCTCATATACATTCAAGGTAATTCTTGCAAACTTGCATAGTTACCCTACACTCCTTACAAGTTTGATTTTATGAAGTCAAGACACTATGACACAAGAGTGCAGTCGCCAAACATATATATACTTGTTCTCTAAAACACGAACAATCAATCAAGAGAGCCGACCTTCAAGTGGTCTAATAGAAGAATCAAATTTTTGAGTATATAAGTAAGAAATTTATTCACTGTTTGATTCATACATATTCTCTAGTGTTTGGGAAAAAGGTTGTTCTGACAAATTATGAGTATATATTCATCATCCCTGTCAATTCAAGAGAGATTCAAAAGACAAGTTTTGAGCATACTTGCATTTGAAAAGTCCTACTTAAAAAGGGTTGTTTGGAAGTAATCAAAAGAAAATTTGAGAAGAAATAATCTCCCACAAAGACTATCTTTGAATCTACAATAACCTCGGAGGCATATCAAGAAATGAATTTGGAATAACTTGAGGAAGGAAATTTGGTTCATCCTAGCCATCATTCAAGTGTTGAAACTTTTCCAACTAAGATGTCTTCATTTTGCAAGGAAAGCAACAAGCTTGAAGGGACTTCTAACTACCAAGGGTGGAGGTAGAGGATAGATCTCATCCTCATTGAGAATGATGTTATGGATGATGTTCTAGGCAATGTTATAGTACCACACAAGAAGAATATAGATGCATGGAAATTATATTTCAAAGGTGGGATTAGGACTCAAAGGATATTGGTGGAGTCAATTAAAGATAGCATTATCCCTTTTGTGGTAGGATTAAATAAGGCAAAGGACATCTATGATAGATAGAATAAGATGTATTTAGTGATCATCTCAGGTCAAAAGATTGCACTAAGGAGAAGGTTGTATAAAGCAATAATTCCTTTTGAAGAATACATTGCATCTCATCTTATGAAGATGTCTTAACTAAGAGATTAGTTGCATGCTCTTGGTGAAACAATTACTAATACAAATATGACAACATGTGTTCTCAATGCACTTCCTTCGGAATGAAACTCCTTTGTGACTAGCATATACTCAAGAAAGGAAACAACCGGTTTCGATGAACTTTGGTCCCATTATGTGATGGAAGAATCCCGAAGGAAGGAAAAAGAAGAAACTAATCCTCTTGTAAATTCTCAAGCTTATGCAAAAGGGATGAAAACATTGGGTAAAGGAAAGTTTGAAAGATCTCATCATCCAAGGAAAAAGGTTCATGTCTCAAATGTAAGATGCTTCGAGTATAATGAGCTGGGTCACTTTGTAAGGGACTGCCTGAAACTTGTGAAGGAACCCAATCAAAGGAAGGATACAAAAAGGAAGGATGGACCACATGTAGTCCAAGAAGTCAATGAACCTAAGAATAAGAAGGAAAAAGAAGAAGATCATAGGGATTTCTTCTTCTAAAATGACTTCATCATGATGATTTTGTATAGTTAGAGTAGGACATGTAGTTGCATTGGTAGAATGCACAACATCATGGTTTTCATATTGTATTTAAAGATTTTATGGTATATATGTTGTTCACATGTCACAACAATTATCTAGCAAGAATAAAATTCATGTTGCAAATTGATGTAATAGGATCATTTAAGGATCCCTTATGTGATGACATGGAGTTATTTCTTTTAGGAAGAATGGCCATGATGGTATCATCACTATTGTGTGTTTTCTATCTTGTAGCGAGCTTCTTAGAAGCTTGATTAATTCAATTACAACATGAAATATCTCATATGGGAGATGAGAAGAAGTTGGTAAAAGGCTAGATGACTGGTTGAGACATGGTGATGACGTTCCACTAAAGAAGACTTTGATGATGAGTGGAGAAATACCATGATGATGATGACAAAGACATGATATGACCCTGCATACCAAAAGAAAACTTGTTTCAGGATGATGATGACTTGGATAAGTGATTTTGGCACTTAGTACAAAGAAGTTGGCATAGTACATAATGACATTCATGGTAACATGTTACAAATGGTTCAATAATCATGTCTTGATAGATCACTTTCCCGATGTTCAGAGGGAGCCGTGTTCAAGCCCCATAATGATTGATTGCAGTTGATGTATATTGATGATATGGAAAGTGATGGTAGACTTTGTCCCAACAATAAAGTTGTTGATGCAGAGATCTCCTCAATGTTTGAAAATTGAAGTCCTCACATATATTGATGATGAGCTATGAGTAGCTACTATAATGATCTTGGAAATATAGTTGTTGTTGATGGATGTATCTAGTAGTTGAAAGGGATCTCTGGTTGCATTCCCTATGTGAAGGTAATAGGTATATCCTCTCTATTTTAGTGAAAGTGATCATGTAGGTCACCCCTCCCTAGTTAAGAGGGAGTTGAGGACATGGTTCTCTACTTCATGTGTCATGCACTAGAACAGGACTAACAATTGTAAGTCTTAGTGAAGGCCATGAAGGGAGAATGGCATCCAGAGGATTGGGTAAGCATATGAGACCGATACTTCTTGAGGATTGAGATTCCAAGGGAGGTAGTAGTCTCATGACCGACACTCTTTGAGGATCTGGCAGGTTATCCAAGACAAGAGTGGGCGAAGAGGAAATATATTCTTTGAGGATTGGGAATCCAAGATAAGAATAGTCATGAAGGGACATACCTTATGAGCACCCAAGTGGGGTATGTTCATTGAGAGGTAGTGTGGCATCCCACGCAAAGCCTCCTAGCATTGTTCTATGATCTATAGAGCGATAGAGCTTGTCAGTAAAGGCCTTGCATATGTGACATATGAAAATGTTAGTTACAATGATGTTGATGCTTAATATAGCTTACCAATCTGACTCTTCTTATGACAACTCCTCAAGTTTTTACTGTCTATGTACTTATTGTTGTCAATTATGAATACCCCCCTAGTTAAGAGGGAGTGTTGAAAATGGTAACTAGCTTTGGTATTCATAATTTTCTATGTACCATTACTTGATGTATTCAACATACTTGTCAAAAGAAAAAGAAAAGAAAATTGTATTTTTGCAAAAGAAAATTATTTATTCAAGAATGGGTTTCTTGCCCATTGATTATTTTGTCTTAGGTTTAGCACCCATTACGTGCTCTAGGGTTTTGACAGGGCCAAAGTCAGGTCATGATGTAAATTCCCTTGGAGGGCTTTTGAATCAATATAAAAGAAATATTTTAAAATGTAAAATGTGATCTAGAAGCTACCAAGTGATGGGTCGGCCAACCCATCAAGTCGGCCCCACAAGAGGCACTTGAACCCCACCAAAAGTCTATATAAAGGAGAGGTATTCGACCTCATTTGGGACAAACAAGTAGCTTAGACTCTTCAAGAAGTCTGAGGCAATTCAGAGTGAGAAAGAGAAGAAGGATAGTGAGGAGAGGAAGGATTATTATCTTTGGCTTAGGCATCAATTCTTTGTTGGCAAGGTCGCACACATGGGAAGAAATTTATCTTTGTTCAGATTTCAAGCTAAATAAGAGCAACACATCGAGTTATAGAGAGAAGCATTGTTCTTTGGGGGGTTGGCATATCACTTGGTGAGTTGTCTTGATCAAAGGTCTTGGAAGTATTCCTTGAATTTCTATAAGAAGATAAGTTTATGGGTTTTCCCCTATGGAGGGGTTTTCCCTAGGGTGGAGCCTATTTCTGGTGTTCTTCTTACAATTGTGATCTTCTTTATTAGCATTGTCTTGATGATGGAAACAAAATAATAATGATGTTGATGAACTAACATTATATCACAATAATTTTCAATATAACAAGAGAAAACATTATAAGAAACCTTAATTTTGTTTTCCCTAGTTTTTCTCAACACGGTTATTGGAGATTCTCTCCTAATCCTGCATCATTTGGTCGAAGGATCCCTCCCAAAGGAGAAATATATGGAAAACATCATGAAAATAATCAAGAAAATTGTGGAAGATATTCCATCCAAAGCATATTTCCATGTCCTAAGAGACTTCAATAGAGAAGCAAGCAAGCATGCTAATGAGGCGTAAATTTAATATAGCCAAATTAAAGATTAATGACCAAATTAGGCTTTTTATAATTCCCTATTGACAGATGAAGTTTATTAAAAAAAATAGTTAAATTGATTGATACAAAAAAATGTAAAAATGGAAAATTGGGGGGCCCAAGTGACTTTGTGGCAACCTCGAGGAAATGCATGCATGCAGACAAGATGTCATGAAAGATTTCATAATCGATTAGTAGCATTATGTGTTGTGAATTTTGTGTTTTGTTGGGGCAGTTTTGTAAGGTATTCATCTACAAAACCCCTCTTTTTGTTGCTTAAATCATTATCCTCAGGAAAATCATGTATTCCTATTGGAAAGGAGAAAAAAACTAGAACATTTTGATGAAATAACTCTGTAATGCCTAATGGATTCGTTGTGAACCAGACACAGAATTATACAATACAAATACTTTTTGCGGTTAAAAAAGAAAAGAAAAATGCACAAGGAAAAAAATATATACACATAAATGAATGAGCAAACCAATAATAAATTCATGGAAAAATGTGTCAAGTTTTAAAGAAGCCAACAATCTTATTATTAAAATCCAATCGGAGTCTCAATTGAAATGTGTCCTTACAAATCCCTATGAGGGTTATGATAAGAAGAATGGTTTAGAAGCCAATGCGTCAAATCATACATTAGAAACTAGGTGCTGCAAAGAAATAAATAACAAAATATTTGTTGCATCACTTCAAGTAATCACTAAATACTATTAAATTTTGCAAGAAATTTGACTAATCAACATTGAAATGATTCAAAACTTTTGAATAGAATGAACATAAATTTAAATCAAAACAATAAAATTTGAATGATAAAAAAATGATTGACCAAACTATCTTTATTAACTACCTTTCAAGTTGTCCCCTACTATCAACAAGATAGACTTGGTCCTAGAAAAATAAGAAGGGACAAATAGAGAAACAAAATAATCTTTTAAGTTGTAGCGTACCTTTACAACAACAAAAAAAATAGCTCCTCCATTTGTAATTCCCCTATGCCTTCTTTCCAATATAAATCAGTTTATTAGTTGAACTCCCTCTAACTGATTTTATCTAGTAATTTATCAAAGTATTCTTAGAAAAATGATATATTATGAATGTTTTAGTTTGATATAATTATAAGTAGTTGGGGTCTCACTATACTTCTTTTATCTATCAAATATTACTTTTTACCTTGTAACTCCCATTTAAAAATAAAATAATGAACAAGTAAATATATCACATTAATTCGTATTATCATCATCACAAAACCTCGTGCCTTCCAAAAATATATATAATAATATCCATGTTACCAAAATTATGTCAATAAGTGTCATCATGTCCAAAATAATGTACATCAAATGTTTGAAAATAAAACAAATAAAAGTCACCATATCTTTGGATGCAAATCCTTGAATGACATATCTATTTTTCCCTTTGCCTTTTCTTTAGTTGTGAAAGGCCTAGTGACAAAGGTGGAGATAGTGGAACCTGAGTCAAGCTTGGCCATGTGTTTCTTTCCTTTGTCTTATGTGACTATAGGGATGTGTTTTTTTGGGAGAGACTTGGAAAATGAAACAATTGATGGGATTGCTTGATTTAGAATAGGGGAAGATCAAACATGAACAAGTACGACAAGGTAATGAATAATATTATAAGCAAGTTGATAGGCTCTAAGTTCTAAACATCATTTGTAGGTGGCCTAGGAGAGGCATGGATATCAATAATTTTTGGATGGAACTACACTTCATTGTTGGGTTACGCTTGTGGGGGAGGCAAGGCAACTTGGTTTATGAGATTAATCTAACCAAATTGACCAATTTGTTTAAATTCTTTGAGTTTGCACCAAAATGTATAGAGAATCTGATTCTCATGTTATGGTCTTCTTGTCAATTCATACTGGGCGCTATGTCTCTTCCTCCTTTGTTACTATTGTAATTTGTTATTTGTATTGAAAAATCTCATCTAAAACTGTCCAAATCATAAAATCAATTATAAGAAGTGTCATATACAAAACATTAAACTAACTGCAAATTATATTTGATGCATTAAATATGGTTTAGATGAATTCATGTTAATCAAGCATAAAAAAGGATATCTTACAAGAAAGAATAGAGAAAACACCATCACATAAAATCATTCATTCTTCAGATTACTACATGTTCACTAAACAATGTCACGTAATTCCTTATTTGATTGCAACATGTACTCTTCAATGAAATTTCATTTTATCCTTGCATTTAATTTAATTTCCCATTTTCATTATGTAAAGTTAATTTATGAAGGGATGATTAGTGAAATATGTGTTTTCATGTAAAGTGAGATGAAAATGAGAGTAAAGCACAATTTTTTTTTTTGTAGACTAGACCCATGGGGACGTTGGAAAATTATATTAGGGCAACATTTAATTAATTTTTCCATACATGAGATTTACTTGTGATGTTAAGTTATTCTTCTTCTTTAATATTCTTATGTTCTTATCACAAAAAAAATGCCAAAACAAGAAGATCACAACCATACACAATGAACACAAGATATAGGTTCCAAGCCAGGGCAAAACCCCTCTAAGGGGAAAACCCAAAAATAAATTTTCTTCTTATAGAATCAACTTCAAAGGAGGCTTCCAAGACATGGGCTGCCACCAAGAACCAGGCCATCCAAACAATCTTCCAAGATAATATCTCCAAGCGAATTAAGGCTCTTCTAGACTTTTGTCCTTTCCAAGACAACATGTAGCACTTGCTGTAATTTCAGACCTAAGGTAACCCTAGACTTCTTAGGGTATTCACACATGAGAGTAACATATAACAATATTTCAGACCTTCACATTCTCTCTAGGGCTTCATCCTCTATCTTGTCTTCTAGGAATCTCGCATTCCTTCTGTTGGCATTATGATTCAAGTGTTGTCCTTGATGGCAACTCACTCAGAGGTTGGTACAGATGCTCAGAAGTTGGTACAGGAGATGGCAACTTAATCAGAAGACAGATCCTAGTACAGCTTGCCAAGGAAGTTCATACACGCAGGTTTGTTAAGACCAAGTCGCGTGTACACGCAGGTTGGCTTCAGAAAAAGCGCGTGTATGTGGAAAAGTACCTTTGGTCCATGGCGGTTAGTCCTTGGAAGTTGTGCCTATGGTTTCGGACCATTATGTCTCGACGGACGTGTTGATCCCTAGTTTCGAGGTTGATGGTATTGTGTTTCTATGGTTTTGGCTCTTGGTATTGAACAAGGCCTAAGGCTATATAAGGAGAAGATCACTAGGCAAAGGTGTATGGATTGTGGGTGTCTGACGCAGTGAGAAGATCTGGTATTGCTGGTTATCTGTTCGGGACGCTTGGCAAGGGTCGGATCTGACAGCAAAGGCAGAAGTAATCATTTCTAGATCTGCACGCGGGTTGCCTTTGGAGAAAGCGCGTATACACGCGGTTTTGGTACAGTGAAGTAGCGTATGCATGATAAGTGTTAATATTTCAGGTTGCTGCTGATTCTGGTGGTTGTTGCAGAGTTCTAGATTCTGGTTTGGGTTCTGTGTTCTTGATGACAGGGTTTCAGTGATTCGGTATTGGGTTGTTTAATGAATTATGATGCAAGTATAAGTTGATGATTGTATTGCGGTAATGTTTGCTTTGTACTCTTGGATCCAGTATGAAAATGTATGAAACGTGGTCCCTGAAGGTTGTAGGGTCAGCACCTACGTACTAGTAAATGGATCAGCTAGTACAAGAGCTGAGGGGGTTGTAGCTCCCTTCCAAAAGTAGTTGGAAAACGAGAGAGGGTTGTAGCCCTCTGCAGGTTGTAGCCTGCGTGCTGGTAAAGGACTGCACCAGTACATTGTAAAAGAAGTTTCTCATTAAAGAAGAAAGAGACAAATTGCAGCAGGTGGTTTTCACCCACATTGGGTTTCCACCTTATATCATGGTGTTCATGTGTGTGGCTTTTGTGTGATGATCTATTCTGTTATACTGCACCTGTTTACTGTTAATATGCTTAATAATATCCTGATGCATTTACTGAAGATAAGATTAACTGAATCATAAGATCTCTGCATATACGCTAGTTGCTTTAGACATAGTCGCGTGTACACGCGGGTTCACTTAACTGAAGTCGCGTATATGTTTCTGAGTATGAAATTGAAAAGTTTTATCTGATCTGATAATACTGATTCACCCCCCCCTCTCAGTATTATTTCCAACAATTGGTATCGGAGCAGGTCCTTCAGAGAAAGCTTGATCGCTTGAAGGAAAAGATCCATCAAATGGCTAATACAGAAAGAGAGGCACACATCAGGCCACCAGTCTTTGACGGGAACAATTTTACTTACTGGAAGATAAGAACCACTGCATATCTACAGTCGCTTGGAGCAGAAGTTTGGGGAATCGTAGAAGGAGGATACAAATTCCCATCAGCAACTCCTACAGATCCAGCAGAGAAAAAGCAATATGAGCTCAATGCCAAAGTAGTTACTGTCCTATTGAGTACTTTGACTCAATCAGAATTTATGAAGATCATGCATCTCAAATCAGCTAAGGAAATATGGGACAAAATCGTTACAAGCTACGAAGGAGATGATCAGGTAAAAATAGCAAAGCTTCAAACTCTCAGAATCCGATATGAAACTCTTAAGATGCGAAGTAATGAAAGCGTAGCTAATTATTTCCTGCGTATGGATGAGATTGTGAATTGTATGAGGGATCTGGGTGAAGAATTTGAGGAAGTTGTCTTAGTTCAAAAGGTTTTGAGATCTCTGTCTACTAAATTTGATTCTAAAGTATCTGCCATAGAAGAAAAGGAGAATGTGCGGAAAATTACCATGTCACAGCTTCACGGGATCTTAACTGCTTTTGAAATGCGACAAGAGGTACCACCAGAGGCCGCATTTGAAGTGTCAGAGGAAGAAGATGAGGTAAATTTTGTCAAGAATCTTGAACGGGGATCTGGACGGTTCAAAGATAAGCTACCTTTCAAATGTTTTCTATGTGGTAGAGTTGGTCACTATGCTGCTAGATGTCCTCATAACAAAGAAAAGATATATGAAGAAGATGGTAGAAGCTATTATACCCATATTAAAAGTTCATTAAATGATAGTGAGGATATTAGAAGTCTCATGGCACATAAGAAGAAGAATGCTTCATCCAATAATAGCGAGGATATTAAAAGTCTCATGGCACATGAAGAGAAGAATGCAGAAACTGAAGAAGTTGCCAAACTAAAAGAACTATTGGAGACAGAAACCAGGGTAAGGGAGAAATTGCAGGATATAGCAAAAGATCAGAGCACAACTATTCAGAGACTTGAATCAAAGATCCTCTCTCTAAAAGAAGATCTTGAAGATCAAGAACATGAAGTGATCAAACTAAAGCGACAAGTGGAAGAAGGGAGAAAAGTTGAAGAAGACCTAAGGAAGAAGTATCTGAAAAAGGAAGAACAACATCAAGTTGAGGTAAATATCTTGAAAGGTAAACTAGAAGAAAAGGATAAGCTTTTACGATTTCAAGATAGTTCTAAAGTCTTGGATGATATTCTTAATAGTCAAAGATCTCCTGCTATCAAGACTGGTCTTGGTTTTCATGAATATGTTGAAGGTGAATCTAGTTCACAAGGTGAGACAAGAAACTCTAATGAGAAATCTGAAATGCTCAAGGAACAACCAAGGAAAGAAATTCCTCAAGGAAGATCCTTTACTCCTAACTATGGACGTGATAGACGATTATTTCCTCCGCTGAATAATGTTGAATGTTATGTATGTCATAATCTTGGACATGTTGCAGCCAGATGTAGAAGTAGAATGGTTCAAGAAAGATCATCGCATCCCAGGTACTTCAGAGGGTATTGCTTTGCCTGCAATGCATATGGACACAAAGCAATTGATTGTGATAGAAGGAACATGAAAAATATAAGGTGCTATACATGCAACAACTATGGGCATAAAGCAAGGGAATGCAGGAGCAGATTTCAAAATTCAAGACAAAAGGACCATACATCATCACAGTTGCAGGAATTGAAGAAGACAGAGACAGAAAGGTGTGGGATAACTCAGTCAGCTGACATAACAGACACAGGGGAATCTGAAAGTGAAATTCAGTATTCCATCCTGCATACGCTTATATAATGAAGACAAGTCGCGTATATACGCGAGTTACAGGCTGCAAAGTCGCGTATATGGAGAAAGGGCAGCAGAACAGACCCAGGTTCAGTCATGGTTGGCTCAGGCTCAGGGGGAGCAGAACAGACTCAGGAAATGGTTCAGACATGGTTGGCTTACACTCAGGGGGAGAATATTCTTCAAATAATGCATTGTTGGCATTATGGTTAGAAGGTGTTGATAAAGTCTATGAAGCCAAATGATACATCTTACTGTTTAGGAATGGTATTGCAGGCTGATGCTTATGGTACAGATCATGATGCTGTTGGTGGCTTTCATAAGTCTTGGTCTAGATATTTCATCACTATGTCATGTATCTCTTTTATGATGTCAAGGTCATGTAACGGCCTATGTTGGTTTCCCCACTATGCCTGGGATGAATGATGAAATGTTCATGTATTATCATGTATCTTCACATGGTTAGGTGGATGAGTCAATATTGGTATATCCCCACTAGGTTGGGTGATGAATGTATGTTAAGTCTTTTGGTGATAGGAAGGTCTTCTATGATGTATAAGTCTTTGTTCTTCTTGAAGAACATCTTTTGCAGATCTTGCCTACAGTCAAGGGGAGCATGAACAGCACAATTCAGCAAGAGCAGGATGGATAGATTGGTACACTTTGGCATACACAAAGGGGGAGCACATTTGGAGATTTCAGCATGGACAACAGTATGGACAGGAGAGGGTATACCAAAGAAGAGAATATCTTGGTCCACCCTTTGCCCTTGATGTCAAAGGGGGAGAGTGACTTGGTGTGGTGGTTGCCATCAAGTCCAAAGGGGGAGATTGTTGGCATTATGATTCAAGTGTTGTCCTTGATGGCAACTCACTCAGAGGTTGGTACAGATGCTCAGAAGTTGGTACAGGAGATGGCAACTTAATCAGAAGACAGATCCTAGTACAGCTTGCCAAGGAAGTTCATACACGCAGGTTTGTTAAGACCAAGTCGCGTGTACACGCAGGTTGGCTTCAGAAAAAGCGCGTGTATGTGGAAAAGTACCTTTGGTCCATGGCGGTTAGTCCTTGGAAGTTGTGCCTATGGTTTCGGACCATTATGTCTCGACGGACGTGTTGATCCCTAGTTTCGAGGTTGATGGTATTGTGTTTCTATGGTTTTGGCTCTTGGTATTGAACAAGGCCTAAGGCTATATAAGGAGAAGATCACTAGGCAAAGGTGTATGGATTGTGGGTGTCTGACGCAGTGAGAAGATCTGGTATTGCTGGTTATCTGTTCGGGACGCTTGGCAAGGGTCAGATCTGACAGCAAAGGCAAAAGTAATCATTTCTAGATCTGCACGCGGGTTGCCTTTGGAGAAAGCGCGTATACACGCGGTTTTGGTACAGTGAAGTAGCGTATGCATGATAAGTGTTAATATTTCAGGTTGCTGCTGATTCTGGTGGTTGTTGCAGAGTTCTAGATTCTGGTTTGGGTTCTGTGTTCTTGATGACAGGGTTTCAGTGATTCGGTATTGGGTTGTTTAATGAATTATGATGCAAGTATAAGTTGATGATTGTATTGCGGTAATGTTTGCTTTGTACTCTTGGATCCAGTATGAAAATGTATGAAACGTGGTCCCTGAAGGTTGTAGGGTCAGCACCTACGTACTAGTAAATGGATCAGCTAGTACAAGAGCTGAGGGGGTTGTAGCTCCCTTCCAAAAGTAGTTGGAAAACGAGAGAGGGTTGTAGCCCTCTGCAGGTTGTAGCCTGCGTGCTGGTAAAGGACTGCACCAGTACATTGTAAAAGAAGTTTCTCATTAAAGAAGAAAGAGACAAATTGCAGCAGGTGGTTTTCACCCACATTGGGTTTCCACCTTATATCATGGTGTTCATGTGTGTGGCTTTTGTGTGATGATCTATTCTGTTATACTGCACCTGTTTACTGTTAATATGCTTAATAATATCCTGATGCATTTACTGAAGATAAGATTAACTGAATCATAAGATCTCTGCATATACGCTAGTTGCTTTAGACATAGTCGCGTGTACACGCGGGTTCACTTAACTGAAGTCGCGTATATGTTTCTGAGTATGAAATTGAAAAGTTTTATCTGATCTGATAATACTGATTCACCCCCCCCTCTCAGTATTATTTCCAACACCTTCTCCATCGCAAATCGAACCCAAGAAGATGATTGATTGATGATGGTGTCAAAAGGTTGAATGCCTTCCTTTATATAACTTTTCCTAGGGTTCGAATAACCCTCACAAGTATGACTTGTTCCTGGTTGGCCGACTCGGTTCTTAATAGCCTTTTAGGTATTTCCATATAAACATATTTTTTATTTCTTTGATAGAAGTGCTCAAGTGGGTCTTTTACATTAACAACGACTCTTTGTCTCATGATAAATCTGGGAGACCTAATGACAAATGACTTGAGCATGAAACCCATGCTCCAAAAAATAATTTTCTTGTATTCCTTTACATCATTTTATTTCTCCTTTTAATAGACACATAAGATTTACATCACGACAAGAGTCAAGTAACAATTATGAAGACCGAAACTAGTTACAATTTCAAACACTCCCTCTTAACTAGGGAGGTATTCATAATTGTCCAACTGGTACAAGTACATTACTCCCTTTGAAAATTTTTCATAAGAAGGGTTAGATTGATAATCCATCTATAAGCATTAACATTATGTTCAACCAACATTGCCTTAGAGGCCTAACTAAACAAGCTCATCTTCTTTTAAGAGCATTATGTTGAGAGGCTTTATGTGTGGCACCACACTACCTCTACAAGGCACATACCCCATCTGGATGGTCACAAGGTATGTCCTTTTAAGACTATCCTTATCTTGGATCTCCATTCTCGAGTCCTCAAAGAATACCGGTCCTCTTCGATCACTCTTCTCTTGGATACCTGTCCCATACTCAAAGAGTGTCAATACCTTTCCTTTATTGGATGCTTTATCCTCAAGGAAACCATAAGTGCTTATCCAATCCTCCACCATTCTCTCTTCATTACTTGAAGAAGAAAAATGCACATGTGATGTCCAACATCACTCCCTCTTAGCCAAAGAGGATATCCCTATTCTCCATAGAGAATAAGCCCTTGCTCCTATCCAAGGAGACTCTTTTACTCCCTCTCAAATCTAGAGGAGATTGTTGACTTGCTTTCTAATTGGGAAGTCATGTTCACAAGATTTATAGTTTGTCTTTATAAGAGTATGTGTTGCAAGTTCTTTACAACTGCTTGGCTCCCTCTTGTCTCCGCATCTCATCATATTGACCCTGCTTCCTTTCGAGGTATTATGGAGCCATATTCACTCTTCAATTTCATGATAGGAACCAAGTCACCTTTCTTTCTCATCACTTTCATCTTCGACATCATAGATGAAGACATTGTATTTAGCCTTTCCAGACTTTAAGTTGATCATAGCTTCCTCATGAAAGTGATCTCGTTTGACCTTCGAGTTATCTTATTGTGCTACTACCTTTCAATCCCAAGATGAGCACATCTCGACTTCACAGTTTCCAGGTACTATATATTGAGCTTCATTCAAAAATCTCCATACATTCCATCCATACAGTTGAACTTGCCTCAACTGTCATCATGTATTCCTGCAACATCCTTCTAGGTAGCAAAATATGTTAACTAGATAACCAACAATAATCAAAATTAGTCTTATTCATCATGATAACCTTCTTGGCCAGTCAACATCATCATGGTTCATCTCCATATGAATCTTCCTTCATGCATCAGAGTGCCCAAGGATCGAACTTGATTACCAAGTTAGAACTTTCTTCTGGAGATTATACTGGATGTTAATCAATATTTTACATATTCTAGAGAAAGTATTAATCCTTTATTCTGATCCGAACTTAAACATGAACACAACAAATTATAGATATAATCATAAATACAGAGATGCAGTAGAAAAAAAATTCATTTCATTAATAGAAAAATACTGAACTGTGCTTACAAACATAATGGAAATAAGATAGCTCAGGCGATGGTAGCTTATCTTTGAGAAGAGATGTGGTAGCTGCATGCTAGGTGAACTATGTTACAATGAGGCTCAAGGCCTATTTATTATTGAACAACATGAGAAAACCCTAAACAACCAAAACCCTAACCCCAGGGGATGTAACCCAAGATTTTGTGGGCCCTGTTGGGGTTAATTGGGCAACCAACTTCCCGGGGTCGTAACTTGGTCATATTATCTCTGTTTGGCGCATACGATACCTTGTTACCTCTTTGAGTACTACAGGTTTTGCCATAGGCCCTTGCCTACGGCTACAAGCCTGCAAAGAACCTAAAAAAAACACCATTTAGGGGGTCAAAACTGATCTGGAAGTTCAAGACCCGAAAAACTGCTGCGGAAGTTCAGGACCCGAAAAACTGCTAAAAGTAGTAAATGCTGAAATAAACAAGGAAACATATGAAACTAACTGGAGGTTCTAGGTGGAATAGGCGGGTGGCCACCAATATCCACCTGGATCATCCCCCCCCCCCCCCAAGGAAGCAATGGTCCCCATTGTGTGCAGAGCCTCCATGAGGTGAGGAAATTTCTGTTGAACCTAGTCCCTGGTGAACCACTTGCCCTGGTGAAGGATTTGGCCTGCTTTGACAACTCGATATAGTTGTATCCTATATTGGTGAGTGTTATCGATCTGTGTGTCCATGATCTGATCAGCGGTGGCCTGGTCCATGTAGCCCGGGTTGAGCTCTGTGGGTGTGATTTGTCCTGCAATGTCGGATGTGTCCAACAATGGTGGAAAGTATGGCCGAAGGCAGTCTACATTGAACACTGGGTGCAGACCAAGGTATGGTGGGATGATGATATTGAAGGCATTGTCACTGACAACCTTAGTGGTCGTGTATGGTCCATATCAGAGTGGGTGAAGCTTGCGATGGGGTCAAGCGAAGCGCTCCTTCTGCAAATGTAGCCAAAGTTTGTCGCCCAACTAGAACTTGTTCAATACTTGATGTTGATCATGGCTCTGCTTGTACTTAGCATTGGCTCTGTCCAATATATCATGGACCTGCTTGCAAATGTGTTGAATGCGCTCAATGAAGTTGTTAGCCCTAACGACTTCGGACTGAACATAAGCCGAATCTGCCTGGGTGGCTGCAAATGGTATGGCCACATCAATGGGACATAATGGTTGAAATCCTAGCCCTACCTGAAAGGGGATGTGGTATGTTGAGTTGTGGAGAGCTCTGTTGTAGTTTTGTTGGACATAAGAGAGACTTTCATCCCACGTGCATGGATGCTTCGAGTTGTACATGCGCAGAATGTGTACGATCGTCCTATTGAGAACCTCTATTGGGCCATCAGTTTTGGGATGGAAAGTCGTGGACTTAGTAAGTTTCGTATCCAGCATCGACCAGAGACTAGACCAAATTCACTCAGGAATCTGTTGTCCTGATCTGAGACAATGGACCGTGGGATCCCAAAGTGTACCCAAACTAGCTCAAGAAGAGCTTAGCAGTGGCTTCTACTATGATGCTCCTCTTGCAGGCTGCCATGATGGCCATCTTGGAGAATCTGTCGATGACCACGAAAATGCAATCATTGTCATGCTTAGTAGAAGGAAGGCCCGACATGTAATCCATGGAGACAAATCCCCAAGGCCGACTAGGTGTAGGTATAGGATTATACATGCCTTGCTTCTTGATGGTTGGTTTGGCAATGGCGCAAGCGGTGCAAGATCTAATGTACTTCCCAACATCTTGACGAAGTTTCAGCCAATAAAAATACTTCTGCAATATTGCCATTGTTTTCTCTACTCTAAAATGTCCAACGACTCGATTGTAGTGCGCCTCCCAAATTATCTTGGCACACTCGCTTGAAGGAACACAGATGTGGCCCAGGTGGTATAACAATGCACCCTGAAGGTGAAAATTTGGAACTTTCTTCCCTTCCAGGAGTGTCTTGTATGTGCTACCGAATTCTGAATCGCTCTTGTAAAGATGTGGCCACCTCGAAGTCTCGTGCCCATAGGAGTCGAGCACAGTGATCAGTGCCATGACCAGTGGTTGGCTGAGGCAATCAACGACATTATTGGTGCTGCCCTTCTTATACTTAATGTTCAAATGGAATTGTTGCAGGTAGGTGGACCATTCTGATGGCAATCGTTCTACAACTTCCCTTGTGTCTGTATGAACTGTAGGGGTCAATGGTCTGTGTTGATGACCGTTTCCTTCCCCAGAATGTAATGCTTCCATTGGCAGAAGGCTTGCACAATGGAATAAATTTCTTTGTCATAAGTGGGATACTTTCAGATTGTGTTTGAAAGTGTCACTTTGGTAAGCCTCTTGATGCCCATGCTGAGTAAGAAATGCACCAATAGCATAGTCAGAGGCGTCTGTCTCAACCTCAAATGGTTGTTGCAAGTCTGGTAATGTGAGCACTGGTGCAGAGCAGAGGTGATGCTTCAACTCAGAAAATGCCTATTGTTGGGTTTCATACCAAAAAAACTTTGCTTTCGCTCTACCCTTGGTGACTTGACTTGAAGGCCAAGTGATATGAGAGAACCCCAACACGAACCTGTGGTAGAAATTGGCAAGACCCAAAAAGTTTTGGAGCTCTGTTAGAGTGGTTGGGGCTGGCCAATATCGAATAGCTTGTATCTTGGTTGGGTCTACATGTACACCCTGCTCATCAACGATGTACCCCAGATATTGACCTTGGGTTAGGCCAAAAGTGCATTTCTCCAAGTTAGCACACAACTTGTGTTGTCATAGGGTTTGAAGGACCTGCTGAATATGGTGGAGGTGCTCTTCCCAACACTGTATGAAGATCAAGATGTCATTTAAATACACCACCACGAATGCATTGGTGAAGGGTTGCAAGATGTCATCCATCAGTCTCATGAAGGTTGCAGGGGCATTCATCAATTTGAACGACATGACTAACCATTTGAAAAGGCCCTCCTTGGATTTAAAGGCAGTCTTCCACACATTGGAGGGTTCGATATGCACTTGGTGATAACCTGACTTCAAGTCAATCTTGCTGAAATATTTGTCCCCCTTGAGCTAGTCCAAAAGGTCATCAATCTGCGAGATTGGGTACCTATTCCAGGAAGTGATCTTGTTCAGCACCTGATAGCAAATACAGAGTCTCCAGGTCCCATCCTTCTTCTGTACCAATACAATTGGGCTCCCATAAGGTGATGAACTTGGCATGATGTGCCCTTTCTGCAATAGTTCTTGATTCTACCTCTTGATCTCATCGTTCTCCAGAATAGAGCATCGATAGAGTAGTCCATTGGGTAGCGATCCGCCTGGGGTCAAATCGATGGAGTGTTTGACCTGATAGTGCAGAGGTACCCCTGTAGGTGAGGTGAAAATATCCTTGTACTCCTCCATGACCTTATACATCTAATATTGTTGTGCAGAGGAGCCTTGCCTGGAAGTCGTGACCACAACCTTCTTCTTGCCGTGAGGGCGAATCATAAGGAAAAAAAATTCCTGATCTGGGAAATGATCTTACTGCATTGCTTTGTAGTGATCAAAGAGATGGCAGTAGGCAAATCTACCTCTAGAATCTTGTACAACTTATTACCCAAAGTAATAATCACAGAGTGAGGTCTAGACTCATATACAACATGTCACTTCCATGAGTATGGTTGTCCTAACAATAAATCACAAACTTCAAGAGGGGAAACATCACACAGTACCTCATTTGTGAAGGGCTTGATGCTATAGGGAAGGCGACACTATTGGTTGACGCAGAGATCTCGTCCTTGGTGAAGCCACCTGATGGTGTATGGATGTGGATGTGTTGTAGTATTTAGGCCCAGCCGCTTCATGACATCTGCTGAAATGAGGTTCTTTTGGCTCCTGTTGTCGACAATGAACTGCAACGGAGAACCCTTCACCCACATTTGTGAGTGGAAGAGGAGTTCTCCCATCCTCTAGATATTTAGGCTCAATATTCTGGATCTTAGTGGTGGCCACAGTGGCACTGGGCTCCACATCGATGATCTGCTTCCCTTTATCATTCCCCTTATCAGGTTATGATTCAGAGTCAGAACATGCGTCTAATTTAGAGGCCTTCAACTCGGCCACTAGTGATTGCTTGGCCCGACACTCACTTGTGTTGTGAGTGGAGCTCTTATGGAACTCATGCCATTTTCCCGTGTCCTTCTTTGTCTTCATGGTGTTGTTATTTTCTTGCAGCTTTGGCGGGTTTTCCTAGGTAGCCCCGCCTTGGCTCTTTCCTTTGCTATGTGGTTTGGAGGCGCCTTTTCCTTGCTTTGGATTCGCAAATCTAAAGTCCTGCTTCTCCTGTTTAAACTTCTACTCAATCTTGACAGCGTATCGGTACGCCGTGCTGAGCGAGGAAATGTCTAGGAATCCCATCTCATTCTGGATGTACTTGTGTAGAAAAACACAGTAATTGAGTACCAAATGCCGCTCAATAGCCTTGATACCCAGCTTCATGCGAAGGGTATGGAAAATATTTGTGAACTTCGACACATCTTGGCCCCTTCCCTACCGTAGTGTGTTCCATTTTATGTATTTATCTTCATAGCTCCCGACAGGGTAATATTGTCCCTTGATGGCATCTCGAAAAGAATCGCAAGTAGGTGCAGCTGAAAACAATGAGGGTCCACTCTCATCCTTTTGTTCACAATAGGTTTCCCACTAGTCCTTGACGTATGGGGTGGCTTTGAGAATTACAAAAGTAATATTTTCCAGATTGGAAAAGTCATGAACTGAAAAATATCCTTCCAAGAAAGTTAACCATTTATCTATGGCATCTGCATCTATTAGGAGCTCAAATATGGGAATATCTAAGTTAACTTGTACCTTAAAAGGAGTGGCACTTATAGAGTGGCTACTAGATGAAGATGTGTTGCCTGTGGGTAGTTATCAAAGGATCTGGGCAAAGTTATCCATCATCGCATTCCTTTGTCGCTTGAGGGCTTCGTCGAGAAACATTTTGAAAGGATCTCTTGCCCCCTCGCCTTTCTTTTCTTCTGCCATCAGAGATCGTCGGGGTTTGCAAGGCTGCTCTTGCAATAGTTCAACCATATCGAGCCCTAACTCCTTATACCCTGACCTTGTTGGGGACATGTAAAGAAAAACAAAGAAAGAGCAGACTTCTCTGATACCACTGATCCGAACTTAAACAGGAAAGCAATAAATTATAGATATAATCATAAATACAGAGATGCAGTAGAAAAGCACTTCATTTCATTAATAGAAAAATACTGAACTATGCTTACAAACAGAATGGAAATAAGATAGCTCGGGCGATGGTAGCTGATCTTTGAGAAGAGATGTGACGACTACATTCAAACTAAACTGAGTTACAATGAGGCTTAACGGCCTATTTATTATTGAAAAACATGAGAAAACCCTAAACAACCAAGACCCTAACCCCAGTAGAGGTAACCCAATATTTTGTGGGCCCCATTGCGGTTAGTTGGCAACCAACTTCCCGGGATCGTATCTTGGTCATATTATCTTTGTTTGGCGTATATGATACCTTGTTGGAAATGTCTCTTTGATTACTACAGGTTTTTCCATAGACACTTGCATATGGCTAGGGAACTACAACAAACCTCAATAAAACACCGTTTAGGGGGTCAATACTGCTCTGGAAGTTCAGGACCCGAAAAACTGCTAAAAATAGTAAATGCTAAAATAAACAAGGAAATATATGAAACTGAGTGGAGGGTCTAGGTGGAATAGGTGGGTGGCCACCAATATTCACCTGGATCATATTCACCCTTGAGTAAGTTAAATTCCTCTTTCAAGCATCATATATCCATATATTATGCATATTTTATGGCCAACTTCTTTTTACAAGATTCTATACATATGAATCTTATGCAAAGTTTACTTCCAACATGCATTTTTGTGCTTCCATCCAATCATCCAGTTATATTCCATAAAATGAGCTTTCAACCTGCCCCATTGCATTCCTTCATCCCTTGAGACTATACTATATGGAATGTGTAATAACCTTTGTCATAATGCGTCTTCCAAGAACCTTCCAAGATGATGGTTCTTACAGGATCATGATGATCCATCTAAGAAAGATGACTACCTCTAACATAATGTTAGATAGTGCTTGGATGAACAATTATGCAAAATGGTCTATCTACCTATCTTTTAAATTATAGATGATTTCTATAAAGAAACTTAACCAAGTAAACTCTAAATATGTTACTATCATATGATTTTCTCTATGATGCCATACTAAATCAAGATGCATACTTACTCCTTTATTAATAGGGTCCTCTCAGTTCCTTCCCTCCATCATGGTCATCATTCCCAAGGAGTCATCATCAAGCATGATAATTTCTTTGCTTCTTTCATCCTTCATCTTGCTTTCACTTGCAATCTTTAATAACAAGTACAACCAAGCAAAAATATACTAATACAAGAGCATGATGTCAATTTTGACGATCTAGTGGTTTCCATGGTTTTCTTAGAGGGTATTATCCCAAGGTTCTTAGACACAAACACTTAGCTCCTTGGTATTTCCCTTGGAAACATTAACCCTATGGTTTCAAAGTCAAACCCTATATATCATCCAATTCCATCCTCATTATGGTTTACCATGTCCTAGATTCTTCCTAGATAACAAAAAATAGGGCTTTTATGAGGGAACAAACGAGAATAGGGTTAGGGTTTCTTAGTATGGTTTTCTATTCAATTTTCCTCTAGGGTGTACAATCCTTAGATACCAAAATACTTCAATAAGATGAGGTCTATAAACCCTAGATGCAACAAAACCCTAATGCATACCTTACCTTATATAGACCCTTAAGGAAGAGTAATGTAAATGAGTATTTACTACCTTGATATCACACATTCCTTCTTGTAGCCTTACATCATCCTTTCTCGTAAAGGATTTGTCTTTGGTTTATTTGAAGGAAACTGCTTCCCAAGGATTTGATCTCATAGTTGAAGTTTTTTTTTCTTTTAGAAATGCTTTAAGAGATGCTTTCAAAGATGTAAAGACAAGATGTTCTTCTCAATGTGACTAACCTCTTGCTCCTCTTGACTTCTAGTAAGGGTGTGTTGTAGATGCTACTACAAATCCTTAAATTGGATGCCTACCATAGTTCTTTGCTTTAAACAAATTTTTGAATGATATTCATCGATCCTTTCTTTCTTCAATGCCTTTATTGATCAAGCTCATACTATAATAGTGCAACGTCGACCCTCTGGTAAAGACTTATTACAATCCACGTTAGCCCTTATTATAGGCTCCAAATAGGCCTCCTATAACTGTGACCTTCTTTGTTGCTACACCATTCAAAGGTAGTCCCAACAACCATCTAGATTTGTCCTTCAATTCTCGTTCTGTTTCGTAGATTAGATCAACCCTCAAAAGATACTGCAATCATTTCTTTGTGCTCTTCCAATTCGCTGGCTTAATTTCTCAAACTAGGCCTAACCAAACCTATGGTTATACTCTCTTTAGGTAGCCAATCCTTGTGTTTTATATAGTGAGTAAATGTAGCCTAAATGGGACTCCTTTTAGGCCCTCTAGGCCCTCTTAAATAGAGATCCATTCACCTATAACCCTTACAATAACTTTCGGCCCTACCAACATAGAAACACATAATGAATTAGGCCTTAGAACTGTCTTTCTTCCATGTTGGTTTCTTCTGCTCCAATTCGACCTAGAATTTATGAGAAGCTATCCTAAAATTACTTTTCTCTCCTTTGCTAGGTCTCTAGGAGCAACCACTATCTTACAAGAATTTTATTGATTTTTTTCACTTCAGATCAGGTCTTCTCATAGCCCTAATCATTCCTCATGGAGATTACAAAAAAAAAGTTCAATCTTATGCACAAAACTTCGATCTGATTCTATAGGTTTGTATTATTACTAGTATGCTCAGAAAATTGCCTTTTTTGGATCAACTTCACTTCTAATCACTTTAGTCTTTGGGATTTTGCAAATAGTCTATTGTAACCGCCCCCTCCCACATTTACCCATATTCACGAGCTCTCTAGGTAAACAAGAGATGAGTTCCACTATGACTTGACCTGACGTCCTAGTTCCAATTAAGGAAGTGGGACGTATAAACTGACCACAAACTGACATCTTACAGGGACTACAGATCACCCAAGAGATGAAGAAACACTTGAGGTGGTCAATCCCTGAGATGGAACCTTGTTTCACTGACTTAGACCTATAACAACACCCTTGATACTTCATGTGATTGTGAGCCTCCAACCACACTCACAAGCCTTGCTCCATGTAGTTATGACCCCAGATCCCCAATTATGTGCTTGCGGTTCCACTATCTGAGACACTTTTCTAGGCTAGTCTCTAGACCACTAACTAGTACTTCCTATAACTTTCTAGAATCATATTTCTCATAACGACAATGTTAATCATTCAAACTTGAATCATAAACTTGACCTAGACTACCTAGAACACACTATACATTTCATCAAACACATGGAAAAAAATGTAAGCTACAGGTCATTATTACATAGTATTTTATCATATCTCCTGTTCACTTCCCGTGTCATATCCCGGAGTTCCAAAACATTGACTACTGTGCAGCATATCCATCATGATATATAGACCAAAACCTCTCTAAAGAATCAAAGGAAAGATGCCCTGAAATTATTATGGAGAAAGTTGCTTAAAAACCTAATTTTTGGCATCAACGTGTTTTGCTCCACTGCTTGCCTGTGCTGATAGCAGGTTACTCAGTTATACACTCGTGCTGCCAGCACGAGTTTTCATAGGAAAACTCATGTTGAACTCCTTCTGGCAGGCTTTCTCAAACTGGAGGAGAAGCTTCGCTCACTAGAACCTTCGAGAACAATGAGCTGGATATTGGTTGTTGTTGATATGATTGAACCATTCATTTGGGCTTCTTGATCTTATCATCGTGGGATTTCCCCTTGAGATTTGGACCATCCTCCCTCTTTTGTGGATCCCTAACTTCCTCTTCCTTCCTATAAATTTTCACCCTTCGATTCCCAAATGCTTGGTCATTGATTGATTCATCCCTATGCTGAGATTATGCTTACATGCTACCCATTCTAGATTGGAGAAGGAGTGATTTAAGAGTCTTTGCTTGGACTTGGACATCCACCCAAAGGAAGGCTCCAACATCAAGGCATAGGTTGTATGCTTCCCTTTTTAGTTTCTTAATATATACATCTGATGTTCACTTTCCATAATTGTGTAAATATTTATGCAATTAGCTTAATGTTCCTTGATCTGTTAAGTAGTTTATGCTTGATATATGTTATATATGCTCTCGTGTCTTGCATAGTACTTTGAGATTCCTTGTAGGTTTCCAGACGTGAAGAATAACTTAGGAGCGAGGCCTAGAGCGAAATATTCAAAGCCATCTTTGAGGATCAAGCGATTAGCATCAGAACAAGGTAGGTTCCTCCTTCTTACTGCATTTGTCAAGCATAAGCTAGGAAAGTGTGTATTAGATTGTTTGGTTTGTTGCTAGACCCACTCATTGGGCTAGAGGGATCGCCTCTATCTGCAAAGGGGATTTGCCTTCACAACAAAATGGAGAATCCACTAGGGAAGCTATAGCCTGTTCATCCTCCTTTCTCAAATGATCTCTTGATCAATTTGACTGACCATCGTGTTCTCAATTAGTTTGGGTTGATATAGGTCTACACAATCACTAGTTATTGTCTTAGAGTGCTCTCTGGATGAGTTTCTGAATTTCTTTTTATTTTTTTTCTTTTTTCCTCGACCATCACGTTTTTCAATTTGACAGTCACGTTGCCAGCATGCTTTTTCTCAAAACAATCACATTGATCCCTTGTTTAGCACCTGTTTTGCCTTAACAATCGCGCTGATCCCTGAGATTGGGAAAATTTAGGGTTTCTCTGTCAAACCCCAGTGTGTCTGAGACCTTGAGATCCTGTTTCGTCCTGTATGACTGGTTTTTGTTGATGTTTTGGTTGATTACCTTATTTTATTAGCAAATCCTTACTTCTTTGAACTTTCAAGTGTATGAGTACAATTTGATTGATTTTAGGGTTTATAGGTCGATTGGTTGCCTCTTGTCTCTTGCGAGTGTCTTTGAGTCTCTAGATTGGTAAATGATTAGGTCGGTTCATCTGTAAAATCGCTTGAAACATTGACTTGCATTGGTTTCAGTTTGTCTTGTGCAAAGTTGTTTTTTCATGTGTATTAGGTCATCTTGCATTTGAAATCCATCTTTGTCATTTATCAAACATAGATCACATTGTTTGGTTTGCAAACTGAAATGAGCTTATTTGATTATCTATTTGAAAGAGAAAGTGAAAGACATTTTCATTGAGTGCTTTGAATTTGGTGTTATTTTGATTGATGCCATGTTGCATTTAGGAGCATTTTGGAACAAACTCTTCATTTTTGCTTCAATTGAAGCTTAGTTGCATATAAACATCTGAAAATCAAAGAGCATCTAATAAGTAAAAGTGCATCTTAATGAAGTGAAGATCATTTTTTGCTTTCAATAGATTGCATATTCATTAGTAAAAGTGAAGTTTGGTTTTTCTCCTGCATTTTGCATTTGGAAAAAATTAGTGGAGGCATATTGTTTGATGCATTAATTGATTGTACTCTCTTCCCTCGCTAACATAGAATTCATTGAAATGAAAGGTTTCATTTTTCTCATATAGTTGCATACTAGGATTCAGGTGACATCGTTTGAGCCCAAAATTGAAACCTAATTCGAAAAAACTTTAAAATTTACTGAATTAATCTAAGGAGCATTTGGAAATGAACGCAAACATTTAGAGGTCTAGGCTAGAGACGTGTTCCGACGTCTATAAAACTAGTATCTATCATTAACTGCCTACATTGTATCCTGAGGGTGAAATCCCATTGCAATACGAAAGTATATCAGAGGTTCTCCATTACTCTAAGGGATATCGGAGGCACTATAGTATGGTAAGTATATCAAAACGCTCTCACCGAACGGTTATGCATTAGACAACGCTAACATGAAATTATGCTCCCCGTACCGTCGAGTATATATTGGGAGACTCGATTAGGTTGCTATCCTTTAGCCACAGGGAACTGAGTCAGCCGCCTTGTAAACATGATACACCAAACACACATTCAGAGAGATCAACCACCGTACGCTAAGTCCTTGGTTTTGGTTAAGGTGTATATAATGGTTCGTGGATACTTGATAAACCCTCTTTCCTAGTACAACCTTTTTGATTTATTTCTTGTTTTAAGTTCTAAAATTTAACTGCCCACGATAACATGACTTACCCATGCAGTTATCCTTGGCCTCATATTGCCTAATTAATAGTAAATTTTAAATTGTAGGCTCAAATCAACCACCCCTTTTATTGTTTTTGAGAAAAGGTCATCGTGGCTGAACCACCGGGTTCACCTTACATTTCCCCTTCATCATCTGACACTGAAGGGTCATCACAAGGAGTTCATCCTGAGTTTTCACAATCACTTGAAGCCCAAGGTCTTGAACTTGGAATTATCCCAAGTATCCAACCCCTTGCTTCTCGTCCTCCACCTTGAGACTCATCATCATCTCAGGAATCTGATCCAGAAACCCCTGAGAGTCCACAAAGGTTTATTTTATTCCCTTCGAATATTCTTTTTGATCCATTGCTTATACCTCCTCAACAACCTTATAATCCATACGAAATTCCTAGTATACCTTTAGAGTTATCTCCACGACAATCTCAGATTCCTCCTCGCCAACTTTTTCCACCCATGGCTTCAGAAGGTGAGTTTCCAACCTCTTCTCAAGGTCCTCTAGAAGTCTCAACTACTCATACTTCTGGTGTTGATAATGATTCTAAATACGACTTTCCACCTAAAGATTATCCATATGTGGGAAGTGTTGCACCTCCACCACCCCCTGAAAGCAATGAACCTTTGTTTCCAGTTGGTTATACATCTTTGGCTCAATTGGTTTCAGGTACTCCAAGTGTGTCTTCACTTTATCACAATCCCATTTTCTCATCGGGCGCCATGCCTACTTCTGGTCTGTTTTTTTCAAACATGGCCTCCCAAATTCTTGTACCAACTCCAGTTTCGTTAGTTCATGTACAAACGATAGTCACAGTTGGGGCAATCAATGTCCTTATAAGTTCCCAAGGTCCTCCATTAACTGGACAATATGTGCCACCACCTATCCCACCGTATGGGGGGAAATAGCCACCTTCGCCTTATGTACCTCCTGTTTCAGGTGGACCTTATGTGAGTGCACTGCAAACTCACGTTATCGGAGCTAGTCACAATGTTGGCAACGTACCTTATCCTAGTGGATCATTAATCCCACATGGATCAGGCCAGATTCCATATCAATAGCCTCTTTCAGCTTAGATACCCTACCAGCAACCGTACCCTCCATATGGCACTCAACAACCTCAAAATCCACCCTTTACTCAATAGGAAGGCCCCCAAATGCATTCTGGTTCAAATCCCTCATTTGGGGCATCTGGTCAAATTCAAGCTAGAACTTATCGGTACCAACCTGGAACTCAACAAATTTCGCAAAGAACTTACCAACAACAACAACCTTATGTACAACAATAACCTTTTGTTCAACAAGGACCTTATGCGCAACAACGGCCTTACCAACAACCATTGTAGTAGCAAGGACAACCCTTGCAGTAGCAAGGAAAACCATTGCAGTAGAAAAACCAACCTTTATATCAACAAGGCCAACCCTTGCAGCCACAAGGTCAACCCTTGCAACAACAGGACCAACAGTTTTATCACCAGGGCCAATAGTTGCAACACCAACCTTATAATCCATATGCCGCACAAACTGTTTATCCACCTTATGGTTCTCAACGGCCTATGGCAGGTCAGTATCAACCTTACCCTGGTCAAAACTTGTTGGAAATAATACTGGGGGGGGGGGTGAATCAGTATTATCAGATCAATAATTTAATTTCCCAAACATATTTGTATACGCTACTTCAGCTAAGTGAACTAGCGTGTATACATGACTGTACTTAAAGAAACCAACGTATATGCAGAGAAGTTTTGATTTACCTAATTTCTCATGCCTTGAACTTTAACCAGTATATCAAAGATTTATTAGATAGTGCAGTAAAAGCAGAATAAAGCATCACACATAAGCAACACACATGAACACCAAGATATAAGGTGGAAACCCAATGTGGGTGAAAACCACCTGTTGCTGTCGTCTCTGTCTTCTTTTAATAATAAGAAAATATGTTTACAATTTTGTACTGGTGCAGACTTATACCAGTACGTAGGCTTCTACCTACAGAAGGTTACAACCTTCTCTCGTTCTCCAGCTTCTACTAGAAGGGAGCTACAACCCCCTAACTTTTGTACTAGCCGATATGTTTACTAGTACGTAGGCTGCGACCTACAGAAGGCTACAACCTTCTTTCTTCCTCCATGGACCACGTTTCATAAATTTTCAGATTGGATCCATCAACAACATTATAACTGCAATTCAATCATCAAATACATATGCATGAACTAATCACTGAAACTCAAACATCACTTTCTGAATCACCCATAACTGAATCAATCAATCACTTTGACAGTCAATCTGATCAGTCAGAATATTGTCACCAAAATACAGTCACGAGAACCCAAACTAGAATCCAGAATTCTGCAACAACAAACAAAAACAACTGAAACATACTTTATGAGGTATACGCTACTTCCATGTGTCGAACCTGCGTCTATACGCACTTTTATCAAAGCCAACCAGCGTACACATCTACAAATATTAATTCATAATTCTGTAGCTATTCCAAACTTAAATTATACCCAAATCATAATATTTAGAGAACAACACATGCGTCAGTATTCAGATATAGACTATACATGATAAAACCACATAATGATAATTCATTTCAAGCCTTAAGATCCCGATCCATCATTAGATCTTATCCTTCACCAACCGTTGAGGTTCATCCTTGGTTTAGATCAAGCACAGTACCATAAGCCAATAACTTGCATACTAGATCTCACACTTCATCATATATTCGATACTTGCACACCTGGCCTAATGATCTTCTCCTCCTTTTATAGTTTTAGGCCTTTCTCAATACCATGGACCAAAACCACTTAGGACCAATACCTTGGACCAAATACCTAGGGTCAATACTTCAAACGAGATACCTTGGACCAATACCATGGATCAAAATACCATGGACCAAATACCTTGGACCAAAAACTTAGTTTTCCAAGATATACGCGCTTTTCCTTTTGTGAAAGTGCGTGTGTACGTATACGCTACTTGTGTTTAGTGAACCTGCGTGTATACGCACCTTGGTCAAGGTGAACCTGCGTATACCTCTCTTTCTTCATTCTTTGTAGTCTGATCTGTAATTATTTGTTGTTAACCTGCTATACTGTGATCTTTCATCTAAGTGAGTTTCCATCAAGGACAACACCTATATCATAATGCCAACAATCTCCCCCTTTGGACTTGATGGCAACAACAACACCAAGTCGCTCTCCCCCTTTGAAATCAAGGGCAAAGGGTCATGCTCCCCCTGAGTACATGTTGAATTCTCTGATATGTTGAAATGTACTGATTGAGCTCCCATGATTGATTCCATGCTCCCCTTGAGCACTAGCAAAGTCTGCAAGAAGATTTTCTAAAAGAATAACACGACTCTATAAATCAACTATGTGAGGAGACCTTCCTATCACCAATGACTCATACACCCATCTCACAAACAAGTGGGGATATACCAAATTTGACTCATCCACCCAACCAAGTGGGGATATACCAATTGTTTATACATGACAAAAAGAAGAAATATTACATCATCCATCCCATGCATAGTGGGGTTACAAATTAGGTCTTTTCATGACTTTTACATTAAATGATATACATGACATTTATAATAAGGACAACCGATCTAAACAAGACCATGATAGTTATCAACAACTATCATACACCATATATGATCTGCACCATCAGTAACATTAGGATCAATAGCCTGTATATTTCCATCATCAAAAGAGTCGCCTGAATCAAAACAATTATGCAGATCTGTACCAAGATCTTCTAAGATAATGCCAACAATGCATTATTAGAAGCATATTCTCCCCATGAACCTGTGCCAGATGTTCACCGTCAGATCTGATTATTGCATATATCAGTAAGAAATATCAAGGCATCATCATCAATCAGGTATACATCAAGTTATCAACAACTTATGAGGACCAACATATTTCCACATGTTATCAGCATATTGTAACCATCATCAAACAGAGCAGATAATTGACTGAACCATATCAGACCCCTTGTTCCTGAGTTTGGCCCACTGATTTTCCTCAAACCAACATATACACCACTGTGCCCACAGAAAACCACCTATGTACGCGACTACGCTTCATGAAACTCGCATATAACAACCTTTTTCTGAAAAATAGTATTTAACATCAGGATGATGCAACAACTACTCCCAGCTTTTGTCTGAGATATTCAAATGTCTCTCTAGGCAATGGTTTAGTGAATATATCAGCAACCTGTTCTTTGGAGGGAACATACTCCAATTTGACCTTTTGTTCAAGCACTTGTTCACGTAGAAAATGATATTTGATGGGTATGTGCTTGGTCTTGGAGTGCATAACTGGATTCTTTGAAATACTAATGGCACTTGTATTATCACATAGAATGGAGATGGGTGGAGTACATGTGATCTGAATGTCTTGCAAGGTTTGCATCATCCAAAGTAGTTGTGTGCAACAAGATGCAATAGCCACATATTCTGCTTCAGTTGTAGATAATGCAATTGAACTTTGTTTCTTGCTGAACCAAGACACTAACCTAGAACCCATATAGAATGCACCACCACTAGTGCTTTTTCTGTCATCAACACTTCCTGCCCAATCTGCATCTGTGTATACATGAAGAGTAAGATCTGTATCTCTAGGATACCATAAATCAAATTTTTGTGTTCCTTGAGGATATTTGAAAATCCTTTTGACTGCCTGAAGGTGTGATTCCTTTGGATTTGCTTGGAATCTTCCAACTATTCCTACTGCATGCATGATGTCAGGTCAGGTACCTGTTAGATAAAGCAGACTGCCAATCATGGATCTGTAAGTTGGTTAATGTACTATTACTGATTCATCATTTGAGCTGAGACTGCCGTACTTTTTCAAGATCTGTTTCAGATATTTGGTTTGTGAAAGAAAAATACCATCTTTATTTTGTTGAACTTGTAGACCAAGAAAATAGGTAAGCCCACCAAGCAAGGACATTTCAAATTCTTGCTGCATTACTGAAGAAAAATTCTGACTCATGGATTCTTCATTGCTACCAAAAATGATATCATCAACATAAACAACAATTATTAGCAATTTATCAGTGTCAATATTTGTATATAGATTGCTATTTTCTGACCCCTTTGAAAAAACCTGTTGGTGGAGATATTTGTCAAGATGGTAATACCAGGCCCTTGGAGCTTGTTTTAGACCATAAAGAGCCTTTCTGAGTCTACATACAAGTTTTGCATCATTTCCAAGAATGAATCCTTCTGGTTTTTCAATATAGACTTCTTCTTCTAAGTCTCCATTAAGGAAGGCAGATTTTACATCCATTTGGTATACTTTGAATTTCTGAAAACTAGAAAGAGCAAGAAACATCCTTATGGCTTCAAGTCTAGCAATAAGTGCAAAAGTTTCTTCAAACTCTATACCTTCTTGTTGAGCATATCCTTTACAAACAAGTCTGGCCTTATTTCTAATAACTTCTCCATTTTCTTTTAGCTTGTTTTTGAATATCCATTTAGTTCCTATGATATTCTTATCATGAGGTCTAGGAACTAATTCCCAAGTATTATTCTTTTCAATTTGCTCAAGTTCTTCATTCATGGCCTTGACCCAACATTCATCTTTGCATGCTTCATGTATATTTTTAGGTTCGATGGAGGACAGTAATGCTAGATAGCTTGAGGTTTCTGTAATAGTTCTTCTTGTCTGTACACCTACCTCTTTTTCCCCTAAAATTTGAGTTTCTGGATGATTTTTTCTGAACATACCTGGACGAAGTATTTTCTTCTACCGTTATCTCTTCTTCTAGTGCTTCATTGGTTTCTTCTTCAGAATCATTGTGATTTGATGTGGGAAAATAATCCCCATCTTCTTCATTGTCATAATCTTCGTTTTTTATCTGTTTAGGATTTTTGCATGCTTCATCAACTACAACATCAATACTTTCAACAATTTTCCCAAGTCTTTTATTATAACATTTATATCCTTTACTTCGGGGAGAGTAACTAAGAAGAATACCTTCATCTGCTCTAGGCTCATACTTACCAAGTTTTTCATTAGTCCTTTTGATATAGCATTTGCTTCCAAAAACTTTAAAGTATTTTACCGTGGGAGTCTTACCATACCAAAGTTCATGCGGAGTTTGAGTGTTGTTTACCCGAACATTTGCTTGGTTGATAATAGTTACGACGGTGAATGCAGCTTCGCCCCAGAAGGTTGCAGGAGTTCCAGATTCATCTAGCATAGCTCGAGCCATTTGTTGAACAGTTTTGTTCATTCTTTCTACCACTCCATTTTGCTAAGGAGTCCTTGTGGTGGAGAACTACCTTTTTATTCCATGTTGTTCACAAAAGTCAAAGAATTCATTCGAGGTAAATTCCCCTCCTCGATCAGATCTGAGGCATTTGATTTTGCGATCTGATTCATTTTCAACCAAAGATTTGAAGGCTTTGAACTTTTCAAATGCTTCATCTTTATGCTTTAGAAGACCTATCCAACACATTTTGGAAAAATCATCAATGAACAAAATAAAGTATTCTCCACGAGGTGACTTTTTCCTTAATGGTCCACATAAATTAGTATGAACAAGTTCAAAAGGTTTACTAGTTGACCCTTCTTTTTCAATGAAGTGAGATTTGGTTTGCTTACCGAATTGATATGGTTTGCATATTGTATTTTCAGGAAAGCTGATATCTAGAAGATCACGAACAACCTGGAATCTACATGCTTTTCTTATTTGAGAAAAGCTTAGATGTCCCAATCTTCTGTGCCATAGCCAGTTTTCATCATTTTTGCTTAAATAACACTGTTGTTGCCCTCCCTTGAATATGTATAATTTGTTTGGAGTTCTTGTACCTTTGATCATGGTTTCTCTTGTATCAAGTTCACAAACAACACATTCGTTTGATCAAAACACCACTTCATTTCCTTGATCACACATTTGACTGACACTCAACAGGTTATGCTTTAGACCATCTACATACATAACATTCCCAGCTTTAACCTTTTCTTTCAAGAAAACAGAGCCTTTACCTTTTATGACAACAGGAGTGTCGTTTCCAAATGAGACATTCTTTTCCTTTTCTAAGGCATTATATGAGTGAAGTTTTTCTTTGTCACCTGTCATGTGTTTTGAGCATCCACTATTGATGTACCACTAATTTTCTTGTCCTTCTACACACAAGGCTATAGCACATATTTCTGTTTGAGGTTCTTTCCTTCTCCATATTTTGGGATTTAATGGAGTTTGCTCCTTTTGAGATATTTGTCGAAATTTACTCCTGCATTCAGATTCTTCACGGCCAAAGTTGTTACAGATTGAGCATTCTATTTCATTTTCAAGAAGAGAAAAGTTATTATAGGAACTTTTCTTGATCCCTATCACATTCCTTTGATTTCGTACTTCTCTAGTGATGATGGTTTTGTAAGCAACACATTGAGTAGCTTTGTGTCCAAAATTATGACATGAGAAACATTGACCATTAAAGAAGTTCCTGCGATTATCGATTCTATTGACATGGTGATTGTAGTTTCTATTGATATTCATCTTTGAAGCAAATTGAGTATGGTTTACCTGAGGTTGGTTGCGGCTTCTGTTCATCCTTGAAGCAATTTGAGCCTGATTTACTTGGTGATTTGCTTTATGCCTTTGCTGACGATTGTCATACTGTTCACTGTTCTTTGCTGCATCAAGATAGCTTTTAGTGGAGGTTGACAGTTTTTGTGATTGAGATGCTTCTTCAGTATATCCAAGACCTGTCTTTATCAAAGGAGAGTGCTACACGTTGATAATTTCATTTAGGGTTTTTGATCCTTTAGCAAATCTAAGATTGAGAGATTTTGTTTTCTCAAGATCCTTTCTTAGACCCACAATTTGACATTCTAGTTTTTCATTGTGTTTTTCTCTTTTAGCAAGTTGGTATGTCAAGGTATCTATAATCATATTCTTTTCTTCTAAATAGTTTTTGAGTTTAGAGATTTCTTCGTGAAGGTCATCTTCTTCTAAAGCATCCGAAAAATTATCATCGTCATAAGCCATTAGAAGTCTATAGTCATTACTATTTTCATCTTCATCACTATTTGATAAACCATCACTATCTTCATGAGTATAGTAACTCTTTTTACTTACATTTTGTTTTCTATTCCATTTTGAAGATTCCTTCCCTTTGTCATATTTATCTTTATGAGGACATTTGGCAGCATAATGACCAACTATACCATAGGCAAAACATTTGAAAGGTAGTTTACCTCTAAATCTTCCGGAACCTCGTTGAAGCTTCTTGACAAAATTTAATTCATCTTCTTCTTCTGAAATATGTCCCGATTCATTTAGTTCTTCATTTCCTTTTGCTGAAGCTTTAAATGCGGCTTATATCATATCTGATGGGCCTCCTTTTCTCATCTCAAAGGTAGTTAAGATTCCATGAAGCTGTGTCATAGCGATAGTCTGTAGATCCTGTTTTTCTTCTATGGCAGATACTTTTGATTCAAATTTAGCAGACAAGGATCTTAAAACTTTCTCAACTAAGGTAACTTCCTTTATCTCTTCACCCAGATTCTTCATACAATTAACAACCTCATCTATACGTAATAAGTAACTAGCTATACTTTCATCATTGTGCATCTTAAGAGTTTCATATTGAATTCTGAGAGTTTACAGTTTAACACGTTTTACCTGAGAGTCTCCTTCATAACCTAGGATGATTTTGTCCCATATTTCTTTGGCTGATTTGAGCTGCATAACTTTGAAAACTCTGATTGTGACAAACTTCCCAATAATGTATTGACAACCCTGACATTGGTTTCATATTGCTTTTTACCTGCCATATCTGTAGGAATTGCTGATGGAAATGTATATCCTCCTTCCACGATTTCCCAAACATCCGTTCCAAGTGATTGTATATAGGCTGTGGTTCTTATCTTCCAATAAAAAAAGTTTCTCCCATCAAATATTGGCGGTCTGATGGATCCCACACTTTCTTGATTACTCATGATGATGGATCTCCCTTCAAGCGATCAAGCTTCTTCTAAAGGACCTGCTATGATACCAATTGTTGGAAATAATATTGAGAGGGGGGGTGAATCAATACTATCAGATCAATAATTTAATTTCCCAAACAAATTTGTATACACTACTTCAGCTAAGTGAACTAGCGTGTATACGCGACTGTACTTAAAGAAACTGGCGTATATGCAGAGAACTTTTGATTTAGCCAATTTATCATGCATTGAACTTTAACCAGTATATCAGATATTTATTAGACAGTGCAGTAAAAGTAGAATAAAGCATCACACATAAGCAACACACATGAACACCAAGATATAAGGTGGAAACCCAATGGGGTAAAAACCACCTACTGTTGTCGTCTCTGTCTTCTTTTAATAATAAGAAAATATGTTTACAATTTTGTACTAGTGCAGACTTATACAATACGCAAGCTTCTACCTGCAGAAGGTTACAACCTTCTCTCATTCTCCAACTTCTACTAGAAGGGAGCTACAACCCCCTAACTTTTGTACTAGCCGATATGTTTACTAGTACGTAGGCTGCAACCTACTGAAGGCTATGACCTTCTTTCTTCCTCGATGGACCACATTTCATAAATTTTCAGACTGGATCCATCAACAACATTATAACTGCAATTCAATCATCAAATACATTTGAATGAACCAATCACTGAAACTCAAACATCACTTTCTGAATCACCCATAACTGAATCAATCAATCACTTTGACAGTCAATCTAATCAGTCAGAATACTATCACCAGAATACAGTCACGAGAACCCAAACCAGAACCCAGAATTCTACAACAGCAAATAGAAACAACTGAAGCTTACTTTATGAGGTATACGCTACTTCCATGTGTCAAACCTACACGTATACGCGCTTTTATAAAAGCCAACCAGCGTACACATCTGCAAATATTAATTCATAATTCTGTAGCTATTATAGACTTAAGTTATACCCAGATCATAATATTTACATAACAACACATGCGTCAGTATTCAGATCTAGACTATACATGATCAAACCACATAATGATAATTCATTTCAAGCCTTAAGATCCTGATCCATCATTAGATCTTATCCTTCACCAATCGTTAAGGTTCATCCTTAGTTCAGATCAAGAACAATACCATAAACCAATAACATGCATACTAGATCTCACACTTCATCAGATATTCGATACTTGCACACCTGGCCTAATGATCTTCTCCTCCTTTTATAGTTTTAGGCCTTTCTCAATACCATGGACCAAAACCACTTAGGACCAATACCTTGGACCAAATACCTAGGGTCAATACTTCGGACCATATACCTTGGACCATATCATGGATCAAAATACCATGGACCAAATACCTTGGATCAAAAGCTTAGTTTTCCAAGATATACGCGCTTTTCCTTCTGTGAAAGTGCGTGTGTATGTATACGCTACTTGTGTTCAGTGATCCTGCGTGTATACACACCTTGGTCAAGGTGAACCTGCGTATACCTCTCTTTCTTCATTCTTTGTAGTCTGATTTTTAATTCTTTGCTGTTAAACTGCTATACTGTGATCTTTGATCTGAGTGAGTTGCCATCAAGGACAACACCTGTATCGTAATGCTAACAAAACCCACCTTTGTGGGGGCAGAATCCACCTTTATATGGTCAGAATACCCATTAGTGGGGGCAATATCAAGCTCCTTATGGTCAAAATCCACCACTTTGGGAGAAAAACCCATACCAACAAGGATGGAATCCACAAGCTAGGCCTTATCAAAGGCCACCCATGCCTTTCAACCAACAATTTCCATTTCTAGCAACGTTGGAACTATCATATGTGTTAAGGCTCACTAATGATCCAATACTTCCTTCACCTTGTTGGCCTCCGGTTCTTACTAAGATTCCTGGTGATTGTCCGAAATTCAAAGGAAAGTCTAGAGAAGACCCCTAGGCCCACATTATGACTTACCATTTATGGTGTTCATCCAATTCCTGGGTTGAAGACTCTCTTTGTCTACGTCTTTTCCAACGAACCTTGATGGGTTTTGCCTCGAAATGGTACATCGAGTTACCTCGAGGTGTCTATCAAGACTTCAATTCTTTAGCAATGTCCTTCCTTAATCACTTCCTGTTACCAGTTCGTTATGAAACTGGTACCCATCCACTTACGTCTTTGAAATAGAATACTACTACCCACATCTCCGATCATATCTATGAATGGAGACGTTGATGTCGCCTTATCAAGTTTGATATACCTGATGAGTTGTTAACTGAATGGTTTACCAAATCATTCATCAGAGAAATTGTTGCAGACATAGCGATGGGAGGTTGTGTGATTGAAGATCAAGCCATTTTCCGTGCCCAATAATTAGATTTGGTGTATTCCCAATCCGGCACGTTATATGATCTCTTGCCTGATGCTCTGAGGCCATCTATGGATCCAACATCTTCTAAACCTCCAGACGTACCACCTGTCGATGGTATTATTGGATCAGTGTCTCAAACTTCCAATAAAGCTTCTTCGAAGCAAAAATCCATTTCGAATACTGCATCCAATCCTCCTTCAAAACCCTCTTCAAATCCTGGTAAAACCTCTGAGGTTACTGTCGTTCAGTCTATCGCAGCAGACAAAGCCTCCAAAGGTAAAAAGAAGGGTAAAGGAAAAGAAAAAGTTGATACCCCAAAACAGGATCCTCCAAAGTCATCTACTGATGATGCATCAAAACATAAGCCCAAATATCCTTGCCTCATTTGTGAGGAAGATCACTATACCAAGGATTGTCCCCGTCGTGCGGAAGTTAGTCACTTGTTAAAATGCACTCAAGGGACACCGACTATAAGTTAGTCACTTGTTAAAAGGCACTCAAGGGACACCGACTATACTAAGAAAACCTTTCCTGCCACAACAGACCCAATTGGTAGAACAACTGCAATCTTCTACATCTTCGGGTTCTCAGGTTTACATGAATGGAACAATGCCTATTGATGTTGCCACCTGGTCAAAAGACTATCAAACTCCTCAAAAGCAAACTATGGATAAATAAGTTACTGATACAACGTCTACGTCTACTCCACCCAGTTCCTATCCTCTTCATATTGAGTTACCTAGTAATGACTATGTTATCTAACCACCTCCCAAAGGTGTTCTTCAGAAATCATCCTACAATCCAAATGCACGAGCTGCCCAACATTACAATATTGTCGAAGATTTGGCTCAAGCACCTTCAGCGATGTCTGCCTTGGAAGTTCTTCAAACTTGTCCAACGTAGCAGAAAGCATTACTATCCGCTATAGGAGGAATTAACCCTACGGATTCAAATTTGATCACTTTTGAATTGGAAAATCATGTTCCTCGTCTTCCCGATCAAATTGAATTTTTAATCCAAGTCATTATTAAAGGGAAGATAATTCACCAGACTATGATTGATGAGGGTGCTTCCACCTGCATCATGTCTGTTTCATGCTAGAAAGCCATTGGCTATCCACCTCTCAACCAGTCTCTGAACACCTTAGAAGCCTTTGTTGGCAGAGGATCTCATCCTTATGGTATTCTCACAAGTTATCCCATCACGTTGGGAGGGAAAACTGTCAAATTAAAAGTAGAAGTCATCGATGAAAATTTGAATTATAACCTTCTGCTTGGACGAAGTTGGACTCATGCTATGTTTTGTGTGGTTTCTTATTTTTTCTGCGTGCTCCATTTTCCTCATGAAGGGAAAATAGTCACCATTGATCAATTGGCCTTTTTCTCTTCCGGTTCTTCGAATGACAATGTGCCATATGTGGGAAATACTGACATTCCTTATGAGAGCATTGGGGTAGGTCTTTTTAAAGACTCTGCTCTTATGGGAACTTTTTCCCTCCCACCTCCTCATGTTGCTTCTGTCAACATGATCTCTACTACTTACGATCCTTGGATCGTTCCATCTCCCGATAAGGTTGATTCTTTTGGCGATATTATGTCACTCAGCCCTGCAGAGCAAGCTTACCAAGCTGTTGTTTTGGCTTCATCAGCAGCTTTTGAAAGTCATACTACTCTTAGTATGCATCTACATGCGTATTCACAATCTCCTTGGCTTTGTTCTTGGGATTCTCCGGATCCCTTGATGATACATTTCCCACTGATGAGAGTATCACCGAGGTTATATCTCTTGAGGAAACACCCTAGAATGATGCTCATCATCGTTCCTAATTTCTTCCAAGTCTTGGTGAGATTTCATCATGTTTGGATACCTTTGTTTCTTGCGCACTTACCTATCCAATTCAAACACCCATCTTCGTGCATGAATTTTTATTTGAGGGAAACATGGGAAACATCACTGCTACCATGACTATAGACATTTTTTTTAAACTGGGAATTGTCAAGAACATCCATGTTGGGGCTTCTTGTTCTCCTGATGAGATCAAGATTTACACTGCCCTTTTTAAGGAATTTCGTGATGTATTTGCTTAGTCATATGTTGAAATTCCTAGCGTTGGTCCCAATATAGTTTTGTAAGAAATTCCTACTTACCCAGATGTGAAGCCTGTTCGTCAACGACTTCGTCCTAAAGGCTAGTTTCATCTACCCCATTACATTGATAGATTGGGTTTCAAACATTGTCCCTGTGACTAAAAAACAAGGGACTATTCGTGTTTGTGTTGATTACCATGATATCAATCGAGCATGTCCCAAAGACAATTATCCAACTCCTTTTATTGATCAAATCATTGATGAATGTGCTGGGAGTGAGATCTTTTCTTTTATGGAAGATTTTTCTGGCTATAGCCAGATTAACATTCTTCCCGTTGATCAACATAAAACTGCTTTTATCTTTCCATGGGAAACCTTTTCCTACAAGAAAATCCCTTTCGGTTTGAAAAATATTGGTGCTACCTTCGAATGAGTGATGTCTTATTCTTTAGATGACATCAAACACATCATTCAACCATATCCTGATGACTTACCAGCTCATTTTGCTAAGCATCATGATCATCCTGACCACCTAGGAGTGATTTTTCTTTGTTGTAGACACTACAGTATTCATTTAAATTCGCATAAGTGTGTCTTCTGCGTTGAATCTGGTCATCTCCTCGGGTTTGTAGTCTCAAAGGAAGGCATCCAGATTGATCCGCTCAAAGTTGAGGCCATTGTAAACTTACCCCCTCTGTTATCTTTAGATCAATTACAAAGCTTGCAAGGGAAAGCTAATTTTCTCCATCATTTTGTACCTAACTACGCTGAGCTTGCCAAGCGATTTACTCATTTGCTGAAAAATGGCATCCCATTTATTTGGGATGAAATCTCTCAAAGATATTTTGATGCATTAAAGAACACTCTCATTAGTGCTCGTTTGTTGCATCCTCCCGATTATCACCTCGATTACTTATTGTACTTGGCCGAAATTGATAGTACTATTGCCATGGTATTGGTTCAAGACGATGATGATGGAAACGAACACGTGATCTACTACTTAAGCTAGAATCTTATTGATATCGAGACTCGATATGACCATGTTGAGAAACTTTCTTTAGTCGTCATTCATGCTGTTCAACGCTTTCGAAACTATATTCTTTTACGGAAAACCACTGTAATTTCTTATTGCAACCCCATGACCTACATTCTGATTCGTCAGTTGCTGGTGGGGGGAATATTCTAAGTGGATTGTTATCCTTCAAGAATTTGATTTGGAGTTTGCGATAATCAAATCAAAGAAATTGTTGGTTTTTTCTGAATTGATTTGTGACCTTCCCACTGCAACCACATCTATTGTTTTTGATGAGCACATTCCTGACGAGACTCTCTTTCTCATTACCACTCTTAACCCTTGGTATGGCGATATTATTGTCTATCTCCAGACCTAAACTTTTCAATCAAAATTGTCTAATTCTAAACGTCGTCACATTCGACATCAGTCCCAACCCTATCGAATCATTGGTGATACTTTTTACCGTGTTGGTGTCGATTCTATCCTTTGTAGATATTTGACACTCAAAGAAGCTGAGAGAGTTATCAATGACTTCCACTTTGGGGCTTGTGATGGCCATATGTCTGGGTATGTTACTGCTTAAAAAATCCTTCGTGCTAGTTTTTTCTAGCCATCCATCTTCAAGGATTGCATTTTAATAGTCCAAAAATTCCACGCTTGCTAGATTACAACCGTAAACAACGTGCCCCACCCATACCCCTATACCTAGTTGTTACGTCGACCCCTTTGCTAAATGGGGGATTGATTTCATGACATGTAACCCTCGCTCGGCCAGGGGGCATGGTTATATCATCATTGTCGTTGATTATTTTACTAAATGGGTCGAGGCAATGCCCACACGTGAAGTTGACAGTAAAATTGCCGCTCAATTTCTTTTTAACCATGTCATAGCTCGATTTGGTGTCCCTCAAGCCATCGTTACTGATCATGGATCTCATTTCCAAAATTACATGATGGCAAAGCTTACTACTCGGTTGGGTTTGCGTCACAACAAATCAACCCCTTATTATCCACAGGCCAATGGCCAAGTTGAGGCAGTCAACAAAGTCCTGGTTACTATGCTTCAATGCACCATTGGGATGCATAAATCGAATTGGCATCTTATGCTATTTTTGGCTCTTTGGGCTTACCGAACTGCAGCTAAGACTGCCACTGGATTCACACCCTTTTAGTTGGTGTATGGTTTGGAGGAAACTCTTCCAATTGAGTGTGAAATTATTTCATTGAAACTATTCGTCGAATTACTCCCAGATACCTCACCTGAAGAGGAACATTTACTTTACCTCAAAAGGCTTGATGAAACCTGCTGCTTCGCAATGTTAGTAATTTAGGCTCAGAAAAAATGAGTTAAGGTTCAATACAATAGAATTGTTTCCCCTCATGTTTTTGGTAAGGGTGACTTGGTATTTCTTTATGATCAAGCCAATGAAAAATTGGGAGTTGGGAAATTCAAACCAATGTGGCATGGGCCTTACATTGTCAAGCAAGTTTTACAAAAAGGTGCCTATGAGTTAGTGGACTATGAAGGAAATTCTTTGGATGAGCCCCACAATGGGCTTTACCTGAAGAAGTATTATGCATAATTATCCATGTAAATACTTATGTACATTAATGTGTGCTTTCATTAGTGTGTAGTGTGATTTTGGTGCGTTAGTTGGCTTTTGCAAACCTTTTCCTCTGCTTAACTCATGCTCTACTTGGTTTGCAGATGTCATCCAACCATTACGTCAATTTTGTTGATAGTGCTTGTCGTAGTACACAAAATCTATCTTCCATTGTATGGGCAATATATGACCCTAATAGTGAGTTAGCGAATTTGTAAGGTATATGTTTAGGTCATATGACTAATAACATTTTCGAATATAGTGTGGTCATCGAAATTTTGTCGGAAGCTATCATTCTTGGCATTAGAGAGTTAATCGTAAAACTTGATTCGCAGCTCATTGTACTACAACTTAATGGACAATATTCAGTTAGAAACCCTCAAATTTTGAGAATGTATCTGCGAGTTTGTTTATTGGAACAAGAATTTCATTTATTACTTATCATCACATTCCAAGACGTATGAACACATTAACATATGCATTGGCTAATTATGTGTTAGATAGACATTTGCAAAACTTGTAAATCATAAAACATTACACATCAGGTATAAGTAAATAGGAAAACGTGTGTATATATATATATATATATATATATATATATATATATATATATATAGTGAGTGTTTGCAAAAGAGTTTGCTACATCAAAATAACAAAATTTGTGTTCTGAGACACATGGCTTTATAAGCCTACATAGTGCAGAAAGTAAACTAGAAGTTGGCTATTCACCCACATGGTGCTCATGATAGCACAAGACAACCCTAATGACTCGGCCCAGCAGCTGATGCAGACTGGCAGATACTCCTATTGTGTGCCTCAAATAGCGTAATGGGACCTCATCAATCGAGGCATACTCTAGAATCCCCCTAGTTAAGCTTTCTAGGGTTTTCTCTACCTCGACAATGGGATCTGCTCCCTCTACATATGGAGGAGCATCCTCAATTTGGCGTGCCACTTGCCTAGCTATTGGAGAAACCCTTGGAGGTCTCTTTGGTCCAACATCTGCACAACATTATAAGTCAAATCTTAGTACAGATATAAAAAATTGATGATAAAAACTTCAAAAAACTTCAAAAAACTTCAAAAATAGTTTTTTACCTGAATTGGTCCATCATTCCCCTGGAGGGAGTGGAAGATCTGGATCTCCTCAGAAATCCATCCCTGCATATGCCCAATCATCGACCATGATTAGCTGTTGATGCAGCTGTCCGAAAAATTCTAGAGGGAATGGCATTTGTTGATCCCCCCTCATGTCATGATGTCAACTCTCCCCATCTGAGCAAACATGGATCTCTGGGTGCTGGCAGATCCACTTCCAGCCACTAATAACAGAATAATGGCACATGTTCCAGGATGAACATCACCATAATTGATCCAAAACCAAATTGTTTCAGATTTCCCCTCTTGTACTTGGTTAATTGGTGCTTCATGCATGCCAATAAGCCTTCACTCTAGTTGAATACCGCGGGATTTAGGCATTCGATCACGTACTAGAAGTGAGACTTTGACGCCTCATGCAATTCTTGCGCCCCAGCTATTTAGGCCATAGTGTGTAGGATGGTTCGTAGTGGGATATTGGTAATGGTTTTTATGTCAATCTTCCCGTTGTTACCCTTTTTGGCTCCCAGACAATGCCTCACAATGAGCATATCTATGCTCTCTCCTCCAGAACATGATCTAGATAACTGCACCCATTGTCCCTTTCTGGACAACCCAGTAATGAAGTAGATGTCGGTGACCTCTATCTCAAGCTCTTGATCCCTAAACATGAACAGTTGGTGATCTACATCCCACCAACTGATTAAGTGCTTCAATAACTCGGGTTGCGATCCGATCCTAGAAATCGTGAAGAACTTGAGCAATCCACATGCTCGAAGGGCATCGATATAGTTTTCATTGTGCATAGCCTGATGGTCTTTAGCTTCATGATCCCTCTCTTTCCATTCGATCACCATTTTGGATTGGTTTTCCTTCAAAACATCAACAAACCAACATTTCATGAGCATACATGGAGAGAAAAATCAAGCTTAACTATTTTTCATGGAAGATTTCATTCCAAATTTTTTACCACGGCTCCAGTGCGTCTGTTTAGGAATTTTTTGGCGCTGCCAACGCGAGTGCTTAACTAGCCTTAGGGTGAGCGGTGCAAGTCCGATGGGTGAAACCCGCATTGGTCACCCACGATGTAATTTTTTTAAAAATCTTCCTCACATCCTTTCCTATGGATGAAAATGCATAAAATGAATACCAAAATAAAGAGGAAGGAAAAATCTATTACCTATAACAAGCGGCTCGACAAATGGTGTCCTGGATTGCTCGTGCTCCTTGCCTGAAAATCGAGGTAAAATGAGGTAAAAATGCTCTCACAATTGCAAATTGGTAAAATGGTAAAAATGACTTACTTTTTGCCCTATTTATAGTTTTTAAATAATATTTTTACCAAATTAGGGCACATTTCACTCATTTTTAAATATTTTTCCTCGAAATCGGTAATGTGCGTTTCCTTGTGCGGTGACAGGTCATTTGTTCTTAGTAATGGTGATTTACTTTCACTGATTCAACGAGTTTTATTTTATCATTTTTTCAGACTCATAAAAAATAAACATAAAAGCGACCCCCTGGAGTCATCTTTAAGCTCTTTTCTGACTCTCGAAAAATGAAAAGATTGCCGAGTACTTGTAGTTTCGAACTCGTATAAGTTTAACCCTTTTCCAGACTAAGCTAGACTATTGTACGAAGGAATACCTTACTCGAACATGGCTAAGAGGTTCTCTTGAATATTGTTTTCTACCTTTTCAGGTTCAAGAGACGATTTATGAAAAAGGACCTTTGGAGTTTTCTTTTCCGCTTCTTTTTCAAACTCTCTAAACATGAAAAAGATGACTAGTTTCATCACTGTCAGACTCTTAAAACTTAAATGACGCAGGAATTGTCACCATGAAGAGACTGAGTTTCTCCTTCCTACGGCTCGTAAAACTTACTATGATGGATTCATGCGAAGGGTGAACTTATATGGAAAGCATATGCTATCCCCCTCAAGCTTGTGATAAAAAATATATGGGATACTCTGCAGAAATGGTGGGGGAAAAAGTGAAAGTGTTCATCTCTTGTATCCTGTAAAGGCAACATGTTACTCTTGAACATGAAACTCATATGTTACTCGTGTCAGGTTTGGGACATCCTCACTTGGTCACTTGCCTTCCTAGGTTTTGGGAATCCATTTTCCCTCTCATATGATCATACCATTCTGTCATCATGACCTATACTCCTATGTTGAGTCAAATGCTACCAAATTTCGGAGTCTTGTCGTTGATATGTTCAAGAGAAGTCCTATCTATAGTTATTTACCGCTTGTACATTATCTGACTTTCTGCTACAGTCCTGAATCATACTTATTTACTCTACTACATCCTTTGTTTCATGTCAATGATGTGGGATTCATTATGGCCCTCCTTAAACGGATCGCTTCCTATCGACTTCAGCTCATCATCCGGGAATATGATCTAGGATCCCCCTTCCAGTACCTTAGAGCTTCCATGCCTCAATGGAAAGTTATTTGCATTCAACGATAGGTTTACATCATTGACCTTCGATCGGATGAATTCACAGGTGTTCGAATTCAGTTCCATTAGTTGCATTCGTGGATTGTGCTGATTGTACCTTGAGAGCCATTGTCATTATTAGTGGATTCTCTCATGCTGATTAACAATTTACATCATTGACCAGTAATCAGGTGGTTTTCTATCATGTTTGACTTTAACACATCTATTCACATGTTGGAATTCGTACATTGATCGAGTCGAGACCGAGCACAAGACCCTGGATTTTGTTTGATAGAATCCAGGTTGCATGGAGTTATGAGTCATTCATGATTGTATACATGTTTCCTCTGGAGGGATGGCTACGACTATACTGAGGATCTTTGTACATGATCCATTTTTACAGATGGTTGCGTCCATACTGCAGATTCATGTATTATTAGATGCCTATTCCTATATTGTTAAGCATGATCATCAGAGATTTCAGATATGTATATGTATATTCTTGATTTGCAAGTCTCTTGACGGTGTTTTTCTCGTCCTTGCACTGACTTGTAAATCATCTCAACCATCACTCCTTGTTTTGTCTTCATGCTTTAGGGGGCATATATTACACAATATTTTGTCATATCTCTTGGTCACTTCCCGTGCCATATCCCGGAGTGCCAAAACATTGACTATTGTGCAACATATCTATCATGATATACAAACCTAAACCTCCTTGAAGAATCAAAGGAAAGTTGCCTAAAAACCTGATTTTTTTAACAATGCATTTTGCTCCACTGTCTGCCCGTGCTGATGGCAGGTTTTTCAGTTATACACCCGCGCTGTCAGTGTGGGTTTTCTTAGGAAAAATCACCCTAAATCCTTCTGGCAGGCTTTCCCAAATTGGAGGAGAAGCTTCGCTCACTAGAACCTTCGAGAACAACGAGCCGGATATTGGATGTCATTGATATGATCAAGCTCTCTCATTTGGGCCTCTTGATCTTATCATCATGGGGTTTCCCCTTAATATGTGGACCTCCCTCCATCTTTTTTGGATCCCTAACTCCCTCTCCCTTCCTATAAGTTCACTCCCTTCCATTCCCAAATGGTTGGTCATTGATTGTTACTTCCCTATGCTGAGATTATGCTTACATGCTATCCATTCTAGCTTGGAGAAGGAGTGCTTGAAGAGTCTTTGCTTGGACTTGGAAATCCACCCAAAGGAAGGCTCCAACATTAAGGCATAGGTTGTATGCTTCCCTTTTTAGTTTCTTAATATATACATATGATATTCACTTTCCATAATTGTGTAAATATTTAGGTGATTAGCTTAATGTTCCTTGATCTGTTAAGTAGTTTATGCTTGATATATGTTATATATGTTCTCGTGTCTTGCATAGTACTTTGAGCTTCCTTTCAGGTTTTCGTGCGTGAAGAACAACTTAGGAGTGAGGCTTGGAGTGAAAGATTCAAATCCATCTCTGAGGATCGAGTAGTTAGCATTATAATGAGGTAGGTTCCTCCTTCTTACTACATTTATCAAGCATAAGCTAGGAAAGTATTTATTAGATTATTTGGTTTGTTGCTAGACCCACTCATTGGGCTAGAGGGATCGTCTCCGTTCGCAGAGGGGATGTGCCTTCACAGTAGTCATGAATGCATATCTAATCATAAGAGTCTGAGTTTCATCTGAGAATCACCAAGAATGCTCTATTCCCTCTCCACATAGATGCAACAATACTTATTAGTCCATACATTCGTCAACCATTAGATAAATAAACAAATCATGACAAGATCCATAGATAACGTACATCATGTAACCAACAAATAACCAACATAGGAACCTTGGAAACTCAACCATAATATCATCAACATAATCACTACAAGTATACATGAATCATAGTAGAAGAATGACTCTTATTAATATATGAAAATACCAACCAAGTCAAGGACTTCCACATACCACCTGACCATATATTGGACTTAACAAAATATCTCTTTCAGCCAATCACTCCAGCGCCATATTCCAATCATGAATGTGGGATTTCATGGAGTAAACCAAAACAAAACCAACTAGGTATTCTACAAGCCAAACCACCTCAACCCTCAACCACAGTGATTCCACCTCTACATTCTGGAAATCACTTATAACAACTAGATAGGTCTATACCCAAGCTGTACAAGGCTCCAAGAACCAGTAAATCAACCCACAACCTTCAAGGGCTCCAAAGCATTTGTCTAACCCATCTCCAAGGAAACTATTAACTCAACCCATTGAGGGTTCCAGAGCGTTTTTCCCAACCTAGGCTTCAGGAATAGTAACTCAATCCAAGTTGTTCTAGGGTTTCTAGAGCATTTGTTCAAACCCATAGACATAATGAACATGAGCACCAATTAGAAAAACAACAAGTGGAAAAACCCACAACACCATGGCTATCCAGGAAATAGCAAGGCAAGGCTAAAACCACTATCAATCCAGGCAAATCTCCTTGCCAATGACAACACAAAACTAGAAAATCACATTCATATACCATGTATCTAGATATCAGCAAGGAAATCACACATGAAACCTGTTACCTGAAAAGCAATCCAATTGTAGTTGTTGATCCAACTATTCCCTTGCAATTTCCTGCTTTCCTTTGCCTTATTTCCCATTCTAAGTGGATGCTCAAGTGCTCCAAGAATGATCCAAGATTTCTCTACGTGTGCAAGAGTATGACACGACAAAGCTAAAATGACAAAAAATTCCACTGCCAAAAGCTATGAATTAATCTTAATAATCCATTTTATCACTAAGGCCTCTATTTTCTTGATTTTCCCTCTAATTTTTCTTGCATGCAAATTTGTGTCTCTTCACCTTCATTTTCTACTATTTTCCTTTATTTCATAAATAAAATTCCAATTATTTCCACATTGTAGGGAGGTTATTTCTCCCAACCTTCGATGGGTCCTCCAAGAGCTTGGCCAAGGCATGGGTCGAAACGATGGATGCTTATTTCCAACTAAACCAAACAACAGAAGGAGAGGCAATCAAGATTACCATGTTGCATTTGGAAGGGGAAGCCCATGACTGGTGGTTCTATGGATTGAACACATTGGGTCATGCAGGAGTAATTGCCTATGATGATTTCACCAGGAGGGCGTTGGAGCAGTTTGAGAGGAAGGATCCAAAGGAGTATTTTGGGGAGATGACAAGGATCAAGAAGATCGGGAGCATAGAATCCTACATTTTAGAGTTTCTGTGATTATTTATGATGGTGTCTGATTTGTCGAAGTCTAGGAGGATCTACATGTTTTTGGATGGGCTAGCAGAGCCATTGCATGGGTTAGTGAGGTCTAATAGGCCCACTACATTACAAGATGTGGTAGGGAGAGCCCGAGATTTAACGGATGCCCTACATAGGGCTCAGGCACCATTACCCCCAAGACAGGGTTTCTAGCAGAGGGGGAAAGACACAAGGGCTCCACCATCGAGGGCCAATTAGGGGCATGGGCATTTGGATGAGGAGACACAGAGAGAGACCTCATGAGGAGGAAACTATGTTTCACTTGTTAGGAGCCATGGGCACCAAGACACAGGTGTTCAATGGGAAAGGCCCACTACATTTAGGTATTCTTTAAGAACAATATAGAGGATGAGACCTATTTTTAGATGGGTGGAGAGGACAACGAAACACCTCAGGAGGGAGGACCACCTACACCACCACCACCACCAGGGGGAGTTTCCTTTGCACCTTCTAGAGGGTTCCTTGCATCACTGTGTGGGGTACCCAAATTTTGACCTTGAGAATTAGAGGCACTGTTCAGGGGCAACATGTATTAGTTCTGGTGGACAATAGGGTTACCCACAATTTTATTGATGCTTAGTTGGTTCAGAGGAGGAGCATCACCACTGAGGAGTTTGAGGGATTCTAATTTCTTGTGCCTGGGGAAAGAACCATGTAGTGCACTCGCTATGTTCCAGTCTTGACAATGACCATGCGGAACTACTCTCACTTCTTTGTAGTATATGTATTGGACACAAACGTGGTGTTGGGAGTCCAGTGGCTCTATGCACTTCGCAGAGTCACAACAGACTATAGGAAGTTGGACATGGAGTTTGTAAGGCTAGATGGAAAGACCGTGTTCCTTCGAGGGATGCACTCATACCCACTATAAACTGTCTCGACACATAGGATGGAGGTTGAATTGAGACATGGAGACATTGAGTGGGATGTGGAGTTGAGGATCTTAAAGGCTCGGGGCAAGCCCAAGTCACCACATCCAGGGATATAGGCTATTCTTGACACGTATCCAGTTGTATTTGGAGACATACCACCGGGTCAACCACCTGACCGGAGGTTTGAGCACACTATCGAGTTGGAGCCGGGAGTGCAGGCTATCATCACCACTCCTTATCGACATCCCAAGGCATATTAAGATGAGATAAAGAGGGCCATCCATGAGCTATTGGCACTTGGGCATATCGGGCCAAACTCTAGCCCTATTGCTTCATCAATTGTGTTGGTGAAGAAGAAGGATGGGTCCTTACGAATGTGCATCGATTACCGGGCCCTTAACAAGAAGATATTGAAGAACTACTACCCCATCCCACATATAGGTGAGTTGATGGATGAGTTGACAAGAGCTAGTTCTTCTCGAAGATTGATCTGTGGTCGGGGTACCATCAAGCCTGGGTGAGGGACCAAGATGTCCTGAAGACAACATTTCGGTGCCAGTATGGGAACTTCGAGTTCCTGGTTATGCCCTTCAGGCTGACCAATGCACCAACTACATTCCAATTATGCATGAACCACATGTTTCGTGGGCATTTGAGGAAGTTCGTACTAGTGTTCTTTGATGACATACTGATTTACAACTGAACTTGGGAGGAGCATTTGCAACACCTTGAGACAATGATGCACATTCTGGAGGAGCAACAGTTCTATGCCAAACTGTCAAAGTGCGAGTTTTGGTTTACCGAGATGCTCTAGCTAGGGCAAATCATTGGGGTGGATGGTGTTAGAGTACATGAGGAGAAGATTAGGTCTATTCGGGATTGGTCAGAGCCCCGAAATGTGTCTGAGTTGAGGGATTTTGTAGGCATTTTCACTTATTACAAGAAGTCCGTGAAGGGCTTCTCCCAGATAGCAGCACCCCTCACAGACTTGACGAAGAAAGGGGTCTTAAATTGGACCACTACAATGCATGAGGCATTTGATCGCCTCAAGGAAGTCATGAGTAGTTGTCCGGTGTTGGCACTTCCTGACTTCACTCAACCTTTCATGTTGGAGTGTGATGCATTAGTAGTGGGTGTGGGGGGCGTGTTGATGCAAGGAGGGAACGCCATAGCTTTTGAGAGTCAGAAGTTACTGCCCCATGAGCTACTATACTCCATCTATGATAAGGAGATGCTGGCCATCATGCATGCATTGGCCAATTTCAGGAAGTATTTGGTAGGGAACAAGTTTAAAGTCAAGACCGATCACAATAGCCTCAAGTTATTTTTGGAGTAGAAACAGTTGCAGGAGAGGCAATATAAATGGGTGAGAAAGCTCCAAGCATATGACTTTGACATTGAGTATGTAAAAGGGAAGCACAACGTAGTGGTTGATGTGTTGTCCAGAAGGCCAACAACTCTTTCCTTGATGAGCATCACCCCATATTGGTGGGCACAGTTATTGGTGGAGTACTCCAAGAATAGGTTTGCGTGTGAGGTCCTTGATGGATTTGTGATAAATGACTGGTATCAGGTGATGAATGAGGTGATCTACTATCAAGACCAGATCTACTTGATACCCAACTCCCCACTGAGGGAGAAGATTCTACAAGCTCCTCACGATTCACCATTAATAGGGCACCTAGGGTTCACAAAGACATATCAGGCCATCAGGGAGCGCTTTGTATGGAAGGGCCTCAAGAATGATGTTCTGAGGCATATCTGAGAGTGTGACACATGCCAGCGGAACAAGGGAGAGCAGACACACCCCGTGGGCCTATTGCAACCGCCCATTCTAGAAGGGAAATGAGAGAGCATATCGATGGATTTCATTACCGGGTTGCCCACAGTATAGGGAAAAGATTCCATCTATGTGGTGGTGGACCATTTGATGAAGTACACTCACTTCTTTGCCATTCCAACTTGATACTCAGCCTCACAGGTGGCTGAATTATTTTTTAGGGAGGTGTTTAGGCTACATGGTCTCCCAAAGGCCATTGTTAGTGACTGGGACAACTAGTTCATGTGTGGATTTTGGTAGGATCTATTCCGGTTGGTGGGTACTGAGCTCATCCTAAGTACTACTTACCACCCTCAGACAGACGGGAAGACAAAGATAGTTAACAAGTGGCTAGAAGGATACTTGTGTAACTATGTGACAGGGCAACAGAGAGCATGGATATGATGGCTACACTTGGGTGAATACTGCTACAACACTACGCACCACATGTGTATAGGTATGTCACCATTATGATATTTGTATGGGTATGATGCATTATCTTTTGCTGAAATTATGTTTGGAGACAACAAGGCCCCAAGGGCCAAGGGCTGGATACAAGAGAGCCAAGATATCTTGAGGGATCTGAAAGACAACATGAAAATGGCCCAAAATTAGTAGAAGCTTATGCATACAGGGGCAGAGTTGAGAGGCAGTTCAAAGTTGGGGACTTGGTGTTTTTGAGGCTGCAACTATACTGGTAGTCTCACTCAAACAGAAGGGGGCCGAGAAGCTCAAACCTCGCTTCTATGGGCCTTATCGTGTCACTCAGAGGGTGGGGAGGTAGCATATGAGCTGGAGCTACCCCTGGGGATCCGGGTGCACAACATTTTTCATGTGTCTTGCCTTAAAAAGGCACTGGAACAACATGTCACAACAACTACAAAGCTACCCCCTATGGATGATGAGGGGCATTTGGTGCTGGAACCAGAGGCCATTTTGGATAACAGGGAGAGACATCTGTGTAACAGGGTCATCAGGGAGTTTTTTATCCGATGGAGGAATCTGTCGGATGAGGATGCCACCTGGGAGGGGGAGCAAATGCTACAACATCCTTCATTGCAGTTGCTTGAGGACAAGCAATGTTTTAGTGGGGAGGACTGTGATATTCCTATTTAGTGTTTTACTAAGTAAATATCATTTTTGCTCAATTTTTGCTTATTACATGGTTACACATAGGAGAAGTGGGCTTAGGGAACCCAAATTTGAGTTTTGGCATAAGAGGCACCCCAACATTAGAGTTCGATGGAAATATTGTGGCTTTGGTGGAGCGTTGGGGCCACCACAAGGGAATTTCGGCCCACATGGAGAGTACACACTCATTGGAGAGGAATTAGTGAGAGGAATTCGATGTGGGTCCACATGTGAAATCTTGGAGGCAACTTGACAAAACAAAGGAGGGGCTCTCATTTTTCTCATCATCTATCATTTTCAGAATTTGTCTTTTGACATAGCATGCTTGAGCAGTGAGCCAAGTCTGCATGTGTTGTTCAGCACACCAAGTGTTTCTGAGTGGAGATCCTAGCCCTTGCTTCGGTGGATTTTGAGTGCCAGCCCAAGGAGGGAGTTTTACTTAGCCCCAAATCATACCAGCAGGAGTGAGGCCGTACCACAACAGGGAGCACGTTACAACAGCTCAAGGACTGCACAGTGTTAGGTAGAGACACTCCGAGAGGTTGAGGAGTGAGTGGAGTTTATGGAGGAAACTTGGAGGGAAGGCCTAGGGAGCCTTATAACAAGGATTGCAGGGATTTTTGGAGAATTTAGAAGAAGCATCTTCAGGTGGGCCAATTTTCCCAGCGGCAGAGCCACTTAAGCCAAAGAGGGTAGAATTTCCGGGGTCAAGCTTGTTGGAAATAATACTGAGATGGGGGGGGGTGAATCAGTATTATCAAATCAATATAACTTTTTCATTTCCATATTAATATTCATATACGCTACTTCAGTTAAGGCAAACCGCGTGTATACGCAACTGTGTGTAATGAAACAAGCGTATATCCAGTAAACTTATGATTCAGTTAGTTGATCCTTAATGAGTGTATCCCATATGAACAATAAACAAGAGTAGTAAAACAGAACAGATCATCACACATAATCAACACACATGAACACCGAGATGTAAGGTGGAAACCCAATGTGGGTGAAGAAAACCTGCTGCAATTTGTCTCTATCTTCTTTTAAATTAGAAACTTCTTTTTACAATGATTCTGTACTGGTGCAGTCTTATACCAGTACACAGGCTGCTACCTGCAGAAGGCTACAACCTTCTCTCGTTCTCCAGGTTCTCCTGGAGGGGAGCTGCAACCCCCTTAGCTCTTGTATTAGCCGATCCTTTTACTAGTACGTAGGTGCCGGCCTACTGAATGCTCCAACCTTCACTCGTTTTTCAGCTGCTACTGGAAGGGAGCTACCACCCCCTTAGCTCTTGTACTAGCTGATGTACTAGTACGTAGGTGCCGACCTACAGAAGGCTACAACCTTCTCTTTCTTCCTCCAGGTACCACGTTTCATACATTTTCAGACTGGATACTCATGGAACATAACATCATAATCTGAAGGCCATGTTTCATCTAATTTTCATACTAGACCCATCAATATCATTGAAGCACAAAATCAATCACCACTTGCATCATCAATCTCTGAATTACCCAACACTAAATCACTGAAACCATGTCTACAAAATGCAGTCACCAGAACACAGAGAAGAACACAAAACTCTACAACAATATTCAGAACCAACTGTATCATCAGAAATCATGCATTAGAGTGCATACGCTACTTGGAAGAGCCGAACTAGCGTGTATACACAACTTCACCAAAGAGAACCATCATATATGTCATCAAATACTTACTTATAACTTCGCTGCACTTCCTGACTTCAGACATACCCAGATCATTACGTATACAAGGATAATATGTGTGTAGCAACCAGATCTAGTCCATCAGATCACATAAAGATAAGTCATTATGGTCCTGATCCATTATTAGATCTCATCCATCAATACTGAAGCTAAATATAATCAACCAAACTGAATATGCAGAATACTGACACCAGTAAACAGTCATTAGAACTCATCAACAACCAGAACCACCTGTAACTTCAAACATCATAGCTCATATGATATACGCTACTTAGATGTATCTAACCTGCGTATGTACACGCTTCTATCGTAGTCAACCAGCGTATACATCTGTAAATATTCATATATGAGTTGCAGCTATTTCAAACTTAAGTTATACCTATATCATAACATTACATGCGTTAGTATACAGATCTAGAATAAACATGATCAAACCTATAGAGATGATTCATTCCAAACCATTAGATCCCGATCCATTCTTAGATCTTGTTCTCCATCAACCACTGAAATTTCTTCTTAGCTCAGATCAAGCAAAGCACCATGAACCCATAACCTGCATACTGGATCTCATACTTCATTATATACTCAAGACTTTCTTAATACCTTTGCCTAATGATCTTCTTCTCCTTTTATAGTCATATGCCTTACTCAATATCATGGTCCAAAACCATTTAGAACCAATACTAGGGACCCTATACCTGGGTTCAACACTTCGGACGCAATACTAAGGTCCAAAACCATAGGTCTAAATACCACGGACCCAAAAATAAGCTTTCCCACATGTACATGCTTTTTCGTGCATGAAAGTGCGTACATACGCATACGCGACTTTTGATCAGCAATCCTGCGTGTATACGCGCCTTTGTATATAGTTAACCTGCGTGTATACACTACTTGGTATATAGCGAACCTGCGTATATACGCGACTTGGTATATAGTGAACCTGCATTTGTACACGACTTGGTATATAGTGAACCTGCATATATACTCTTCTTTCTTCATTCTTTGTAGTCTGATCATTAATTCTTTGCTACTGACCTGCTGCACTATGATCTGTCATCTGTGTGAGTTGCCATCAAGGACAACACTTGTATCATAATGCCAACAATCTCCCCTTTTGAACTTGATGGCAAAGCTAACTTGTCATACTCAGAACTGTCATCTTATTGTTCATTACATCTGAACTGATTCCTTTGAGCTGTCCTGCATCCCATGTATTCTGTCACATCTGATATCTCTTCTATAGATTCATCTAGTTATATATAAGTGAGTTGTTCTTCTACGAGTGGGTTGCCATCAAGTACAACACATGCATATATTAGCAAGAAGTATCAAGACATCATCATCATCAAGTTAGGATCAACAACACTTCTAAACATCATATGAGTATTAAGACATTTCCACACATCATTAGAAGATTGTAACCATTATCAAACGGAGCAAATAATGGACTGAATCATATCAGACCCTTTTTCCTGAGCATGTCCCACTGCTTTTCCTCAAACTAACATATACGTGATTGTGCAGTAATTAAATCACGTATATACGCGACTTCCCTTTATGAAACTTGCGTATGAGATTTAGGACACTGAAGTTTTACACTTTCAGCTCCCTCTGAGTCTGTTATGTCTGTATATTGTGTTGTGCCACATCTTTTTGACTGTACTTCCTTCTTCTTCCATATCTTCAAGTGTGATGATGTTTTCTCCTTTTGGTATGGTGGTCGTACTTTGTTCCTGCATTCCTTTGTTGTATGTCCAAGCTTGTTACATGCATATTACATGTTTCATATTCCTTCTGTAGCAATCAACAGCTCTATGACCAAACATATTGCAAGCAAAGCAATATCCCTTAAAGTACCTGGAACATGATGATCTTTCTGTGTGATGGTCTTGAACCATTCTTCTTCTGCATCTGGCTGCAACATGTCCAAGATTATGACATACATAACATTCAACATTATTCATCAGAGGAGTAAAATATTTTCTTTGAAGAATTTCTTTCCTTGGCTATTGATGGGGTTGTCCTCTCATCTCCTTGTTGATTATTTTAGATTTCTCCTGATGATTCCTTCATGCAATCTTATAGACACATACTCTTATCATGCAATTAATTGAATATTCAAACAAAATGTAAACATAACCTCTTACTATCCATGGTCCACACTAAGGTAGAAGGAGGCAACTAATGTAAGGGATCAATCTCCAATGGGATCTCCAAAGCTCTACTAAATTTAACCACACTTGCCAAAACTTGATTTTCATTTCTCATGCATTTTGTACTTGAAAACATACCACATAATCGTGCCATTTTTCCATTTTTTGGATTTCATGTCAGGCCTATAAGGGGATTCATGTGAACTATAGTCCACTACTCTGCACTTCATCCTTGATCTTCTATATCCTTCAAACATACCATGTTAGATAAACCAAATAGACAACATAATCAAACTCATACCTCAATGTATCTCAGGGGAGGCTTTCAAATCAGCACAAGTCAGTCCAGATTAGTACGACACAATATCACAAGCATATTGACTCATACCTGAATATCATAACCATAACCATCTACACAAGCCAATCTAGATTAGCACGATACATATAACATAAATATCTTAAATGCAATTACCATAATCATCATGTCCATGACCACATTGCATATAACAACAAGTTAATTACCATGCATGACTAACTGATGCACATGCATATGACCACACTGATTAATTAACATCTATCATGCATGTAACGAAAACAACAATAGAGTGGTAGGCATGTATATAACCATAATGGATATAAAAACCATTAGCCATCATACCTGTATACTCAACATACAAACCTGTACGATGATTTTCTCTTACCCCGAGTCCAGTGCTACAACCTCGCTCTAATAATATGCATCTCTTACTCCATCTCAACCAACATATCAACATAATAACATACCAACAACATCATGATGACACAAAATGCATAATGACCACCACGATGAATGTCTGACCTATTATGCATTCATAACCATATATATTTAGCCCATCCAGTCCAAGCGTCTGAACTTAGAAGCTCTGATACCAACTTGTATCAACACCACCCCACATTTACCCGCTTTTATAAGCCCTCCAGGTAAATTTGAAGCGGAGCGCCACTATGACATGATCTGACCTCAAAGTTTAAGTTATGGAAGTGGAGTTGACAAACTAACAACTTACTAATATCCCTCAGGAGCACTAGATCACCCAGAAGTTAGTCCACAACCTTTGATGACCAGATCCTAAGCTAGAACTAGTTTTTCTTTGACCTAACCCCCAACCACACCCACAACAAGGCATGCATGCAGTTTTGAGGCTCCCAACCACATTAATAAGCCTAGCTACCAGTTGTTATGATCCAAATATTCTAGTTTTGTGCAGGTGGTTATGGAATTTGTGCCACCTTTTTAGTCTAGCCTCCAGACCCCTGCCTAGAACTGCCTCAAACTTTCTAGAAGCAAGATCAAGATGACAAAAATCCCCAACATTCAAACTTGAACAATATCTTGAGCTAGACAGGCCTAGTACACAACAAACGTTTATTCAAACACATGGTAAACATGTAAGCTATAGGTCATGAATGCATATATAATCATAAGAGTTTGAGATTCATCTGAGAATCACCAATAAGGCTATATGACCTCTCCACACAACTGCAACAACACTTATTAATCCATATATTCATCAACCATTAGATAACTAAACAAATCATGATAATAGCCATAGATAACATACATCATGTAACCTGCAAATAACCAACATAAGAACCATGGAAAATCAACCATACTGTCATCAACATAATCACTACAACTATACATGAATCACAGTAGAATAATTCATCTTATTAATATATGAAAATTCCAAGCAAGTTAGGGACTTCCACATACCACTGGACCATATATTGAGCTGAAACAAATCTATCTTTTAGCCAATCACCCCCATGCCATAGTTCAAGAATGAATGTGGGATTTCATGGAGTAAACCAAGACAAAACCAACTAAGGCTTACAGAGTCCAAACCACCTCAACCCTCAACCACAGTGATTCCACCTTTGTGGTCTGAAAATCACTAATACCAACCAGATCGGTCTCTACCTAAGCTGTCCAGGGCTCCAGGAACTAGTAACTCAACCCACAACCTTCAAGGGCTCTAGAGTGTTTGTCCAACCCAACTCCAGGGACTAGTAACTCAACCCACTGAGGTCTCAAGAGAGTTTGTCCCAACCTAGGCTCCAGGACTAGTAACTCAACCCAAGTTGTTCCAGGGCTTCCAGAGTGTTTTTTCCAACCCACAACCATAAGGAACATGAGCACCAATCATAAAAACAACAAGTGGAAAACGCCACAACACCATGATTATCCAGGAAATGGTAAGGCAAGGCTAAAACCACTATAAATCCAAGAAAATATCGATGCCAATGACAACACATAACAAGAAAATCACATGCATAAACCTTGCATCCATAGATCAACAAGGAAATCACACATGAAACCTATTACCTGCAAAGAAATCCACATGTTGTTGTTGATTCAACTGTCCCTTGCGTTTTCTTGCTTTCCTTTGCCTTCTTTTCGAATCTAAGTGAATTCTCAAGTGCTCCAAGAATGCTCCAAGATTTCTCTTAGTGTGTAAGAGTATGAGAGAACAATGCTAAAGTGCCAAAAATATTCATTGCCAAAACTAATGAACTGATCCTCATAAGCCTTTTTATCATTGAGGACTTTATTTTCTTCATTTTCCTTCATTTTCCCTCTAATTTCCCTTGCATGCAAATCTATCTCCCTTCACCTTCCTTTTCTCATATTTTCCTTTATTTCATAAATAAAATGCCAACTATTGCCACTTTTCCTTTGCCAATGCATTTGCCAATTTCCATAGCAATAAATAAACTGAAAGTGATCCCCACTATAATATATGCCCACCATTCAACTTGGAATACGTGTCCCATGACCTTGGTCTTATAATTTTTTTTACATGGAAAGTCAACCGTGGGTTGTTACATCCATTTTCTTTTGGCTTTTGGAGAAAAGTACAACTTCTTCCATTTGTCTTCTAACTAAATGTACTCTTATCCTTAGCTTTGATACCATGTTGGAAAATTAGATTAGGGAATAATTTAATTCATTTTTCCATACATGGCATTTACTTGTGATGTTAAGTTCATCTTCTTCTTTAATAAGCTTATGTTCTTATAATCAAATAAATTCCAAAACAAGAAGATCACAACCATACACAATGAACACAAGATATAGGCTCCAAGCTAAGGAAAAACCCTTCTAAGGGGAAAACCCAAAAATAAATTTTCTTCTTATAGAATCAATTTCAAAGGAGACTTCCAAGACCAAACCCTAGACCAAGGTTGCCACCAAGAATCAAGTCAGTCAACAAATATCCCAAGACAATATCTCCTAGCGAATTAGGGCTCTTCTAGCCTTTCGTCCTTTCCAAGACATCCTGTAGCACTCACTGCAATTTTGGACTCGAGGTTACCCTAGACTTCTTAGGTTATTCACAAATGAGAGCAGAAGATAACAAGATTTCAGACCTTCTCATTCTCTCTAGGGCTTCGTCCTCATTTACTAGTCATCTAGGACCCTCACACTCCTTCTCCATTGCAGATCGAACCCAAGAAGATGATTGATTGATGATGGTGTCAATAGGCTGAATGGCTTCCTTTATATAGCCTTTCCTATGGCTTGAATAACCCTCACATGACCGACTTGTTCTTGGCTAGCCGACTTGGTTCTTAGGAGCCTTATAGATATTTCCATACAAAAATATGTTTTCTTTCTTTGATACAAGTGCCCAAGTGGGTCTTTTACAATAATACTAACTCTTTGACTCATGATAAACCTAGGAGACCTAATGACACATGACTTGAGCATGAAACCCATGCTCCAAAAATTAATTTACTTTTATTATTTTGCATAATTTTCTTTCTCCTTTTAATAGAAACATAAGATTTGCATCATGACAAGGGTCAAGAAACAATTATGAAGACCAAAACTAGTTACAATTTCCAACAGGAGATTTGAATGGGTAACCTATCGCAAGTAGTGCCTTAACAGTGCACCCATTCACTGTCAATCCAATGTAGAAATTCCTTGTAGATTCAAATTTCTAATTGTAATTTACTAAAACAATAGACTTGAATCTACTCTACTCATCAGCAGAAACAATTAAATGATCGCAAGATCACGAAGCATACAAGAGGAAGAATTCAATCAACACATTACATAATGATTTCCTCGGGAAAGGAATAGCTAAAAACCCCTACTATCTATATATTTCATTAGTCATAAAATATGAAATATTACAATGCTTTACTCAATCTTGAGCAACCTCTACACTATCTCTATCTGTCTTGTTGCTTCCTAGACAAGCCTAGGCCAATACTTAACCAATTTTTTGCTTTCCCAAGTCCCTATTTCCTTGCGTTACTTAATAAGGAATTAGCCCCCTATTAAATAGGAAATTCCTCATCCATAACTAAGCAATCCTTATAGGCCCTTCTCTGACTACATGAACCACATGTACAACTTGGAAAATTATACAAATGATAGTACATTATCCCTGAACTCCAATCTCAACTGGGTAACTCTCAGATCTGACATGTACGAGTTATTTATGAGTGAATCATCAGTAAACTAGTTTACCACATGAAGCAACACTCCACTGTCTGACCTCCTACTAGTTCCTCCATCAGTTGGAACTAGTTTAACTGACTTTAACTCAGTTAAACTGAATTAATTAATTACAACTCAAAATAAACTTAATCAGGGCTCCTATAAAGTAGGAGACACTCTACATGACTCAAGTTAGACCCTCAACTTGAATTAACTGAGTCGACTAAGTCAAATTAACTTAGTTAACTAATACAAGTTGTCATGTGATGTGGAATTACAATTTTATTCCTAATTTAATTCAAGGACAAACTTAAATCATGATCTTTCTTGATGTTATTTTCAACATTTTTTGTTGCAAGTTTCAACATCCAAAGCCCATGGGCGAGAGTAAACACAAGCAATGATAGCCATACATAATTCATATTTGTCAAATGAGAAAGGTGGGGAAAAGACTCTATAATGCTCTTGAACTCTATAATAAGTCACCCATATACTTATGATATTTTTTAAAAATAACCACGAATAATAATAATATATCTCCATAGTGAATCCTCGTACTTAGGGTTTTATTTTCAATCCATTTATACATTTCTTTTGACTTCATTTCTTTTTCAAATGATCCATATATAATTTGTATTAAAAACCCTCAATAATTTTTAAAACTTTTCTCATTTTTACCAAAGTAAATTACAAAAAAAGGTATACAATAGCTCAACGTTAAGTACAAAAAGTAATTATTTTGACAGCAAAATGCAACAATATTTCATTTCAAATAGTGTACGGTTTCTCTTTGGGAGACAAAGCCCCTTTCAATATAAACTTTAAACATGTGAAAATCATACTAAACAATAGAAAAACTCTTCAATCCACGACATCAACCATATTAATCAACTTTACTTACAAACAAGGGTCGTAATTTTGGAAAAAAACCAACCTAGAATCATTACAAAATATGCTACATAGCCAAGTATCCTATCATAAATTATTTTTAATTGTTTTAAGCCCATCACATCTTTAGTCTAGAGAAAAAAATTATATTTATTCATGTGAACTTTCATTTCCAGTTATAATTGGCCTGATAAAGCATAGGTTATAGGTATATATTAGCAAATTCCAACTAATTATAGTCGTAAAACAACTAGTATATACATAACATAGCTAGAACTTAAAATGAGTTAAGCTCGATTTATTCCTAAACCAAGGCTCCTTCTTATCCAAGTTCTTTATTCTAAGCAAAATCCATATACATTGTAACAACTAGAGACACAGAAACTTCCTACTACACATTAGATGTTTCATATAAGCCCTTACTACCCCATATAATTTGCATAGTTAAACAACTTAAATTTTCGTAGATTGGTAGAAAAATCTGAGTCCTTAATTCTTGTGTTCATGTCACTGCAAACCAAACAACTGTAAGAAAAATATATTGTGAAAAGCGTGGGTATGAAGGGGGAAAATGAAATCAACCACCCAAAATAATTTACTTCATTTCTATTAGTTACTCAGGGAAGAGGGATGAAGAAAAACTTAACAAACATACAATCATTGAACCAAATTTAATTTTAACCACATATATGCAATCACAATGCACTGATATGAGTAATAACCTCGTATGAAGGTGAAAATTTGATCTTTAAACTTCTACTGGGTAGCGGACAGGTCTTGGGCCAACTTGATTCCTTTGCATGCAGAGCAAAGCCCTCAAAAATTACCATGCGAAGTTATCCAAAAAACCAAATTCCCAATTGAGCAAAGGGGTAACTTCCCAAGGCCGTCCAATTACTGTTAGATGATGCAGTGGTCACGTAAAGGCCAAGATAAAATATGAACCAACTATCCCATATTGTTGTTTCCCTTTTATTTCACATAATATATCAATGACAAGTTAAATAATCAAAACCAACAATTAGCCATATTGTTCATCATAATTCACGTGTTTTGAACCATGGCGCATGCTGTACAATTTGTTAATATGTGTTTCCAAGTATTGGACTATGGTTGTATGGTTGTATTTATGGTACCAAAACATAAAAGCCCAATTTTTATTTTTTATTTTTACATATAACCTTCTTAAAATTTCATTTCACAACAGAACTAGGATTACACTATGCCACATGACATATTATTGTCACAGTTTCTTTGATGCCACTTTTTCATGCATAAACAAAAAGATGACATGATGCTAATATGACTTTGTATGTGAGTACAATTTCCCTTGTCTCTCTATCACATTTTCATGCCAAACATATACTCAATACAAAAAAACTTCAATACCATTAGTGATCCATGAACACAATTTAATGAATAATCAATGTAGCCATTCTAACCTAAACTGATTTTCTTCCTAGGGAACCCCACCTACTTATGTTATATTTTGCACAATGAATGGAAATAATTTGCAATGATTTTCATTTTTTTTAAAGGATCATAGGGGTGTAGGTGTCAAAACAATCCAACAATAGAAATCAACAAGTAAATTAAGTTACAACAATCAACCATACTTGTAACAATAAGGGCCAATTCCTCTAGGGTCTTTCCCAAAAAATAATATAAATCAACAACAAATATTTGCAAATATTTAAAATATTAACTTCACTTCCAAATAAAATAATTTTTCAATGACAAAAATTTAGAGATTAATAAAAACTAGAGTGATCTAGATATCCCCTTTTCCTTCAAACCTTAAGTTAGGCTTTCATGAAACATGAGAAAATTTGTTGTAATAAATTACAGATTTGTTGAGTAGCCTCTAATCACCCTCAATAATAACTAAGTCATAGCATTTAAGCATAAATGAGAGGGTCTATTTTCCCTTAAGGTTTTTTAGATAAGAATTTAAACACAAGCCCTGGGATGTCTAGCTTAAAAATGTGAATTAAAATTTGAGCTTAGACACAAATATTTTTTGGATTTTTATTTTATGATTTTTTGTTTTTTTTTTTTTTGTGTTTTCTTAAAAGACAACATAGGATTTTTTTTTTTGAGCAATTTGGTTAGTGTTTAGGATTAAGGCTCAAGATCCTTACCTCCACTAGGGCAATTAGGGTCAAGGTGAATATCCCGCTTATACTTGAGCATTAGAGAAAGAGACTACGACCTAAGGGTATCGTAGTCTCTTCGTTAATCAAGCCAAGTTACATAACCAAGCTTAACTAGAATGGATCCCCCAAGGGGAAAGCCTTAACCAAAAAATATCAACTATCATGTTAAATAAAACTAAAACCCTTGCCAAGGAACCTTGAAGGTATGGCATAACAAAAGTTTAGATCTTACCTCAAACCAACAAAGGGGAATGTGAGGAAAAATACAATGGACATCCTTCTTCCAAGTGATGAAAGTACCCTTGGATCAATCTTGTAGTTTTTATTGCGGCCTTGAATAGACACAACAATGCCTCTCAAAATAAAAGAGACAACCAAGAAAGAAGAGGCTCCAAAGGTCAACACCATTGCTTCATGAAAGAAAACTTTATTAGCATATAAATATCTCCAATTCATTAATATAACACCACCCTTTGGATGAATCTCTAAAACAAACTAAGGGAAACAAAAGCAAGTGCCTTGTCATGCACAAAATCCTTGGAGACCAAGTCAAGATATTTGAATAATTTTTGCATTACTTGGAAACCTTAGAGTAGGGTGATGACCATATTAGGAGGCTTGATTTTCTTGTAGGGAGGGTTGACTTGCCTTTTTAGTCCAACATTCCAATATTCACCTTGAGAATGGATTGAAAAGTCTCGTGAAAGGGCTTGTATTCCTTCCTATGCAAGATACGGTCCAAAGTTCATCTTATTTCCCTCAATGCTTACCTCTTGGACTCCAACATTCACCTTTTTGACCTCAACATTCCCTTGAAATGTGAATGATTGCTTGATATAGGCTTGTATGCTCAATGTTCAACTTGATTTGGTAAACTAAGTTTGGTGTATGAGCCTTGCTACATCTTTGTTTGACATGATTCCACCCTTAAGTCACTCAATCACCTTGCCACATCATTAATAAATCCCCATGGCTATCATAGAGAGAATTCAACCTCATTTAATGATGAAATAGAGTTTTAAATAACATTTTAGAGAAGATGTTCCAAAAACTTCAATGTGACATGGAAAGAGGAAGCATTAATGGGTGCAATGAGCCTTCTTTTTACTCAGAGAGGGTGTCATGCAATTGGAAACTTGAAAAACCTCATGAAATGTGAAATTTCATTTGTGAAACAGGGTGAACACATACAAAATCATCTTTAAGATACCATGGCCAAAGTGTGCTAGGTACTCATGGAAACGTGGTCCACATGGTGAATAAATAGATGTGGTAAACATGGGTGTGACAACCCTTACAAGGTACAATCACCTTTTATATGGAAATTATAATAAGTGCGTAACTATGGGCTCCCATAAATCATGTTTCCAAATAGATCCATCCCAAGACCTCCACAAGCCTACCCATGACATTAAATGTTCAATTAGATGAGGAGTTACCACCTATCAAGGGATAGTTAGTACAAAAGTACCACAGACCCAGAGGTATGAAGAATGGGGACTAAAAGGACCTACCATGATCATCCACCCAAGGGGACCTAGGATAACTCCTAACCAACACTTTTACATAACTTATCCCATTATTACAAGTACATTACAACAATATCTTCATATAAATAGAATTTGGGCTTACAATGGTGTTGTCATCAAGTAAAAAAATATAGGTTACACTAATGTGTAACATGTTCGATTTGAATGAATGAAAGATCAAAAATTAGATTATGAAATTAATCAAATGGGTTTTGGGTGAAAATATTTAAAATGAATATTCCCAACATGAGTTACTACAAAAGCAAAAAACTTTCTACATGAGAGAATACCAATGAACTATTGGAGTTGACCTATGTAAAATGCATGAGAATGTATCTATATATAGTAGTGTAAGACTCCCAATGGATAACTATCACACCTAGGTAGATAAGAGTACTTGCATGATTACAAACCATTCTAGTTGGTTGCATTGGAAAAATCAATGCTTTGGAAAATAAGTATAACACCCCAACTCCCCTTAAGAAAAATATGGGGAGTAACCAAGAAGACAAAAATGGGTACCAAAAACTATGTCTGACGAGGTACCTGAGTAAAAATCTCGTAAGTGGAGAAAAGGAGAAAATATTATCGGAAAAAACTCCTCCCCAAAAGAGATAAAAACAACAAAAACAAAAAAGTGAAGGGAGGAGGACTTGGGATTACCCCTCAAGGACAACTTCCTTCACCCCAAGCATCAATTGTAACTAAGGAAAATGAGTTGATTCCAAAGGTTTAATAAATATGTCAACAAATTTTTCTTTAGTAAGCAAACACTTCAAGTTGAGAACACCATCCTGGATGATTTTCCAAATGACGTGCGCGTGGATCTCAATGTGTATGACACTTTGATTATTACACCAAAGAGTGATAGGATTATCCTGATGAATTCCAAACTTTGTCATTGAGTAGAAAGCCAAAGAAATTCTTGAATGGAAAGATATGCAACATGGTTTTGAGATTCCATAGAAGATAGTGCAAATTATTGTTGATTGCTTTAAACTAAGCAACAAGAACAAATCCAAGGTGAAAGATAAAGCCTGATGTGGAATTTTGATCATCCAAAGAACTGACCCATTTAGAATTAGTGAAGCCCACAAGCTAAGAAGCACCAAATGTGTACCAAATGCCAAATGTACCTTGAATATAACTTAGAGTGCACTTTGCAACTTTATAGTGACTCTTGTGAAGATCTTGAGAGAATTGAGAGAAAATACCTAATGCAAAAGAGATGCCATGATGTGTACGTGTCAAACACAATAGAATCTCAACCAATTGTAAATACAAGAAAGGATTAACACATGACATTGAGCAACCAGTAAAATGTAACACCTAACTAAAATGGAGTAGGCACAAGCTCACAAATAGCCATGCCAAAGTGATGAAGTAAATCGACTACATACTTATTCTAGAAAAACAAAGATCTCTTGTGAAGAATAAATAAACTGTAGACCAAGAATGTATTGCATAAGTCCACGATATGTCGCATCAAACTATCCCACTAATGCTTCCTTAAAATTCTGACTCATAGAGGAAGAACTCCCTATAAGAATCAAATCATCCATGTACAAAATTAGAATTAAGAGATTAGTTCCTACCTCTGACGATAAACTATAGGTTCATAATGACAACAATGAACCTTAAAGTAATTAGAAAACTATCCATCTTCTCATACCGGCCTCAAGGAGATTGTTTGAGACCATATAGTGGATGTCAAAGCCTACAAACAAGAGAAGAATCATGGCGAAAACTAGGATGCTGCTCCATTTTGATTTCCTCGTGAGAATCACCATGGATAAAGGCACTCTTCACATGCATATAGTAGACTGGACATCCTTGAGAGATATAACACAAAGGATATATAATTCATATTTATAAGGACAAAGGTATCAAAATAATCAATTCTATGGAAATCCATTAGCCATAAGACATGCTTGATGTTTGTCAATAGAGTCATCTGCTACATATTTGGTTCTATAAACCAATCTAAAGTGAATGAAATTTGGTCCTTTACAAAGAGGAAGAATATTCCATGTGTGATTCTTCGTCAAGGAACAATACTCCTCCTTTGTGGAAAAATTTCTTTCAGGTATCCCAAATACATCAATTTTTATTTTTATTTTCATGGATCATTTGAAATGCATGACTCAAAAGGGAAACACTAGAGGTTGGTGACTGAATATGGTGAGGGACAAAGATAGAATGGCTAAAATTGGTTAGGTGATAGCGATCTTGTTAGCCTTGTTCACTTATGAAAGATTTTCCTCAAATTTTGTTCATGATCAAGTTATTCCTATTCAAGCTACTCATATTCTATTGGTGTCAATGAATGACTTTCACCCTTTCGTTTTATAAAATAAAAAATGTCAAAATGATCTGCACTATAAAACAACCTTCTAAAACAAGAAATCCTTTGAAATAAGACCAATTAACATATATGGATTGATATTCTCATAGTTACCAAGAAATATTAGTGCTTGGATCTTATTCTCCATACTTTTGCACATTTGATCTAGAATTAAGGCTCACATTGGATTACAAAATACTCTAAAGGTAGAGACCTCAAGCTTAACATTGCACCAAGCTTCCTTTGGAGTCATATCCAACACTAAATTTTGAGAAATTTGATTCTCTTTGTAATTGGCACAATTCACTGCTTCAACCCATAAATAAGGTATTAAGTTCTTGGACTAAATCATGCAATTTGCAATTTCTTTTAGTGTCTAGTTCTTTCTTTCAAAAATGCCATTTTGCTAATGGGTGTATGGAATAGAGTGTTGATGTTGAATTCCATGTTCCTTGCAAAAATCATGAATGTCTAATTGACTTACTCCCCCGCATTATCTATATGTAGTTTCTTAATAGAAAGATATGATTACTTCTCAAATAAATCTTTTAAGGTCTTAAAAGTAGGAAATACCTCATTCTTGTACTTAGGAAGTACACTAAAGATCGACATGAGAAGTCATCAATGCAAGTGAGCGCATACTTAGCCCCTAAAAATGGGTAAGTCATAAATGATATGAGATCACTATGTACCAATTCAAGAGATGTGACAACATCCAACACCTTTCCTTTGAGAAAAGGATCTTGATCATGTTGTTTTTCAAGAAAACAAATTGGATAAACTCCATCAGTGCAAGAAACTTAGGGACACCATTTTTTTTGTGCTCAACTCTTACAAATACATGTAGTTAAGATGGAAAAATATTTCATTCCAAAGTTTACTCAAAGAATAAACATGTGCAATGAAAGAGGAACTGGAGGAAGGCTAAAAAAAATAAAACCCATACAATCTAGAACCATGTTCAACACTTCCATGTTGTCTAGGCAAATCCTCTCTGCGGACAGAGATGATCCCTCTATCCCAATGAGTGGGACTAGCAACCTACGTGACAATCTACAAGGACACTTTCCTAAATTACAAGCGAAATGAGATAAGAGGAAGATGGCCTACCTCGTTCTGATACTATAACATACTCCTTTGTTGAAGACCTCGAATCACTTGCACCTCAAGCTCAGCGCTACTGCTCACAACTCTTGGATACCTGCACAAGGGATCAAAGACACAACAAAGCATACACGTACAAATGACATAATTGAAAGTAATCCACTTAACAGATCAAGAAGCATTAAGATAAATGATGTACTAACAGAAAAATTTATGGAAAGTGAACCAACAGTTGTATATATTAATGAAAAAAAGGAAGAAGCATACAGCCAAGACTTAATGTCAATAAGCTCTCCTTGAGTGAATGTCCAAGTCCAAGCTCAAGCTCTCCAAGCACTCCTTCTTCAAGCCAAATGAGTAGCATGTAGGCACTATCTTAGCATAAGGGTGCAAAGAGCCAAAGACCAACCATTTGGGAATGGGAAAATATGAATATATAGGTAGGGAAAGGGAGTTAGGATCTCTCCAAATATAGGAGAAGGCCCTCATCTCAAGGAGGTAGCTCCTAGGGATAAGACCAAAGGGCCAAGTTGAGAGAACTGGAGCTCATCCACGCTGAGCAACCTCCAACTTGTCGTTATGGAAGCCTTTAGATCACGAAGCTTCTTGTCCTCTTTGGGAAAATTTTCCTTTTAGGGATCATCATGGATATCCAAGCCAAAAGCGCATTGGCATCGCGAGGCTAGTATAATGCAACTAGAAATAACCACATGTTTCCAGTGTTAGGGTGACTGTGATGATGCTAAAATTAGGGTTTTAGAGCCTCTTTTCTCCAGGGAAGGCTCAAGGAATTTTTCATTAGTATTTTAGGGAGGATTTGAACTGCATATCAAGATGGGTTCACTACATGATTTCCAAGTTTCAGGCACTTCGGGGTATGACACAGGGAAGTGCAGGAAGCGTGAAAAAATACTATCTAACAGATGCCCCCTAAAGCATGAAGGCAAAACAAGGAGTGATGACTGAGATGCTTTAAGAGATTTTGAAAGGACAGGAACAAACACTATCAGGAGACCTACAAATCAAGGACATATATACATATACATATCTGACGTCAAAACATGAATCCACGGTATGGACGCAGCCATCCGGATAAGAAGGACTATGTGAAAAGATCCATGGTATGGGTGCAACCATTCAAATGAAAAGGATCATTTGTAAATCTAAGATCCAAGGCATGGACACATCCATCAGATATAAAAGGATCATCATCATAAATATAAAGTCCCACAGTATGGTCGCAGCCATCCATATAGAAGAAACATGTGTATAATCATGAACAATACATAACTCCACGCAGACTGAGATATATCAGACAAAACTTAGGGTCTTGTGTTCCATCCCAACCTGATCAACGTACAAATTCTAACATGTGAATGAATGTGTCGAAGTCAAACATGCCAGAAAACCACCTGATTACTTGCCAATGATGTGGATCATTAACAAGTACGAGAGGAACCACCAATAATGAAAATGGTCCTCAAGGTACAACAATACAATCCGTGAATGTGAGAATGAAGCTGATGTTGAACACTCGTGGAATCACCAGATCGAAGGTCAATAGTGAAAACCTATCGTTGGATGCGAATAACTTGCCATTAAGGCATGTAAGCTCTAAGGTATTGAAAGGGAGTTTCTAAGTCATCTTCCTGGCTAATGAGCTGAAGTCGACAGGAAGTGACCCATCGAAGGAGGGCCATGATGATTCCCCCATCATCTACATGAAACAAGAAATAAATTGAAATGAATGAGTATGATCAAGACATTAGCAAAAGGTCAGACAATGTATAGGTAATGAACTACAGATAGGACTTCTCTTGAACATCAGTGACACGACTCCAGGGTGTGGCAACATTTGACTCAACATAAGACCAAGGGTCATGATGACAAAATGGAATAGTCAGATGAGAGGCAAAATGGATCACCCAAACTTGGAAAGGCAAGTGATTGAGTGAGGATATCCCAAACCTGACACGAGAAACAGATAAGTGTCATGTTCAAGAGTGACATGCTGCCTATACAAGGGATGTGTCACTTTCATTTCCCCCCCTATTTCTAGTGAGTACCCTAATTATTTTTAATCACAAGATTTGAAGGGGATATCATATGCTTGTCATATAAGTTCATTCTTCGAATGAATCCATCCTAGTAATTTTTACGAGTCCTAAGAAGGAGAAACTCGGTCTCATCATGGTGACAAGTCTTTCATCATAAAATTTTTAATGAGCCTGACGGAAGAATAACTCGGTATCTTTTTCATTTTTAGAGAGTTTGAAAAAGAGATGAAAAAGAATCCATCAAGTCCCTTTTTGTAATTTGTCTCTCGAAGCCGAAAAGGTAGAAAACAATATTCGAAAGAACCTCTTGACCATGTCGACCAAGGTGTAACTTTTTGGTAAATAGTCAATCCCAAACCAAAAATGGGGTAAACGTATACTGAGATGGCGTCAATTCATTTAAATTAATGAATTTGAAAATACAAGTTCTCGACAAACTTTTCATATTTCGAGAGTCAAAAAATCGCTGAAGATGACTCCAGGGGGGTTCCTTTTTTGTTTATTTTTAATGAGTCCGAAAAAGAGATAAAACAAAAAAATCGTTGAATGAGTAAAAAATGATCACTATCTCCACCAAAAAAAAGACCTGTAACTGCACAAAGACAACCACACATCACTGATATCGAGAAAAATAATAAAATATTGGCAAAAATATGTTTAAAACCTATAAATAGACCAAAAGTAAAATCATTTTTACCATTTCACTTGGAGTAAATTGGTGAGTGCATTTTACCTTGTTTTATTCGATTTTTCAGGCAAGCAGTGTGGAAGATCCAGGGCGTCATTTTACGAACCATTAGCTGCAGGTAAGAGCTCTATCTTTTCTCTTGCATTTAGTTTTATTTTATGCTTTTTCTTTGGGTTTTTGTTTGCCAGAAGAGAGGATTTCAATTTTTTATATCGGGGACGACCATCGCGGGTTTTCTCAAAGGACTCGTGATGGTCGCCCCTGCGCTCGAAAGGCTCTCGCGCTGCCAACGCGAGATTAATCAAAATAGATGCGATGGCTGCAAGGCGGAAAATTTGAAAAAAAAATTCTTCTTTTGAATGATTTTTTTGAGTTTTTACCCATGGAAAAGCATCTAATCATTGTTAATGGTTGTTTTGCAGGAGATTTCGACAACATGGTTATCGAATGGAAGGAAAGAGGCCATGAGGCAGAATATCACCAGGTTGCCCAAGATCCAGAATGCGTGAATGCTTTGAGGAACTGTAGGCTACTGAAATTCTTCTGAACCATAGGACTCATATCCCAAAACTAACTGCTACACTACCTGATCAGTTTATGGGATGTTGATCGAGAGATCTTCCTCACTGGAGACCAAGAACTGGAGCTGCAAGTAGCGGGCATCTACTTCATTACTGGGTTGTCTAGAAGAGGAAAAAGGGTTCAACTCTTCAGATCTTATCTTGGAGGTGAGAGAACCAATGCCCTAATCAGGAGGCATTGCCTAGGTGCAGAGACAACAATGAGAGTGAAGTTGAAGATACTGACTATGGACAATCATCCCTTGAGGACAATCCTACACACCATGGATCGTATAGTTGGGTCACAGGATTTAAATGAGATTTCAAAATCTCAATTCCAGTATGCAGTAGAATTCCTTACCCCAACAATGTTCAACTGGTGTGATGGGTTACTGGCCAACATGAACAGGCAACTGACCAAAGGTAAGCGGGGAAACTTGAAGTATTTCGGCTTTGGTTCGATCTTGGTCACTTTATTTCTGGAGTGTGTGCCCTTATTTTGGTATCAGTGGACAGAGGTTTCAGATCTTGCTCCACAAGATCTGAGGTTGAATAGATGGAGTGAGTTCATACCTTGAGGAGGAGGGGGCCAATAGATCATTTCCCTCTGCAATTCTTTAGTTGGTTGCGTCTCCAATTGATTGTTGTGGATGACTACACCTATGCAGGTACAAATTCCAGATGGGATCCAAATCTGCCTCTACCACCAGGTGAATTGTGGACTGATGCAGGTAAAACTTGTTTTTTGTTTTCTTTTCAAGTTTTATGTTTTCTTTTTTTAATTAAAGTGTATCTAAGATTTTACTTGTGATATATGTGCATATGTGGGACCAGAAAGGCCTCCTGGCATGTCGCCAATAGCACAACAAGTAGGACGTCAGATAGATGATACTCCATACAAGGAAGGAGAAAATCCTATGGTGGAGATGGAACGAAATCTGGAAGTGATCACCCGACAGATTCCAGAATACGCGACTATAGATGACGTGCCACTGTGATACCAGAGGGACACAATAGGATTGTCTGTGAGACTGCGTTTACTTTTAGGACAAGTGATCAGAGTAGTCTCATGTTGTCAAGAGCATCATGTGGGAGAATAACCTTTTCTAGTTATGTTTTTTTTGCACTGTTGTAGGGTTTGAAAGCCATGTGTCTCAGAACACTTGTATTTTTTTAGATTTTTGATGACAGACGCGACATATATATATCTATATATATATATATATATATATATATATATATATATATATATATATATATATATATGTTTTTATTTTCTACTTATGTGTTCATGTGTCATGATGATATGATTAGTTTTATAAATTACACAAATGTCTATCAAGAAAATAATTTGCTAATGCATCTATTAATGTATTCAAATTGCGTGGAATGTGTTGATATGTGATAAAATCAAAATTTCTTTCCACTAATCGAACACGTAGATAAGTATGCAAAATTTATGGATTTCTTACTAAGTAATGATTACTTAATTGTAACACAACGAGTTGTGAATCTAAATTAACAACTACATTTCTAATGCCAAGAGCAACTGCTTCTGATAACAGTTCAATAACTGCATTGTACTCGACAATATTATTAGTTGTTCGTCCCACACAAATACCTTGTAAATCGATCAACTCACCATCAGGGGTAAAGAGAGCCCAAGCTGCGGAAGATAAGTTTTGTGTGCTACGATAAGCACCATCAGCAAAACCAACATAATGGTTTGACAACATATGAAAATCGAGTGGAACACAAGGTAAGTAGAAAAATCATGTCTGCAAAGCAAACAATCACACCAAAAATCAAAGCCACACACTAATGAATTCGCACACTAATGTACAAAAGTAATTACACGAAATAAACACATAATACTTTTTAAGATACAACCTGTTGCGGGGTTGCAACAATGCATTACCTTCATAGTCAACTAGCTCATAGGTACCTTTTTGTAAGACACGTTTTACAATATATTTCCCATGCCACATATGTTCGAACTTCCCAGCTCCAAACTTATAATTGGCTTGGTCATACAGCAAGACTAAGTCACCTTCAACGAAAATGCGTGGAGAAACAATGTGATCAAAATGAGCTTTAACTCATTTTTTCTATGCCTCAATCACCATCACAACAATACGATGGATCTCATCAAGTCTCTCTAGATAACGTAACCATTCCTCTTCCGGCGAGGTATCAGGGAGTAGCTCGATAGATAATTTTAACGAAGGAATTTCACACTCGATCGGGAGTGTCGCCTCTAAACCATAAACCAACTAGAATGGAGTGAAACCAGTGGTTGTCTTAGCCACTGTCCGATAAACCCAAAGAGCTAAGAATAGCATGAGATGCCAATCGTTTTTATGTTTCCCAATGGTTCGTTGAAGCATAGTAATCAAAACTTTGTTAATTGCTTCAACTTGGCTAGTGGCCTACGGGCAGTAAGGATTTGTGCTATCATGGTGAAGACCCAACTGGGTATTCACCTCTGCCATCATGTACTGATGAAAATGTGATTCGTGATCAGTAATAATGGCTTGAGGGACACCAAAACGGGCTATGACATGGTTAAAGAGGAACCGAGCAACAATGATACTGTCAAAATTATATGTAGGCATCGCCTCGACCCATTTAGTGAAGTAGTCAATGACGACGATGATATAGCCATGCCACTGACCGAACGAGGCTTACATGTCATGAAATATATGCCCCATTTAGAAAATGGGTCAATGGTAACGACTGGGTGTAAGGGTGCTGGTGGGGCTTGCTGTTTTTGGTTATAAATTTGACATTCATGGCACTTTTGGATGACCAAAATACAATATTTAAAGATAGAAGGCCAGAAATAACCAGCGCGAAGAATCTTCTGAGTAGTGCATAACCTGACATGTGACTACCACATGCCCCAAAATGGCAGTCATTCAAGACTCGTTCAACCTCTTTAAGTGTTAGACATCTACCAAGAACAGAATCAACACCGACTCGGTACAACGTCTCACTAATAATCCGATAGAGTTGAGACTGATGCCGAAAATGGTGTCAGTCAGATTGAGACAACTTGGATTAGAAGGTTTAGGTCTGAAGATAAATAATGATATCTCTGTACCACGGGTCAAGAGTGCTAATAAGAAACAAAGTGTCATCAGGAATCTACTCAGTAAAATCAGTGGAGGTGTTTGCCGAAGGAAGGGTGCAGATCAATTTGGAAGAAATGAGTGATTTCTTTAATTTGGCGGCAGTAAACTCCAAATAAAAATCTTGGAGGATAACAATCCATTTAGAGTATTTTCCCCCAAGAAATTGGTGAGTCAAAATATAAGTCATGCGATTACAATCAGAAATCACTATGGTCTTCTGTAGAAGAATATAATGGCAAAATCGTTAAACAACATGGACTGCTGCTAAGGCAAGTTTCTCGACATGAGCATATCGAGTTTCGGTGTCAATGAGATTTCGACTCAAATAATAAACCACATGTTAATTGCCATCATCGTCATCCTAGACCAGCACCATAGCAATGGTATTGTCAGTCGCGGCTAAGTACAAGAAATAATCACAATGATAGTCAGGGGATACAATAAAGGAGCACTGATGAGCGTCTACTTAAGAGCATAGAAATATTTTTGGGCAATTTCGTCCCACACGAATGGGATCCCCTTTTTGAGCAAGCGAGTAAATCCCTTGGCAAGCTCAGCATAATTCGAGACAAAGCGATGAAGAAAATTAGCCTTTCCCTGCAAAATCTGCAATTGGTGAATTAATGAAAAAGGGGGTAGATTTATAATCATCTCAACTTTTAGAGGATCGATTCGGATACCTTCTTTGGACACAACAAAACTTAAGATCCGATCAGATTCTATGCAGAAGACACATTTATGTGGATTAAGATGGATATTATAGTATCGACAATGCATAAAGATTACTTGAAGGTGGTTCGAATAGTCGCGACGGTTAGCAGAATGAGCTGGTAAGTCATCTAGATAAGGTTGAACAATGTGTTTAATATCATGAAAGGCATATGACATTTCTCTTTGAAAGGTAGCACCAGCGTTTTTAAGACCGAAAGGGAGCTTCTTGTAAGTGAAAGTACCCCATGGACAGGTGAAATCCATTTTGTGTTGATCAACGGGTAATATGTTAATCTAGTTGTAACAAGAAAAACCATCCATAAAAGAGAAAATCTCACTCCTGGCGCACTCATCAATGATTTGATCAATAAACTGAGTGGGATAGTTATCTTTCAGGCATGCACGATTGATGTTGCGATAATCAACACAAACTCGAATTGTGCCCTACTTTTTAGTAACATGTACAATATTAGAGGCCCAATCTATCAATGGGATAGGGTAAATAAAACCATCTTTTAGAAGTTTTTCAACTTCTCCTTTAATAGCAACAACTTTTTTGGGATGCACGAGACAGAGTCGTTGAAAAATGGGCTTAGCATTAGGATATGTGGGTATTTCATGCACCACAATAGTTGGATCAATACCACGAATTTCCTCATATGACGAAGTGAAGACATCTCGAAACTCTTTTAAAAGGTCAGCATAAACCCTAATCTCATCAAGAGAACATGAAACCCCAATGTGAATTTCATTAACAATTCTAGGTTTAATGGAAATGTCGATTGGCATGGTTGCAGTGATATTTCCCATATCACCTTCAGACATAACTTTGTCCACTAGAACAGGGGTTTGAAGTGGGTGTAGTGGGTTATGAGAAACAAAAGCTTTGAGACACGAAGGAATCTCACATAGACTTGGAAGAAACGAAGAACGGTGATGGACATCATTCCAAGGAGTTTAATCCAGAGACATAACTTCAACAGTACTCTCGTCGGCGGGGAATATCTCGTTCAAGGGATCCAGAGAATCCCAAGAACCAATCCAAGGAGATTGCAAATAAGTATCTAGGTACATACTAAGAACAACACGACTTTCCGAAGCTGTCGCTGAAGCTGAGACAATTTCATGATAATCTTGTTCCAACAGACTTAGCGACATAACATCACCAAAGGAATCAACCTAATCTGGAGAAGGAATGATCCATGGGTCTATTGAAACAAATATCATGTTGATCGAGGCAACATGTGGAGGTGGGAGAGAAAAAGTTCCCATTAAAGCATAATCTTTGAAAAGATCGGACCCCATGCTCTCATACGGAATATCGATATTTCCCACATATGGAATGTTTCCATTTGAGGCACCAGAGAGAAAAAGAACAATTGATCTACGGTGACAATTTTTCCTTCATGAGGAAAACAGAGCACCCAGAACAAAGAGGAAACCACACAAAAAATGGCATGGGTCCAACTTCACCCAAGTAGAAGGTTATAGTTCAGATTCGCGTCTACAACTTCTAATTCTAGCTCAACGATCTTCCCTTCAAAAGTGATGGGCCAACTAGTGAGAATACCATAAGGATGAGAGTGTCTACCATCAAAGGCCTCCAAGGTGTTCAGGGACTGGTTGAGAGTTGGAGAGCCAATATCTTTCCAACATGAAACATACATGATGCAGGTGGAAGCACCTTCATCAATGACAGTCCGATGGATCATCTTTCCTTTTATAATGACTTGAATCAAAAAGACAATCTGATGAGGAAGACGAGGAACATGGTTTTCAAGATCGAAAGTAATCAAGCTTGAATCAATAGGATCAATGCCTCTAATAGCAGACAATAATGATTTCCACTGTGTTGGATAGGTTTGGAGAACTTCCAAAGTAGACATCGCCGAAGGCGCTTGAGCTAAATCTTCGACAATACTGTAATTTTGAGAAGCTCTAGCGTTTGGATTATAAGATGACTTCCGAAGCACACCTTTCGGAGGCAGTAGGATAACCGATTCATTATTAGGTCTATCAATATGGAGAGGACTAGAACTGGGTGGAGTGGAAGTAGAAGGTATATTAGTGACTTCCTTTTCCACTGTATATTTCTAAGGGGTTTGATAATCTTTCGATTGAGTGGCTACAGAGATAGGTAATGAACCCACAATATGTAAACCTGAGAACCATATGAGGCAGAGGATTGTGGTTGGTCTACCAACTGAGTCTACTGAGATGGGAAGGGCTCTTTCAAAACAGCTGAGGTCCCTTTCAATAAACGACTAACTTCTGCATTACAGGGACAATCCTTTGTATAATGATCTTCCTCACAAATGAGGCAACGATATTTCAGTTTTCATTTGGAAGCATCATCAGTAGATGAATTAGGAGGATCCTATTTCGGGGTATCGGATTTTGTTTTGCCTTTACCCTTCTTCTTACCTTTTGAGGCTTTATCTACCATGGTAGACTGAATGACATTAACCTCGGAGGTTTTACCATGATTCGATGGGTTTTTTGAGGGGGAACTAGAACCAGTATTTGAAACAGATTTTTGCTTTGAAGAAGATTTGGTGGAAGTTTGGGATGTTGATCCAATTATACCATCAACAGGTGGTACATCAGAAAAATTCAAAGATGCCGAACACGAATATGTTCTTGGATCATCAGGTAACATTTCATATAGCGTTCCATATTGGGAATAGACCAAATCCAAATGCTGGGTACGGGCAATAGCTTGGTCCTCAGTAACATAACTGCCCATTACTATATCTTTAGCAATTTTGTTTACGGATGACTACTAGTTTCATAACGAACTGGTAGCTAGAAGTGGGTGATGAAAGGCACAGCCAAAGAGTTGAAGTCTGCATAGGTACCTCGAGGTGATTCGACGTACCATTTTGTGGCAACACCTATCAAGGTTTGCTGAAAGAGGTGGAAACGAACAAAATCGTCAATGTAAGAATTGGAAGAACACCATAAGTGATATGTCATCACAAGGGCTTGAGGGTCCTATTTATCTTTTCCTTCAAATTTGGGGCAATCAATTGGAATTTTAGTGGGAACTGGAGGCTAAGAAGGAAAATGAAGAATTGGATCATTAGTAAGCCTCGAAACATCAGGTAGTTCCAACGTCGCTAAAAATTGCAATTGTAGATTAAAAGGCATATAAGGCCTTTGATAAGTGGGTTCCAACCTTGTTGGTAAGGATTCTGCCCCCAAAGTGGAGGATTTTGACCATAAGGGGCTTGATTTTGCCCCCACTAAGGGGTACCTTGACCATAGGGCGGATTTTGACCAAGGCAGGGTTGATTTGGACCTGCCATAGGCCGTTGGTAACCATAAGGTGGATAAAAATTATGTGCGTCATATGGATTATGAGGTTGCTGCACCTGCTGACCTTGGTAATAAAGTTGTTGGCCTTGTTGCTGCAGGGGTTGACCTTGTGCCTGCAAGGTTTGACCTTTTTGATATATAGGTTGAGCTTATTGTTGTTAGGGTTGACCTTGCTACTGCAATGGTTTACCTTGCGGATTCAAGGGTTGATTGGGATGTTGAACAAACTGCGTTTTGTATTGCAAAGGCTATTGAAACTGCTGCAAAGGTTTCCCATGTTGCTTTAAAGGTTTCCCTTGCTATTGTAAAGGTTGTTGGACAGTTCCTTAAGGGATGCCCTGTGGGTATTGGTAAGTTCCAAATGGGATTTGACCATATGCACTGGGAATATAATTTGGACTAGGTTGCACATGAGGACCTGCTCGTGGAATATAAGGTGGATTTTTCAATGCTTGTGAACCATATGGAACATAAGACTGTTGGAGGGGTATCTGGGCTGTGTAAGGCTGTTGACATTGGATATTCACTACCCCAGATGGACCAACAGGATTAGGAATACCACTAGGATTAGGTTGACTCACTCCAACCATGTGAGGTTGTGATCCACTCACATGGGTTCCACCAGACACGAGAGGAAAGTTGGGATTTTGTCCCCCCAGGCTATGAATGAGGTGATGGTATATTCTGTCCACTTGATGGAGGGACTAAGGAACTTATAGATGTATAAATAGAAACAGTAGTTGCAACGGAATGGAAGGTTTAAACGATGGTATTGGTTGTAACAGAATCATTAGTTGAATTAGAATTGAAGTAACGACAATTTGCACAGGTATCTAAGAGGTCATGCTAAGAATAAATGGACCAGAAGTAGGCATAACATTTGATGACCAAAGAGGATTTTGGTATAAAGAGAAAGCACTGGGAGTTCCTGAAACTAATTAAGTCAAGATTGTATAACCAAGTGGAAGCATAGACCCACTGTTCTCAGGAGTTGGTTGAGATGGAACTCTTCCTACATAAGGAAAGCCTTATGGAGGAAATTCATATTCAGACTCATCATCAACATTAGCAGTGTGTGTAGCGGAAACTTCCGAAGGACCTCTAGGAGAGGTTGGAATCTCACCTTCTGAAGCCATAGGTGGAAACAACTGGCAAGGAGGAATCTGAGACATACAAGAAGATAACTCCAAAGGAACACTCGGTCGATCGTATGGACTATAAGGGCATTGAGGAGATATAACAATTGGATTAAATAATAGATTCAGAGGGTATAAAACAAACCTCTGTGGACTCTCCAGGATTTCTGGATCAGACTCCTGTGATGACGATGAATCTCGAGGTGGAGGACAAGAAGCAAGGGGTTGGATGCTTGGGACAACTCCAAGTTCAAAGCCTTGAGCTTCAAGTGACTGCGGAATTTTAGGATGACCTCCTTGTGAAGACCCTTCAGTATCAGACAACGAAGGGGAGCTGTGAGGTGAACTCAATGGTTCAACCACTCAAGAGTAGAAGGAGAAAAGATGATTCATTGAGGGCTAATTAAAATTAAAATTTACAAGGAATTTACTCAATATGGGGCCAAGAAGCACCTGCATGGGTTTGACATCTTATCGTTCACAATTAATTTTATGACATGAAACAACAAATAAATAAAAATGGGTAATGTTAGGCAGAGGGTTTACCAAGTATCCGTGAACTGTTATATACACCTTAGACGAAATGAAGGACTTAATGTACGACGACCGATCTCCCCGAATGTTGTGTTTGGTGTATCACATTTACAAGGCGTCTGACTCGGTTACCTGTGGCTAAAAGATAACAACCTAGTTGGGTCTCCCAATATATATTCGATGGTATGCGGAGCTCAAGTCCGTGTTAGCGATGTCTAATGCATAACCGTTCGATAAGAGCATCCCTATATACTTATCATACTGAAGTGCTTCTTATATATCCGAAAGTATTGGAGAACCTTCTATATACTTCCATATTGGGACGAGATTTCACCCCCGAGATACACTGCAGGCAGTTAACGACCACTGATATGTTTAAAGATGCTGAAACACATCTCTAGCCTAGACCTCTAGATATTTGCATTAGGTTACAAATTCTCCTTAGGTTAATTGAGGTAAATTTTAAGTTTATCTTCAATTAAGTTCCAGTTTGATGGCTCAACGATGTCACCTGTACCTATTAAAATGCAACTAAATGATAGAAATGAAATCTTTTCATTTGATGAAGGCTAACCTAATGAAGGAAGAGAGTCAACCAAATAATGCATCAATCAAGAAAAACACATTAAAACACAACTCTTTATCTTTTCAATGCTAAAATGAGATCTAATCTTTCACTTTCACAACCAAATGCAATACCAAGATGCAATCCTAAGAGAAACAAAAAACGTTTTCCCTTCACTAAGATGCACTAAATCATTTCCTTTCACTTTGATCCAACAACGAAACAAATGCAATGAGAAAAGGAAAAATGCAATCTTTCCAAAGCATGCCACTGTAATCTATGCTTGACAATGGAACAAAAGCAATTTTCAAAGCATCAGTATGACTCAATAGTAATGAAAATTACCTCACAATCATGAACCAAAAGCAACTTGAGAACAATGTCCTGATGACAGTAAAACTCTTGAATGGAAACAATCAATCTCAAAGAGGCAGATCAAGCAATGAGCGAAGGGTGACCTAGATACCCTAGAAACCCTAGAAAGCACTCAATATTCAAAAACACTTCAACAAAGCTAAGAGAAAAATTATGATCAAACAAGGATGTCAATGAAGACAAATACATTATAGTCACACTGGAAAATCATTGACAAGGGTCAAAAACAATGAAAACAAGAAGAAACCCTAATTTTCTTTTATTCTCTGGGATTAGCGCGCTTGTTAAAGGCAAAAGGGCAATGTAAGTCAAATCAACACGACTGTAAATTTAAAGTCAGCGCTGACAACGGTACTGTAAGAGTAGAAAAACGTTGGGCGAGAAAACTAAGGAAAAAATAAAAAATCTTCAAGGTCAAAGCAAGCTAAACATTCTTAGGCAATAACCAGTGATTGAAAATAACTACAGTGATAGACACAAACCAAGAAATTCATGCTTTGTCAAGTTCATTAGAGAATCTGATTGAAGGAATGGATGGAAAGGGTTATAGCTTCCCCAGCGGAGTCGCCATTTTATTGTCTAGACAAATCCTCTCTGCAGACAGAGATGATCCCTATAGCCTAATGAGTGGGACTGGAAACCTACGTGACAATATACAATGACAATTTCCTAAATTACAAACGAAATTAGAGAAGAGGAAGATGGCCTACCTCATTCTGATGCTATAATGTACTCCTTTGTTGAAGACCTCGAATCACCTACGCCTCAAGCTCAGCTCTACTGCTCACAACATTTGGATACCTGCACAAGGGATCAAAGACACAATAAAGAATACAAGTACAAATATCATATTAGAAAGTAATCCACTTTACAAATCAAGGAGAATTAAGATAAATGATGCATTAACATAAACATTTATGGAAAGTGATCCAACAGTTGTATATATTAATGAAAAAAGGAGGAAGCATACAACCAAGCCTTGATGTCAATAATATCTTCTTGAGTGAATGTCCAAGTCCAAGCTCAAGCTCTCCAAGCACTCCTTCTCCAATCCAAATGAGTAGCATGTAGGCACTATCTCAACATAAGGGTGAAAATAGCGAAAGACCAACCATTTGGGAATGGAAAAAGATGAATATAGGCAGGGAAAGGGAGTTAGGATCTCTCCAAAGATAGGAGAAGGCCCTCATCTCAAGGAGGTAGCTCATAGGGATAAGACCAAAGGGCCAAGTTGAGAGAACTCGACCTCATCCACGCCGAACAACCTCCAGTTCATCGTTCTGGAAGCCTCTAGATCACGAAGATTCTTGTCCTATTTGGGAAAATTGCCTTTTAGGGATCATCGCAGGTATCCAAGCCAAAAGTGCACTGGCATCGCGAGGCTAGTATAATGCAACTAGTGATCAACATGGGTTTCCAATGTCAAGGTCACGATGATGTTAAAATTAGGGTTTTAGAGCCCCTTTTCTCCAGGGAGGGCTCAAGGCATTTTTCATCAGTGTTTTAGGGAGGATCTGAGCTGCCTATCAAGATGGGTGCATGCATGATTGCCAAGTTTCAGGCATTTCAGGGTATGACACAAGGAAGTGTAGGAGGTGTGAAAAAATATTGTATAACGTTCTATAAGCAACAACAATGTTTGGATTTTGTATTCATCAAATGATTACATCATTAGTAAACAATTCTATTATTTTTCCCATTTTTAGAATGACATATATGAAAAATGGAGAGTAGATTGGTAGAGATGTCAAGAACAAGAAGAACATCGTCAATGTACCCATCAAATAACTAAATAGTGCCTGATCCTAAAACATAAAGCTACATAGAGTCTCCAATTGTAATCTATGAAATGCTACAATAAGATATAGAAGGTAATAACTCATGAGAATGAATCATGTGATGAGATGCACCAAAATCAATAATCTAGGAGTTGAAAGGTGCATATAAGGCTCGAGTTAATAAATAATGTTCTTTCTCAATTGAAGAAGGTTTTGGCAATGAAATTTTATGTTGTTGCATGGCTTCATTCAAGGATTTTATTTTTTCCAACATTTAGATTCAACATGTCCATGTATACCACAAATATTGCAAACTTCATCTCTTCTTTATTATCTTCGAGGAAGGCTCATCAAACTTAGTGTTGAAATTGGGTAGCTCGGGAGGTACTCCCACAAGCCCTTGGTGTTAGGATTGTGAGGAGAAAACCCACAAAATGAAGAGTTTATGGGAAATGCAACTAAAATTTGGGGTTTTAACACAAAGAAGTGGGCTTGGAACCCAAGGAAATTAATTCTATATTCTAATTTATTGTTGAGTTTTCAAGTGGGGTCTCTTGAAGTACAAAGGGGGCTCTCAAGACACTTAAACATAAGGTATATATTGAAAGCCAAAGGAGAGGCTAATGACATAAGTGTGAAGGACTTCATTTGTGAAGGAGACAACCCTAGAATGAGTCGTAGCCAAGAGGAGGAGGTTGAATCGAGGATTCTAACCAAGGAAGAGGAGGCCAAGTAGGACAACAAAGTTCTAAGGTCATAAGGAGGTAGATTTAAGAGCTGGAAAGGAGCCATAGACATTGTGGAGGACTATTCTTAGAGGTTCAAGGTAGAAAGGGATGGCCACAACTAAAGTAAGGAATTAGAGGTCTAAATAGAGGCTAGTGTAGGTCTATTGAAACAAGTTTGAGGGTTGACATTACAGCATAGAATAGGCCACAACCACAAGGAGTCTAGTAGCAAGAAAAAGAGAAGTTTTAGGCCTATGTAAGGCCAAAAGACGGTGGTTGAGGAGCTATTGTAGGCTAAACATGATAGATCGCAACCAAGGAGGAAGTTGTCTGAGGTTTGTATAATAGTAAGAAGGTAGAGAAGGAAGGCCACAATCCCAAAGGAGAAGAAAAAGGGCTTGACAAAGCTACAACAAGGGGACCAAGGGATAAAGGAACAACCCAAGGCAAGTAGTTTGTTGTGGATATTGTGCTAAGTTTTCCAGGTGGGTAGCAAGGTTGATTGTGAACCTAAAGAGAATCAACTGAGTAATAGAAGGTGGGTAAGGAGTGACCTGTGTGATACAATAGACAACTAAATGATTTAGTGGAAAATGACAGCTAGTGATTAGGGGTGTATGAGAGATAAAAGGAATTAGCCTCAACCTAGGTATTTTGTATTATATTTAACATTTGTACATGGATTGTAAAGGGCCATGATCCATTGTAGTGTTTCCAGCTAGGGTACTAGACTGGACTCTATATTTAATATCGACCGAGGTGCGTAAGCTTAGAGGCGTGGTCTAAAATATATAGACATAAAGAATTACCGCCCAGGTGATTATGAGGTAGATTGCAAGGCTTCTTTACGGAAGACCGTTATATGCAGCCTATCCTTCACACACCTAGATTACCCTACTGATATATTTGACTACAATGCTGGTTATGAGATGCATCTATCAAGGCAAACTATGAATCTAAGTACTGTGTATGACTGTGGCAACGATTCTAACCTCCTTATAGAGGTATCACTCAGAAAACCTTTGCTTGGTAAACACACACAGCATGCAAGATATTTACACTATTAAACTATATAAAAAGAACATAAATAGACTGTGAAATGAAGCAGAGTTTATGAGCATGCATCTATAAATCACACAGGGACTGAATCCCTTACAAGACTCTCGTTCCAGATCCTAGTGCTGACCATTCAACATAACCATAAACCCTTCATATGCGCACACCATATACATGTAATGAAATTCAAAGGATAAAGGAATCGAAAGCTTATATGACTGCAACCCGTATGCTATGTAAATCAACAGTTATGTAAATCGAAACTATGATGCAACCCATGTGATACATAAATCGAATCCAATACAACGCTGTGCAAACATATAAATCGAATCTAATACAACGCTGTGCAAATATATATGAACTGAAATGTAACAAAACGAAGAGCAGTATACCAAACGAAGAACGTAGGGCCCGTCCGCGCCTAAGGGTATACTGACTACCACCGTTCAGCAATCAACCAATGCAAAAGGGTATACACACGTTGTGACTGTAAATGGTTCTGTGTATTAACAAAAACTCTGTTCTGAGAAAATGTTTCAACGATTGATTAACCTTCAAACATTGAACTAACTGTATTTACACATGCGTACACACAGCCATGTCATCGATACATTGAATGTACATAGTGCTGTTGCCGCGTTTATTACATAGCCTTTTCAAAATGTTTCCATACCATATGTTTCAAAAAGAACAAAAATCAAAATGAAAATAGAACGATGCTGTTGCTGCTTTTATGCGCCAGAGTACCCTGCTTTGACTGAAGTTGACCACATGCATAGGAGGCTCGATTTGGCTGGGTGAGAGGTGTTTGTCCATGCTTGGACATTCTGCTTTTCGCCCATGCCTTTCGTTCTGGCTCATCTGCTGCGCCACATGTCAAACGGTAAGCTCATTACAGGATGTGGGTACTTCCTGTAATCATGTCATCAAAAACCTCTAATTCTGGAACATAAAACCCCTAAATTAATTTCTATGCAATTTAATAACTATAGAACAATTAATAATCAATATTCAAGGATTTTGAGGGATATATGATGAAAATGTATGGAGAAATGATATGTTTTTGGGAAGGAAAAAGGGTCTTAGGATGATACCAACATCCATGGTACGAGAGCCCTATTGTTTTCTTAGTAATAGAATGATAAGGAACATGTTTGTGCCATAAATTATTGTGTACTATATTGATTTCATTGTTGTTATATTCCGTTGTGCAAAGTACTTTAAGGTTGGGCACTACTAGTGCATTTGTGTTCTTAGTTAAGGCATAGACTAGACCTAGGGTGAATGGAAATTCCAACATGGTATAAAAGCTACTTTGAAGGGAAGTTGCATCAGAGTGTTCATAGGGATCAAATCTAAGAGGGAGTTGAGTTGACTTGTTGTTGAAGGAAGGACAACTGGTCAAAAATGGTTTCTGGCTTGGGGTATGTGTTGAGAAATATAGGGGAAACTAGATTAGGTGATTTCTCTTCTTTAATAACTATTTGTGATATATTTTTAATTAACTTGATTAACTTCTTCTTTCACTTGTTTACTATTAGTGTTCTCTTGATCAAACAACTACTAAACCATAAAGAAAAATAAGACAAGAGGACACAAAATATAAGCGATCAACCAGGGCCAAAACCTCTCCAACTAAAAGGAAAACACACAATAATTATTCTCTTCTTATAGACCTTCAATTGACAAATTCCAAGACCTATGACCCTTAACCAAGACCCTCCAAGACCATCCAAGACCAAGTCAAATATTTCATGTTTTCTAGCAACTTCTGCAATTTTGATCCCCAATAGATTCTTGTGCAACTTCAACCTCCCAACAAATTCTTCTACAACTTCGACCTGCCAAAAAAATTGTTTTGCAACTTCAACCTGCCCATCTAAATAAATTGCAACTTTGACCTACCCAACAAAATCTTCTGCAGAAACCCTAGTTCACACGTCTCGCTAGAAGATGGATGAATTTGTTTCCTCTCTCCTTCGCTTGACTTGACTTCTCTTCCTTGACACTTCAACTTGTAAAGGAGACATTTTTTGACCCAAAACTTGGCCCTTGATGATGACTATGATTCGGTACTTGCTGCTACAAAAAGATGCCCTAATCGACTTCTCATGTGTGAGAAAGATAGCCCAAAAAAAGTTCCAAAAATTCAACTTTGTTTTCTCCTTCTTGTCTTCCTCTTCTTTGCACTCTTTTTCTCTTTCTTGATCAAAATTGAAGCAAAGTTAGTGAATCTCCCTAGTGAGGTCAAAGTCTCCCTTATGTATAGGTCTTTTGCTTGGTCGAATTGCACCCATTAGGTCAACTTGTCCACTTGAGTAAGCCGACTTGATTTTTGCATGATGACGAGGTATTGGAGGGTCTTTTGACTCAAATAAATTTTTATTTATAATATGTAACGTGCCCAAATGGGTCTTTCATACAAGACAATGAATCTTTTGACTTGTAGACTCAATGACAAGCCCTTGAAGCTATCAATGGGAGCTTGAACTAAAAATAAATTTCCCTTGAGTATGAAACCCATGACTCAAGAATACCAAGAATATATTTATTTTTCTCTTTTTATTAAATACATAAAATCATGATTGCATATGTCATTATGAAGACCAAACGTAGGTACATATTTCAAAAATATGAGGACCAGTTGGATGGGTTGTCCAACTATATTTTGTGGAAGGAAAGAATCAAGCTAGTTTTGTTGGTGAATGATCTATGGGAATTTGTTGACAAGAAGATCACCCCGCTAACTGACGTGCCTGAGTTGGCTAGGTATAAAAAGTCAGATACAAAGGCCAAGTTGATCATACATAATGGATTCAAGGATAAATTGATACCTCATCTCACTAGGAAGAACACTACATGGGATGTATGGGAGGCTTTGAAAGCCTTGTTTCTAAACAAGAAAAAGAACTGAAAGATGGTCAAAAGGCAATCAAAGGAACTAGGATTGTACCATTCAGGATGGAGTTAGGAGAATTATTGTGAGTCTAGGATGTACTTTGGGTATTTAAGCTTAGGTGCAACATGTTGCCTATCTCAAAAATAAAGGAAAAGGGGTTTGAAGTAATGTAATGGGATAAAAAATGATGCTTAAGCCCAATGGATCTAATTCTAGTTCAAGAGTGGTTCTTGGAGATAAAGAGAATGGTATGTATAGGCTGAAGGGAAATCATATTAACCAAGGAAAGAAGAAGGTTTCTGAGACTCAGAGGGAGTCGAGTTCTAGAGGGATTTCATAGATTTAGAGGGAGAGTTTGCAACCTCAGAGGAGCACATCGTTAGAGGGAAGAAAGGAGACTTCCATAGCTGAGAAGAAGGAGCCACGTAATGGCTTCAAGGCCTACCAGGAAAAGAAGAGGTAAGAGGCTTCTAGTAGAAGGGACACTTCCAAGAAGAGTGTTGTTCTAGTAACAGGTTTTTCTTATGTGATGGATATTGGAGAGTAGTCGTGGAAGGGGATTGTGTTCCAATATTGGAAGAAGAGATACTTCCAAGGGATGGAAGTACCTACCTTTCTAAGAGGGAGTGTTGAAATTGGGTAGCTCAAGAGGTACTCCCACAAGCCCTTGGTGCTAGGCCTGTGAGGAGAAAACCCAAAAAAAGAGAGAGATTGTGGGCAATGCACCAAAAGTTTGGGGCTTTGACCCAAAGGAGTGGGATTGGAATCCAAGGAACGTAATTTTATATTCTAATTTATTATTGAGTGGTAAAGTGGGGCCTCTTGAAGGACAAAGAGGTCTCCCAAGACACTTAAACAAAAGATATATATTGAAATCTAAAGGAGAGGCTAATGGCACAAGTGTCAAGGACTTCATTTGTGAAGGAGATAGCCCTAGAAGACGTAGTAGGCAAGAGAAGGAGGACAAATCAACGAGTCTAACCAAGGAAGAGGAGCCCGAGGATGAAAACAGAGTTGGAGGTCTATCTGAGAGTTGGAAAGGAGTTGTAGACCTTGTGGAGGACTATTCTTGGAGGGTTGAGGTGGAAAAGGATGGCCATGATTGAGGTAGGGCATCCAAGGTTTGAACAAAGGCTGGTGTAGGGGTCTATTGAAGCAATTTTGAGGGTTGTTGTTGGATCCTAGAATAGGCTGTAGTCACAAGGAGTTTGGTCGCAAGCAAAAGAGAAGTTACATGCATGTGTCAGGCCAAAACATGGTGACCAAGGAGCTACTACAGGCTAAATAAGAGAAATCGCAACCAAGAAGTTGGCCAAGGTTTGTACATCAATAAGAATGTAGAGAAGGCAAGTTGCAGTCCAAAAGGAGTGGGCACAGGGCTTGACAAAGCTATAATAAGGGGAATGAGGAATGAAGGAACAACCCAAGGCAAGGAGTTTGTTGTGGAGATAGTGCTAAGTCTGCTAGGTGGGAAACAAGTTTGACTGTGAACCTAAATAGAATTGGTTGAGTAGTAGAAGGTGGGTAAGGAGTGCCTTGTCTGTTACAATCGGAAACTGAAGGGTTTGGCGGCAAAATAAAACTAGTGATCAAGGATAGATGAGGGTTAAAATGACTTAGTGTTAGTGTATCAACCCCTGGTTGAATTTCCATGTAAAAGAAATTAATACCGTGGTCATGGGACACATATTCCAAGATGAATGGTGGTAAAAACATCCTAGTGGGTGTTACTTTCGGTTTATTAATGGCTATGGAAATTGGCAAAGGCATTGTCAAAGGAAAAGAAAAGGAAGGTGAAGGGTCACATGATTGCATGTGAAGGAAATTGAGGGAAAATAGAGGCCTCAATGATAAAAAGGCTTCTAAGGATCAGTTGATAGCCTTTTGACATCTTTTGGGTGGAGCTCTCTTATATTCACTCTCTCTTCTCTCTCTCTCATAATCTTGCACACTTAGAGAATTCTTGGAGCACTTTGGCATACATTGGATTTCGAGAAAGAAGGCATAGGAAAGCAAGAAAGTGCAAGGGAACATGTGTATCAACGAACACAACTGGATTTCCTTACAATTATCAAGTTACATATATGATTCCCTTGCTAGTTTTGTCATGCATGGTACATGTATGTGGTTTCTTGGTTATTATTTGTCATTGGCATGGAGGATTGCCTGGATTGATAATGGTTTTGCCTAGCCTTGGCATTTCCTAGATAGCCATGGCGTTATGGGTTTTCTCTTTTGTTTTCTAGTTGGTGCTTATGTTCCTTATGGTTGTGGGTTGAGTTATTAGTTCATGGAGCCTTGGTTGGACAAACGATCTGGAACCCCTGGAATAACTTGGGTTGAGTTACTAGTCTTGGAGCCCTTGGTTGGACAAACACTTTAGAGCCTTTGGTGGGTTGAGTTACTTGTCGTAGAGCCTTGGTTGGACAAACGCTATGGAGCCCTGCGACAATTGTGGGTTGAGTTACTAGTCTTGGAGCCGGGGTGGAACAAATGCTCTGGAGCCTTGGAAAACTTGGGTAGAGACCGATATGGTGATGGTTAGTGATGTCCGACCGTGAGGTGGAATCACTAGTTGAGGGTTGAGGTGGTTTGGCCTCTGGTTTTGCTTGGTTTATTCCATGAGATCCCAAATTCATGCTTGGAATATGGCACGAGGGTGACTGATTGAAAGAAATATTTTGTTTAGCCCTATCCATGGTTGGGTGGTACGTGGAAGTCCCTAGCTTGGTTGGAATTTTCATATGTTAATAAGAGGTATTTTCTATCGTAATCTATGAACATATGTATTGATTATGATGGTGATATTATGACTAAGTTGTCATGGTTTGTATGTTGGTTATTAATTGGTTAAATGTTGGTTAAATGATGTATATCGTTTATGGCTCTTGACATGTTTGCCGAATATATGAATGGTTGATGAATGCATGAGTTAATAGATGTTATTGCAGCTATTGTGAGAGGGCATTAGACCTTCTTAATGATTCTTAGATAAGTATCACACCCCTATGTTTAATTATGAATTCATGACTTGTAGATTACATGTTCTCAATATGTTTGACAAAATGTCTGTCATGGTTGGGCTTAGTTAGGTCAAGTACTTGATCAAGTTTTGTGTTAGAGGCTTTTTCTTTATGTCATTGTGTTATGGAAAGTTTCATCAAGTTTTGGGCAATGGTATGGAGACTAGCCCTGAAAAAGTGGCTTAGATCTCGTGGTCGTTGGCACAAAACTAGGTAAAAAAGGATTATTGTCGCTCCTTTGCAGGATTATGCATGTGACTGGAGGGTTATAGTCGAATTCAAGCAGTGTTATTCCAATGTATGGGAGTCCTGGTCAGTAAAAAAGAAAGTTACCTCAGGGTTTGGGCACTTAGAGGGGTGGTTTAGCTCCTGGGGGTCCTGTAGATCCTAAGGAAGACAATAAAGTTTTGGTTTGTCGATTCCACTTCCTTAAGGTGATCTAGGAGGTTAAGTAATGTCATAGTAGCTCTTCCTCTCATGTTTACCCTACTAGGCTGGTAAATTTAGGTAAGTGTGGGAGGAGGGTGTTACAGTCAGCCTAGGTATTTTATATTATATTTGGCATATGTACAAGGATTGTAAAGGGCCATAATCCCTGGTATAGGAGCCCTATGATTTTCTCATTAATGGACTGAGAAGGAACATGCTTGGGCCATGAATTCTTGTGTACTATATTGATTTCATTGTTTTTATATTCCACTATGCAATTTACTTTAAGGTTGGGCACTACTAGTGTGTTTATGTTCTTAGCTAAGGCATAGATGAGACGTAGGGTGCGTGGAAATTCCAACACTTGGAAGATTGAGCAACAAACTTTGTTTTCTGTTAAGGTTTGGAGGGAGACTCATTGGCTTGAACAAAATCTTTCTTTTATTTCTATCGAGTTTTGTGATTACCATTGGAGGCTTGAGCCATAAGATCTTGATTCTTATAGCCAGAAAGAAGTTGTATAAGTTTAGATTTTTCTCTAGTAAGACACATAAAATATCAAATGAGGGTATTTTAAACTCATCTCCTAGTGCAACCATAGTAGAATAAAATGTAAAAGAAAATACATGAAAAGGACCTTGTAGCTTGGATAAAATCAAGAAAATGTGCTCTTCATCTTTTTAAAGTTTTCCGTATCCATTCTATTGATCCATTAGTGATCTAAATTTGGCAAGGTAGTCTTCAATGGAAGCATGCTCATTAGGGACAAGTGGTAACAATTCTGCTTCTAACTGTAGGGCTCAAAATTTGTTGACTTTACCAAATAAGGAAGCGAGCTTGTCCAAACTTGCTTTTGGACTTTCACATTCAATGATAGGAAATAGTAAGCTACTTGAAATGTGCAAGGCAATAAAATCCATGGCTTCATCTATTTTTTTAATAGGTAAATCCCTTGTTCTCCTTAGTAAACATTAGTTGAGTCTCACTTAACATCTGCCAAAGCCCTTTAAATTAGAGCAATGGTTGCATTTAAGTTTATAAGTGTGATAATTATAGGGAATTAGGAGCTCAATAGTCCCTCCCATAATTAAAAAATAAATAAATAAATAAAAATAAAAATAACTTGATGTAAATTTAGCTCATGCTAAATTTGTTGATATAACTTCAAACTTAAAATTATACAAGACTTAAATTTTTGAAATAATTTTAGTTACTTTTATGTAAGCATTGATATGAAATAATTTCCATTTACTTCGGACATTGGAAACGAATTTTTTTGGAGGATGAGATATCGACATTCTGTAATTAACCAACAATCACATAGTGTGGCAATGAATTCCTTGAGAAATTGGCAATGATTTCGTTGAGAATTAATGTTGTGTAATTATGTGGTAGTAAATTTATTTAAAGACTGGTGTAAATACATTGGTACAAATAATTGTAAGTTAGTTGAATTTAATTAGAAATACTATGGAATGGGATGGAAAAGGAGGTAAATCAATTATTTGTTTGGCCTTACTCTTCTTGTAATATTCTCTGAATTTGGAATTGACATAAAAAATGACTAGAAGTCATACTATCATTATTTCGACACTACCAGGTCCACGACAGAGTAAATTGAACCAAGTAGTATACAATAGTCTCTCGCGGTTGTTATAGTAGAAATAAGTTCAAATGTAATTGTAACAAGCATATAACATCAATTGCTTGTACATTGGGCGTTATTTATTTAATTCATAAATAGTATACATTGAGAATTAAATATGAATTTACATTTAAACGAATATATATATATATATATTTTAAATTATATGAATATAAATAATAAATTAATTAAGTTAAGTTATATATATGTATTAAAATTATATTTTTTTAATATATAATGTGAATAATAGATGAAATAATATAAGTTTTAAGAATATTATTCATTTATATATTTTTAATAGGGAAAAACGTTTTTTTAAACTTTAAAAAATAGTGCATAATTTTTAGAAGAATTATTAATCGTAATAAAACTCTGAGTACTAAAATTTTAAAAGTAATAAATTGAATCTTATAACTAATAACAAATAATTACTATTTACATATTATTTAATAATAATAATAATAATAATAATTTTTCCAACTTAATTATATTGTTTATTTATTTCTAATTTTTAAAATTTCATTTAAAACTGAATTTGATTGGTTAATTTTGCCAATCTATTCTCATGTGATTAATAATTGGTTAAACAATACAACACAATGCCTTTTTCCAAAGAAAAGGTTGTTATTTCAACATATCTAAAATATTGTCATTGTGAAACATGGAGGGTGTTGGGACACTAAATCAAGTAGTATTCTTCATTTTAAATTTAAATCATATTTATAATTATTTATATTTATTTTGTTTCTTTCATGAAAATCAATGTGCATCTTATATTAGAAGTTAAGACTAATATTATTATAAAAAATCAAATTTAAATCATTGCTAAATCATGTATGTCCCTCATAAATACATTTACCGAGTTTCTTATAATGTGGCTATTATGTTTTTTTTTTTTTTTTCAACACATTATCTTTTTTTTCTTTCTTATAATGTGGCCATTAAATGGTTTATTCCATCTCATTCATCACATTTTACAAATAAGCAAAAATACAATCGAAAAATAAAAATAATGGGAACTATCATATTTCAATACCAAATGAGAGATGAGGCATTCAAGCCATTGGATATAAATTTTAAATTTTGAGGCATTGCTTTGCTCCCAAATCATGATTAATCTCCATACCCGTCACAACCAACAAACTAAAACTCAATCACCCTCTTACACATCAACTTTATCATTGTTCGACACTTCTCTGACACTTATGGCAATGAGGAATCATTTTCTTTGGTGGTGAGATAACTCTAAATAGCTAAGGTCTCGATGCCCTCACTCTGGTGTTGAACTCATAAATCAATGTTGATCTTTAGGCAACTACAAGAATTCAAGGATGTTGCACTAAGAGTTCGAACACAGATCAAATCAATTTTATTAAGGGGAATGCAACCAATTAATTTTTGGTGTTACACCACTCTGAAGATAATCAGGGCACCCGCTTTCTTGTTAGGAAGCCTTTGGATGAATTTGAAGTTTCAAATCTACTTGAAGAGGAGGATCATTAGTAGACGCAAAGGAGGTCATACATATGAATAATAGTTACAGAGGAGGTAATTGGGATGAATACGAGGTGAAATAAGGGAGAAGAAGGCAACACTTATCCTTTAAGAGGCCAAACACATTTTTTTCTCCCAAAAGAAAAAACAACAGTTCATATAATAATATAATCTGTTACAAATACAGAGTGAACATAAACCATAATATCTGCAAATATCAGGGATCGTCAGTGATTGCAAATTAGACATTTGCAATAGAAAAAATAGAGCACTCCTGCTGCAAAATCAGGGGAGCAACCCGTATAGCCCGAAATGACCAATATTCAGAAAGAAAAGGACAAAAACACCTCTTTTTTCAAAAGAAAAAAATCTAGGCTTTTGTATTCATGTAAAAGACCAGTACATGTATCAATATATATACTAAAATAACCAGAGACATACAACAACAGAAAACAGTCCTGTCAGGTAATGATTCACCATCCAGTAACCCTTGTGTAGTAGTCAGAGCTATCCAAAATAGATAACTTTTTTTCGAAATATACCAGCTTACCAAAGTCCATGGACACACAGTGCAGAATATATAAAATATAAAAAAACATCATAAGAAAGATCCAATATTATGGCAAGTGAATCTTGCCAACTTCTCTGAGATGTCGGTGCACATATAAAGTATAATGAATTCTTCCAAACTGATCCAATAGTCCAGATTTTGATAGTTTGTCCACTTCCTTATTGTTTTCCTTGAGTATGTGTGAGATGGAGAATGATGTGAGAGATGCCAGTAAATGTCTTACCCTATTGGTCCAACCTGCAAGTAAAGGGGGATCAAAATTAGTATGGCCAAGTATCCCATCGATGATGGCTTTGGAGTCTCCATAAATGTTGGTGATGTCTAGCTGTTTCTCTGCTGCGAACCAAAGTAAACCCCAGAGCGCTATGATTTCAGCTTTGGCATTTATTCCAGGGCCCCCATTCCAGTGCAAGTGGTATAATGTGCAGTTGTTTGGTTCGAGGACCGCTCCACAACTACACATTCCCCTTTGTGAAGCACCATCAAACTATAGAAAATCATTTAGATTCACAAGCTCATGCAATTTACTAAAGCAAAAGACAAGAATCTACTTCTACTTTCAAACAACGGAAGCCAATAGAACGATGAAAAAAATATGAACAAGAAGAAGATAAATCTATGGCACATAACACAAGATGTATCTAGGGAAAGCCATTGCTAAAAACCCTACTATCTGTATTGCATATATAAGAAATATGAGTGAATATACAAAGCTTGTTCTCACTAGAACAATTCCGCACAAGTATGCTCAACTCTCTCAGCTCACAAACTAGCTCAAGCCAAATCCTTAGCTTATTCAATAGCTCTCTAAGCCCCTAATCTCTTGTGTAATTCCTAGGATGAATAACTTGTATTTAAAGGAATTCATGCTTCCAAAACTGTGCAATCCAAACGCAAGTTCTTCTCTGATTGCATGCATGATCTATACAAATTAGTAAATCACACAACTGATAGTACATTGTCCTTGCACTCTAGTCTCATCTGGCTCTTTCTCAGAATCAAAATGCATGAGTTTCTGATGAGGGAATCTTCAGTTAAATAGAGTGACACTTGTGGATGCCCTAGTGCACCAACTGCTATTGACTCTCTATTAGTTACTCAAATAGTTTGGAACTAATTTAACTTAACATAACTCAGTAAATTGAGTGATCTAATTACAACTCACAATTAAACTCATCCTGGGCCCCTAAAACTTAGGGAGAACATATACATGACTTCAAAAAGGCTTCCAACTCGAAATCTCTAAGCTAATTAAGTTAATTAAACTTAATTAACTATTTACAAGTTGTTATGAGAATAGAATTCGATTTTAATTCTCAGTTTAATTCAAGGACAAATTAAATTGGAATTTCTTGTTGCCATTTCTCAACACTCCCTCTCAACAAGAAAGGGATTATTAGCTACCCCAATCCTATCTTTGTGAAACTCGAATTTACACCTTGTAATGCCTTTGTCAAAATGTCAGCATCTTGCTCCTTCGTGGGAATGTACTCTAACAACATATTCCACCTCAATACATAATCTCTGAGATGATGATATCAAATATCAATATGCTTGGACCGATCATGAAAAACTGGATTTTCAGAGAGTTTGAGATAACTTTGATTATCGCAGTACATCATAGTTGGATCCATCTGCTGACCAAATAGACCAACCAGGATCTTCCTCATCCAGATGGCCTCACATGCTGCCTGACTCGAAACCATGTACTATGCCTCTGCCGAACTGAGTGCCACCAATCTTTGTTTCCCGCTGTACCAAGAAACTGTTGCTGACCCAATACTGAAGATCCCTCCTTATGTGATCTTCTGGTTGGATGGACTCCCTGCCCAATTTGCATCAGTGAAGCCTTGAAGCATCACTCCCTTTGTCCGTCTATACCATAATGTTTACTGAGAAGTTCCCTTGAGGTATCTCAACACATGCTTTGACGCCTTCCAATATAGCTTGGTAGGCCTAACCATCGCTTGACTAAGTTGGTTAAATACATAACACATATCCTATCATGTGTTCACCAAGTACATGAGTGAACCCACAAGCTTCCTATAAATGATAGCTTCCACTACTTCCCCTAAAGTAGCATCCTCCTTCCTCCAGTTACCTGCTAGAGGAGTCTCCATGGGTTTGTTGTTCTCCATGCGGAATCTCTCGAGTATATCATTGGAATACTTGCACTGAGACACAAACAACTCCCCATCTCCCTCCCATACCTCCATGCCAAGAAAGTAGTGCATGAGCCCCATGTCCTTCATCTCAAGCTCTCTTGCAAGGTTCTCCCTGCAATATTTGATCAGATGATCATCACCTGTCAGTATGAGATCATCAACATAAAGTACAATGATCAATAGTTTACCTTCCACCACTATGTGGTACAAGTTTGCATCCGCTTCACTCTTCGTGAAGCCCAACCCAGTGAAGTAGCTATATATCCTGATGTACCAAGCATGGGGTACTTGCTTCAGCCCATACAACGCTCTCTTGAGCTGACACACATGCGACTCACGGTCGAAGGTCTCAAAACCTTAAGGATGCTCTATGTACACCTCTTCCTCAATCATGCCATTAATGAAGGTTGTATTCACATCCATTTGATGTATATTCCAACCCATTTGCACTGATAGTGCCAATATAGATCTGATCGACAAGTACCTTGCAACAAGAGCAAAGGTCTCATCACAGTCAATCCTCTCTACCCGTGAAAAGCCATAGGCCACAAATCTAGCCTTATGCTTCTCCACACTACCATTTGTAGCTTGCTTTACCTTGTAAAGCCAATGGGATCTCACCACTGACTTGTCCTTTGGTCTGGGGACCACATCCCAAACATTTTTACGAACTATGGAGTCATACTCCTCCACTTTGGCATCAACCCAAACTGGATGCTGCAGTGCTTCCTTAAAGGAATATGGCTCTGTCACAACACATTTTCCCATAAGATCCATGTATCTAGTGTACCTCTCAGGTGACCTCCTCTGCCTGCGCTGAGAAGTGGGTGCTCCCACATTCTCCCGTGCATCATCCAACAATCTGTCAGCCTCTCTGGTGCGCTTTCTTCCCTCTCTAGAAGACTCTACCTGAGTGAATGTCTCCACTCCTGGATCCTTTGCATGTGGTTGCTCCACATCAATCTGAGGCTCCTCAACCTTAGGAACTAAAATATTCTCATCCGCATGTAGCTCAAGCTCCCTCTCAAGGTAAAATCGCATGGCCTTCTCCTCATTGAATCTGACATCCTTGCCACATCCTTGCGAACCACTGTCATCTTGCTGGTTGGTAAGTACACCCGATAGTTGTGAGGTGTATTAGTGTACCCCATAAATATCCCCAACTCTGCTTTCAGCTCAGGCTTCTTCCATGCATATTTGGTCACATGGAAATATATCGATGACCCAAAAATCCTGAAGTGACCAGCATCTGGCCTCTTACCAGAATAAGCCTCCTCTGGTGTCTTCATCTCAAGTATTCGATGTGGGCTACGGTTCCGAACATAAAATTCTGTGTTGCATGCCTTAGCCCACAAGTGTAGTGGTAGGCCCTGATCATGCAACATTGCTCTCATTGCCCCTACTATGCTTATGTTCTTCCTCTCGGCCACCCCATTCTGCTGAGGGTTATGGGGTGCCGTCAACTCCCATTTAATCCCTTCCACTACACAAAAGTTCTTAAACTTGTTTGAGACATACTCACCACCATTATCACTCCATAGAGCTTTAACCTTCTTGCCCGACTCTTTCTCCACCAATGATTTAAACTCACAAAACTTTGTGAAAGTTTGACCTTTTTTCTGCATGAAAAATATCCATCATTTTCGAGAAAATTCATCAAAAATATAAAATAATACTTGTGTTTGGTCGTGGATGCTCTCGAGAATGGTCCACACACATCTGAATGGACTCACTCTAATATAGCCTATGCTTGACTATCTCTGTCGTGAAAGGAAGACTTGGTGTATTTTCCCAAAGTACACCCCTTGTATGTATCAACTTGCTCAAGCGTACCTTTGGGAAGATCAGTAGAGATATGCTGCAATATCATCAAAGCCCCATGATGCAAGTGGCCCAATCGCCTGTGCCACAACTCGCCAATGTCTTGGCTCTGCACCCTTTCTGCTTTTGTGCTCAAAGAAGCACACTCCTATACCTCCAGCTTATAGATATTCTTCACCCGAATCCCTATCTTCTATACTTGACCAGTGGCTATGTGTCTAAGGAATACCTTTCCTTTCAAGAAGATCACATCATAGCCTCTATCCTCAAGCATGGCGATGGATACCAAGTTCTTCTTTAGCCTGGGCACATACATAACATTCTTCAAGGTGAGTGGAGCCCCATGCTTCCTTTGAAAAGTAATCGTGCCCAATCCAGTAACACTATACTTGTCGTCGTCACCCATCTCGATACACATCTGGAAATCTTTCTCCTCTAGGTCACTGAATAACTTTTTGTTTCCATTCATGTGGAATGAAGCTCCATTGTCTAAGTACCATACAATTCCCATCATTTATAACACCATGCATGCAATGAGGGAAAAGTCCAATTCGAATTGGGAGGCCAAAGCTTTACCCGTCGCTCCTCCTGAGGACTTCTTCTTGGACTTCTTGAGTGGACAATTTGTAGCAAAATGGCCTAGCTTATGACAATGAAAGCACTTAACTTTCTTCATGTCTTTCTTCTTACCTCCATGATAGGAATTCGATTTGGAATGGGAAGATTTCTCTTTCCCCTTCTTCGCCTTAATCTCTAAGGCAAAATTCTCTTCATCATCAGTATTTGATGAAGAGCCATTCCTGGTGTTCCTTCTGATCTACTCCTTCATCAAATTCGACCACAGTCGTTCCCAATCAGGTAGCTTCTCCTGACCATTGACAGAGTCTTTATAACTATGCCAACTCTTTGGGAGTCCTAGAAGAGCAACACTCACCATATCATCCTTGGAAACCGTGATTCCAACACTTCTAAGTTCATCACGACACTATGTGAACTTGATCAAGTATTTTGGAATCGTCTCACCTTTCTCCATTTTGATTTTTTGAAGTTTGTCCTTCAATGCCAATTTCCTTTGGTCACTATTATTCTGATACAAGTTCATCAATGTTTTCCACATAGCATACAAAGTTTCCTTACCATGGAGATTCGAGACAATGTGGTCTCGAACTCCCTCAAGGATTATCCGCCTCGCCTTCGCCACACACTTCTTCCATTCAGCCAAATTCTGTGCATCCGATGCTGTTGGCTTAAGAATTTCTTGATCAACAAATTCCTTCAAGCCATTATCCTCTAGCACAACCTCCATTCTATCCCTCCAGGCTATAAAATTCGAGTTTCCTTCCAAGGCATACTCAAGCCGAAAACCGTAGAACGCCATCTGCCAATCTTGACGTATGTATTGGAAATTCAAATTTCATCTTAACCCAAAACTTAAAACTTCTAAATCTCCTCTACTATACTATTCTCAACTCTGATACCATGTAGAAAATCTTGTAGATTCACAAGCTCATGCAATTTACTAAAGCACAAGACAAGAATATACTTCTACTTTCAAACAACAGAAGCCAATAGATCAAGGAAAAATAATATGAACAAGAAGAAGATAAATCAATGGCACATAAAGCAAGATGTATCTAGGGAAAACCACTCCTCAAAACCCCGTTAACTGTATTGCATATATCAGAAATATGAGCGAAGATACAAAGCTTGTTCTCACTAGAAAAATTCCGCACAAGTATGCTCAAATCTCTTAGCTCACAAGCTAGCTCAAGCCAAATCCTTAGCTTATTCAACATCTCTCCAAGCCCCTAATCTCTTTCGTAATTCCTAGGATGAATAGCCTGTATTTAAAGGGATTTCATGCTTCCAAAACTGTGCAATCCAAACATAGGTTCTTCTCTGATTGCATGCATGATCTATACAACTCAGTAAATCACACAACTGATAGTACATTGTCCCTGCACTCTAGTCTCAATAGGGTCTTTCTTCGAATCGACATGCATGAGTTTCTGAATCAGGGAATCTTCAGTTAACTAGAGTGACACTTGTGGATGCACTAGTGCACCAACTGACTGTTAACTCTCTATTAGTTCCTCAAACAGTTTGGAACTAATTTAACTGAACATAACTTAGTAAACTGAGTGATCTAATTACAACACACAATTAAACTCATCCTGGACCCCTAAAACTTAGGGAGAACATATACATGACTTCAAAAAGACTTCCAAATCGAAATTACTAAGATAATTAAACTTAATTAACTATTTACAAGTTGCTATGAGAATAGAATTCGATTTTAATTCTCAGTTAAATTCAAGGACAAATTAAACTAGAATTTCTTGTTGCCATTTCTCAACACAAACCAACCTGCAGGCAAGTTAGTCAGAGGGGGGTTCTCAATTTCACTTTACACTGATTTACTTCATAGTCCATGGAAGTGTCCTTCGACCATGTTATGGATTTGTATAAAATACTATTGTAATTGATGGGAAGTCCATCAAAGATGTAACGGTTCCTTGCATTCCATATCTCCCACACAATGTATATTGGCATTGCTATTCCATGATTGTTACATTCAGACCAATGGAACATCATTCGTTCAATGTTTGGGTATAAACCACAGATAAATCCATATGATGTGCAATGTTCTTCCATACTTGGGTAGTAGAGGGGCAGGATAAAAATGTGCTCAGCCGATTTAGAGTAGTCTCTATAGAAGGAGAAAATTCTCGGACCATGAAATCCTCTTTTGAGTAGATTGTCCCAGGTCAATACTTTGTTTATCCAAACAAGCCAGGCAAACGTAATTAATTTGATGGGTGTTTTTAATTTCCATATCTTGTTGAACCAAGAGGTCCGCCGAAGATTATATCTCATAGAAACATAAAATCTGTATGTTTCGACGACAATGGGCATATGGTTGTGCATTTTCCCACCCCAAGTGATGTGGTCACCTTCAGAATTGTAGATGAGACCGGATTTGTTGAGTGTCGAAGTGAAATTCTGCCATTTGATTGTGTGGAGTCCATAGTCCCATTTCAGAGGCATCCTTCCATATAGGAATTTTTTTTTGATAGTGCCTTATGGATTGATCGAGAAATAAATTTGCAATCTTGTCAATGATGTATGAAAAAAAAACCTCAAGCATAGGGGAAGGCCTAGAGCCAACAATAAAATCCTGAGCCAAGCATTCAAAGTGGATCAATCCAGGTAGGGAAACTAAGCCACGATGGCGTTAGTGAAGTTACAATTAGGCACATATTGACTAATAATAGAAATACACTAAGTTTAGGTCCCATTTAGCTAAGCAATTTTTTATTCTCTTGACAACGCTAAATTCAGGACCCCTTCGACTGAGAAATTTTTGTTTCTCTTGATGGCAATAGGTTTCCATAGGGAAGCGTTCTACTATAAACCATCCTGAAGGTTCTCTGACCGGTGAGATTTGCAGGGTTGAAATTGTGAGTGGTAGCCTTGATCTTTTTTCTGCTGAACCACATTGTACCCATCTTTGGTCTAGCAGTTTCCCTCAAAAGGTTTTTGTTCCTATTTTTGAACTACTTGTGTCCAACTCTGCGGTTCCTCTTTTCCCACGAATGCATACTCTTAGAAGCCAAATTATAAGTGCATCTCCTGCAAAAGTTGATATTAAGACCATATGACTGTCATCTTTATTTTTGGGTGGGTGTATAACCAATGTGAATACACAAGAAGCAGTAATTGGTTTCTTCGGCCTCATTTTACTCACCATGACAACTTATTGGTTTTTCCATATTTCCCTTTCTCCCACATTTTATTTCATTTTTAAAATTTCCCGTGTGAATTACTGAGTTTTAAATATCTTATCCACCACCTCGATTTATATTAACTACAAATGCAGTGTTGCCTGTGGAAGTAGAATTCAGAGAGATTGAGTAGTTGAAAAGTGAATGATCATGGATGAACATACATGCAAATGGCACCATGCAGTAAGTCAAATGGTATGGACATAGAGCAGGCACTAAGCCAATTATTGGCTTAGTGTTCGGGATATAATATTCCTTGTAACCACTTTGTATTATGAACGATGATGTATGGATAGGAAGTGGACATGATTATGTATGGATAGGAAGTGGACACGATTTACATTAGACATGATGTACATTAGAGATAGGGTCGCAATAAAATTTGGACACTATAGGAAATGGTGGTCATACAATTGTATGATGATTGGATGGCTAACATTTGCAAATTAAATGGTAAGGGAGTTGCACCATTAAATTAAATTGCAGAGGTTTCTAAATTAAATTATATGAACTATAAATTGAATGAATTGTATTGTGACTACAAAATCAATGACATAGGAGTTTTTGTAATTGAATTTTTAATTATTTATTTTCGTTAAATTTTAGCTTTTTCAAATTGCAATAAACTAAAAAAATAATAATTACTTTTTCCTTTTTCTTCTAAATTTGTAGTGGAATGGATATTTCTTCAATTGAATTTTGACTTGAAATGGTAAAAATCCAAGATATGGCCAACAATCAATATTGAATATACTTTAATTTTTTTTCAATGTGGCTAAAAGTCTTAGACAAAGTTTGGAAAAATAGGGTCAAAGGTCAAGATCAAAAAACAAATCCCTGATACTAAATGTGAAAGTCAAATATGGCTCACAAGTTAAATAACCAAAAGACTTGGAATATAAAGCAATCCATTAAGGATAATATGTTGAATAATGTATGAAAAATTGATATGGTTCGGTTACAAATGTGGGCTCTGTATAAATACTAGGCAAGATGATCTTTCATGAATAGTCATGTCTCAACTAACAAATATGTATTCCCTTTCATAATAATTTGTTGAATTTATTATTATTATTATTTATTGATATATTTATGTTCATAACATTGTAAACATATTTCTTGATCTCATGATAATTTAGCTTGGCTTCTTCCAATCCAATGCTCATGTAGGAAAAAGGAACTCATCACCCTCACTATTTTTTATGTTTTATGGTAACAACTTTGAGTGGTTAGATACAAAAATTTAGAGATCGATGTCTCTACTATCAACAAGACTACTAAAGGGGGGGAAAAATGATAGCATTTGATTTATGAAAAACTTTCGTTTCTAAGTGTGTCCAAAAGAACTAAGCATATTTCTTGACCATGTTATTAAAGGGTTTCATAATTTTAGAAAATATAAACTAAATTTCCAAATAAAATTATTTTTCCAAGGAACGATTAAGTGGATTTCATTATGGCTAAATGGGGAAATTGATATATAGATATTACTCTTTTTGGATCCACTTGGATTCCATTTTTTGTGATAATGTTCGCTAAAGGTTCCCCTTGAGTAAGAAGAAATGCACTTTTACTTGGGGCTTAGGAAATTCCCATGATCAAGGCATTGATTAAAAGGTAAGGTGCTAGATGTGATCAACTTTATCCTTTAAAATGACAATGATATAATCCTTATGGATTATCATCATGAAAAGATATGCCCATGGGTTGATTGAATATGACACCAATGTTATTCAACCCAAAAGGCATCTTTAATAAGCTTGAGTGCCCCACTTTATTCCAAATGCAATCTTCAAATGATATTTGGTTGGGACCAAGACTTAGTTATATCCAAATAATCCATCGAATAAACCCATCGTCTTTAAACCAATAACCAACTTTAACCAATTTTAACCAACTTTAGAGTTTGGTCCCTGGATGGGAGAGGGTATTCTATTTCTTAAAATCTTTATTAAGGTTTAATATATTCATGCATATTCGTATTTCTTTGCTTTCCTTATGGACCAAAACCAAGTTAGCTCCCCATATACAATTCCTTACCATATTAATGTTTGAAGCACCCAAAATTATCTTCAATTATTTTGGATGAGGGGTTTTAAAAAGGGATGGATATGTATTTACTTCTACAAAATAGGTTTCTTTTCTATCTTCAAAGGAATGGTATGTTGAATTATGCTTGGATCATATACCTTTAACCCATTTCATGTCCATGCAAATATACTTATGAATTATTTGAACTATTGGATAGAATGTTATTCTTCTTTATTTGTGTAGCATTTTCAAGGTTAACTTGTTTAGAGGTTTTGATTTCTTCCCAATTTAATTGATTCATAGCTTACTAAGGAGGTAGATGTTTTTATATTAATAGGTTTATGATTTTTTTTAGCAGATTGAAGAAATTTCAAGGTTATTTTCTTTCTTTGGAATCACATTCAAATGCAATTGAGTATCCTTGTCATTATAACCAGTGATACAATTTATGTGTTCCTCATCATCCATATAACATCTCTAATTTTATAATATTACTAAGGAAGAAAATGAATTTTGGGGCATCTTCAAACACCTACAATTTTTCAACATTATTAAGTACATAAGACTTGAACACCATCTCAATTGAAAATTTTCCTATTGGAAGACGTTTTGAATTAACTTAGCATTAAATATTCATAACATAAAGCTTGCGTATATGAGGATATAATATACTATCTCCTATAAAAAATAAAGAAAGAAAAAAATCCTTAAAATCAAATAACAAGATAGAAAGGAATGACAAGAGATTTATAGTGGTAAAACCCTAGGGTGAAGGAAGTGATATGACCCCCTTAGGGTACCCAAGGAGGCATATATGGGTTAAATGCATATGATATGACCCCGGGGGGGTATATAAAGGGATTAAATTTACATGTAATGTGTAAAAGCATATGTAATAGAATTGGTCTAATAATAAATGGCCCACATGTGCAATGTGTGAATGGGTATATAGAGAAACCATGCTACATCAATTGAGGACATATGATTTGGATGTATGCATGCATTTGGGTATTTGGAGGAGGTTTTCCTACTATATAAGAAATTATTGTGTAACTCATCTTTCTTACCTATATTGGAGTTGTGCTTCATGCTTACATTGTTGTACATGGTGTGTTCGTATAGATTCTTATGATATTTTAAGGATTCAATCCATAACATTTGGTGTTATAGATATCATCTTAGAGTCTTTCTCCTTCAATTGATTTATCTTGGAAATTTTGCTATAAATTTTTTGTGAGAAGTTTCAGCTAGTGAAAATTCGATAAAATTTTAGAGTGATATTTGAAGGTGCATGTGGTCAAAATTTCATTTTCTAGTCCATTATGCTTTCAGAGATGTAGTTTATGGAAGTTAGGCTTTACTACTAGTCATAAAATCGGTTTCAAGTGAGTCATTTTGATATTTTCGATGTAATGATTTGGTAGAGAAGTTTCAAAATGTGAAATGTTTATGATACTAACAAGACATATCAAACTAATTTTCATAAAAAATCAAATTTTAATCACTATCATTTCTTAGTTGTAGCTTATGGAAGTTAGGGTTGTTGAATAGTCTCGAAATTAATTTGAAATGGGTTAGTTAGAAATTTTCTCTATAACTATTTTGTGTGAAGTTTCAACCTATTAAACTTTCAATGCTATGAAGTGGATTAGTGAATTACTTGTGATAATTTTTTCAATATTTGGTTTGATATAATTTTAGAGCTTCAACCTATGAAAATTAAGGTTTTTAACAAGCCCTAAAACCAATATCAAATAGGCATTCTTGATACAACTATTATTTCACAATATAGAAGGGTCCAAATTGAGTGCAATTAGTTTTGTTGGAAAGAAGAAATACCAATATTTTTTTATTATAAAAAATTCAAAATCCTATCATAAAAATTGGGTTTGTGGCATTGCATACAATGCTCTTTAAAAAGGTTCAAAACCAACAAGTTTTGGAAAGTTACCATAATTTTCACTTAGCACATCAAATTTTGGTAAAACTAATGGAATTGTAGAGAAGACATATTAGACTACTACAAGATGAAATTTTAGACTAAGAATGGATGAAATTGTAGAGATACATTAGATGAAAGGATATATTATAGAATAGGGTTTTAAAAGGTATGTTAACTTAAAATTATCATAACTTTTGATTAGGGTATTTGATTGAGGTGATTCAAAATATGTTAGAAAGATAAAAACATGGAAGAATATACATGGAAAATGATAATAACTATTTGAGATCATTATTGTTAATTTATTGAAGTTATAAGTTGAGGGTTTGGGTTAGACATCAATTAAAAATTAGTAGCAATATTTAAATTTAGTGGAGATTAAGACAAATCTGTCAATATTAAGAAATGGTTGATGATGGTAAAGTAATATAATATGAGTATCTTTATGCCAAGTTTATATTTTTTTGGTGGAACTTATAAGTGGTGGAAATATTTGATGAAGAGACTAGGTTATACATCAAATGGGAAAAATTTGAAGATCTCTCAAATAAATGGATTAGATATACAAAAACAGAGGCAATGTATACAATTCAAGATAAGTTAAAAGAAGAGAAAGAAGAAATCAAGAAGAAATGTGATAATCTCTCTAAGATACAAAACCTTAATGAAACACTCATTAAATAGATTCAACAATTAATATAGGGAAATAGTAGCAAAGGGAAGTGGGAAAATGATGAGACAAGGGAAGAATTGAAAAAGAAAGATGAATAATTATGTAGATTTTGAAACCATAATAAAATACTACTAGATGAGGTTAAGAGATTGAAAGAAGTAAAGTAGCATTGTTAAAATCAAGAAAATTCAAGGATATTAGATGAAGAAACTATAAAAAAAACTTGAAGAGGAAATTTGCAAGAAAGTTGAGGAATCCCTAAATATCAATGAGGTAAAATCATAAATAAAATCCAAGACTGAAGAAGGACATCAAAATTTTATAGATGGTTCAGATTGTAGCTTTAAAAGGAAAAAGAAGACTAGATTCAAGAAGTTTACCAAAATATTATTGAAGAAGTTGAATTCCATCTAGAGGATGTACATGTTAAATATGATCATATTATCTCCAAAGTTAGAGTAATAAAAAAAAAATCAAAGAGTATAGAGGAAGCATGTATATGTAAACATAATTGCAACAACTAGAATTGAAGTGACTTACCTTTGTTTTGACATTGCTTGATCATGTTTGTGATTTCAAATGTCATTTTTAACACGATCATCCTTTGCATGAAGTTACACCTATAATGAATGTCCTATGTAGGTGTATTATATGATTGAATTTGTTGTGTATGTTGTATAGATATACTCCTATAGTATTCTTTAGCTTGCATTCTTGGAATGGTAGTCCCTTGTAGTAGCATGTCTATCTTATAATTTCTTTGGGACTTCGCTTCTATGGTAGCATCTCTCCTAGTAAACCAAATATGGAGTCTCTTCCAGGAGCTTATAGATTTTATATCTTGTAGTATTTTGTAGACAGTCTTTTGTTATAGATTATAAGTTGTCTCATGTAATATCACGTAGGTGGATTTCTTTATAGGAGCCTATAAGTCATATCTCTTATTAGTATTCTATACGTGGAGGTTTTTTTGTAGGATCCTATTCAGATTGTAGCTTTAAAAGGAAAAAGAAGACTAGATTCAAGAAGTTTACCAAAATATTATTGAAGAAGTTGAACTCCATCTAGAGGATGTACATGTTAAATATGATCATATTATCTCCAAAGTTAGAGTAATAAAAAAGCAATCAAAGGGTATAGAGGAAGCATGTATATGTAAACATAATTGCAACAACTAGAATTGAAGTGACTTACCTTTGTTTTGATATTGCTTGATCATGTTTGTGATTTCAAATGTCATTTTTAACACGATCATCCTTTGCATGAAGTTACACCTATAATGCATGTCCTATGTAGGTGTATTATATGATTGAATTTGTTGTGTATGTTGTATAGATATACTCCTATAGTCTTCTTTAGCTTGCATTCTTGGAATGGTAGTCCCTTGTAGTAGCATGTCTATCTTATAATTTCTTTGGGATTTCGCTTCTATGGTAGCATCTCTCCTAGTAAACCAAATATGGAGTCTCTTCCAGGAGCTTATAGATTTTATATCTTGTAGTATTTTGTAGACAATCTTTTGTTATAGATTATAAGTTGTCTCACGTAATATCACGTAGGTGGATTTCTTTATAGGAGCCTATAAGTCACATCTCTTATTAGTATTCTATATGTGGAGGTTTTTTTTGTAGGATCCTATTCAGATTGTAGCTAAAAGAAGACTAGATTCAAGAAGTTTACCAAAATATTATTGAAGAAGTTGAACTCCATCTAGAGGATGTACATGTTAAATATGATCATATTATCTCCAAAGTTAGAGTAATAAAAAAACAATAAAAGAGTATAGAGGATGCATGTATATGTAAACATAATTGCAACAACTAGAATTGAAGTGACTTACCTTTGTTTTGATATTGCTTGATCATGTTTGTGATTTCAAATGTCATTTTTAACACGATCATCCTTTGCATGAAGTTAAACCTATAATGAATGTCCTATGTAGGTGTATTATATGATTGAATTTGTTGTGTATGTTGTATAGATATACTCCTATAGTCTTCTTTAGCTTGCATTCTTGGAATGGTAGTCCCTTGTAGTAGCATGTCTATCTTATAATTTCTTTGGGATTTCGCTTCTATGGTAGCATCTCTCCTAGTAAACCAAATATGGAGTCTCTTCCAGGAGCTTATAGATTTTATATCTTGTAGTATTTTGTAGACAGTGTTTTGTTATAGATTATAAGTTGTCTCACATAATATCATGTAGGTGGATTTCTTTATAGGAGCCTATAAGTCACATCTCTTATTAGTATTCTATATGTGGAGGTTTTTTTTGTAGGATCCTATTCAGATTATAGCTTTTAACACGATCATCCTTTGCATGAAGTTACACCTATAATGAATGTCCTATGTAGGTGTATTATATGATTGAATTTGTTGTGTATGTTGTATAGATATACTCCTATAGTCTTCTTTAGCTTGCATTCTTGGAATGGTAGTCCCTTGTAGTAGCATGTCTATCTTATAATTTCTTTGGGATTTCTCTTCTATGGAAGCATCTCTCCTAGTAAACCAAATATGGAGTCTCTTCCAGGAGCTTATAGATTTTATATCTTGTAGTATTTTGTAGACAGTGTTTTGTTATAGATTATAAGTTGTCTCACGTAATATCACGTAGGTGGATTTCTTTATAGGAGCCTATAAGTCACATCTCTTATTAGTATTCTATATGTGGAGGTTTTTTTTGTAGGATCCTATTCAGATTGTAGCTTTAAAAGGAAAAAGAAGACTAGATTCAAGAAGTTTACCAAAATATTATTGAAGAAGTTGAACTCCATCTAGAGGATGTACATGTTAAGTATGATCATATTATCTCCAAAGTTAGAGTAATAAAAAAACAATCAAAGAGTATAGAGGATGCATGTATATGTAAACATAATTGCAACAACTAGAATTGAAGTGACTTACCTTTGTTTTGATATTGCTTGATCATGTTTGTGATTTCAAATGTCATTTTTAACACGATCATCCTTTGCATGAAGTTACACCTATAATGAATGTCCTATGTAGGTGTATTATATGATTGAATTTGTTGTGTATGTTGTATAGATATACTCCTATAGTCTTCTTTAGCTTGCATTCTTGGAATGGTAGTCCCTTGTAGTAGCATGTCTATCTTATAATTTCTTTGGGATTTCGCTTCTATGGTAGCATCTCTCCTAGTAAACCAAATATGGAGTCTCTTCCAGGAGCTTATAGATTTTATATCTTGTAGTATTTTGTAGACATTGTTTTGTTATAGATTATAAGTTGTCTCATGTAATATCACGTAGGTGGATTTCTTTATAGGAGCCTATAAGTCACATCTCTTATTAGTATTCTATATGTGGAGGTTTTTTTTGTAGGATCCTATAGATCACATCTCCTGTAGGCATATAGATGTGGGTTGAAAACCTTGCATGTCAGTGAGAGTAGATTACAATTTATTGACCACCTTGGGATTCTTTGAAACTAAAACCAACAATTATCATATGATAGAGAATCTACAAATAATGACCGCTATCAAGTGATATTTCTGAGCAAAGGCTAATATATCTAATTAATTAAATCAAGTTTAGATACATGAATTTCTAGTGTTAAGTAAACAATTATTAAGTTTTTGTATATGATTTGTATTATAGTGTATTCCTCATAGTATACTTTCAGAATTTAGTTTAGTATGTGAATATGCCATGTCCCATTATGAAAGATTTGCAACCAACATCATAAGAAGTCACTCTCAATGTAAATATCTAGTCTAAAAAATGTGTCAAATATGTCATAGGTGTAAGAGAATTCTAGTTTCATAACATCTATGATTTTGCAATAAAACTAGTGGTGAAGCCCACCGGTAGTATAAATTTAGTGTAATGTTTTCATCTCGCTGTGTTTTCTTTTTGAATTAGAGGATAGTTAAGATCATAGTGAGCCCAAAAACATTGCAAAGAAATGAAAGAAATATTACCATAGTACAAACCACAATTGTTAAGTGTGTCGAGTAGACTTAAATGGTGATAATTAAGGAGTTTAAACTATGCTAACTGTGTTTATTCCTAGGAATTTTAGTGTATAACCTATAGATGACCAAAGAAAAATATATTTCCTAGAACTTATGATGAAATATGTTGAAAAATGCAACAAAAAATTCTCAATTTGATTTTGCCTTGATTAAATTGAGAAAATTTGAATTTCCACGTCAACGGACAACTTGGATGCAGTGAACTTGTGGGACATGGCTTGTGTCACCCAATTTAATTAGTAAATTCAAGTTGGAGGATTTATAATTCAGTTAACCATGTGTGATTGCTAATTTGTAGCAATCAAGGTCAATTATATCAAGTTTTTTTTAGTTAAACTAGTTCCAACTTTTGGAGGAACTATTGGAAGGTTAGTTGTGCAGTGGGATTTCAGTCAAACTCAATGATCATCCAATTAACTGATCAATTAGCCCAAAAATAGCTAGTGCATGCATAGAATTCGATTTCCCCAGCCGTGGTGGAGATTATAGGGCAATGTAACATCAATTGTAGACTAGTCTTGAGTGTACAAGTGTTGCATGTAGTGAGATGATCAACATTGGGAATTGTACAATCCATTTTGGAGAAATTCCTAAATAATATGGGCCTAATTTCTCAAGGAAATAAGGGGCTCAAGCAGAGACAAAATTTGACTAAGTTTGGGTCAGAGCTTCTTAGTGAGTAGAGAGATAGGTTATTCACTTGCAGGTTGTGCTCAATTGTAATACATCTCTATTCATCAGATTAATGCAAGAAGGATAGGAGTTTTTAGAAAATTACTTTCCCATGGAAAAAATAATAGCAGAAGTGTCCCCAGACACACAAATTTTATTAATAAGGGAAAAAACAATTACATAAAAATATGCAAGAGATTACACATGATCACTCAACACTCTTGCAAATGGAGAGAAACAAGCTTTAAATAAGTTAGTGTCCTAAACTAACTTTGTTATGGATCACTTATTTCATTTACAAGTGTCCATTTACATTTAATGCAGTTGTAACAACACTCCTAACTATTGTCTTATGTTAGTTCCTAAGAAACGACACCTTTCTAGATGCCATATCTTTTATACAAAATAGATATTCTAAGAAGACTTTAAAACTATAAATAATTAATCTAAGAAAATTATAAATAATTAAATATTAATTTATATACTTTGGATCATACATCTAACATTCCCCCTTTTGATCCAAAGGTACATTACAACAAATACCAAATTCTTCCCTAAACTTATTAAATTTGATCCTGCCAAGTGGTTTTGTGAAAAAAATTTGAGATTTGATCTTTTGAAGGACAATATACTAGTTTTATGACGTCCTTTGCAATGAGTGTCCTAACGTAATGATACTTTGTGTCCACATGCTTTTTTTTGGAATGGAAAACTTGATTCTTGGCAAGCTTTATGGATAACTTGTTGTCGATGAATAAAGATATGGCTTTTTCTTGAGGAGCACCTAAATCCTGTAAAACTCTGCGTAACCAAACAATTTCACATCTGCTTCCCATGCTGATATATATTTTTCTTCCATCGAATAATTGACCACTATAGCTTACTTCTTGCAACTCCAAGAAACTGTAGTTGACCCATGTTCATCAAATAACCTGATGTTGATTCCTGATCATCAATGCTTCCAGCAAAATCTGCATCTAAATATCCACCAAGTACAAAGTTCTTAGTATTTTTGTAAAAAATATATTTCATCCCTCGGATATATCCAAGGACCCTTTTTGCTGCATTCCAATGGATTTCCCTTGGTTCGTGCTAAATCAGAATACCGACTGCATAAGATATGTCTGGACGAGTGACTGTTAGATAGATCAAGCTGCCAATCAACTGTTTATAAGTAGTACAGTTTACCAATTCTCCCCCTTCAAATTTTGAAAGTTTGAAGTTTTGTTCCATTGGGGTTAGAACAGGCTTGCAATCTTGCATTCCAAATCTTTGAAGAAGTTCAGATGCATACTTTCTTTGACTAATGAAAATATTATTTGGATGCTGGAATACTTCAACTCCAAGATAGTAGTGAAGTAAGCCCAAATCAGTCATCTTAAATCCAACTTGCAACTCCTTCTTTACCTACATAATATGATCATTAATGTTCCTAGTAATGATCAAGCCATCCACATACATAACTAGAATCACCATATTTTTACCCTGTTGGCACACATATAAGGTATCATCAAATTCAATTTGTGTAAATCCAACCTCGCGATGGTACTCGTCCATTTTTGCATACCAAGTTCTTGGAGCTTGTTTCAATCCATATAAGGCCTTGATCAGTTTCCATACTTTGTGTTCCTGCCCTTCAATCTCAAAACCTGGAGGTTGAGTCATATATACTTCTTCCTGCAAGTCTCCATTGAGGAAGGCACTTTTAACATCCATTTGATGTACTTTCCATCCTTTTTGAGCTACTAATGCAAGTGCTAATATGATGGTGTTCCATTTTGTTGTAGGTGCAAATGTTTCTTCATAGTCGATTCCTTCTTGTTGTGCAAAAACTTTGGCAACAAGCCTTGCCTTATACTTGTCAATGTCTCCATTTGGCTTATACTTAATTCTATAAACCCATTTGCATCCGATGGGTTTCACATTTTTAGGAAAATCAACAAGTTTCCAAGTGTTGTTTTCCATCACTGCCTTGTATTCTTCAACCATTTCCTTTTTCTATTCTATATGTTTTACTGCCTCTTTTTATGTGGAGGGCTCAGTAAAATAATTTGTTATTAAGGCAAAATTTTCTTCATTTCTTTGTGAACTTCTTGTTCTTGTTTTGTTTTGTTCATCAGTCCTGACATCCTTCAAAAGTTGAATGGCCCATTTAGGTAGTTGATGTTCACTTGTTTGTGGATCTGAATAATCACCATCATTATAAAGTGGATTGATATAAACAAATGTTCTTCAATCATCTGAAGGTTCAAGGGGTGGAGAGTCACTGTCAGATGAACTGCTGCTAGAAGATTCAAATGATCTTCTAGAAGATCCAGATGGTCCAGATGAAGTAGGTGAGTTGGATGAACCATTTTCTGATGAAGGAAATTCAATATCATACCAATGTTGTGTACTTGGTTGATTTTGCATTTTGATTTTCTTTTTGTCTCCCTTAGTTTCCAATTTCTGTAGAAGAATTTCTATCTCTGTGGAACTCTTGCTTTCTGTTTCATCAAATATAACATCCCTGCGGTCAATAAACTTTCCACTGGACAAAAGATGATATCCCTTATTTTCATCAAAACACCCAATCAATGTACACTTCAAACTTCGTGAATCAAGCTTAGTTCGCTTTTATTTTGGAACTAAGGCATAACACACTGAACCAAAAACTCTAAGATGTTTGACTCGAGTTTTGAAACCAAACCATGCTTCATATGGTGTAATTCCATGCAAACAAGTGGCAGGAGACATGTTCCTTAAGTAGACTGTTGTATGTATTGCTTCTGCCCAATATAAAGGACTTAAATTTTTGAAAGTTAGCATGGATCTTGCCATCCTTAATAAGGTGTGATTCATTCTATCTACTACTCCATTTTGCTGTGGAGTATAGACATTTGTAAGTTGTCTTTTGATACCATTTTCCCTGCAATAAGTTTGGAATTCGTTTGAAGTGAATTCCCCTTCATTATCTGTCTCGAGAGTGCCAATTTTTTTCTTTTAACTTCATTCTCAACCAGTTGGCAAAAAGTCTTAAACTTTTCGAATATTTCTGAATTTGTTTCAAAAATTAAACCCAAGTCATTCTACTAAAATCATCAATGAAGAGTAAAACATATCTACAACCTCCTATAGAAGTTTGTAGAGGTCCACAAATGTCATTGTGAACCAATTGCAAATGGTTGTTTGCATGCCATGAACTTGTTGGAAAAGTCTCTCGACTTTGTTTCCTGTAAATGCAAGCTTCACATATTGCATTTTCTTTCTTAAAAGTTGGAATTCCTTTAACCAGACACTGCTTTTGAAGTTGAGAGAGACTTTGAAAGTTTAAATGCCCATATCTAACATGCCACAACCTTATTGGTGAAATATCTGTACTTGTTTCTCTTGCAAAATTGGACTTCCGTGGAATGATTTTTCCTCTCATCCTTAGAAGTTTTCCATCTTCATATCCTGTCATGACAATATTCATATTCTATTTAATGGAATTGATTTTTACTAAGCCATCCTCCATAAAAGCCTGATGTCTCACTTATCGAATTGTGACTAATGACAACAAATTATTCTTGAAAGTTGGTACATACCAAACATTTGAAATTAGTTTTTCTCCGATGCTAGGAAGATAAAATTTTACTACACCTTTTCCACAAGGAGTTTGTTTTGTATCATCTGCAAGAAAGATTGAATTAAGTTAGCATTATTGAAAATTCCAAAAGAAGTTGCGTCGAAAAGTCACATGTTGTGTTTCCCCTATATCTAAGATACACGCATCTTCATAATCACTTTCAAGATATGTGGAGACTTGTAATGCTGTTGATTCTGAACTTTGAAGTGTAGTGAAGACATATTCTAAGCCATCCTCTTCTTGATCGTAATAAACTGTGCCAAATGTTGTTGAAACTTTGGAATTTTTTTAATAGAATTTCGAGGATTTTCAACATAATGACTAACTTTGTTGCATCTTCTACAAACAACTTTATTGAAATATTTGCCTCTGCCTTGACTTTGTCCTCGACCTATGCTTTTTCTTCAACCTTGATTTTTCCCTTTGCCTTTATTTTGTCCTCTGTCTTGACTTTGTCCTCTTCCTTGATTGTTGCCTCTGCCTTGAATGTTGCCCCTGCCAGAACTGTTGCCTTTGTCGAAGTTTTTCCCTCTGCCTTGACTTCTACCACAACCTTTTCCTCTATTTCTCCTTGATTTTGATTGTTGTGCCATATTCCTCTACCTCCAAAACTTTCAGTTGAATATTTACTAGTGATAGCTTATGTAAAGAAGATATCTTCTCCAACATGTTTCTTCTTCAAAAGTTTTGTCACGTTGAGTTAGCATTTCACTTAATTCATCAAATTTTAACTTATCTAACTTTCCAATTACCTGTAAAGTTTCTAAAAAAATGTGTATATGAAGGAGGAAAACCAACAATCAAAATAGTAGTCATGAAGCTATCATCAACTACTTGAAATCCAACCTTTACTATATCCTGCTTAATGTTCTTAATTCTGGAAATGTAGTCAAGTACATCTCCCCTTCTGTCAATTTTTGTTGAAGCAACTTTAATTGAAGATCAACTCTCTTTGATTCTAGTTGTGTATCAAATAAATCTTTAAATGTTTTCCAAGCAGACCATGCATCAAAAACATTTTCAATGTGAACATACATTGTATCATTAACTGGAGATTTAATTAATGCTAATGCTTTGACATTTTTTTATCTCCCATTTAGCTAGTGAGCATGCATCTGTAGGTTTGTTTGTTTTAACATCACCATCACATACATCTTGTGAAAGTTCATTGTAAATAAAAGTGCTTTCTATGTGCCCTTTTCATGTCTTGTAATTATTTGAGCCTCCAAATTTGTTAGACTTACAAAATAAATTTACCATCTTAGACATTGTAAAAGTAAATGTATGCACAAACATAGATCATGCACCACAAAAAGAAACTGGACAACACACCACACGCAACACGACACAAAAAACGATCTATCGGGGCTTGGCCTTGACCCTTGTATAGTCGTTTGAGGAGAAAAGTGACTGAGCTTTGCACTTGGCTCTAGTCAACTTCTCTTAAATTTTACAATGAAACTTTCAAAATTTGACTTTTATAATGCCTTTGCAATTTGAATTCTTTTACTGTAGCCCCCCTCAAAGTAAAAAATATTTTAAATTACAATTTTTTTCCCTAAATAAAATATTACACCTTATTACTCCAAATTTACAAAAAAATTACACCTTATTACTCCAAATATTACAAAACTCCAAAAAAGAAGAAGAAAGATTCTAACTTATAGCACTTATTATTACTTATCACTCCTACAAAATAATACAAATTAAAAAGCATACTTATCTCTCCATTGAATATAGTTAAAAGTTCCTTTTAAATTTCCATTTAAAAAAGGAATTTTTGAAGTCACTTTAAAAAATTGAATGGACATTTCAAAACTTTAAAATTTTGTGCATGTAAAGAATATATAGTAATTCTTATCATGATCTGGTGCGCTTGGAAGTGGTGGAACTATAAAATCTTCAGAGATTCCAAGGTTCCCTATAAGTCCATTTTGCACCGCATCAGCTCAATTTTTGACTTTGTTCCAAGAAAAAAGGCCTAAAGTTTGGGCTTGGCTATCAGTGGTCTTTTGTTTTTTTCTCAATGATTATGATGATAGGCATATGTATCGATGAGTTCTGCCTCTCTCGATTTGGAACCAATTTCTAGAAGTTTTGAATATTGGTTTGCTCTTTTTTCCACATTCTCCATGTTAAACTGTGCTATTGGTCATCCCTCTTATGTGCTTTTTCTCAATGATGTCTTGATATGGGGCTGTTCAAGTCATCCTTTTGTATCTAATCATGGTTTTTATATTGACTTAATATAATCTATGGCACTTTTTCCTCTGAAAAAAAAAGAATATATAGTAATTCGATGGAGAGAAAAGCACATAAAAATAGTTTGATGGAGAGTCTTTTCAACATAGTTCTTCCAACGCAAATCTTTCCACACGCTAGTCACTCCTACGTTTGTTCCTCCATGACTTTTCACCGCACTCCCCTTTGTGTTTGTGCCAGCGGTAACAACAGTGTCGATTAGACAATTTTTTTGGAGTGGGGGAAGAAATTGTTTCTAGAAGTCTTTCAAAATGACAGGCCTCGATAAGTTTGATGAACAAAATAACTATGTCATTGGGTCTCTTACTAGAATTAGAGGCTCCCAACAAAATCTGCATTAATGTTCATGGCCAGATCTTTTATGACTTTGAATATAATGGTTTACCACCATAATCAAATTACTTATTCTTAACGGGAAGTATTTAAAAAATAGTAAAATTTTGATAATAAAAAATTTAATTTCCAGACTCAAAATTTGAAATCAACATTAATAATCATTTTTTTTCTTAATAAAAGCGGAGCAAATTGCATGCCAATTAATCGCTTGGTGGAGTTTTCCAAAAGCCTGTAGAGCTGGAATCTCCTCTTCACATACCTTATGCATCATTGTCCTCTGATACCACAATAATAGCAGAAGTGTCCTCAGACACACACTTTTTATTAATAAGGAAAAAAAACAATTACATAAAAATCTGCAAGAGCTTACACACGATCTCTCAACACTCTTGCAATGGAGAGAAACAAGCTTTAAATAACCTAGTGTCCTAAACTAATTTTGTTATGGATCACTTATTTCATTTACAAGTGTCGATTTACATTTAATGCAGTTGTAACAGTACTCCTAACTATTTTCCTAAATCAGTTCCTAAGAAATGATACCTTTTAGATGTCATATCTTTTATAACAAATAGATATTCTAAGAAGACTCAAACTCTAAATAATTAGGCTAAGACAACTCTAAATAATAAAATACTAATTTATGTACTTTGGATCATACATCTAACAAAAAATATTGTGTGTGTGTGTTATTTCTCATTGCATGTTTGTGATTGATGTTGTAAATTGTGAATTGAATTCCACAAAGAAGTAGAGTACGTTTGTGCCTTGTGATTTTGATTAAAATTTCTTGAGCAGTTGTGAATATACATCATAGTTTCTACATGGTATCATAGCAAGATTCACATTAGAGCAGGAATTTCGAAGTTGTTTCTCAGGAGGTTCGAATTTGCAATTCAGTGTAGCAAGATCTCTTCAGAGCTGAGAAGATGACCTTCAACGGGTTGAGGCTAGAGTATGCCTTGGAAGGCTACTCTAATTTCATCACATGGAGGCGGTATTGGATGAAAATGGATTGCTAGAATACATAAAGAAAGATGTTGCAAAACCAACAAAATATGATGTCCAAAACCTTGCTCAGTGGAAGAAATATGTAGGTAAGGCGAGGAGAATATTATGGGAGGGCGTATGGGACCACATTGTCACCAATATCCATGGGAAAGAAACTATTTATGCAATGTGGAAGGCATTGACAGATCTATTCCAAAATAGTAGTGACAACAAGAAGTTGGTGCTCAAGGATAAACTTCGAAATATCAAGATGCAAAAGAATGACACTATCCCGCAGTGTCTGATCAAGTTCACACAAGTTCGTGATGAGCTTGCAAGAATTGGTGTCATTGTTTCATATGATGATTTGGTAAGCCTATCCCTTTTAGACCTTCCCAAGAGCTGGAATAGCTACCAAGATTCATTGAACGAGAGGGAGAAACTATCGAATTGAGAATGCTTATGATCTGATTTGGTATAGGAGGAAATAAGGCAGAATACCAAAGATGGGACTTCATAAAAGGGAAAAGATGAAGAAAAATTTTCATTTGTTGGAAAGGGAAAGAAGGGAAAAGGGAAGAAATCTCAAACCAAACCAGAACCTAACCAAGGGGGAAAAAGGAAAGATTTTTCCAAAATTAAATGCTTCCATTGTCATGAATTTGGGAACTATGCCACGAAGCGTCCACGAAAAAAGGCAAGCAAGAAGAAATTAGGAGGAGAAACATGTGAAGCCTTGGATTCACAATTCAAGCTTGACTTTACCCTTATCACATGCATGGCCAACAATGATGGGGAGTGCGTGGTACTTGGACTTAGGTGCACGGTTCCGCATGATGGGGTGTAGAGAATTTTTTTAGTGACATGGAGGAGAAAGATTTGCAGATGCACATCGAGCTAGGGGACGAAGAAAGATACAACACAACCAGGGTTGGTACAGTCACCTTTCAGAGGGAGTCAGGATCCCCTCTCAGACTTAAGGATGTCATGTTCATTCCGCGCCTAAAGAAAAATCTCATCTTTGTTGTAGTTTTGGAAGACCGTGGTTATGATGTGATATTCAACAAAGGGAAATCATTCTTGAGACACATAACCATGGGATAGGTGAAGCAGATCAGGGTTCATGTGAAGAACCTATATAAGCTAGATGTGGAACACTATGCTGCATTAAGCACTAAGGCGGAGAAAGTGCAGGGTTGTGATGTCAGTGAAATTTGGCACATAAGACTTAACCATTTGCATCATGACACCTTGAAGATTACGTAGCAAATAACCACTAGCCTCCCCAAAGCATCACTTGAGAAGCAAGATGTATGCAAAGGATGTACCTTGGGGAAGTACACAAAATCCACATTCCATGATCAGGACAACAAAGCACATGCAGTCCTAGAAAAGATCCACTCTGATGTTTGTGGAACTTTCTTAACAACCTCCACTGCTAGACACAAATACTTTATCATTTTTATTGATGAATTCTCAAGGGAGTGTTGGATATTCTTCATGCAGAAGAAAGAAGAGACATTCTCCAAGTTCGTATAATTCAAGGCACTGCTTGAGAAAGAAACCGATAAGAAGGTGAAGGCTCTCAAGAGTGATAATGGAGGTGAGTACGTGCCAAATGAATTCATAAATTTCTATGTGAAAGAAGGCATTCAACAAGAGTTGACAACACCCCACAACCCACAACAGAATGGGGTGGTGAGAGAAATAACCGTAGCATTGTGGGATTAGTGAGGGCAATGTTTCATGACCAAGGCCTATCTTTACATTTGTGGGTTGATGCATGCAACATAACAATTTATTTGTAGAACCGGAGTCCTCATTAGTTTCTAAGCATGATTACACCGGAGGAGGATTTCTTTGGGAGAAATCTGAATGAGTCACACTTTAGGATTTCTGGAGCCTTTGTTCACTGCCATGTCTCCAAAGAGTCAAGGAAGAAGCTTGAGCTAACAGTAGAGTTGGTTGTATTTGTGGGTTACACAGAAACTCCTCACAACTACCGTGTGTACTTGTCATCCCTCAGAATGACAATTGTGCGAAGGGATGTAAATTTTGATGAGGAGAAAGCAATGTGGTGCTCTCTTGAGAGGGAGCTTCAGATTCCACCAGAAGAGGATCTTTTAGCTCCAAAGGAGGAGCCTTAGGAAGTTGTGGAGCAACCACAAGTAGAGGAGCAGAGAGTGGAGACATCCACTCAAGCAGAACCATCTAGAGAAGGCAGGAAAAGAACCAGGGAAGCTGATAGAATTGTGCAGGATGTAAGGGAGAATGTGGGAGCTCCTTCAAATCTATGCAGGCAGAGGAGGTCACTTGATTGGTACACTAGCTACATGGCTCTAATGACTGAGCTTGTAGAGACTAAGCCATCCTATTTTGAGGAAGCAGTAGAGCAACCTGTATGAGTTGATGCAATGGTGGAGGAATACAAATCCATTGTAAAGAACAATGTTTGGGAAGTGGTCCCAAGACCAACATATAAATAAGTTGTGGGTTTGAGATTGATCTTCAAGGTTAAGCATACGACATAGGAAGCATAGAGAATCATAAGGCCAAATCTGTGGCCAAGGGGTACTCTCAAGTTGAGGGATTTTATTATGAAAATACTTCTTTTTTTCTTGTAGTAAGGTACTCATCCATTAGATCAATTCTTGCATTGGTTGCACAGATGGGGTGGGAGATCCACTAGATGGATGTAAAAACAACATTTCTCAATGGAGCTATTGAGGAGGAGGTGTACATCGAGAAACCAGAAGGTTTTGATACATTTGATCAGGATTCTCATGTGTGTAGACTCAAATGAGCATTGTATGGTCTCAAACAAGCATCACGTGTTTGGTACACCAAGATTGATAGCTGTCTCATTGGTTTGGGGGATGCAAACCTCTATCATATCTTGATAGAAGATAAATTGATTATTATTGTCTTATATGTTTATGCTTTGATTTTAATTGGTGATGAGTAGATTATAAGAACTTGCAAGGAAAGTATGCAAATGAGATACTACAAAAGTTTTGCATGGAGAGTTGCAAACCCATGGAGACACCTCTAGCGATCAATTGAAGGAAGGAGGATGCCACTTCAGGTGAGGAAGTAGATGCTACCATTTAGCGGAAACCAGTGGGTTCACTAATGTATCTTGTGAACACATGACCAAACATGTGCTATGCAGTCAACTAGCTGAGCCAAGCTATGGTTAGGCCAACCAAATTATTTTGGAAGGCAACTAAGTATGTTTTATGGTACCTCGGAGGCACTACCCAGTTTGGACTATCGTATAGACAGAAAAAGGGAGTGAAGTTGTGTGGCTCCACAGATGCATATTGGGCGGGGAGTCCATTAGACCAAAAGAGTACATCAGGTGGAATTTTCAGTGTTTGGTCCGCAGTTGTTTCCTGGTATAGTAGGAAGCAAAGTTCTGTGGCACTCATCTTGGTAGAAGCAAAATACATGGCTGCAAGTCAAGCAACATGTGAGGCGATATGGATGAGAGAAATACTTGTTGGAATGTTTGGTCAAATGATGGATTGAACTGTGATCTATTGTGATAATCAGAGTTGCATTAAGATCTTTGAGAATCATGTATTTCATGATTGATCCAAGCATATAGTATCTGGTATCACCATTTACGGGACTGTGTGCAGAGGAGGATAATGTTGCTACAATACATTCCAACATAGGAACACGATCTTGATGATGGATCCCGATTGGGATTTGAAACATTGATAAAAGAAATGGTTAATACTGTGGGTTCTTCGACTTCTAAATTAAAAGATATAAACCACAAAGGTCTTAAATCTAGGGACAAAGGCCTTGTCAAGAGGGAAGTTCGAGTTCCACAGGTGCAAGATAGTGGTGTTTGATAATCTCTTTCTTGCTAAGAGGGAGTGATGAAAAATGTAGCAAGAAATTCTCAATTCTATTTTGCCTTGATTAAATTGAGAAAATTTTCATTTCCACATCAACAGACAACTTAAATGCACTTAACTTGTGTGACATGGATTGTGTCACCTAGTTTACTCAGTAAATTCAGGTTTAGTTAAAAATGTGTGATTTTTAATTTGTAGCAATCAAGGTCAGTTATCTCAAGTTGTTTTCAGTTAGACTAGTTCCAACTGTTGGAGGAACTAGTGGAAGGTTAGTTGTGTAGTGGGACTTTAGTCAAACTCAGTGATCATCCAGTTAACTGATCAATCAACCCAAAAATAGCTAGTGCATGCAGAGAATTCAAATTCCCCGGATGTGGTGGAGATTCCAAGGCAGTGTAACATCAGTTATAGACCAGTCTTGAGTGCACAAGCGTTGCATGCAATCTAATGATCAACCTTAGGAATTGCGCAATCCATTTTGGAGAAATTCCTAAATAATAGGGGCCTAATTTCTCAAGGAATTGCATAAGGAAATCAGGGCTCAAGCAAAGGCATAAATTGACTAAGTCTAGGTCGGAGCTTCTTAGTGAGTAGAGAGATGAGTTATTCACTTGCAGGTTATGCTCAGTTGAGAAAAGCAATTGTAATACATCTCTATTCATCATATTAATGCAAGAAGGAAAGGGGTTTTTAACAAATTTCTTTCCCCTGGAAAAAATACTATGTGCATGTGTGTTATTTCTCATTGCATGTTTGTGATTGATGTTGTAAATTGTAAATTGAATTCAGAGTAGTAGAGTAGGTTTGTGTCTTGTGATTTTGATTAAAACTCCATGAGAAGTTGCAAATCTACATCATAATTTCTACAAGATATGCATCAACGTATCACCATATATGTGCCATAAAATTTGCAGAGACCCTTGTGCTAGAAGCATTAGAAACAAAGAGTAATCTTAACATGACATTGGCATAATCAACTAGGTTGGTATGATGTTCGATGCATGAATTTGATGTGGAATATTTTTAATATTAGGAATAAGTACATGCATTGCAAAGATAATAGATCAACAAGTTTGAAAATGCATAATTAATCCACAAAAAATTGCTAAAATGTTATCAGAAACAACTTAACACATTTAGGTTTGGTTGGGTAAGAAATATCAAAATTTTATGCCATATAATTTTTCAAGTGATACCTAGATTTGAAATTAAACTTCACAAGCTTGGATGTTAGTTCTTAAAGGGTAAAATTTCTTGCCCAAAAAGCAAGTCATTTTCCCTAGTTTGGCATTGGTTTACCCATAAAAATGTATAGATCCAACAAGATCAATATTGGCATTTAAAATGTGTTTCCAAGCATCACAAACTCAAAAAGACATACGAAATCAATTTCTTGAGTTATTAATCATTATTTAGGGTAGAATCTCAACAATTTAACAGATACATAATATCAATTCCCTAGCTTATACCAACAAATAAAAAATATCATGAACATATTGGTAGCATACGTTAGATCCAACTCGAATAAGATATAGCTAATGAGATAAAGAACTTAGATCTTATTAAACTAGATCAATAAATTAGTCAACGAAAACCTAGGATGCAAAAGAAACAAAATATAGAAGGAAAAAGGTTTATTTGTTTTTCTTTTATTTGAAGAAGATGGTATACCAGTGCCTAGAGAGGGCTATGAGGTCACTACACAAGATCTATGTGAGGTCCAGGGTTTAAGATATGGCAAGGTTGAGGTAACTAAGAAGGATTTCCTCTCAAGAATTATCTAAGGCCACTAGGTTCTCTTCAAGCATGGATGTGGGGATTTCTCCTCTATGAAGCCTCTACAAGAACTCGCAAAGTGATCTCAAAGGTTGGCCAAGCAAAGAGGGAAGAGCCTTAGGACCTCCTACCTCAATGCAATGGAACAATTCTTAAATCGTCAAAGGGTGAACGTAAGAGAACCATACATTGAGTTTCCCTTCAAAGTGGAGCAACACACCCTACTTTTGCCTTGTAATAGCTTTTTCCTCCAACAAACCTATTAAAATACCATATTTAACCCTTGAAAAATATCTAAACGGTCATGTAGGAAAAAAAAATAGATTGCACAAAAAATATTTAAGCAAGTTTTCTCATTAATCTCCAAAAAATAAAAATGGGAGAGGTCTCCTCCTTATATAGATAGAAAGATTCCTCAGTATATGGTGTAATAAAATGAGGCTAGCTTAGGTTGTTGGAAAAAACTATTGTTCTAAGTCAAAACAATGGAAAAATACATCAAGTGGGCACAAATGGTCCTCATCAACCTCAAATACATGAGTTCCCCATCAAATATGGTCAAATATGTAACAAATCCTCATAGTTGTGATCCTCAAGATGCCAAAGCAAGTGTGGATCCCTCAAAAGTGGCCAACATCCCTCAAAATAAGTGTAAAAATGGTCAACCAAGGGCTCAAAGGATATGGTTCCCCTCCAACCAAACCCCAAGAGTGAGGAAGTGGAAAAAATAAGAAATAACCACCTCCAAACATGTGGTATCACCACCACATGCCTAAGATGTCTAAGGAAGAATCCAACGTGAGATGGCATGTGTGGCTCCTCAACTATGACAATCCTTAGTCATGGGTAGTGGTCAAATACCATGTCATTTGTAACCACCATAAAAACCTATGATCTTGTGTAACCACGTCCTAGGAGTCTTCAAATGCTCCAACAAACTCCCACATGTGATCCAAGGATAAAATATTCATGAAAGTGTGATATTAAGATATCAAACTTTGGTAGGGAGCCATCATTGAAGGGTCCATGTGTCATTTGTGATGGTGTGGTGTCCTTATCATGACCTAATGCAATGTTATGGATTGCAATGTGATGACACATGTTCATCATGAGGAAAATGGAATGGATCCCAATGCCAAATTATGTATATGGCCAAATACATGTACATAGATCCCAAGGCATAGTACAATGATCTCAGTGCAAGGTGCTCACTTGTAGTAGTGGGTCGAACTTGTAAATGTGTTATTAGTTGTTATATCCTTAGTGAATTCTTCAAAAATAACATAACAAAGGTTAGTTTTAATGTTTTCTTAAGTTTTTCCATGGGGGAGAAACAATTAACACTTATACAAGTGTCAACTCCTACAATAATGTGTATTGTCTTGATGTCATGGAAACTATGAAAGGAGAAGGAGAAATGTTCATATGATGACCTTCAAAGTCATGTAATGATGCATGGGTCTTATATTTTATGCATCTATATTTTAAGAGTTAGGAATTTTATGTATAAAATCCTTTGACGAGGGAGATTAACATTGAACTTCCTTTACTCAACACTATTTCTTACTACCCATTCTGACTTTTCTTTAGATGTTCGCTTCATTAAACAAGTCCCTTTTTCTTTATATGTTCATAGAACACCATAGGAGTAGGGGAATGACATCATAGTGAAGTGGAATTCACTCAAGCTTTACACTTTTGGCTTTTATCTTTATTAGCTCTCCACCTCTTAGCCTTTTTGGCTTTGATGACTTAGATTTTTCTTCAATGAAACCTCTTTGTGATCTTTGGTAAGTAAAAAATGAAAGGGGTTGGTATTTTTATGGATGGGAGGAAATGTAGGAGTGCATTCAAAAGTGTTAAGTATGGTTGGAATGTGTAAGACACTACCTTAACTGATGCAGGAGCATAAGCATCAATAAAATTATTTTGACCGTGATGGTTAAAATTTCATTTACTACAGGAAGTGGGTTTCTTAAATTGATTTTAATTGTATGAAATAATTAGGAGATTAATATTTAATTATAATTATTATGTATTTGCATAAAATAGAAATTTGTTGTAGCTTATTCCGAGAGAAATTGTAACCATTTTATTATTTGGATATTTTCTATATTTAGGAATTACATCCACAATTAGTGGATCTGAAATGGTTGTTATTTTGTATTAAAAATAGATTTTATAGCTCAGAGAGAGGTTCGAATAGTTCCAGTCAGTTTGTGTGGAAAAGTATAAATTAATGCGACATTATGTGATTTATTGAAGAAATACATTTAATTTCAAATTGCAGAGATTTGGCCTTTGATTAGATGACTATTTGTTCCTTGTTTAATTTAGTTTTGCTTCAACGTGTATGATATAAATACATTTTCTTTAAACCCCTATTCAAATTTCAGATACAGGTGCAATAGAGACTCAACATCCTTGGAGTCATATTGAGTTTAGTTCAGGTCAATGAGGCCATCACACTTTGACTATAATTATATTCTCATTGTAGTACATTCAACATTGTGTTAAATTTCAATCATAAACGTTATATAGAAAAATTATAAGTTCACCGGCATTTCCTTTATTTTTCCAAGTGGTGGCACATACTTCGAGACAACAGTGCAAAGTTCAAGACAGTCGATAGTCAAACGAGCGCCCAGTCAGAGATCGCATGGGTATTTTCATTGCAATCATGGATAGGACGGTCCCAACCTATAGTCGAAACCCTTCAAATGCACTACACTTTGTTTCACCAACCCAACCTCCAGCTCACACAGAAGCCTGACCTTGACTAACTATGCACGAGTTGGCCCCGACCCTAGTCGGCAATGGTAACAAAAAAATAACTCTATATTTTATAAAGTTTGACTTGACCCTATGAATTTGTAGAAAATGTCAACTGTTCTGTTGCATATTTAATAAAATGGAGTTTTCTTTAATTTTATAGAAAAAAAGAAAGAAAGAAAAATTGTATATTGGAAGCAAAAGGTTGTGCATGGTCATTGGGAAGGCCATATCGACATCAATTGTGGTATCAAAGCATATTTAAAATAAAAAATAAAAAAATAATGTGATATCATTGAGGAGCAACTCGAGGAGTAGGTCGAGGGAGGCCTGTAGCAAATGTGGCTTTGCAAGCTAAAATGTGAAGCCTTAGAGAGAGAGTAGCAGCTATGGAGAATGCATAGAAGATAGAAATTGATGCAACATATGTCGTTGATGTTGGAGAATATTCTTCTAGTATTGAAGAGCTAGAAGAATTAGAAGATGTAAGGATGATGAAGATTTTTGCTAAGATAATTTTCAGGCCAAAGATGGAAAATCCACCTTATGAAGGTGATTTAAATGTCGATGAATTAATGGATTGGATAAATTATCTTGATAAATATTTTTCTTATGAAGATGTTGAAGTTGATAAGTGAGTTAAGTTTGTAGTAACTACAATGAAAGGCCATATTGTACTCTAGTGGGATGAGGTACAAGCTAAGCAGAAGAGGAAAGGAAAAGCTAAGATTAAAGACTGGGACAAAATGGTGCCAAATCTCAAAGGTAAACTTATGCCCAAATAATATAAAATTAATAATTTGAGACACACACAAAATCTTAAAAAAAAATCTATGTCAGTTACAAAGTATACAAAGGCATCTTACAAATTGAATATTAGATTTGGTCGTGTAAAAGATGATGTTGAGAAGGTTACTAGATATATTAATGACTTGAGATTTGATATTCAAGATGAAATTGGCTTAATATTTTTAAATACCATTGAAGATGCATATGAGGATGCCTTGAAGGCCGAAGAAAATCTTGCTAGAAATCAAAGTTAAAGAAGTCGCGGAAGGAGCCTTAAGAGAGGCAAAAGACATCGGACTGGAAGAGGATTAATTTGGTCTGCAAAAAGAGAAGATGAAGGAAGTTCCAACAATAAATCACCAAGAGGAGGTGATTCGAGAGGGAGAAGATCATTCTCCAGAGGTAGAGGTCATGGAAGAGACTATAAACCTAGATGTTTCATATGTGGGAAACTTGGGCATATGTCATGGGACTGTCTTGAGAATGCACCAACAGGTCAGAGAGGTGCTCATGTTGCTAAAGCAATGGAAGAAAATGAAAATCCAGTTGTTATTGAAGAGGTGCCTGAAGCAGGAGAATATTTATTAATGAAAAGAGTGTTAATCAAAGTTGAAAAGGAAATCGAAGAACCAGCTCTAAGAAGAAGTCTATTACAAACCATGTGTAAGTCAAAGGGTGTGTTGTAAACTTGTCATTGATAACGGAATTACTGAAATTTGGTTTTATGTGGAAATGGTAGAGAAGTTAAATTTAAAAAGAACCACACATCCTCATCCTTATAAAGTATCCTGGCTACAAAAAGGACACCAAGTGTTGGTTAATGAGTAGTGTAAAGTAGATTTTTAGATTGGAAAATATAAGGATGAAGTTGTTTGTGATATAATATCGATGGATGATTGCCATGTGTTATTGGGAGACTATGGAAATATGATAGGATGGTCATACATGATGGTAGAAGAAATACTTATAATTTTGAAAAGGATGGGAAAAGCATGTGCTATTACCTTTACCAGATGAATAAATCAACGAAGAAGTAGGTCCCAACATGTTGCTTATGAATGGAAAGGAGTTGTTGCAAGAAGCAAAGAAAGAAGAATTGCACTTTGCTTTAGTTGGGAAACCACAAGTAATTCTTACCAGCACAAATTTAAATGATTTTTTAGAGGAAATTAGAAACCTGTTAGATTAGTTTGTTGATATTATTGTGGATGAGTTACCAAGAAATTTACCTCCTGTTAGAAGTATCAACCATCATATTGATTTAATTCCAGGATCTACTTTTCCAAATAAAGTTGCTTATAGAATGACACCACAAGAAAATGAAGAGGTAAAAAGACAAGTGCATGAATTGTTGGAAAAAGGTCTGATAAAAGAAAGCTTGAGTCCCTGTGTTGTACCGAAAACATTGAGTCCAAAAAAAGTTGGAAGTTGGATAATGTGTCAGCATTTGGGGCAATTAATAAAATTACTATTAGGTATCAATTTCCATTCCCATGAATTGGTGATTTAATTGATTGTTTAAGTGAAGTGAAATTATTTTCAAAAAATGATTTAAAAAGTGGATATCATCAAATTTGCATCGGAAAGGGAGATGAGTGAAAAACTACATTTAAACCAAATCATGGATTGTACAAGTGGCTTGTGATGCCCTTCGATTTGACCAATGTGCCCAACACTTTCATGAGGTTAATAAACGAAGTTCTAAAGTAATTTATAGGGAAATTTGTTATTGTTTATTTGGATGATATTTTAGTGCACAACAAAACCAGGGAAGAGCATTTACAACATTTAAAATTAGTTATGGGTACATTGCGAAAAGAAGAATTACTAATAAATTTAAAGAAGTGCAATTTTATGAAGGAAGAGTTAGTATATCTGAGTTTTGTAATTTCTACAGACGGATTGAAGATGGATCCAGATAAAGTGAAAGCAATTATAAATTGGCCAGTTCAACGAAATGTGTATGAGGTATGAATTTTTCATAGACTTGCTAGTTTTTATCGAAAATTTATTAAAACTTTCAGCAGTTTGTGTGCACCAATTATTGAGACAATTAAGGAAATTAATCAACAGTTTAAGTGGATTGTACCAACAAAAAAAAAATTTAAATCGTTGAAGCAAAGGATCACAAAACAACCTATTTTTGCACTGCCTGATTTTCAAAAATCATTTCAAGTAGAGACAGAGGCTAGCAATATTGCTATTGGAGAAGTTTTGAGCCAAGAGGGGCGTTGAATTGCTTATTTCAGTGTGAAATTAAATGAGGTCGAGAAAAAATACTCCTCATATGATAATGAATTTTATGTTGTTGTGCAAGATTTGAAAAGGTGGCGACATTATTTAAGGCCAAAGGAGTTTATTTTATTCATTGACAACCATGCATTGCAATTTATAAATAGTCAACCAAAACTTAGCTAGAGGAATGCTAAATGGGAGGAGTTTTTACAAAATTTCACTTTTGTAATTAAACACACCAGTGGTTCTTCAAATAACGTAGCATATTCTATAAGTAGAATTAATTTAATTCTATAGGAATTTCAGTTTCATGTCACAAGATTTTATGAACTTAGAGAAATGTATGAAAATGATGTTGATTTCAGGGAAGCATATGTAGCATGTAAAAATCCAGTGAGCACAAATACAAAAGAGTGGTCCAATTATATTATCAAAGATGATTTATTATTTAAAGAAAACAAACTTTGTATTCTCAAATGCTCCATAAGAGATAATTTAATACATGAAAAACGTAGTGGAGGATCGACCGAACATTACAGAGCTAATAAAACTTTTGTTGTGTTAAATTCATTTGATTATTGGCCAAGTATGAAACCTAATGTGAAAATATTTGTGGAAATATGCATAATTTGTCAACAGGTGAAAGGAAGAAGTCATAATACTGGGTTATATCAACCATTTCCCATTCCCAACAGGCTATGGGATTCAATCAGTATGGACTTTGTTCTTGGGTTACCTCAAACTCAGTGAGGTAATGACTCTATTTTTGTTATTGTGGATAGATTTTAAAAATGGCACATTTTATTCCATGTACCAAAACCACTGATGCAACTAGTGTGGCAAACTTATTTTTCAAAGAAATTGTGAGACTACATGGATTTCCTCATAATATTGTGTCAGATAGGGATACTAGATTTGTGGGCCATTTTTGGAGGACATTATGGAGAAAACTAAGCACCAATTTAAACTTTAGTTTAGCATACCATCCGTAGACCAATGGTAAAACAAAAGTGATAAATTGAAATATGGGAAATATTCTAATAAGTTTAGTAAGTGATCATCCCAAACAATGGGATCAAGTGCCAACCAAGCTGAATTTGCTTATAATGATTCACCCAACTGAAGTATAGGTATGATTCCATTTTAAAATTTATATGGAATGCATCCTAGAGGTGTATATGGATTGAGAAAATTTGGGTAATCAAGAATTTAGAAGTGCAACAAGAGAAGCTTTTGCAATTAGTAAGTAGGCGTTGTAGGAAAGGGTGAAGCAGAAACTATAGGAAAATAACAACAAATATAAACAATGGGTGGATATAAAGAGGAGATGGCAAGAATTTCAGATTGGTGACTTAGTTATGGTACATTTGAGAAAGGAGCGATTTATAACGAAGACATATAAGAATCTCAATATGAATAACATTGGTCCTTGTAAAATCTTGAGGAAATTTTCCTCAAATACATATGAAATAGAACTTCCTCAAGGCATTGTCATTTCCCCCGCCTTAATGTAGCTGATTTACATTCTTTTAAGGGAGAAGACAATATTTTGAATGATGCAACTGTTAGTGATGAAAATCATATTGGTGGATGGGAGAGTCAACTACCAAAAGCAGTTCCTAAAGAGATTGAAGCAGTGTTCGACCAAAAATTGATGAAAAGAACTAGAGGCAAGGAATAATATCAATATCTAATAAAGTGCAAGAATCAACCCATTGAAAATTCTACTTGGATGACAAAGGCATAAATTTTGAAGTATGGTACTACTATGGAAACTCTTATGAATAATTTATTTCCCCAGGAGTTTGATGCAGGAGCATCACTATCAGATATCTAATTTATTTTGACTGCGATGGTCGAAATTTAATTTACTATAGCAAGTGGGTTTCCTGAATTTATTTTGATTGTTTGAAATAATTAGGAGAATTAGCATTTAGTTAGAATTTTTATGTATTTGCATAGAATATAAATTTGTTGTAGCTAATTCAAAGAGATATTGTAACCATTTTATTATTTGAATATTTTCTAGATTTATGAATTAGATCCACAATAAGTTCCAGTCAATTTGTGTAGAAAATAATGAATTAGTGTGGCATTATGTGGTTTCTTGAAGAAATACATTTAGTTTCAAATTGTAGAGATTTGGCCTTTGATTAGATGACTATTCGTGCCTTGTTTAATTCAGTTTTTCTTCCACATTTATGATATATAAACATTTTATTTAAACCCATGTTTAAGTTTCAAATATAGGTGCAATAGAGACTCAACATCCTCATAATCATATTGAGTTTAGTTCAGGTCAATGAGTTTATCATGCTTTGACTACAGTTCTATTCTCGTTGCAGTACATTCAATGTTGTGTTAAATTTAAATCATAAACATTATAGGAATAAATTAGAAGTTCACAAGTGTTTCCTTTATTTTTCCAAGTGGTGGCACCAAGTTTGAGATAGTGGCACAAAGTTCGAGATAGTCAATAGTCAGACGAGGGCCTAGTCAGAGATAGCGTGGGTATTTTCATTACAATCGTGGATAGGTTGGTACTGACCTATAGTCAGAACCCTTCAAATGGCCGTAGTCTAACTAGCCGGAGGAATTTCCTGGAAAGTTATGGAAATTCCGGTCATATTTAGAGAAAATTCGGCAAAGATTTTTGTAAATCCAAGTTATAGTTGTTAAACTTCAAAATTTTAAGTGTCCTAGATGTTTTTGATGGTGTCGAATCCATTTCCACCATCAAAAACACGATTCAAACACTGTCTCTACAAGATTTTTTGAAATTTTTTTGCACGGATTCCAACCACTTTTGGTCATCCGGGTAATTCCTCCGCCTCGTTAGACGACTCCATTCAATTGCACCACACTTTGTTTCACCAACCTGACCTCTGACCTCACATGGAATCCTGACCCTGACTAACTGCGGATGAGTCAACCTCGACCCTAGGGAGTCGTAAGAAAAAAAAAACTCTATATTTTATAAATTTCCAACCCATCCTTGTGAATTTGTAGAACATGTCATTTGTTTTATCGCTTATTTATAAATTTGGTTTTTCTTTAATTTCTTTAATTTTATTAAAAAAGAGAACTTGTATATTTGAAGTGAAAGGTTGTACAACATCATTGCGAAGACTAGATTGGCATTATTAACTAGTTTTTCAGAAGTACAAGTTGACCCAAGAAGTGACAATACTTATAATACAAAACCATGCCACTCGTGGTATGAAGAGGCGAAGAAGAAACTATAATGTTATTAAGTGTTATCAACTTTAATTAGAGTTTATCACTTTCATAGTAAGACTAATAAGTTATACCATTGTGTCCAAGCAAGAACATCAATACATGGAATATCAAAATATAACATCTTGTAACCAAAATGTACATCCATAAGTGCATTGTAAATATGAGAGGTGAGGGTGGAGCATTTGATATAGCACAACTGTGATAGCACAATGTTGAATCTAAAGTAGAAAATGAGAGAATTGTCAAAATTTAGAGATTCCACGAGTAAGAAGGATCATGGATTTATCCAAAATACACCCTTTCTAGGGTGCATCTAAGGTAGTTAACCCTTGGGGATAATATATGGCTCCAAATGAGGGACATGCACTCTATGCAAAAGTGTATGAGAACTCCAAATCTCATTAGTACTTTTGATGTATACATCCTATAACTTGAAGAAACATCAATGGGGGAAATCTTCAACCCTAAGGGAAATAAATATTACGTACATAAAATCAAAAAAATTTAAGGTCTAAAGCATGAAATAAAAATGAAAAAACTACAAGTAACTTAATCTAAGGGAAATAGATTATGCATCAGGAAACTGAAAAAGTAATGCATGAGATGAAACTCACACAATGACAAGCCAATTAAAACAATCAAACAAGAAACTACATTAATGCTTAGGGACCTTATTTTTTCACAAACCCTACTAACTAATTAAGGACTATGGTTGTTAGGAGAATCATAGATCAAATGATACCACTTGGCGAGGTAATCATTAGCTTGAGGGTTTCCCTTTTGTTTGGTTATAAACCAAAATAGGGACATATTAAATTTCAAATGGCTTGAGGTTTACTTTTGACACTCATAAGCTTAGAATCATAGTAGGGTCACACTCATAAAGCACAAGGCCTAAATTGTTCCAAGGTTGAGTATTGCTTCCATATATTTCATTCATACAATGGTTAATAAGGTTGACATAATCTTCATCATTGGAATGGATTAACCCATTGACTATACTTGTAAAATCATTGATTAGGAGAAAGGGTTAAAAAGGCAAATCCAATTGAGTTCTAATGGGGAATAGTTGACCTCCCATGCAAATATTTGTCAAAGGAAAAGGAGGAGAGCACTCACAAGTCAAAGATGGGGAGAAAGAGTGAAAGCGCTCACTGGTCAAGGATAGAATTTCTAGAACACAAGGAAATGGATGCTTAACATATATAACGACTTCCTCGCAACTAACCTTTTCCAAAATAGAGGGAGAATCTACTTCATGCTCTTTAAGGATTGGACTAGTGGATATTTCACCAAAAATATCTATGTTAATCTCTTATTTATGTTCAATATTATCAATCCCATCTTCACCCTCATAGTCAGTATCATAGTGGGATCCCCTTCAAAGTAAAAACATCTTATATCCCAACCATGCCTTCCAATGTAGACAAATTCATCAAAATCATTTCTTGCTTTATGGCATGAAGGAAATTCTATGGGTTCTTCTTCAAAATCCAACCTTTCAAAATAATCCAAGTATGAATCATGGTATTCAAAATATTAGAAAGGGAATAACTTATTGCTTTAGGAGGATGGGTAACAAGGGTTTAGAAATCTAGGATTACATCAAGGTAATTTTCAATAGTGGATCCACGAGGTTGTTATTTATAAAATAAATGGTTAACATAATCCTTATTTTCGAAATTATCAGAGGACATATCAAATAATTGGAAAATGATGCAAGTGGCTAAGTCATTTTCTTCACAAGGAGATGTAATAAAAATGTGGTTGGTATCATCATCAAATCATATCTCCTTAACTTCATCTTTAATTTCCCTAAACCCATCTTCCTTGATGGATTCATGATGTAGTTTATTCTCCTCTTCATCCATTTGGTTTTCAATAACATCATGCTCAACAAATGTTTGATATTCTATGGAGATTCCATGGATTCTTCTACTTCTACTTATTTTGGGAGATTTTTTAAAGTATACTCAATAAACTCTTCAATATCCTCATTCTCAAGATGAGGCTCCAAATATTTGAGGAAATATCTCAAAATGTATTCATATGAAGTGGTTGGTTCCTCACCAAGATATCGAAACCGAAACCAATAATTTGCTTCATTTTATATATATATATATATATATATATATATATATAAACGTATATGTACAAACATCCTCGTAAATAATGTGAGATTAATTCATGACCTTAAAGAAAGACATAATATGCGACATAAGTGAATTACAATTTCCATGAAATAAAATAATAAGATCAAGAAAATATTCATGGTAGCCTTTATGTGGAGCTCCTAAAATAGTTGAACAAGTATGTGAAGCACACATCAAATCCCATGCTTCTGTTGATGCCATGTTTCAATTCCCTAAAAATTTGTATACCAAACTGGAAGGGAGTTGCTAAGGTGAATGTTCAAAGCCTTAAATTATTGTTTGTTTCTCCTTACATGCAACCAATATCTAAAATCTATAGGGAAAAGGGATTCTTTCCATCATGGAGTCATCAAATGAGTAAAAATAATAAACCCCTATGAATCCTACTCATCAAAATGTTAAAGAAAAGCTTCTAGTAACCAAGGAATGGATTTTATCCCCAATAATGGTGCCAATAATGGTGCCAAAATGTTGCAGATAAAATTCTCACATACGGGAAAAAGTCCTAATCCCAGCAGAAGGGCCAAGAAGAAACTCTCAGGCAAGCCACCCATTTTAACATTGGTGGCCCAGCATATCACTTAAAAGCTAAGGAAGGAGCTCCCTAACCCAGGGAGGGTTTTCCTAAAGGTCAAGCTACGCTAGGTCATGTAGTAAAAAGGGGAGGATTTTCTAAATTGGTTCAACAAAATAATTTTTCAAGGACATTATCCACTCTAAAGGATGTAAGCAGGCTTCATTTATGTGTGAATAGTGTGTAACTTTGTTACGAATAGAAGGAAGATAAGTTCAATTTAGAAAACACTGCTTATTCAAATTTATGGTTGTAAGTGAAATATTGCTCAATAGACCAAGCGCAAGGCATAAAATACGTGCTCAAATTCACCATGAAACTTCAAAACAATTTATGTTTGCAAGTGAAAAGGGAATATCATTTATTCATCATATATTAAGAGAATTATATTTGGGACACTATCCCATTATGAAAAAAGAACATGTGTTGAATATCATGCACTTGTTGCAATGAAACAAAAGAAACCATAATATCTCTATTTAATGGCCACAAAATTCAAACACTAATATGCCAACATTATCATGAGCACAATCATGCCATTAATGCTTTGTTTAGATTACAAACATATAGGTCAAAAGTGTATTTATTTTACAGAACAAATCATAGATATTTATTTCCTATTCATAAGCGAAGTTTATAAAAAATAGTATGCCAAATATGATAAAGTGATATTGTACATGCCATCACAATTATGAGAGTAGACTATGTTCTATTTACAACCTTGGAATACTCTAAAACCAAAACCAAAAATTATCATGTAATAGATATGCCAATAGTGACTAGTGTCAAGTGATATTTATCAGCAAAGTAAAATATATATAACTCATTAACTCAAGCTAAGACACATATATTTTTAGTGTTAAGTGAATAATGATTAAATTCTTGTGTTTGATGTGTATTCATGCATTTGTCATAGTATACTTCTAGTATTTAGTTTAATGTGTGTATAGGTTGTGTCCCATTAAGAAATGTTTGCAACTAACATCATATAAGTCAATCTCAATGCCAAGATCAAACACGTAAACAATATGTCAAATATTTCAAAGATGCGTGAGGAATGATAGTTACATAACATCTATAATTCTAAAATAAAACTAGTGGTGAATCCTTTTGACAGTGATAAATTTAGAGTGATGTTGGCACAATTTTTTAAGTTGGGTTTGTTTTTGCATAAGAGGACATTAAATATCACAATGAGCTCCAAAACATTGTAAAGAAATGAAAGATAAATTACCATAGTCCAAAACCACAATTGGTAAGTGTGTTTTACAGTCTTTAATGGTGATTATTATGGTGTTTAAACTATGTTACGTGTGTTGATTGCAAGGAATTTGTTGTATAATCAATAGATAATCAGAGGATAGAGATTTTCCTAGAACTTATGATGAAATATGCATCAATGTCTCACCATATTTGTGCGAAAGAATCTATAGAGACACCAGTGTCAGAAATCTCAAAAACAAAGATGAATTTTAACATGACATAAGCAGCATCATTGAATAAACTAGGTCATTATCATGTCATATGCATTTGTTTAATGTGGGATATTTTACATGATAAGGAATAGGAACAAACGTTGCAAAGAAAATAGATTAGAAAGTCTAATAATTCATAATTAAGCCATAAACATTGTTAAAATGATATCATAAACAACTTAGTATGTTTAGATTTTCTTAGGCAAGAAATAACATAGTTTTGATGCCATATAATATTTCAAGTGATATCCAAGTTTGAAATAAAACTTCACAACTATGGATGTCATTTGCTAAAGGGTGAAATTGAAAGCCTAATTGCTAGTTGTTTTCCCTAATTTGTCATCAATTTTTCCCTCAAAATTTATAGGATCATGAAGCAAGAGAAATTTTGAAATTTAGCATGTATTTCCAAGAATCATAATCTCAAAATATATGAAATTAAGTGCTTTAGTTATCAATTGTTATTTACAATAGAATCTAAAGAATTCAACAAGATAAACAAGATCCATTCCCTAGGTTATACCAACCAAGAAAAATTATCATGGACATATCATTAGCATAGGTTTGATCCAATTAAAATAAGATATAGCTAATGAGAAAAAGGAATTATATATCATGGTCTAGATCAATAGATTAATCAATAAAACCCTAGGTTGCAAAAACAAACAAAAAATAAAAGGAAAGATAAATATTTCATTTTTTTGGTTTTTGGTTGAAGAAGATGATAGACCGGTGCCTAGAGAGAGCTATGGGATCACTACAAAAGACATATGTGAGATTTATGGTTAAATATAAGGAAATGTTGAAGTTACCAAGAAGGGTTTCCTCTCAAGCATTGTCTAGGGTCACTATGTTCTCTTTGAGGATGGATGGGGGATTTGTCCTCTAGGAATCCTTTGCAAGCACTATCAAGGTGATCTCAAAGGTTGGCCAAGGAAAGAGGTAACAACCCTAAGATGTCCTACATTAATGCAATGGAACAATTATTTAGTGGTCAAAGGGAAAGGAAAGAGAACTATGTCATGAACTACCCTTCCAAGTGTATCAAGGTGCCTTTCTTTGGGCTTGTAGTATCTTTGTACTCCAATAAACCTAAAAGATATCCTAGTATAACCTTTGAAAAATATCTAAACTATCACTTCAAAAAAAAAAAGATTGCACAAGAACACTTTAAGTGAGTTTTCTCATTAATGTCCAACAAATAAAAACGAGAGATGTATCTTCCTTGTATAGATAAAGATCCTCCTCAACGCATGGTGTAATACAATGTTCTTATCTCAAACTAAGGGGAAAAAGCATTGGCCTAAGTCAAACCAATGGAAAAATACATCAATCAGGCACAAATGAACCTCAACTACCTCTAATACATTATTTCCTAATCAAATATGTAATAAACCCTCACACATATGAGCATAGAGAGGATAAATCAAGTGCACCTCTCTCAAAAGTGGCCAACATCCCTCAAAATAGGTGTAAAAATGGTCAACCAAGGGTCCAAAGGCCAAGGAACTCCTCTAACCAACTTCTAAGAATGAGGAAGTGGAAAAAACAAGAATTAACCAATTCCAAATGTGAGACATAATCCCCACATGTGTGAGACATCCAAGGATGAAACCAATGTGATATGGCACATGTGGTTTCTCGGCTAGGGTGCTCCTTAATCAAAGAGGGTGTTCAACTATTATGTCACCTATAAATCCCATAACAACCTATTGTTGAGAAATCTGTAGTCTTACGATTTAGAGTTGATTTCTCGTCATGGTAATTACTTGTGATTTTGTTGGCTTTATTATTATCATTATATTCTCTTATTCCTCAAGAAATTACCAAAATATACATCAACAAGATCACAAGAAACAAAGAACACAAGATGTAGGCTCTCCAAGTCAAGGCCAAAAACCCACAAGGGGGAAAACCCAAAAAAACTCCTCTGCTTATTGAATCTAATCCAAGTGATAAATTCAAGACCCAATTCCAACCTCTAAGAATCCAAGTCTAGCCCTCCAAGTTTTCATATTGTCACGATCTCAGACACCAGTCTCAACCACGATCATTTGCATCAATGTCTTCAAGGAGCTCACACAAATCTTCTTCCATATGAAACTCACATATATTTACAAAGAAATTGCATATATAAACTTCAAATATTCTACCCCAGAAAGGTCGCATATATAGCCCAAAAAACTTTCACTTTTTCAGATGTATAGCCTTATGAATTTCACAACATCTCAACTCTTTTAGCCTCAGGAAACTTCACAACTTTTTAGCTCAGAGAACATCATAGAGAAACACTGAATTAATGGTTGAATTGGAGGAGGATGTATTCCAATATATAGTTGTTCCAACATGCGAAAAGAAACATCCTTTCAATGAACCAACTTGTCATCTAGGAGGAACGACTTTCCTTCTTGAGGTGATTTTACCCAAATTACATTTTCAAAAATTCTTTTTCCTTTTTCTTTATAGTAGGTCCAAATAGGACTTTGAATTTTTGACTAAACAAATCCTAGAAGCATGATGAACATAACTAATAAAAAAATATTTTTCATTTTTTCTACATAAAATACATAATGATACATGTACAATGAAAACTATGAAGACCGAACCTAGTACCACTTTTCGACACTCCCTCTTAACTAGCTGGGAGGTATTCATAATTACACAACAAGGTACAAGGGTACTCTCAAAGTGAAATATTGTCATAAGAATAATTGGATTGATAATCCATATTTAAGAATCAACATCATAATCAACATTATCAAATTGCAACATAGCAAGGCCTTGACTAACAAGCTCTAACTCTCCACTAGATTGGGGAACAATGATAGGAGGCATACATATAGACATGTTGATGGTGTTGGATCCTGCCAACATGCAAGGTGGTATCCCAGATGAAAAGTCTCAATTAGTCTTCGCAATGTTTGGTGTAGGAGTCCTTCCAGAAATAAGGCTCGACTGCCATTTTTATTAGAGATTTGCTTTGCCTGCAATTTTTAGCACGAGAGAGTAATGTGCATGTAATTTTGAATGAACAAGTGGGTATGCCTTGTGGAATGTTCATTTTCAGAATGTATCAAGGTTCTTTCACCGAAAGGGGAAATAAAATTGAACCTTTAAAGAAAGAGTAATAATACTAATGTAGTAAAGACACACGAGCATATATATAGGAATGAATCATTGATCAACTAGAGAAATAGTTCACATAGAACCAACGATTGTTAAAACAAATGCAACACACCTTCAACAAGATAAGCACCAAAGCCACCAAAATAGTTAAATTTATTTAATATAGATGAAAACAACATATATCAAAAACATTCAAAGAATAGTCTTACAACATTTATGACATACACATGAAAGCATGTTGGCTCAATGAGCTTCAAGTATTAAGAAAAAGTCGGTACAATGAACACCACTAGCTCCAATATTGGAGAATTAGAGCGACCACTTTCTCCTCCAAAAGAAATATCTTCCTCTATAATGCCTGGTAGGAGGAGCTAAGGTGAAAATTCTTTTGCTTGAGTTATGGGGGTGTATTTATAACAATTGGGTGACTCTTCACCTCCTTTGTGACCCTTGCATTTCCCTCGTGACTCTTTGACTTCCATATTACCTTTTGACTCCTTCATGACGTTTCACATTCCATAAATGACTCTTGGACTTCCACTTTGCATTACATTATCATACATTGAAAATTACATAATCATATCCAAAAATGATGTTGCAAATAATGACTCATATAACATCTTGACATGACACCTTGACAAGACATGACATGATAGTGATGACATGGACTGCATGATGATATGGCAATGTCAAGCCATTATTTCTATTGCTATCATTCTGTCTTCTTGAAAGATAATGCATGTTCTTCTTCCTCTTCCTCCATAAGGCTTGACGATAGGGAGTCTTCACTGTGATCTTTATATTCAACTATTGTCGTAATATAGTGTTCATTTATCTTCTCTTCAATGATCAAACTATATTTACAACTGCATTGGTGTCTTCTAGCATGGTATCCTTCTTCTTCTCCTTCATCATCATCATGTCATGACATGATATAATTCATGCAACTGGAAACAAACTCATGACGAGACAATATTAGTATGAAAACTCCTATTCTAACATGCTTCATGAAAACCATTGACTGAGATGGAACTGGGTGTTCGACTGAGAGACTGGCTTAGGGATTTCAGAGTGCACAGTTCTAGAGGTCAAGAGTTAGGACTGAGGCTTGAGACTGTGTAGTGCTTAGTTCATGAAGGCCGGGGTAAGGTGACTGCGCAGTTGAGGAGTTGATGGAGGTAGTATTGAGGCTTGAAGTTTCCCAGTGTGCAGTTCTGGAAGGTGTTGTGCTATACAACAACCCCCCATTTATTTTTCTTAAATAGCTTAGGAGATTATTGTATAAATAAATATGGACCCTTAAAAAATTGAAAAACATAGGAATATAGTTTAGTTTAGGGTTTTTTTTAAGAAGAAATTTGATTTTTTAATTAAAAAATCGTCATAAAAGCTTGAATGACTTGAATAAGGCTTACCTTAAAATAAAACTCGACAATATCGCATATGGCAAAGTTTCAAAGAGTCAAACTTTCATTTTCCCTTTTGAAACTTGCTATTGCGATAAAAGATAGCCTCGGGAACCAAAAAATATATATTCCTTAAAAAAGCTTAAGTATTGATGATATTCCTTCATAGCAGAAATTCCCCGCATCGCAATCTCATAACAAAATAAATATATCATAAGACCGAGGAACGTCCCGATTGCAAAATGTGATAAGCTACCGGACCCGAAAAACAATAAAACACACTCTTTAAAAATATCACATATAGATAAATCGCAAGAGTATCAACATGCTCCCCGCTTGTATCATTCCCAATTTCCCTGATTGCGATAAATCTATTTCTTAAAGAACACGCCTAAGGAAAATCATAAAGCTAAAGCTAAAAAAGAAGAAGTTGCGCTTAATAATAAACCCATGGGCCCGCTAGAATGCCACGTCACTTCTCGCAAATTTGAAATCGCTTAAATATTTCAGCCATATCCATTCTCCGCTACTCCCAAAACCGCCAATTGCGATAATGCGATTATAGCAATCTCACATCTCTCATACTTAATAATCCGATACAATGATATCGTCATCACATATCGGCGGGGTACTTGAAGAATAAGTTTTATTTACCGTTTGAAAAGGTTTTGTGATGTGATATATTAATGAATAATAAATAACCACGCGAAGCCATGATTTCAGTTATTAAGGGATTCTAACGGTATTTATGATTTCAAAGCCCAAGGAGATTTGATGGCATGTTTGGATTGATTCACATTTAAACTTCCCTTTCCGTCATTTCAAAGCCTTATGTGTTTGTATGCTTTCACATTTAACTCCTATTGCTCTTCATTCCTTTGTATTCTCAATTTGCAAGTTTCGCTCGAGAAAGAATTGTGTAACAAGATGACTAAGTCGAAGAAAGGAAAGAAACCCAACAAAGCTACATAATATTCTACATCTTATGTAACAGAAATTCCGCCATTGTTCTTAGACATGACATGCACTATTGACAGCGGTACTTCCTCATGGGAAACAATGTACCAGTTGCTGGAGAGCGAGGGTCCTAGGATAATTCAAAGTAAAGCAACAACAGATTCCACTACCTCTACGAAAGCCTCCCACTTTGAAGATGCAAGTTATTTCCTTCATAGAATTGCTACTAGACTGAAGATTTTACCATACACCGATATGGTAAAATGGATAATAGACAATATTAACATTGTCGACCGGGAATTCTAGACTTCAAGGCAAACGGTTATTAGGTCCTTCATAGCAGAAGACTTGAAAAACATGTATCATATACCAGACCCACACAAGGTGTATGATAAAGCCTTCCTCAAGCATTTCACAGTCGAGAATGAGGAACCATCAAACCCAATTAAGAAATGGAGGTCCAATTCAAACAAGCACAAATATGAGAAATCAGGTATGTATTCTATATCATCTCTTGTTGCTCCCTACTCTTATATCGCAGCTATGATGTGTAGATTGTTTGGATATGCCGATACCACCAAGTTCTCTGTTGAGTGGGTTCCCCTAATTGATGCAGTAGTAAATTCTTTTATAATGGATTAGGGCACTATCTTGTCTAACAACCTTGCCTTACAAATTCGGGAATACAAAAAACAACGATATGTCACCTCTAGAAGAGTTCCACCATTTTTTATGAGTGCCCACATTATGGATGCAGTCTATTTCACTACCAGTTTCCCAACTATGGGGTGCAAATGGAATATTCAAGATCCTACCCCCATTCACATATATCACAAAATCTTGTGGGAATCCAATTTCCAAACCCATTTCTACAAAATTTGCGAAGGAATTATGCTACCCATCCACCAAGTTGTTTTTTACAAGAGGGCCCCAAGGTTATCTGATGAGGCCAAGATTGATATTTTACCAATAGGTAGGTGGTTTGGGGAAGAAATATTTACTTATGTCTGAGTCTTTGTAAGCATATCACCTCCCCATGTTCTCCCATGGTATGTACCAGATAAACTGCTTGCCAGATAAATTGCTTACCAAACTATAGGGGATGGGATAACCAATACCCTAAAAGAATCTAAAATGTCTCTTTGGCCTTCCTTTCCCCTCCAATGAAAAATTCATGCATTACACAATTTCAGGCATGTTGCACTTGAAATCGATCACATTACATGTTTAAAGCTTGCCACCATTCTTGGAAGACAGTTTGACCCCAATAAGGTTGCACAGAACTTCACTGCTTTAGTAAAAATAAGATAGTTCAGCCATGAGGAAGATGATTTTGATGACCTGTTTGAGCCAGCTGAGCTGTTTTCAAAAGTGCAACATTTGGCTACTCTGAGATTGGACCCACAAGAGTTAGTTCAATTCCACTAACATAGGAGAAAAATATTACAAAAGGTCCCTTTGGATCTGTTAGAAATCCCTCAGCCAAATGCTCAAAAGGAATAGAGCTCAAGCCAAAGCTCAGAAAAGGGATCAGAACATAGTTCTAAGCATAATTTAGAGAAGAAATTAGAACAAGGTTCTGAACATACTTCAGAGCAGAAATCGACACAGAATTCAGAACATGATTCAAAGCATAACTCAGAACACGACTCACAGAAGAGCCCAGAGCATAGCCCGGAGAAGAGTCTAGAAAAGGACACTGAGAAGGAATATGAAAAGATCTCAAAGGAGAAAGAAGTGGAAGATGTTTCCACTAAATTGCATACATATGAATCCCCTTTGAAAAATCATCTAGATGAGGCATGGAAACAATTTTACCAACAACTAAGAGGACAACAAGGGGAAAAATATGTTGAAATGGAAACAACATTCAACACACCCCAAAACACTGGACAAAGCTCGCTCACTAGAAGGGCTACTGACAAAGATGTTACCATAGAAGAAGTTGAGATCATATTGACCTTCCCTTCAACCAAAATCATTCTCAAAGTGGAGGAAATTCCTCCTCTTGATGTCTTTTACTATCCCAAGCATCGGGCTGTAGTAAAACGACAGAGGAAAAGGAGGAAAATAGAAGCATCATCAGTAATAATTCCTGATAACGAACCCATGGATGTAGTATGGAAGGACACCCCCATGGATCCTTCAGACAATTTGACAAAACTATCATAGTTTGTAGGTGCTTATGCATCTGCTACTATTGACAAAGAAGTGAAAAGAAAACCATTGGTAAGAGAGAAGGAAGAAATAATACAATAGCTAGAGCAACAGTTTGCAGAAGAGAGACAGAGTGTCGACCATCAAATGAAGGCACAAATGGCCCAATTACAGCAGATCTTTGACCAATTGAAACTCCAATACCAAGTAGAAACAAGTGCCAAAGATAGTCAAATACAACAGTTGTAGTTTTCTATGGATTAGTTGAAAGATAATCCTAAGGTTGAGGATTTTATAAAAGAAGCATTAGAACTCAATTCTTTATTATCTAAGCAACAAGCGACATTCTGTCAGAAGCTATCGGTCATCAATCCAATGTGCAAGCAAAGTGATTCACTGATGAATCAAGCATCTGATCTGAGGATCACTTTTAATGAGATTGATGATAAGATTTCAGGATACATAACATGGCAGGATACTCCAGAGGGTAGAGCAGTATATCTTCCCAGGATAGAGGAATCTCATAAAGACATCCTCTTTACCAATTGGGATATTCAGCTAAAGCAGGCAGAAAGAGCAATTTCAAGAGCGACTGATGTTGCAAATAATATCATTGAAACCATCAATGATAATTTGCACAATGCTAATTTGATACAAGAATGCCCACCTGGGAGTCTCCCCGATATCAGAGCCCTAGAAACACACTGGCAAGAAACTTTCAGAGCAAGAGAAGAGGCAACTAAAAAACTAACAAAACTTTATTGGAAAGTATATTGGAGATATCTAGTAAATTCACACAGTCAATAGCTAATGCTACGCTTCCTCGTTGACTCATCCATGCACATGCTTACGAATCTCTCATTCAGTGTATATAGGACAATTGCGCATGATGACAGGTCAGCCTCCTGAAGTCAAGCCGATGGTGGATATCTACGAGCTCAAACAACGAATGAAGGAATATACACCATTACAACTTGAGCTCGTCATTTCAATAATTTATGTTCTATATAATTTTGTCACTTGTTTTAAGGAGAGTTGTTTAAACCTCCTCAGAAATTTCATGTAATATCTATTTTTGTACTTTATTTTTATTATATAAACCCTTTCATGTCTTTGAAGAAAGGGTCCCTAATTTTAAAAAGAAATGCTTTAAAAACTTGCACTTCTGTACTTTTAAAGTTTATCCTAATAGAATAACTGGATCAAAGTCTTGAAGTTTTGTGAAGAATGCTTTTGGAAACTTGCACTTTTGTACTTTTGGAAACCATCTTAATGAAAAAGATTGGACTGAAGCTATTTACTTCATGAGCAGAGTTATATGCATCGAGTACTTTTATCATTGTGTATTTATTTGTTTATGAATTAATAGCCATTTCTCCTTATATTGTTTATCATATGTATCCCTTTTTATGCATTTCTGTATTCATTCACTAATGAACATGCTTGGATTGTTATCTTAATGTTTGAACGATATTTGATGCGATATATGTTTAACAATTATTTTGATTAACTATTTAATCAAAATAATTATTTTAAAGGCTTTTCATTTATGTTAGTGGTTGATTAATCTTCATTATCATACACTAAAGATAATCATTGTAGATCGTGCAAGAATAAGTGAGATCCCGAGTAATATATAGATAGGTTGAATATATATGTATTTCAGTTGAAAACCACCCCATCTATCACTTAGTTTTTGGTAATCAACACCCTATCCATTCTATCACATTTTTATTGGGAAACTGGTCCCATTATATCCAGTTGGAGCCACTAATCCAAATGGATAAGGGACGGTATTCAAGTCCATGACTAGGTGGTTTTCCCCCATGTTGTTTCAATGATTTTCAAGGCTTCAACAGAAGGAGAGAGTCTTAGGGATTGCATAGTTGTGTCGTTCAAGGATGTAGGCTAAGAGCTTGAGGCTTGAAATTGCGCATTGCATAGAAGGAATTGACTAGGGCGCTGAACTGTGCAGTACTTGAGCTCAAGGGGCTAGGGTTGAGCACCGATACTTTGGAGTGCGTAATTTTGGGAGGCAGGAACTGCGAATTGCACAGTTCCAAGAGGTAAGGTCTAAGCTTTAGGGTTAAGATAGCACAATGTGCAGTTCTAGAGGGCTTAATGAAGTCAAGTTGCACGAGAGGAACTTTTCAGGATTTTGTTAAGTGTGGGATTAGTGAGGTCAAAGTGAACAAGGAAAAAACCTGAAAATAATCACACAATAAGAGCAGTTGATGAAACAACATTGATCACTTAGAAGACAAGAACAACATGATCCTCTCAATGCGACGACATTATGAAAACTTTCCCAAAGTGCGACACTTAAGATACACTTTGCGACGACAATGACGACACTTATGTGAAAATGCATGAAACTTTGGGAATGACATTAATAAATGTCTATATGATAAATATGACTTAGTAACACTAAAATTACCCCTTGAGAAAACCATATCTCTGCTTATGTGATATGTGACACTTCCCATGCCAAAAGATGACACTTTGGTTTTCTTCCAAAAGGGACTATAAAACTTAGATAAAACACATGGAATGACTCTTACTACTAGTGATGACATCATGCAAGGTTAAAGTAGGCTCCTAAATTTGGATGTGGGCTAAAATTTTGGAGGGTTTTGTAGCAGCGACAACACTTGGCGACACACTAGTTGAACTCTAGCTTCTCTTCCTTCGTCTAATATTTCATGCAGGGTCTAGTTTCTCCGGAAGTATTGATTCATCGTGCATATTACTTTGGCTTCCCCACTTAACCCAGTTATAGAAGAAAAAAAAATAATAATAATTTTTTTTTTTTAAATTAAACTTTCATTGTTTATTTAAAAACAAACAAATAAAAAAATTTAATTTTTTTTTTTAACAAAATTTTGTTTTTTTATTTAAAAAAAAATAAATATTATTAAAATATTTTAATTTTTTTTAAACAATTTTGTTTTTATTTAAAAAAATAAAAATTATTAAATTATTATTATTATTATTATTTTAAACAACTTTGATTTTTTTATTTAACAAAAAAAAAGGTTTTTTAAAAGAATTAAAAAAAAATGCCCACCGCCTGTGGTGGCGTGGTCGTGGGCGGAGGGTCTGCGCCCGGTGGTGGTGCGGCCATGGGAGGAGGGCCTGCTGAAAATCGCCCCACAGCTCGCCCGTCACCCGTTGGTGGCGCGGTCATGGGCGGAGGGCCTGCACGCAGACCCTCCGCCCATGTCCGCGCCACCACAGGCGACGGGCATTTTTTTTTTTTTGAAATTCTTTTAAAAAACCATTGCTTTTTTTTTAAATATGATTTTTTTTTTATTTTTTATTTTTTTAAAATAAAAAAAAAAAAAATATATATATATATATATATATATATATATATATATATATATATATATATATATAAAACGAAATTTTGCTTAAAAAAAAATTAATTTTAATTTTTTTTATCTGTTTTTTTTAAATAATCAATGAAATTGTTGAATCGAGGCTTCTATGATCCATAACAATTATAAGAAGAATTTCGGCGTAAATCACATGTAGAAAACCTTTGTCGACGCATTTCGAACCAACTAGTGTGGTTCATTGTCATGACAAGTTGAGGAGTCAGATTATGATCTGACTCCTCAACTTGTCTTGACGATGAACCACACTAGTTGGTTCGAAATGCGTCGACAAAGGTTTTCTACATGTGATTTACGCCGAAATTCTTCTTATAATTGTTATGGATCATAGAAGCCTCGATTCAACAATTTCATTGATTATTTGAAAAAAACAAATAAAAAAAATTAAAATTAATTTTTTTTTAAGCAAAATTTCGTTTTTTATTTATATATATATATATAAAAATAAAAAACGAAATTTTGCTTAAAAAAAAATTAATTTTAATTTTTTTTATTTGTTTTTTTCAAATAATCAATGAAATTGTTGAATCGAGGCTTCTATGATCCATAACAATTATAAGAAGAATTTCGGCGTAAATCACATGTAGAAAACCTTTGTCGACGCATTTCGAACCAACTAGTGTGGTTCATCGTCAAGACAAGTTGAGGAGTCAGATCATAATCTGACTCCTCAACTTGTCTTGACGATGAACCACACTAGTTGGTTCGAAATGCGTCGACAAAGGTTTTCTACATGTGATTTACGCCGAAATTCTTCTTATAATCAATGAAAGTTTAATTAAAAAAAAAATTATTTTTATTTTTTAAAATCGAAAACACATAATTTTTTTATAAGTTTAAAATGTTTATTTTATTTTATTTATTTATTTATTTTATTTTTTAATTTGAAAAGACATACATTTTTAAAATTTTCATATTTTTTTATTTTTATTTTTTATAATTTGAGTTGATTTTTGTTTTTTAGATGTTTTTAATATTAATTTTACTAGTTTTTATTTTTATTTTTTTTGGTTAATTTTCTAATTTATTTTATTATTATTATTGTTATTATTATTATTATTTTTAAATCTAGTTTGTTTTTATTTATTTATTTATTTTTGTTAATGTTTTTTTTGTTTTTTGTTTTACTTAATTTATATATATATATATATATATAATTTTGTTTGTTTGTTTGTTTGTTTGTTTTTTTTTTTTTTTTTTTTTCCAAATTCTTTTATGGTTTATGAGATAATTTCTTTTTTAACACTATATATATATATATTATTATTTTTTTATATTTGTTTTTTTTAAGTAATCAAGATTTTAAACTTAATTTTAGTGGTTTTTATTTTTTATTTTCTTAATTTTCCATTTTTAAAAAAAATCTAGTTTGCTTTTAATTTTTAATTTTTTTTTTTTTTTTTAGTTTTTTTAATTTTTCTATTTTTACCTACTTAATTTTATAGTTTTTTTTCCCAAATTTTGTTATGGTTTACATATTTGTTTTTTTTTTTATTCCATTTTTTTAAAATACATTTTTTTACTATTTATTTGTTTATAATTTTCTTTTATATATATATATATATATATATATATATTTTTTTTTTTTTTTTTATTCTTATCTTTTATAGGTTAATTTTGTTTTTTTTTTTTTACATTTTTATGATTGATTTTTTTTTTTGATGTTTGATTTTTTTTTGTTTTTTTATTTTTATTTTATGTTTTGTTTTTAGTATATATTTTTGTTTTTGTTTTGTTTTTTGTTTTTTTTTTCATTGTTTTAATTTAATTTAATTTATTTTATGTTTTCATTATTTTTTTGAAATTTTAATGTTTTTCGGGGTCATGATAAAATATTTTACGCCATTATTTCGAAATGTTGAAATTTTACCATTGAAAAAAAAATTGTTATCCCAGCGTCAACACTTTTCGTTTTGAGGGTGTTTTTTGCACAAAATTTACCATTGAAAAAAAAAAATTATTCGAACATCAACACTTCGTTTTGAGGGTGTTTTTTGGACAATTTTTGCACAAAAAATTGGTTTTCACTGCCATTTTTAAAACATGTTGAAAATTTACCCTAGAAAAAAAAGGTGTTATTCCAGCATCAACAATTTTTGTTTTTAGTACTGTTTTTGATGTTTTTACGGGGTTTTTGGCCAGAGTTCCTGTTTTGAGTTTATAGTTCCCGTTTCAAAGTTTACATTGTTATAATCAAAATTATGCAATAAGTTGTGAGAATAGTTGGTTTGACTAAGCTAGGAGGTGAATTAATGCCAATTAAGGCCCATATAATTACTCAATGATGAGACTCATTAGACACTTTGAGAAGACATGTCATGACATTGATGACATGGACTGCATGATGATATATAAATGTCAAGCCATTCTTTCTGCTACTATCTTTGTGTCTTCTTGAAATATGGTGCATGTTCTTCTTCGTCCTCCTCCATAAGGCTTGAAGGTGGGGAGTCTTCATTGTGATCTTGATCTTCAGTTGTTATCGCAATCTAGTGTCCCTTTATCTTCTCTTCAATGATCAACTTATCTTTACATCTGCATAGGTGTCTTATAGCATGGTATCCTTCTTCTTCTCCTTCATCATCGTCCTATCATAACATGATATAATACCTGTAAGTGGAAACGACTCATGAAAAGATGACATCAGTCTGAAAATTCCTAGTCTAACATACTTCATGAAAACCATTAACTGAGCTAAAATTGGGTGTTGGGCTAAGAGATTGGATCAAGGATTACGTAGTGCATAATTCCAGAGGTCGGGAGTCAGGACTAAGGCTTGAGACTGCATAGTGTGCAGTTCACGAAGGTTAGGGTAGGGTGACTACATAATTGAGAAGCTCAAGGAGGCAGTCTTGACGCTTGAAGTTTCCCAGTGTGCAGTTATAGAAGGAGAGAGGCCTAGGGATTGCACAGTTGCATAGTTCAAGGAGGAAGGATGAGAGCTAGAGGCTTGACACTACACATTGTGTAGAAGGAACTGACTGGAAGGCTGAATCGTGTAGTTCTAGAGTTCAAAGGGCTAGGGTTGAGCACTGAGACTATGCAGTGTGTAGTTCTAAGAGGCAAGAACTACGCATTATGTAGTTCTAAGAGGCAAGAACTACGCATTATGTAGTTCCAAGAGGTAAGTTTTGAGCTTGAGGGTTGAGACTGTGCAATGTGTAGTTCTAGAGGGTTGAGTGAAGTGAATTTGCTTGGGAAGGAACTTTTCAATATTGTTCTAGGTGTGGGATCAGTGAGGCCAACGTGAACAAGGAAAAAACTTAAACATGATTACACACTCAGAATAGTTGACGACACAACGTTGATCACTCAGAAGACAACACCAACATGATCCCCTTAATGCGATAATAATATGACAACATCCCCCAATTGTGACACTTAAGATACACTTTGTGATGATAATGGCGACACTTGTGCAACAATGCATGAAAATTTGAGAATGAGTCTAATATATGTCTATATGATAAATAGGATTCATTAACACCAAATTTAACCCTTGGGACAAACCATAACTCCGCTTATGCGATATGCGACACTTCCCATGACAAAAGATGACACTTTGGTTTTCTTCCAAAACGGACTAGAAAACTTAGATAAAACACATGGAATGACTCTTACTACTAGTTACGGTAACATGCAAGGTTAAAGTAGGCTCCAGAATTTGGATGTAGGCCAAAATTTTGGAGGGTGTTGTGGTAGCAACAATAGGACACCACCACAACTACCTCTCAAGGCATATACCCCATCTGAATGTTCAACAGGTATGTCCTTCCAAGACTATTTCTATCTTGGACTCCTAATCCACAAAGAATATTGGTCCTCTTCGACCACTCTTATCTTGGATACCCTATCGAATCGTTAAAGAGTGTCTATCCACAAGACTATTTCCTATCTTGGAATCCAAATCCTCAAGGAGTACCAATCCTAGATGCTTATCCAATCCTCCATTCTCCCTCCCAGTGCCTTAACTAGACTTGCAGATGTTTGTCCTATTCTAGTGCATGACACCTGTAGAATACGATGTTCCACATTAGTCCCTCTCAATCAGGGAGGAAGTCCTTACTCCTTTTTCAAACAAGGAGGAAATCTATCACTTCCTCTCAACTAGGGAGACATAATCACAAGCCTTAGCTTGTTTCATAATTTATCAATACATCAACTACTTGTTCTTCCATGGAGATATAGTTGTAGCTGCAAGGCTCCTTTCTCATATCATATCTAGGATTCAACCTTTTTGGATGCAAAATTTTTACGAAGCTAAACTCTTTCACACTTTAACTCCATGACAAGGTGTCTTGGCTTCTTAATATCATCACATCATATCAAACTTCAAGCTTCTTGGATCTTGACAATCATCATGCAACTTTTTCATTAAATGGTTCATCTAACATCTTCAAGGAGCCAAACATCCCCACAACTACTAGCACATGCATTCCATCCTTAAAGAACAATATCCGGTCTTCATGCTCTTCCAGGCCATCATTAGTGTCATCCACTTAATCCATGTGCTCCCAAATTGAATGAAACAATAATTGGTATAATATCATCAATCAAGTTATCTTTTTAGCTTTTTTCACATACTTCTGCAATAAGTCATTTCAGGAAGCCAAATCATATCCCAACATTATCCGAGTTTCCAAATCACAAGAGATTTTAGTCAAGATGTGGGATTCTTCAAAATCTTGCTATTTTCTCCTTATTAGGTCAATATTTCTTTGTATGGTATATCTTCATATTACAACATAGTTTTGATTCATGCTCCTTAGCTTTCAATCATCAATCAATGTGTTCCTGGAATGAACCAATCAACAAGCTTCAATATCGTATTCATCAGGATATTTATAATTCCCCCTTTCCATCTAAGGTTAGTAATTTTTATATATCAAATTGCTCATTCCTTCATAGTCTTAATGTTATGCCACATTTCTTCAAAACTTTCTCTGGCTTTGTCAAGATTTAGATAGAATTTGAATTGACTTGTAACCTTTGTTAGAATACTTATGAAAGAACAAGCAAACAAATTATAAAGATAGTAACATTAGTTTTACTCAAGAAGATGTTAAATACTTATCTCTCGAGGAAGGTTGGATCCCTCTTAATCTTGGACCCCTTTTGATGAAACTTTGTCTTCACATCAACATGATATAATACCTGTAATTCTTAAGAACTAGGTTCCTTCTTCCTTTTGCAATGGAAACAATCAGTTAGGGTTTCTATTTATAAGGTTTGTCCTTTTATTCCATACTTTGTTAGGGTTTACAAACCCTATATGTCAAGACTTGTCACTTTTAAACTGTAGAATTCTACAACCATACAAGAAAGTTAGTTGCAAAACCCTAGATTTTTAAGGTCTTCAAGATCTGTCATGAAAGGAATTGCAAATTCTAGGTAAACCCTAGAAACATCATAGTCATCAAGACTTGTCATCCAAGCATTGCAAAATTTTACTAGCATGTTTCAAAACCCTATTGATATTGAATGACATACATTGTATCTATTTCATTTCTTAATCTAGCCTTTAAATGCAGTGATATTCTTGGTATGCTACCAAAACAACAATATATTACTGCCTCTAGTCTATATTTATGCAAAATATTTTACCATTTTTCAAATGATCATCACTATGATGAAATGCACACAAATATTTTTACATACCTCTACAAACTTTGTAAAGATCCAATTCTTCTTCAAGAGTCAACATTCTTCAACAAATTTTTATATTCAACACAAGTGTCTCAAATTATTCAACTTCATAATCTTTGTTGAGTTTCTAGCTTTGTCTTGGTTCCATTAGTTGACATGTATTCTTTATTCAAGACTGATTCTCATATTTGTAATGCAAGAATGAATTTCATAATTCTTTTGGATCATTTGTGCTCCAGGTACTTCAGATTCTAGTGATATTATGGGTTTCTTCTAAACATATTGGTTTCAAAACCAAGTCTTCACAATCCATCATTTTCATATAGATCTAGGTCACTTTCACGCCATATCGAAGGTCACTACTATACTGTCATAACCACCATCAAGGGTAGGGTTGAAACTGTCATCAAACATTATTTACACTGAAGTTTTCTTTTCCATAGCCCTATTGTCTTTCCAATATATATAATTTCCATAGGTCACAATGAGTCAGAGTATAGTGTCATCAGAGAGTACTCGTAATAGTCAATCACAATAGGTCATGGTTATATATTCAAGTCATTGTGACATGCTATCCTATATCAAATTGCATAGGACATAGTATTATGTTGATGCCAATGATCTAGGTGGATATTGGTGGCCACCCGCCAATTCCACTTGGACCCCCACCATTGTTTCTTTCAGTTATTTAGTTTCCTTAATTGTAGCACATTTTACTATTTTTAGTAGTTTTTCAGGTCCTAAACCTCCGGAACTGTTTTGAGGCCCTAAATGACGTTTTTTTGGAAATATACTGCCATCGATTTTTTTTATTTAAAATCATCTTTTTCGTTGTAGTCCTTGTAGAGATCTCTCCAACGGGTTATCATGCGCATCAAACCGAGATAATATGACCAAGTCGCGACCTCGGGAAGTTGGTTGTCCAACTCACCCCAACGGGGCCCACAAACTCTTGGTGTTACATCTCCTTGGGTTAGGGTTTTGGTTGTTTAGGGTTTGATATTATTGTTAAATAATAAAAAGGCCCTTGAGCCTCATTGTAATGTAGTTCAGAGGCATGTAGATGCCACATCTCTTCTTAAAGATAAGCTACCATCGCCCTAGCTAGTTTATTTCCATTTCTGTTTGTAAGCATATTTCAGTATTTTACAGTAATGAAATGAAGTATTATTTTTGCTACATCTCTGTATGTATGGTTATATATGTAATTTGTTGCGTTCCTGTTTAAATCTGGATCAGTGGCATCAGAGCGGTCTGCTCTTTCTCTGTCTTTCTTTGCATGTCCCCAATGAGGTCAAGATATAAGGAGTTAGGGCTTGAACTGGTCGAACCTTTGCAAGACTAGCCTTGCAAATCCCAACGGCCTCCCATGGCGGATGGAAAGAAAGACAAGGGGGTAGGAGATCCTATCAAAATCTTGCTCGAAGAGGCACTCGAGCGACAAAGGAATGCAGTGATGGACAACTTTGCCCAGATCCTTTAGCGGATACCCAGGGGTGACACATCTACTTCTAGCAGCTACTCTGGAACCGCCACACCCTTTAAGGTACAAGTTAACTTTGACATTCCCATATTTGAGGGTCAAATAGATGCAGATGTCATATATAAATGGTTAAATCTGCTAGAAGGGTATTTTTTTGGTCGGGAAAAGATTACTTTCGCTCTTCTCAAAGTCACCCCCCACATTAAGGACTGGTGGGAAACCTACTGCAAGCATAAGGATGAAAGTATGGCCTCACTATTTTCAGCCGCACCCACTTCAAATTCATTCCGGGCTGCCATCAAGGAGCAGTACTACCCTGTCGGAATCTATGAGGATCAATACATAAAGTGAACCACGCTGCGGCAGGGAAGGGACCAAGACGTGCCAGAGTTCACCAATATTTTCCATACCCTTCGTACAAAGTTGGGTATCAAGGATTCAGAGCATCATTTGGTACTCAAATACCATGGCTACCTGCATAGGTACATCTAGGATGAAATAGAATTCTTGAACATCTCCTCGCTCAACACGTCATACCGATATGCCGTCAAGATCGAGCAAAAGTTTAAACAGAAGAAGCGAGACTTTGGATCATGAATCCGAAGCAAGGGAAAGGTGCCCCCAAACCATAGAACAAAGGAAAAAGCCAAGGTGAAGTGGCCCAAGACAACCTGCCAAAGCCGTAAGAAAAGAATAGCACGCGAAGCCGAAAAAGGACACGGGAAAGTGGTGTGAGTTCCATAAGAGCTCCACTCACAACATAAGTGAGTTTCGGGCCAAACAGTCACTGTTGGCTGAGCTAAAGGTTTCAGAATCGGATGCATGTCCCGAATCTGAGTTAGAACTCAACAAGGGGAATGACAAAGGGAAGCATATTATCGATGCGGAGCCCAACACCACTGTTGCCACCACGAAGATCCAGAAGGAAGAACCCGAAGATCCAGAGGAGGAGGAGTGCCTCTTCCACTCCCAGATGTGGGTAAAGGGCTTCCTAATATAGTTTATTGTTGATAGCAGGAGCCAAAAGAACCTCATTTCGACAGAGGTCATGAAGCAGTTGGGCTTACCGACCACAACACATCCACAACCATACACCATCCGGTGGCTTCACCAAGGATGGGATCTTCGTGTGAGCCAACAGTGTCACCTTCCATACAACATCAAGCCCTTCACAGATGAGGTATTGTATGACGTTTCTCCCCTTGATGTTTGTGATGTATTATTAGGCCAACCATACTTGTGGAAGCGACATGTTGTGTATGAATCAAGGCCTCATGCTATTATTGTTACTTTGGGAAATAAGTTGTACAGGATACTGGAGGTAGCACTGCCTACCGCCATCTTTTTGGTTACTACAAAACAATGCAGTAAGCTCATTTCCAAACCGGGAAATTTGTTTTCCTGATGATACGCCCTCAAGGAAAGAAGAAGACGGTGGCCACAACCTCCAAACAGGGCCCCTCCGCACGACAACTACAGATGGACAAGGTCGTGGAGGAGTACGAGGACATCTTCACCTCCCCCGCAGGGGTTCCTCTACACTGTCAGGTCAAGCACTCCGTCGATCTGACCCCAGGTGTGCCGCTGCCCAATGGACCAATCTATCGGTGCTCCGTTATGGAGAATGATGAAATCAAGAGGTAGATTCGAGACTTGGAGACTCTGTATTGATTACCGGGCGTTGAACAAGATCATTATCTGGAATAGGTACTCGATCCAATAGATTGATGACCTCCTGGACCAACTAAAGGGGGCAAAATATTTCAGCAAGATCGATTTGAAATCAGGATATCACCAGATACCAATTGAACTCTTTGATGTGTGGAAGATTGCCTTCAAAGCCAAGGAGGGCCTTTTCGACTAGTTGGTTATGCTTTTCGGGTTGACGAATGCTCCTGAAACCTTCATGAGGCTAATGGATGACATCTTGTGGCCATTCACCAATTCATTTGTAGTGGTATACTTGGATGACATCCTGATCTTCAGCCAGAGTTAGGAAGAGCACCTCCACCACATCTGCTAAGTTCTCCAAACACTGTGGCAACACAAGTTATGTGCTAATTTGGAGAAATGCACTTTTGGCATGACCCAGGTTTGGTATCTGGGTTACATTATTGATGAATGGGGGGTGCATGTGGATCCAGCCAAGATCCAAGTCATTCGGGATTTTCCATCTCCAACCACTCTGACAGAGCTCCGCAGCCTTTTGGGTTTTGCCAACTTCTACCGCAGGTTCATGTTGGGTTTTTCTCATATCACTTGGCCCTTGAGTCAAGCCACCAAGGGAGGAGCGAAAGCAATATTATTTTGGTCTGGATCTCAACAGAAGGCATTCATAGAGTTGAAACATCGCCTCTACTCGACACCAGTGCTCGCATTACTAGACTTGCAACAACCATTTGAGATCGAGACAGATGCCTCTGACTATGCTATTGGGGCAGTCCTTACTCAACACGGGCATCTAGTGGCTTATCACAGTGAGACACTTTCAGACACAGTCTGAAAGTATCCCACTTATGACAAAGAGATGTATTCCATTGTGTAGGCCTGCCGAAAATGGAAGCATTACATTTTGGGGAAGGAAACGATCATCCACACAGAGCACTGGCCCCTGCAGTTCATACAAACACAAGGGAAATTGCAAAATGATCGCCATCAAAAGTGGTCCACATACCTGCAACAGTTCCATTTGAATATGAAGTATAATAAGGGAAGCACCAATAATGTTGCAGATTGCCTCAGTCGACCACCGATCATAGCGTTAACCACCGTGCTCAACTCTTGTGGTCATGAGACTTTGGATTGGCCACTTCTCTACAAAAGCAACCCAGAATTTGGCCACACATACTAGACACGCTTGGAGGGTCAACATGTTCCAGATTTTCACCTCCAAGATGCCTTGTTATAACACCTGGGTCACCTTTGTGTTCCTTCAAGCAAGCGTGCCGAGATGATTTGGGAAGCACAATACAGTCGGGATGTTGGGCATTTCGAGGTCGAGAAAACAGTGGCAATACTGCAGAAGTATTTCTGTTGGCCGAATCTTCGACAGGGTGTCAGGAAGTACATCAGATCCTGCATTGCCTACGCCATTGCCAAACTGACCATCAAGGAACAAGGCCTCTATACCCCGTTGCCAACCCCTAGTCGCCCTTAGGAATCCATCTCCATGATTACATGTTGGGCCTTCCTTCTACTAGGCATGGAAACGACTGTGTTTTTTTGGTCGTCGATAGGTTCTCGAAGATGGCCATTATGGCAACCTGTAAGAAGAATATCACAACAGAAGCCACTGCTAAACTCTTCTTTGATCGAGTGTGGGTACACTTTAGGATCCCACAATCTATCATCTCAGATCAGGACAACAGGTTCCTCAGTACATTTTGGTCCAGTCTCTAGTTGATGTTGGACACCAAACTCACTAAGTCCACAACCTTCCATCCACAAACTGATGCCCAGACAGAGGTTGTCAACATGATGGTCGTACACATTTTGCGCATGTACAACTCAAAGCATCCATGCACATGGGATGAGAGCCTCCCTTATGTTCAGCACAATTATAACCGGGCTCTCCACAACTTGACTGGCCACAGCCCTTTTCAGGTGGGCTTGGGATTTTAGCCACTATCTTCCATTGATGTGGCCATGCCATTTGCAGCTACTCAGGAAAATTCGGCTCATGTCTAGTCTGATACAGATAAGGCAAACAACTTCATTGAGCACATCAAACATATCCGCTAGCAGGTCCACGACATTCTAGAGAAATCAAATGCCAAGTACAAGCAACGACATGATCAACATCGGGTGCCACATAAGTTTCAGGTGGGCGACAAAGTCTGGTTGCATTTGCAAAAGGAACACCTGACCAGAGCCTATCGGAAACTCATACCACTCCGATATGGTCCTTACACCATTACCAAGGCTATGGGAGACAATGCATTTGAGCTCATCATTCCCCCATTCCCTTGCCTGCACCCAGTGTTCAAGGTGGACTGCCTTCAGCCATACTTTCCACCATTACTAGACACATCCGACATTGCAGAACAACTCACACCAACAAAGTTAAATTCAGATTGCATGGAACAAGCTACAACTGATCGAATCATGGACACACAGATCAAGCACACTCGCCAGCAGCAGATCCCACTGTATTGAGTTGTCAAAGCAGGCCAACTCCTTCACCAAGGTAAGTGGCTCACTAGGGACCAAGCTCAGCAGAAGTTTCCTCATCTCATGGAGGAACTCAATGCAATGGGGACCATTGCTTCCTAAGGTGGGAGGAATGATCCAGATGGATATTGGTGGCCACCAGCCAACTCCACTTGGACCCCCACCATTGTTTCTTTCAGTTTTTCAGTTTCCTTAATTGTAGCACAATTTACTATTTTTAGCAGTTTTTCGAGTCCTAAACCTTCGGAGCCGTTTTGAGGCCCTAAACGACATTTTTTTGGAAATCTATTGCCAATAATTTGCAATCTAAAATCATTTTTTTTGTCGTAGTCCTCGGAGATATCTTTCCAACAGGTTATCATGCACGTCAAACGAAGATAATATGAACAAGTCGCGACCCCGGGAAGTTGGTTGTCCAACTCACCCCAACGGGGCCCATAAACTCTTGGTGTTACATCTCCTCGGGTTAGGGTTTTGGTTGTTTAGGGTTTGATCTTATTGTTCAATAATAAAAAGGTCCTTGAGACTCATTGTAACGCAATTCAAAAGCATGTAGCCGCCACATCTCTTCTCAGAGATAAGCTACCATCGCCCTAGCTAGTTTATTTCCATTTCTGTTTGTAAGCATATTTCAGTATTTTACAATAATGAAATGAAGTATTATTTCTGTTGCATCTCTATATGTATGGTTATATCTGTAATTTGTTGTGTTCATGTTTCTGGATTAGCCAGTGTCATACAAAGAACCTATGTGTATTAATGCACACCAACGAGCCAGGAAGAATAAGCATAAGAGAGCTACAGGAGTATAGGGTGATTTCATCAAAGTCAAGCAAGGCTACACATGAATGATGCCAAATTATAACAATGTCACTTCATAGAATTCAATGCCAAGGAAATGTAGAGCGGTTATATGCCACCACAGAGCGATATCAAGGTGATGTGAGGTCAATATTTATATATGATAGAGCCTCTATAACATGTATATGCGATCCATCAGAGTGTGCAAGTCACTAAATATGAGTATTGAGCCATATAGTAATAATTTTACAGATTAATATAAAGTAATATCATTATACAAGTCACAACAATGTGCAAGCCATTGTAGAAGAGTGTGGGTTATAAAAGAATAGAATCATAGAAGAACAATGAGCCATACAATACATTGTAATGTTGTCAAGCCATCATAGTTTGCAATAAGGTCAAGCCACATAGTTTATTTTTTATTTTTATCGGATCATTATAGAGATCACTTGTCTAGATCATCTTGGATAATTTCATATTACAGTCACAGGCTACTTTGGATAGGCATAGGAGAAAAAAATTTAGTAACTTGCATCATAGTCTACATTAGCATCATTGTCTTGCATTAACTCAGAATAAGTCTCCATAGAAACTCACATTACTTCCCAGGAATATCAAATCATAGAAATTCGGATAAAATTTAACAGAAGATGAAAAATAGACTTTGGATCATATTTCTTCTTCAAGAAATAAGGATTAGAATTCATATGTCTTCCACATGAGATAAATAAAAAAACGTATATTCCTTCATACCTCAAGAAATCCACACATATTACAGTCATATATCCACAACATAATATTTCCTTAGAGATATCCCAACAATAGTGATCTTCATGCCTCTTTCTTCAAACCTGGCTCTAATACCATGTTGAGAAATCAATAGTATTATGATTTAGAGTTGATTTCTCTATCATGGTAATTAATTGTGATTTTGTTGGCTTTATTATTATTGTTATTATGTTCTCTTATTTCATCAAGCAATTACCAAAATATACGTCAAGAAGATCACAAGAAACAAAGAGAACAAGATGTAGGCTTTCTAAGTCAGGGTTAAAACCCCATAAGGGGGAAACCTAGAAAATACCCTCTTCTTATAGAATCAAATCAAAGTGAGAAATAGAACACCCAAATCCAACCTCCAAGAAGCCAAGTCTAACCCTCCAAGTTTTTATATCATCGTGATCACAGACACCAATCTTAGCCACTGTCATTTGCATCAATGTCTTCAAGGAGCTCACATAGATATTCTTCCACAGGAAACTTGCATATATTTACAGAGAACTTGCATATATACACTTCATGTCTTCTTCCCCAGAAGGGTCGCATATATAGCCTAGAAAACTCACACTTTTTCAGATTTATAACCTTAGGAATTTCACAACATCTCATCTCTTTTAGCCTCAAGAAACTTCACAACCTTTCAACTTAGAGATCATCACAAAGAAGCATTGAATTACTGACCGAATTAGAGGAGGATTTGTGAAAATATATAGTTGTTCCAACATGTGAAAAGACACATCCTTTCAATGAGCCAACTTGTCATCTAGGAGGATTGACTTGGCTTCTTGAGGTGATTATACCCAAATCATACTTTCAAAAATTCTTTTTCCTTTTTCTTTACAATAGGTCCAAATAGGACTTTGAATTTTTTACTCAACAAATCCTAGAAGTATGTTGAACATGCTTAACTAATAAAAACATGTTTTTCTCCTCTCTCTTTTTTTACATAAAATACATAATGATACAAGTACAGTGAAAATTATGAAGACTGCATCTAGTTACACTTTTCAACACCTATCACCCTATGTAACCTCCTTTCAGGAGTCCTTAAATGCCTCGAAAAACTCCCATGCGTGGTCCAAGGAGGGAATAATCATGCATGTGTAATTTTTGATGATATAGCATCCTCATCATCACCTAATGCACTGTCATGAATGCCAATGTAGTGACATGTGTTTGAATGAAGTACACAAATTCCAAGACAAATGGCATGGAATCCAATGTCTATGGATATGGCCAAATACATGTACATAGATCCCAATGTAGCATCATAAATCCCAACGTGGTGTCATGGATATCAAGGAATGGCACACAAATACCTCTGCAAGGTGCCCACTTGTAGTGTTGGGTCCAACCTCTCAATGCATGATTAAGTGGTCTACCCTTAATGATTTATTCAAAAAAGACATAACAAAGGTTAGTTTTAAAATTTTCCTAAGTTTTACTATGGGGAATTACAATTAACCCTTATACATGTGTCAAGTCCTAGGAGAAGGTATATTTTTATGGTCCCTAAGTGAAAGATAGGTATCATGATGGAAAATCATGAAAGGTGAAAGGGAAAACTTTTGGTTATGACCTTCAAAGTCATTTGATCCATAGGTATTATATTTTGGTCACCTAGCTTTCAAGAGCTAGGCATTTTATGCATAGAAGCCTTTAAAGATGGAGTGTAGTATTAGTTTTCCTTTCCTCGCCATCTTTTATTACTACATGTTTTGCCTTTTTCTCTAGATATTAATTTCATTAAACAATTCCCTTTTTCTTTAGATATTAATAGAAAACCATGGGACCAAGGGAAATTGCCTACTAGTGAGGTGGAATTCACTCAAGCTTTACACTTTCAACTTTTATCTTTATTATATCTCCACCTTTTAGCCTTTTTGGCTTTAATGACTTAGAATAAGAATTCCCCTAAGAGAAATAATCCTAATTTCAATATTATTCTTAGTGTTTGAATCTCAAATTTTATGGGGAGCATGACCTTCTTGCATAAATTAATTCATAGGATGTGAACTAAGTGGTAGTTTCCATAGAATGTTGTATGCCCACACAACCTCTACCAATCTATTTTCCCAATATTTTTTTGCTACTTGAATATATTTGTTTGGATGTCCTCTAGCTCTCTATTTGTCACTTTTACTAAATGATTTTCTTGAGGATGGTTCGTATGCCTAATTTCATATAACTACACAATATACTTACCAGATTTGAAGTGAACTAAGGTCCTTGATTTGTAAGAATCTTCCTTGTTACTCCAAATTTTGCAAGCATGTTCTCATGGAGGAATTTAGATACATTTTCTTCTCTATTGTTCTTAATTGTCTTCAACTCTTTCCATTTGTGAAATATTTTATGAAAACCAACATGCTCCTTCTCATTGGATGATGGATCTATAAGTCCTACACATTTTACACCCCATTTTTCAAACATATCTAATGTTATCTTTTGTCAAAGGGGCATTTAATCTCTCTAGGATTTCCCATCCTTTGACACTCATCACAATGTGACACATAGGCTTTAGTGACCCTATGTAGTGTAGGTGTATAGTATCCTATTCGAAGAACCTTGTAGGTTGTCCTATTCGCAACATAATGACCTCCACAAGGATCATCATGGAATGCATCTATGATGCCATGGACCTAATCTTCTCTCATACAATGCCAAAGTAATTTGGTTCAACCCAAGATTGAAGATTTGGCCTATCTTACTAACTATGACCAAAGTTGAGGTTTCTCTCCTTCCTGTTTATTATCACCGAGGGAAATTTTGCTTGCCGGAAAAATGGATTTTATTTACTAAAAAATTCCACTTTAAGCACAAAATTGAAAATTAGTGAGGCTTTACCCCCCATCTATTATTTTGGACCACTTACTCTTAGAGATAAGACAAATGAAATTGGCATCTAAAAGTTTCCATAACTTTGTTCTCACTATGTCCTTTAACGTTGGATTCATTCATATTTTAAAATATTTTATAGGCAAGGAATCATCCTTGATGTATATATGGTGGGTGCAAATGTTAGAATGTATTATGTGCATTTTATTATAGTCCCAAGCAAAGGTTCAACTATGTTTTCTGAGGATTTCCAAAAAGTGTTGTTCTTGAATATAATTCTAGTGGTTGTTGAATTTAAAGGTAATTTTAGGAATACTTTCTATTTTTTTTATTGTTTACTACTCTACGTTAGTATGAAATATTTTTTGCCATTAGATTTGGTTCAAATTACAAAAGTTTTCATCATATTCTTCTACTTATTTTCCTTTTTCTTCTTGGATGTGAACACAACTATGATACAAGTTTTGCATGTAATTAGGAATGATATTGTCTCATCATAGTCCCTAAGTGCAAGGGTAGATTCTATGGTGAAGATTGGATCACAAATGGTTTGGAACATATCTTCTTATTCTACAAATAGAGTTTTTTCTATATCAACAAAAGGTTTGGAAAGGGGGATAAGTTGTTATCATTTTTAAGATTGACCATTGGTGATGGTCAAATATCCTACCATATTTTCTACATATGCATTAAATATTGTTAGTCAATGTCTACCTAAGATAAGTGGGTACCCTTTGAGTTTATTTTTAGTTTTCAAAATAACGAATTTTTTTGGTTTCTCCAATGATTCAATTGATTCAATTATGTCCTCTGAAACTCTTTTTGGATTAACATTTTATCTCTTATAAATTGAATGATAGTAAGTGTAATCCTTAATCATTCTCTTAAGTTTAGTCTTAGGATGCAAGTGTCCTTGGTCATTACAATAATTATAGATCCCAAGTACACTAAGGTATTGTGGATCAAAATTTAATTGATGTACACATTAACTACAAGACTCCTTAGATCATAATATTTTGGGTAATAATTTTCCTTGTGCTAGTCTAGCTAGTTTTCCTTTGGGTGGGTGGGGGTGGAATTTGTTATTCCTCCCATGTTTCTTCATCCATGTTTCCTTGATAAAATTGTTGTCAATTGGTACATATTTAATGGCTTAAAAGATGGGTATCTTCACACACACACACACACACACACACACATTCTCTTTCTCAATCCTTTCAAGACAAGGGGGATATTGTTGAGAGGGATGCTTACTTGGCTTTGGATTGTTTTGAATTTCTTGATTTTCATGGGATCCAATATTGTTATATGTATGTTCAATGATAAGTGGAGGTGAAGGATTTGAGACCACTCTTCATGAACATAACTTTAACTCATTAATTTCTACATAATTTAATGAGTAAGCTTGGTAATTAGCCATCTCAATATTGTAGACAAGTTTAACCTATATATATTAATATTTGGTGTAAGTTGGGTAGGTATTTGGGGAATCTTAGGAATTGTTGAACAATATTATTTACAAAAGGTGTGGGATGCATAGGAAGTAGCAACAAATCATGTTTCTATTATCCTTAAGTTCTCCAAGAAAATAAATGATTATTCCATTAGCTTTGGGACTAATATGGGGATTGAAATGGAAAGGGTTGATTATGAAGATATTTCTATTGATTATGCATTTTCTAATTAGTTTGGTTAGTAGGCTACCGATTTGGAGATAGATTATACATTTTATTTCTATAAGAAGGATTAAAATACCGAGGATGGTTGTGAGGCATACCTTGATAGAATGGCCTTAGTGGTCCTTGATTCTTTTGATTAACAAAGCATGCCTACTTCATGTTGTCTTATGTGCCTTGGTGCACTAGTTTAATTGCGACAATAAAGGTTATTTTCTTATTTGATGATATTCTTCACAAATTCCATGTATTTCCATTTTATTCATTGGAATTTATTCTTGGCACGTTTCTTTCTACAACCATGGAAAAAAAATCTATGACTCTATCATCCTCCTCTTGCTTCCTCTACATGTTATCCATCTGCATTGCCAATGAATGCAAAATTTTAGTTTGAATATCTTCCAACAAAGTTCCTATTCTTGTGACATTTGTAGTTATATATTTAGAAGATTGTGGGTTAGAATTTATGCCACCTTTTATTATTTTACTTGCAAATTTAGAATATCTTTTAAGCACTTGCTTTATGTAATCTTAATCCAACTAGAATATGTGTCAATTTGCAAGGATATTTAAAGCCCCCTTCACGTTTCTCACTTATTTGAGAACAAATGAGATAGTTATCATCTAGTGTGTAGCTATGAATCCTCTTGTAACTACATAATAGTTCTTCATAATCCTATAGGGATTCACTCTATCCTTGTACCTTCTAAATATCTCATCTCTAGTGTCTTTGGATTTGTAATAATCCCTATATTTCTCTATGAAGTTTTGCTTCATTTGGTCCCAAATTGGAATTAGTAATGTTATTTCTTTCCAAACTATTTAACGATCTCATGGATGAATCTTTTAAGGTATAAGGAAAACATTTTAGATTTTGGGCATTTGAAGAATAGTCATATGCCCTACAAAGAACTTCAAAATCTAGGAGAAAAGTGTCAAGGGCCAATAATGAAAATGAGGGAGTGTATCAAGATTAATAAACACTAAAATAAAGAAAGGGATTGGTAAATTCCCTTTAGTAATGAGTTGATGTAATGGAGATTAAATAGAAAAAAATGGTAATAATATGTCCGAGGCAATAGAATTTTATAGAGGAGATGTTAAGCAAGTACTTTTAAAGACAAAAAATCAACTTGAAGAAAGATGAGAAATTGGACTAACTAGAAGCATACACAAATGATAAGTGAAAATTTCCTTCTCCCATAACAACATATCTTTTTTCATAAATTGTCGAAATATCTATCAAGTGAAGGTTGTTAGAGATTTTTGTCTAAATGACAGATAATGTACCATCTTATTAAGAACACCAAGTTGTAAAAAGGATTTAGAAACTTTCTTGGATTTCCCTCTATAATTTTTTCTTTTGAAGTGGATGGTTGAGCTACCATTTTCTGTCCAATGGTATTTTTCATGAGTCTCAATATCCCTAAACATCATTCCCTCACATGTATTATTATTTCTTTTTCATCTTAAGGAATGTGACATATATCACATAGAAACATATTTAACTTCCTTTTTTTGTTATACACTAGTTGTATCCACTCTTCGACATGTTTAATAGTGATGACCTTTTAATTTTCAAAATACTTAACAAACCAGCTTGATAATGTAGGTTTTAACCCCGTACAGAAATTACCTGCATACGAATTCTAAAACACCTAAAATAAACAATGCGAGAGCATAACACATATACACAAAGATTTCCCCTGGATCCCAAAACTAGGACTACCAGCTTGATTTTTCATTATGTTCCTTTCAATGTTACAATACATATTTATACATGCCGAAGCATCCAATACCATGGACCGAAAACCATCGCATCCAATACCATGGACCGAAACCATCACATCCAATACCATGGACCGAAAACCATTGCATCCAAAAAACATGTGCGAAAATCATGCACAAAACCATAGGTGGGTCCACCCAACCTAACATAGGGTCCAAAACCAAAATTTTCTGGGGCGTTGCCCCGGGCCCCATAAAGTGGGGTTACGGGTGCCCTTCAAACCCCCTGTTAACTACGTGGAAATAATATAACACAACCCAACATTCTCCCACTTGTTGTTTTCTTTCCACAGGGGGCCACAAGAGAGCTTAGTCAGTTTCCCAGCCCTGAAATGCCCATTGTTTCTCTACACCAAGAGAACTTCTCAGAGCTCACATATTTTGTCAATGCATCTGCAGTATTCTTCAAAGTGTCCACCTTTACCAGCAACACCTTTTTGTCTTCTATCATATCCCTCACAAAGTGATACTGAACATCAATGTGCTTTGTCTTTGAATGATATGCAGGGTTCTTTGCCAAGAAAATTTCACTTTGGCTGTCACAGACTATCCTTATAGCTTCCTGTACTAACCCCATACTTGAACACAATCTCTGCAACCAAATTGTTTCTTTGCTTGCATGAGTGGCTGCCATGCATTCTGCCTCTGTAGTTGATAGTGCCACTACAAATTGTTTCTTACTCATCCAACTGACTACACCTCCAAATAGGTTAAACACATACCCACTTGTAGATCTTCTCTTATCCATATCTCCAGCCCAGTCTGCATTAACAAAGCCATAAATATCCAATACTTTGTCCAATCCTGGTCTTCCTTGGTAGCACATACCATAATCACTAGTGCCACCCAGATACCTAAAAACCCACTTCACTGCTGTCCAATGCTCCTTTCCTGGTTTTGACATAAACCTTCTCAATACTCCCACTGCATGTGCAATGTCTGGTCTAGTACAGAACATTGCATACATCAGGTTACCGACTGCACTTGCATATGGAACACAGGACATTTCCTCTTCCTCTTCTTGTGTCTTAGGACATTGTTCAGCAGATAACCTCACACCTACAGGAATAGGAACCTTCACCGGTTTACTATCCTGCATATTAAACCTTTGCAGTATTGTCTCGACATACTTCCTCTGGTTTAACCAGAGCTTCCTCTTTGCCCGATCTCTTTTAATTTCCATGCCCAAAATATAATTTGCAGCACCAAGATCTTTCATGTCGAATTTGGAGGACAATTGGGTCTTCAAATCCTGGATAATTTCTCTATCATTTCCAACCAGCAACATATCATCCACATACAAGACCAGATAAATAACACGGTCACCAATTAATTTAAAATACAAACAGTGATTTTCTTTGCTTTTAGTGAAGCGAAGTCCCTGTATAAATGTATCAAAATTCTGATACCACATCCTTGGTGACTGTTTTAACCCATACGTAGACTTCTTTAACTTGCATACTAGTTCTTTCTTACCCTTCACTGCAAAGCCTTCAGGTTGCTTCATGTAGATTTCCTCTTCCAGATCCCCGTGAAGAAATTTTGTCTTCACATCCATCTATTCTACCTCAAAGTCAAAAGCAGCAGCAACAGATAAAATTAATCTAATAGAAGTTACCTTGGCAGCAGGAGAAAAAATATCACCAAAATCAATTCCCGGCACCTAGGAATAACCTTTTTCTACCAACTGAGCTTTGTATTTCTCCACTTTTCCTTCTGCATTTGTCTTCTTTTTGAACACCCATTTGCTGCCAATGGGTTTCCTTCCAGCCGGCAACTCCACCAGATCCCAAGCCTCATTTTTGTGCAAAGATGCCATTTCATCAACCATGGCCTCTTTCCAGAGTTTTCCATCCTCTGAATCTACTGCTTCCTTCATAGTTCTGGGATCATCGTTAGTAATAGATAAAGCAAAATTTGAACAGAAAGTAGATGGACTATACCTTTCAGGCTGCCTTATTTCTCAAACTGATCTTCTCACGGCCGGAGTTTGTGGATCTTCATCTTCTGATTCCTCCTCTACTGTAGAGTCTGATTCTTCCTCCTTTAGCTCAAACTCTATCTTCTCAGGTTCCTTTCATTGGAATTCATGTTTAATAACATCTTTCACCTCTCTGAACACCACATCTCGGCTGTACACAAACTTTCGTGTAACTGGGTTCCAAATCTTATAACCCTTTAAACCATCCTTATACCCAATAAAGATGCACTTTTCAGATTTACTATCCAACTTGGTTCATTTCTCCTTTGGAACATGTACATATGAATCACATCCAAATACCCTCAGATGTGAAAGAGAGGGTTTCTTACCAGTCCATACCTCTTGTGGAGTCTTATCCTCCAATGCTCATGAAGGTGACCTATTGACCAGGTAACATGCAATATCCACAGCCTCTACCCAGAATTCCGGTCCTAACCCGACACCACTGAGCATGCTTCTTGCCCTTTCCATCAACGTCTTATTCATTCTTTCTGCAACTCCATTTTGCTGAGGTGTATATGGAGTAGTCTTCTGCCGTGATATACCACACTTCTTAAAAAATTCTTCAAATTCCTTGCTGCAAAACTCTCCACCATTATCTGTCCTCAGCACCTTTATCTTCTTCTCTATTTGATTTTCCACAAGAGCCTTAAATTCTTTAAACCTGTCAAAGACTTCAGATTTATTCTTAAGGAAATATATCCATGTATTCCTTGAGAAGTCATCTATAAATGATACATAGTACACAGACTTACCCAGTGATGGAACCTTCACAGGTCCAAACACATCACTGTGCACAAGCTCTAATATCTGTTTCGCCCTCTTACCACCAGAGGGGAAACTCACTCAATTTTGCTTCCCATATACACAATTTTCACAGAAATCAAAATCCAGAGAGTTATTACTCATACCTTTACCATGAAGTATTAGAAGGCCCTTCTCTCCAATATGTCCAAGCCTTCGATGCCACAGCATGGTCTTCTCTCCAGAGACCACTAGATTTTCAGCTCCACTTTCAGGAACCACAGAACTATTGCACCCATCAACAATAGTACTACCTTACAACTTGTACAGAGTTCCAATTCGAACTCTCCGCATCAATACTAGTGCTCCCCGAACCATCTTGCAGGTATCTTTCTAGAACACTATCTTTACACCTACATCATCCAGCTTGCTTATAGAAATCATATTTCTAGCCAATGCAGGAATATGTAGAACACCCGGAAGTGTTCTAACCCTTCCACCTTGCAACTTCAACTTTACTTTTCCGCGACCAACGATTCTAGCCTTCATATCATCCCCCAAGAAGACATCACCACCATCATATTTCTCATACTCGCAGAACCACTCTCTATGGTGAGTGAAGTGAAAGGATGCACCTGAGTCAATTAACCATGCCTCATGATCTACATGTGTACTTGAAGAAGCCAAGTACACATCCCCACCTTCATCTGAGGTGGGTTTCACCTCTGCGAAAGGAGCATCATCAGATCCCTTTCCTTTGTCAGGAGATTTAGATTTATAGTCCCTTTTGTAGTGCCCTTCCTTACCGCATTTCCAGCACACCACCTTTACAGGTTTTCCTGGAGATTTAGATCTCCCTCTAGATTTATATCTCCCACTCGATGACTTATTTTTGTTTCTATTATGGGACCGTCCTCGTACAAACAAGGCATCACCATTATGGCTCTCCTTATTTTTCCATCTCATCTCCTCCATTAGCAAGGCTGAGACTATTTCATCAAACTGCAAGGCAGTTGCATTGCTACCTATTACAATAACCAGACTATCCCACGAATCTGGTAGAGAACACAACAAACTGATGCACTTATCTTCATCTAAAATTTTAATATCAACAGATGCTAACTAACTTACCATAGTATTAAATGAGTTTAGATGCTCTGTCACCGAGTCTCCATCTTTCATCCTCAGGTTATACAACTTTTTCCGCAAGAACAGTTTATTCACCAGAGACTTAGATTGGTATAAAGTCCCTAACTTGTCCCACAAAGCCTTCGTCGTAGCTTCCCTTGATACATTCAACAATACTGAATCTAAGACACACAATCGTATTGTGCTCTTTGCCTTCTGATCCAACTTCTTCCATGCTTCATCGGACACTCCCATTGGTTTAGTACCTGGATCTACCGCAATCCATTGATCTTTATCCACCAACAGATCCTCCATCTTGAGTTTCCACAACTCAAAACTCTGACCATTAAATTTCTCGATCTCTATCTTTCCACTACTCGCCATCTTATTTCACCACCAAAATCGATCTCGTAGATCTCCCACTGAACAGGGTCTACCACAGGCCCGAGTGAAACCCCTTAGCAAAAAAGGTATCCCTTTGAAGCCAAAACTACTCTGATACCAAATGTAGGTTTTAACCCCGTATAGAAATTACCTGCATATGAATTCTAAAACACATAAAATAAACAATGCGAGAGCATAACACATAAAACACATATACATAGAGATTTCCCCTGGATCCCAAAACCGGGACTACCAGCTTGATTTTTCATTATGTTCCTTTCAATGTTACAATACATATTTATACATGCCGAAGCATCCGATACCATGGACCGAAAACCATCACATCCAATACCATGGACCAAAACCATCGCGTCCAATACCATGGATTGAAAACCATCACATCCAATACCATGGACCAAAACCATCGCGTCCAAAAAACATGTGCGAAAATCATGCACAAAACCATAGGTGGGTTTGCCCAACCTAACATAGGGTCCAAAACCAAAATTTTCCGGGGCGCTGCCCTGGACCCCATAAAGTGGGGTTACGAGTGCCCTTCAAACCCCCTGTTAACTACGTGGAAAGAATATAACACAACCCAATAGATAAAACCTCATTAAAGAAGTGCATCTTACACAAGATCCTCCCACACTGCCAGTTAGGATTGTGATATGTGAGTTAGGTATAAATCATTTTCTTGAAATTAGCATGGATTTCATTCTTAATCTCTTGTCTAATGGGTGGTTGAAATTGATCCTAAAAGTTTGTAGCTAGAGCTATAAAGGTAAAGTAACAACCCTCTTCAAGATAAATGCACCATGTAGTCACTACACCCATGAGAGTATGTTGGAAAAACCTAAGTCTAGCACTATGATCAATGGTATTTTTTGAAGAGAACTACCTATAAAATGTACTAATGTGATATAAGGATATCCTCTAAGTTTCCCTTCAAATTTAAGAATGTTAGAGGGTAACTTCCTAGGCATAGGTGGTCAAGTAAAATTATGATTAATATGATCGTTTGTTAACTCTAAAACATCCACAATGTTAATATGATCCATAAAATTCAATGTTTTATATGCTTTCTCACAAAGTTGAGGAGGAGAAAGAGGGGCATCCTAGCCTCCTAAAGAGTTCCCTCCAAAATAGTTACCTCTTAAAGAACCACTACCACCAAGACTAGACATGTTGGCCCTTGGTAAAGTTCTAATAGGAACCTTTCTACAAGGGGAAAGTAACCCACTAAATGGAGGAGCTACTCCTTGAAGTCTAAGAGAATAATTTTTTCGAAAGCAATTATGTCACATTTCCATACAAAATTCTCTAGGTTTTGTAACAAAAACAACACACTCTTATGACACACTTACAAGGGGAATACTCTTTCCTATCAAAGTGTATATCACTACAAACCCATGAGTGAGTACCTTGGAGTATAATCCTAAGATCAAGCCACAAATTATTTTCTTCACCAATTTTTGGTTAGGTAGGATGGAATCACTTGTACTTAAGTGAGCTACTTGACATGGATTGTCAATACAGGACCCCAAAAATTTGGGTGTCAAGTAAGTTTCCAGCCTTGGGTGAGCATTTTTAAGTGAGTTACATGAAGTAAGAGGGAAATGAAGAAATCATCACTCAACATCTTTTCCTTTCCAATTCTACACCTTGTTCTCAAATAGGATATGGGAATTTTCCCAATGATACACAATATTACAAAGGTATTTTCCCAATTAATCAATTGCATGCCTCTAGTTTTGGTTGGTCTTAGGGAGTTTAAAACCACCACCACACCTAAAATCCAAGGCCTTGGCTTAATCCATTATTAAACTAAAATCATCCAGGTTTATTATAATTTATATTTTTTTTTTGTTTTTTTGTCTGTTGTGTTTTCATATCACACATCAAATAGATTCATTATGAACCAACAAGCTTTTGGTAACTCTTAATGTTGCAACTCTTCTTCATGCAAGGTAAAAAAGGACGGTTTCTCTTTTTGAAGAGAGAGGAGAAAATAAAAGACATCATAAAGGAAGAAATTGCTCATGTTCATCCTTTCATTGGATAACCCTATGTCTTAGCTTCGTCTAGCATGCAAAATAAAAATAAACTTCATATGCAAAAATATCACTATTTTCCCCCCACATATCTCCATTACTTCCATTTATCGTTATTACTATTGTTCATATCATTTGTCTATTTTCTATTTTCCATACTATATATTATTTTATGTATAAGTACCTTACCTCTTCTCCCCCTTTTTACTTAGTCATTTTCCAAGTTGTCTTACAGGTGGGCTCCAGTATTGCAGCAATAATGCTACAACTCCTCGGACTCCCTTCTTTACTTTTATCAACCCGATAGTTCGTAACAAACTTGGAAGCGACGGTGCTGTATGCACAAGTACTAGCTCTTGCCGCAGCTGTCACTTGGTCAGCTGGCACAAGTCCGCTAGGGGCTTAAGCCAACTTCTATGAGCTCTTAGAAGAAGCTTTTTAACTGATGGATGAAAGCTAACTCAAAGGAAGCTAATCTACTTGCGGAAAGAAACTGAAAGCCAAAAAGTAACGCAAACCCTAATTCTACCAGCTAGTCCTACTGATGCAAAGGAGAGAATGCAAACTACTGGAAGGGATGCCATTACTTCTATGAAGGTAAAATACATGTGTCTAGACTACCTCTACCTGAAGAAAACATCTTTTTGTATTTTTGAATAAGTTATTAGAATTATCATGCATGTGCTTTTAACTGGCTTTTTACTGTGCAGGGGTGGATCAAGGAGGAGAAATGCTTGGAAAAGGTTGGGAAGGTTCAGAGAGGGTCTAAGGAGTCCCTAACACCCTTCCGGAGAGTTTCACAAAGTTTGGCTATCAAGAAACCTCATTTGTGAGCTTCTACAAGAAGTCTGTAGGGGTTCTACATGATGTTCAGAGATTTCTATAGGATGTTCAGAAATTTCTATAGGATGTTTAAAAAGTGGATTTTAGAGGATGGGTGAGTGAGGGAAGATGCATGAATGGATAGGGAGGTAGGATAGGGGCCTGGAGTGATCCAGGGACTGGTGGATGGAGTGGTGAGAGGGTGTAGAAGGCTGACTTGGCTTAAAGAGGGCTAAGACAATGATGGAGCAAGAAGGTAGGGTTACGTGGGCAAAAGGACACGTGTGAGACGAGGAACCTAGCTAGGAGATGGAATAGCTAGCTCTGATGAAGCTTAAGTGGATGAGAGAGTGGTAGAGATGCCCTGCACGGTGCACATTTAACCGAATCAACAAAGTCTTACAAATAATCAAAGTCCTAGCTAATATAATCTAACTGTCAATAAAACGAATGAACACCAGCTTCATTTGGAAAGAAAACCATGTACATCAATCATGCAAAGAAACATTTCAGAGATCTGAACCCATAACTAACTTCTGCAAATGAAAACAATACACTAAGGATTGCATGGTCAAGCAAACTAGTGTTTTTTGTTGGGGCAACACTGTTTCTTCAATTCCAGCCCTTGATCCAATAAGGATGAGGTGAAACTGAGAGTGTTGTTGACCCTTTTCTTGGAGCTTTTTTCCTGTTATTATCCTACCAATCTATTTTAAACATCTGAAGCAATTCTATTCATAAACAGTGACCTATTTAACCAACACAACTAAATCTGCCCAACAGAAATACGTTTCAAATGCATAAAAGGAAAACAACGATGCATAAGGGAAAGGTAACAGTACAAAAAGGAAGCCCTAGGCTCTCAGGTTTGGCCCAACCCTGAGAGTTATGGCTCCTATAGAAAACTCAGAGTTGATATAAAATCGGACTGCTTCTCATTACCAAAAAATAGTCATACGTCAAGATTTATGCCAAAATGCCTACAAGAGAACAAAGTAAAGCTAACAATACTATAGTGCAAAATATGCAATGGTTTCAAAATTCCGTTACGAAGGCTGAGGCCTTAACATTTATACACCACGAGGGCCCTAGCTGGCCTCCTAAATCTATGGGACTTGGCTGTCCAAACTGTGAGTAGACAGCCCCTTCCAAAATCTACTTGGTTGCCTTCTAGATCCGGTTTTGGTGGCCTTTGGAGCTCGGAGTTGGGGGTGAAGATCCCGAGGAAGGGCTATTTAATGCCATAGACAACCCCCCTACAAATCCTCACCTCAAGCTTGGCTGTCTTCTAGCCCATGATTGCTCGGTTTTGCTCCAACATGTGTCAAAAAACCTGAAATGAGCACGTGTTAGCCACCTAGGAAGAGTGACTACCCTTATTCGTACAAATGACATAAACATACTGAAAAATAATGCATAAGCTATGAAAAATGAAGGATTGAACAAGGACTGAACAAGGATAATTAGGCCAAATGAGCCCAACAAGTTACCAAATTTGGGGCTCATCATCACCCCCCTGCTAAAAGGGTTGCTCATCCTCTGAGCAACTAGTCCAGCTCCTCGTCTTTCATTGCTTTAATTGCCACCCTCACATCCCAGGCTTCTGAAGTAGTATCCTCCTCACTGTCATGGAATCTGGCCTTCCTTTCCACCTCTTCCCACTGCTTATGCTCTTCTTCTTCTGTGCCTCCTTCTAACAATCCCAAAAGCAAAGGTGGACTTAGCTTGAGGCCTATCCAGCTGGCTTGGAGGTTCTGTATAGACTTCTTGTAGAGAGGCACTCATGCTAAGGCCTCCCTCATTCTAGTTGGAGTGTGATATTCCCTGATTTTGAGGCTGTGGGACAATGTGTTCCACCTACGAGTGTAAGCATGAACACAATTGTCCCCTAATAATCGCTCCATATCCTCGAAGTGTGCTATGGTCTGAGCCTGCCGATCCATGTACTCTAATAAAGCCTGAGAGTTGGTTGCTAGGTGCTGATGAGCGGATATCAATGCTGTGGGGTTCCCTGGCTCTGCTCTAATCAGCAGTGGTTCATGTAGTTCTCGGTCCATGACATTTCTGATCTCTGCCGCTCTCTTTTCTTCATGGTTTAACCATGAGGTCATTGCCATCAGCTGCATGTCCCCTATTGTTGTGTTGGGGTTCCACGAGGTTATGTTTGGAAGGGCCAAATTATGAAGGTAAAACTCTGAAAGCTTAGCCTTATCTTCCGATGAACTGCTGTTACATAAATCCATGAACTGCTGGGGGTTTTGGATTTGGGAGATACCCCTTTGTGCCAATGTGTTGATTTGGAATTGCAGCCACTGATCCCTTAGGTATAGGCCATAGGATTTGGCCGGCTGCCTACATCGCAGAGCTTCCATTGCCCAACTGGCCATGCAAGCTAGTTGTGCCTCCTTTTCTTGCATCTGCTGTTTTAGAGATTGTATCTCTATGCCTGCCTGCAATTCCCTTTCCTGTAGTTGCCGGTTTAGTTCCTCAAGATCAGCTTGCATTCCTTCTTTTTCTTGAGGTTCTGCTGTGGTGTCCTTGGCTGTTGTGTCCTCTTCTTTCCTCTGTCCCTGTAGCTGTAGCTGCTGTCTAAGCAGCTCATTCTCTTCTCTTAACTTGGCCTGTTGGGAGCTTTCCACATGCTGTACTCTTGCCAACTCCCTTTGTGTTTCCTTGAGCCTTTCCTCTAGAGGCCCTATATCTACTACCCCCTTGGATTTAATGATCCTCATCCAAGTGTGTGTTCATACTCTTTCTTCCTCTAGTGCTAGAAACAGTGGCACTGTGAATTTTTGAGGAATAATTTTGCCGGCCTCCAAAAAGTTATAATAAGAGCCCAGGCTGGGCTGGGGGCTTGGTTCCATGATGACATCGGTCTTCTCCTCCTCCTATGGTGACTTGGCTGCTCTTTCCTCCATCTGCTCAGTTTCCTTCAACCTAGCCAAAGTTTCCTGTAGAACCGCCTCGGCATCCTATAGAGAGGCTTCCGAGTTCAATTTCTCCATCCTTTCCCTCCATGAGGATGTTTTCGAGCTCCCCCGCTCATAAGTAATGGATTCCTTGGAGGGGGACCTATCCCTTGGTGTGGTATGGGTATCCACAATTGTGATTGGCTCTTTTGATGGAGGCTCGGTCTGTTAGTCTTAATTCTCACACTCCTTCTTGCTTTAAAATACAGAGGAGTCTCCCTCTTTCATTTTTCCTTTGGCTTGGGAGAGGTACCTAGGGTGGCCAGCACAGCTGCTGCCTCCCTAGCTAGAATTTCGGCCGATTTCTCCTTCTGCTGTCCTTTTTCTAGACTTCCTGTAGAAAGTCCTGTAGTGGCTGGTTTCTGGCTTCCTGTAGAAGCTGTTTTAAACTTCCTGTAGAAATAGCCTTCTGGTTTCCTGTAGAAGCAGATGGCACCGTTTTAGCCTGCTTGGCTGAGGGTGCTTTTTCATTTAGCTTGGCTGAGGCTGCCTTAGGGGTTCCCTCACTGGCTTGGACATTCTCAGTCCTTTCTACCCTGCTTTGTAGTCTTTTCTCCCTGGGTGTTGGTGTAATTTTACCACCCCCTGTTTTGGCAGCTTGGCCTTTTTCTTGTGTTCCTTTTTGTTCTTTCTTTGGTGTTTTTCCTGGGGTTTCTTGTCCTTTAGCTTTCTTCTCTGCCTGAGTGTGCTCCTTCTCCTCACTGCTGGAGGAAGTGAGCTCCTCGGCCAAAATTCGGATGTCATCATCCTTAGACATATTCCGAAAAATTTCCCAGGAGAGAGGGACAGTGTAAGTGTGGAGTGCATCTTCCACGAGGAGCTTGATAAGCCCATGATGGGCTAGCTGGTTTGGTGTCCCCTCTCTCAGTTTGGTGGCACACTCAATCATGGATTGCAGGAGGAAGTAAGGAATGCTCAATTTTTGTTCTGAGGGTAGGTCCATTTGGTGCTTGAGTTCTGTGAGCAACCGGAAATGATAGCCATACACGATGCTAAATCGCCCCTCACACATAATATACTTCATAATTTGGAGGCTGACTTCACTCCAGAACAGTTGTAGGCTAGTTCTTCGAACTCCATTCTTGTCCTCTGAAAATTGTTCCTCTGGCAAGAAGAACTCTTTTTTAGCTTTCTGACCCAATTTTCTCTCCTCCTTATCCCAGGGTACCCCCATCGGTAGATCAGTTACTCTACTAATGAGCTGTGGGGTGAGTCTGAGGGTCAATCCTCTGAAGTTGACAACGGCCAATGTCTTTGACTTCGGCTTCAAGGACCTTAGGAATTCTTCTGTAATTTCGTCATCATGACCTTGAAGCTTGTCACAGAATGACATCCAGTGTGCACGGGAAAACAAGTCCACCACCTCAGGGGTTTCCCGTAATTTCTTGGAGTCTGAAGGTTCTTTTCTAATGAACCCTCCCGGCATGGTAAAAAACTCTGTTTTTGTTGTTCTGAACTTGCCTGCTCGTGTATAGAAGGAGGACTTTGGGATTTCTCTACACATAGCACAGAGCTACGTCTCCGTTATGCACACATTCATATAAAATTCACAATTTTTCACCAGTGATCCTTGACAGTGTCTCAATTTTCTACAGGAGGGATTTTAATTCAAGACCCTGGAGAAAATCTCGCATGTAGACTACGAAGACAATTTCATGCAACGATAAGAAAACGGATTTTGAATTCATAGACAGACTTGCATTCGAATTTTCCCTACCCCCTCAACACGTCAAATTCGCCACCTTTTGAATTATTTGCATGGGAAAGTTATGTTCAGGCCTACCTCACTGAGAATTGCCACCCTCGACGTGAACAGTCCAAGCTTCTTCATAATGCCGGGCTCCCTGTAGCGCAGCTTCCTGTAGAAATTGTGCACGGCTTCTGGAGGACGTTACGGTGGTTCTGGACGAGTCTGAGCAGTAGCAGGACGTTGGAACAGACCGAGAACTCAGGCTAACAACTTGCAGAGGAGGAGGACGCGTACTCGGCTGCAAAACGGTTGTGAGTGTAAATGACTGCAGTGTATCATAAGTTATTCAACCGGCCAATTTTGAATTGCTGCGGAATTCATGGCGCGGGGGTGAGCTGTCCCGGTCGATCCGTTGGCCGACGTCACAACCATCATTCCTCGACGTGTCCCTAACTGCCGAATTCTTCCCTCTGCATTCACCGCCGCCATTCCTGTCATATTGCCGCTTCTCCCCAACTGGACACTTCCCACGTGTCAATTGCCCGTCTTTTTGACATAACCAAGCCCATTCGGATCCTACGAGGCCGTATGACTGGTTGTGGTGGCCAGTTGAATGGCTACCAGACTTGTTCAATCCGTCCATTCTCACAGTCATGCACATTTAGAGTATAGCTTATGTAATTTGACGAAATAAGGTTAGGCACTTACCTGTGCAGTCGTGGACGTGGTTTTTTCAGGTTTCGGGACGAGGAATGCTGGATCTGCTTGCTGCTGCTTCGTGCACGGGTGCTGGAGCTCCTCTTCATTGGCTGCTGCTGGCTACGAGACCTTGAGACCTGATTTCCTGGTGGTGAATGCTGCATGCACCGGCTTCATGAGCTGTTGGTGTCTCCATGGTATGTGCTCCAGCCGGATCAGCTACTACAGATTCCTGTAGGACATCTTGTAGCCGTTTCTCCTCCTAGGGTGCATGCTGAAATAAATGAGTCACATTCACAGGTGTAGCGTCTTGAGGTTGCCTTGACAGGTAAAGTGTGCGAGCCTCTGCATGCTTTATTTCCCACTTAATTTTTTTTTTTTATCTGAGAAAACAGGGTTCTGGTATGACTGTACAGGTATATTTGACCAGATGGCAGCAATGGTGGTGAAAGGAGGTGAAACAAGTGGAGGATGGAAGAAAATAGTGGTTGCATGCCTCCTCAACGGACTTCAAGCTTCAAATCCTTCTCCAAAATTGATCCTGGCCCGCCCAAAGGCTCTACAGGATGTTTCCTGTAGAAATACAGAACTTCCTGTAGAAAGTCCTGTAGCTTCCTGTAGAAGGCTAAACCATGACCAGATTGTGTCCAAACCTTGGAAAAAATGAGTGTTCATGGAGGGAGTGTATGTGAAGTTTCCTGGTAGCTTGGTAGGGACCCTTGTCCTTGAGTTGAGAGGCCTCCTTTCTGCATTGTGTTCCTGCAACCTGCAACAATTTTTAGGGATTAAACTTTTTTTTTTTCTTCTTTTTTCTTTTTCTTTCTTTTTGTTTTTTTTTGTTTTTTTTTTTTTTTAAGAGACAGCAGGGGCGCCTCAATGAGGTTTTCACCCCTACTATCTGCCTTGGGTGCCTCAGAGAGGTTTTCACCCAAGGATCTTTTTATTCCAATTCTTTTTTTAGAGAGACAACAGGGGCGCCTCAATGAGGTTTTCACCCCTACCATCTGCCTTGGGTGCCTCAGAAAGGTTTTCACCCAAGGATCTTTTTTATTGCATTTTTTTTTTTTTTTTAATGATGCTCAGTGTGTGCCCAAAACAGAAGAAGAACCCTTCTCTATGACCAGCACTAATTTTTCCAAAGTTTTGATGAACTCTTGCCTCGAAAGAGGTTTCCTGTAGATCTTTAGTCGATGCCCATTAATGAGCATGGGGATGGCTTCTTCATCAATGGTCCGGATAAGGACAGAACCATTGTCATTACACTTCTCCACTGCATATGGTCCTAGCCATCTTGTCCTCAGCTTCCCCTTGAAATCCTTATGTCTAGAATCATACAGCAGCGCCCAATCTCCCGGCTGGAATTGTTTGTCATTGAGGTGCCGGTCATGCCATATCTTCCTCTAAAGTTGAACCACTTCTGAGTGGAGGAGGGCCTGCATTCGGTGTTCATCTAACCCATTTAGCTGCAATAACCTTTCTTGTTGAGCATGGCTGAGATCTAGGTCCAGCTGAGCTGCCATCCTCAATGTGCTGTACTCAAACTCGATTGACAGCAAAGCTCTCTTCCCATAGACCAGCTCATAAGGTGTGAAACTGCTTGTGGTCTTCCAAGTGGTGTTGTAGGCCCAAGTGGCCTCAACCAGGCGATCTGCCCATTCCTTTCTGTTGCTGCTCACCACCTTAGTCAAAATCCCTTCTAATTCCCTATTGGTGACTTCCACCTACCCATTTGCTTGAGGATGATATGGGGTAGAAGTCCTATGCTTGATCTTGTGATGAGCGAGCAAGTCTTCAATTAAGTTGGAGGTGAACTGGCTTCCTTGGTCGGTGACTAACTCTCTTGGGTAGCCAAATTTGTAGAAGATGTTTTCTCTTAAAAACTCAGCCACCTTTTCTTCTGTTGCTGCTTTAATTGCCTTGGTTTCCGCCCACTTTGTCAGATAGTCTGTTCACACAATGATGTAAGACCTTTGCCTTGAAGGAGGGTTGATAGGACCCAAAAAATCCATACCCCACTTCTCAAATGGTTCAAGAGTCACTTGAGGTTGGAGAGGCATTTCGTCCCTTGGAGTCGGTTTCCCCATCCTTTGGCATCGGTCACATTGGCTGATATATCTTCTGACATCTTGATGAAGAGTGGGCCAATAGTAGCCTGCTTGAAGAATTTTGAAGGCAGTCCTCTTGGCTGCAAAATGTCCTCCACAAGGCCCATCGTGATAGGTTAGGAGGATGTCAAAGACTTCCTCCTCCCTTACACAATGCCTTAAGATCTGATTGGGGCCAAGTTTGAACAGGTTGCCCCCGATCCAAGTGAATGAGGCACTCTTCCTCACGATTCTGCTCTTCTCCTTTGAGGATAGATGCGGAGGGAACTGTGCTGAGACCAGATAGTTTGCTATATCAGAAAATCACGGAGAGAGCACTGAGATAGCAAAAAAATGTTCATCTGGCATCTGGTCATCCACTGTTCCTTCTTCACCTGCAGGCAAATCCAATCTAGACAAGAAGTCAGCAACAACATTTTCTTTACCTGGTTTGTCAATGATAGTCAAATCAAACTGCTGCAAAAAAAGTAACCATCTAACAATACGAGCATTCACATCAAGTTCATTCATTAAATATCTAATTGCAGCATGGTCAGTATGTACAAATGTTTGATAGCCAGTGATGTAGTGTCGGAACTTGTTCAGGGAATGGACCACGGCCAGGAACTCTTTCTCAGTTACAGTATAATTCATTTCTGCCTTGGATAAGTTTTTGCTGACAAAGTATATGGCATATGGAAGTTTTTCTTCAACTTGTCCTAAGGCTGCCCCTATGGCTTTGTTCGAGGCATCAGTGTGGATGTGGAAAGGTAGGGCCCAGTTTGGGCCTCTCAAAATTGGGGCGGACACCAACTTATCCTTTAATTCATTCAGAGCCCTCTGACAGTCGTCAGTCCATTTAAACTCAACATCTTTTGCTAAGAGGCCAAACAATGGCGAGGCTAGCTTACTGAAGTCTTTAATGAATCTTCTATAATATCCCGCTAAGCCTAAGAAACTCCGAACATCTCTTACCTTCTGAGGAGGTGGAACCTTTTTTATGATAACAATTTTATTAGGATCCACCTGTAATCCTTGGCGAGAAATGGTATGACCTAACACAGTCCCTTCAGTCATCAGGAATTCACATTTTTCAGGGCTGAGGGACAGGTTCATCTCAATGCACTTGCTTAAAACTTTTCCCAGGTTGGACAAGGCTTCTTGGAAGCTAGACCCATAAGGAGTAAAGTCATCCATATAGATTTCCACCGAATCATGAACCAACTCGGCAAAGATGCTCAATACAGCTCTCTGGAAAGTGGTAGGGGCATTGCATAGCCCAAAGGGAAGGACTCAGTAGGCAAAGGTACCCCATGGACAAGTGAAGGTGGTCTTATCTTGGTCCTCCGGGCTGATTTGGATCTGATTATACCCGCTGAACCCATCTAGGAAAGAGAAAAACTTCTTTCCTGCCAGTCCATCCAACACTTGATCTATGAAAGGCAGAGGGAAGTGGTCTTTCTTGGTGGCTTTGTTCAGTTCTCTGTAGTCCACACAGATTCTCCACTTCCCATTTTTCTTGGGTACCAACACCAGAGGGGAAACCCATTCGCTGTCCGATATGGGGTAGATGAATCCTGCATCCAACAATTTTTGCACTTCTTCTTTAACAATGTCCTTAAGGGCTGGATTCATTCTCCTCTGAGGTTGCCTGACTGGTTTGCAGTCCTCCTTAATGTAAATATGATGGGTACAGACCGAGGGATGGATTCCTTTCATTTCCTTGTAGCTCCAGGCAAAAGCCTCCAAATGGTGGGTCAAGAGGCTACATAGCTCCTTTTCCTGAGAGGGAGAGAGAGAGGAGCTGATCTTTAAAGTTCTTTCAGGGCCAAACTCCACATTCTTAACTCTGGGAGTGGTCAGATCAGTTGCACATAGGTCCACTAAAGCATTGGCTTGGGTATCTTCCACCAACTCTTCCAAGGATAGTGCACCAAGGGAGGATTTTGGATTAAGTTCTCAATCAAATCATCCTCGGTTTGAGGACCTCCCCTGGTGGCCTCTACTGTGCATAATGGTCCAGAGTAGACCTCATCCTCTTCTCCTTCTTCCAACCATAGGGGTAAGTCATGTTTTAGCAGAGGTTGGGCAGGAGGGTATAGGACCAACTGTTTGGACATAGGCCCATTTTTTATGGTCATGATTCCTGCTCGACAGCTGCTATAAGCATCCACAGTAGCCAGCCAAGGCCTTCCCAAAATGAGGGGATATCCCGTGAGTTTTGCCTTTGGCTGAAGGACCAAAAAGTCCGCAGGGTACTCCCAGGAGTCAACAGATACCAAGACATCTTCCACAATCCCTTCGGGAGTCACGGTGGAGCGGTCTGCCAATTGCAACACTGTCGAGGTCTTCCTTAGGGAACTCTGAAGGTTGAGCTTAAGCATGGTGTCCCTGGTCATCACATTAATGGCGGCCCCTAGATCAATCAATGTGTGGGGTATGATGGTGCCATTGATGTGGACATCAACTACAGGACTCCCAGGGTCCAAATACTTTGGACAGATTACTTGCCCCAACATGAGATCGGACAATTTTCCTATGACATTGATGGTTGAGGCGTCTCTCTTTCGCCTGCCTGGGTGCCTGAAACACTTCTCCTTAATCAATTTGTTGTATATCGGTACATATTTTATGGCCTGGAGAAGTGGTATTTTCACACACAACTGCTTGAGTTCTCCCAGAAGCTCATTCTCTTCTGGGTTGGGTTGTGTGGTTACTGTGAGTCGCTCAGGAAAGGGTGGAATGGCTTGGGGTTCACTTTCCTGTTTCTCTTCCTCCTCCTCTAGGGGAGGAGGTCGACGCTCTGGAAGGACCTTCCCAGATCGCAGGTTGATCTCCTGGATCTCCACAGCATAGGTAGGGCATGTTGTCTCCCCAGTATATACCTGCTAGGCTTGTCTATTGTTGGGGTTCAGGTTCGGTTGAGCAGGCATCTGGGGTTGTCTTGGAGGAGTAGGAGGTAATGGTTGTAGTTGAGCCGGTGGTGGAGGCAAAATGGCGGGAGGAGTGTTGTACTGGGGCCTCCACCCCGGTTGAGGTGCATTCCACTGAGGTTGTGGCTGGGCATGTGATTGAAACGAATAAGAAGGAGGTTGAGTATGGTATGGAGATGGATAAGACCACGGAGGAGGTGTGGACCAGGAAGGATGAGCAGGGGGGCCCAAGAAGGTATATGAGCAGATTGGTTGGGGTTATAATAAGCTTGGGATGTCCCTTGCATCCCTTGCTGGTAAGGTCTGGGTCCATGTGGCCTCCTCTGGTTGAGGAGGTAGAGAGGTTCAGTAGCCACCTCAGCCCCTAGATACATGGCTTTAAATCCAGGCAAGGTAGGGCATTGGTTGGTGGGGTGGTCTTCCTCACAAACGAAACATACCTCTACTGAGTGCAATGGGCACTCATTCTTGGGATGCTTCCTCGTGCATCTAGGACAAAAAATGGCCAAAGCCCTCTCAGCTTCCTCTTTCTTTTGCTGAATTCGGAAGGTATCAAGTTGCATGGCAATAGTCTATCTCATCTCACTCTTGAGGTCTTCCATCTGGTTAGCAAACTCATGCTTGGAGAAGGTGGTACTAGCTGAAAGATGATTCCCCCTACCTCTCTTCCGGACCACACTAGAATGGTTTCTAAACATGGTCTTTATGTCCTCATAAGGTAGTTGGTAGATGTCTCCTCCAGTCAGCATGTTAAGGGTGTCCAGAAGGTCTTCAAGGACTCCTCAGAGCAGAACCAGCTTCAGAGATTTCGGGTCAAGTGTGCACCTGGCCCGTTTATAACTAAGTTGGAACCTTTCCTCGTAGTCTTCTAAAGATTCATCGCTTCCCATGGTCATCCGAAAGATTTCTCCCTTAGTTTCCATGGATCTACAGTAGTCCCAGTATTTGGTATTGAAAGCTTGTTGCATCTAAGCCCAAGTGGTGATACTGTTTCCAGGTAACCCCATGAACCAGCGTAATGCTACGTCCTTGAGGGTAGAGGGAAAGAGTTTCAACTTTTGCTCATCCTCAGCATAGTCATAAGTTCGACAAAGGACATCAAACTCAAACAGGAAGGTATCAGGGTCTTCAGTAGTCAATCCATGGAAGTGAGGTAAAGCGGAGGGGCTTATGTTTTTAATTTTCATGTCTCCATTGGTCTCTCGGATGGGAAAGGCACCTTCTATTCTCTCATCTTCTCTTCTACCATTTCGGTTTTCAGCCATGGCTTTAGATGGAGTGTTCTCTAACTCTTCTTCTGTTATAAGATCTTCGTATATCTCAGGAAGTTCACCTATAGGTTCTTCTGGCTCACTGTCACCAGAGAAGAGAGAAGGTTGACTCAGTGATGTGGTGGGGGTGTTGGGTAAGAATTTGCCGGTTTTATCTCTATTCCTACGAGGCATGAAATGGAAAGACTTTTGATTGCTTTTGTTTTTTTTTGTTTTTCTCTACCTGCAAAACTAAAATAGATTGAACTGCAACTAACTATCTTGCTGAAATGAAAATGCGGAATTGAAATGAAAGCACGAAAGGACTAATCTATTTTCCTCAAATGAAATTGCAGGAATTAAATGCTAGTCTAGGCTTGCTGAATTGAAACGCTAATCTATGCTTGCAGAATTGAAATTGCGGAATTGAGATGCTAATCTATGAAAGCAGGAAATATCTACTCTACTTTTGCAGAAATGAAATGAAATAAACTGCTTAGCAGAAGTTTGTAGGAGAAAATAGAAGAAAAGAAACAATCACCAATACTCTGACGCTTCCCCGGCAACGGCGCCAAAAAGATGGTGGGCTCCAGTATTTCAGCAATAATGTTGCAACTCCTGGACTCCCTTCTTTACTTTTATCAACCCGGTAGTTCGTAACAAACTTGGAAGCGACGGTGTTGTATGCACAAGTACTAGCTCTTGCCGCAGCTGTCACTTGGTCAGCTGGCACAAGTCCGCTAGGGGCTTAAGCCAACTTCTATGAGCTCTTAGAAGAATCTTTTTAACTGATGGATGAAAGCTAACTCAAAGGAAGCTAATCTACTTGCGGAAAGAAACTGAAAGCCAAAAAGTAACGCAAACCCTAATTCTACCAGCTAGTCCTACTGATGCAAAGGAGAGAATGCAAACTACTGGAAGGGATGCCATTACTTCTATGAAGGTAAAATACATGTGTCTAGACTACCTCTACCTGAAGAAAACATCTTTTTGTATTTTTGAATAAGTTATTAGAATTATCATGCATGTGCTTTTAACTGGCTTTTTACTGTGCAGGGGTGGATCAAGGAGGAGAAATGCTTGGAAAAGGTTAGGAAGGTTCAGAGAGGGTCTAAGGAGTCCCTAATACCCTTCAGGAGAGTTTCACAAAGTTTGGCTATCAAGAAACCTCATTTGTGAGCTTCTACAGGAAGTCTGCAGGGGTTCTACAGGATGTTCAGAGATTTCTACAGGATGTTTAAAAAGTGGATTTTAGAGGATGGGTGAGTGAGGGAAGATGCATGAATGGATAGGGAGGTAGGATAGGGGCCTGGAGTGACCCAGGGACTGGTGGATGGAGTGGTGAGAGGGTGTAGAAGGCTGACTTGGCTTAAAGAAGGCTAAGACAATGATGGAGCAAGAAGGTAGGGTTACGTGGGCAAAAGGACAGGTGTGAGACGAGGAACCTAGCTAGGAGATGGAAAAACTGGCTCTGATTAAGCTTAGGTGGATGAGAGAGTGGTAGAGATGCCATGCACGGTGTACATTTAACTAAATCAACAAAGTCTTACAAATAATCAAAGTCCTAGCTAATCTAATCTAACTGTCAATAAAACGAATGAACAACAGCTTTATTTGGAAAGAAAACCATCTACATCAATCATGCAAAGAAACATTTCAGAGATCTGAACCCATAACTAACTTCTGCAAATGAAAACAGTACACTAAGGATTGCATGGTCAAGCAAACTAGTGTTTTTTGTTGGGGCAGCATTATTTCTTCAATTCCAGCCCTTGATCCAATAAGGATGAGGTGAAACTGAGAGTGTTGTTGACCCTTTTCTTGGATATTTTTTCCTGTTATTATCCTACCAATCTATTTTAAACATCTGAAGCAATTCTATTCATAAACAGTGACCTATTTAACCAACACAACTAAATCTGCCAAACAGAAATATGTTTCAAATGCATAAAAGGAAAACAACGATGCATAAGTGAAAGGTAACAGTACAAAAAGGAAGCCCTAGGCTCTCAGGTTGGGCCCAACCCTGAGAGCTATGGCTCCTATAGAAAACTCAGAGTTGATATAAAATCGGACTGCTTCTCATTATCAAAAAATAGTCATACGTCAAGAGTTATGCCAAAATGGCTACAAGAGAACAAAGTAAAGCTAACAGCACTGTAGTGCAAAATATGCAATGGTTTCAAAAGTCCCTTATGAAGGCTGAGGCCTTAACATTTATACACCACGAGGGCCCTAGCTGGCCTCCTAAATCTATGGGACTTGGCTGTCCAAATTGTGAGTAGACAGCGCCTTCCAAAATCTGCTTGGTTGCCTTCTAGATCCGGTTTTGGTGGCCTTTGGAGCTCGGAGTTGGGGGTGAAGATCCTGAGGAAGGGCTATTTAATGCCATAGATAACCCCCCTACAAATCCTCACCTCAAGCTTGGCTGTCTTCTAGCCCATGATTTCTCAGTTTTGCTCCAACATGTGTCAAAAAACCTGAAATGAGCACGTGTTAGCCACCTAGGAAGAGTGACTACCCTTATTCGTACAAATGACATAAACATACTGAAAAATAATGCATAAGCTATGAAAAATGAAGGATTGAACAAGGACTAAACAAGGATAATTAGGCCAAATGAGCCCAACAAGTTACCAAATTTGGGGCTCATCACTTACCTCATATTCCTTTTTACTTAGTCATTTTCCAAGTTGTGCTACATTATCTCCGTTTTTACTTAGTCATTTCCCAAGTTGTACAAAAGTATTTCCCCATTTGATATTCCTCAACACATTCCTTTCTCCATACATAACCATTTATTATATTCCATACTTAACCATTCTCTCCCTTTTTACTTAGTCATTTTCCAAGTTATACCCTTTGAAGAATGTACAAAAGGTTTTGATACCACATATTTCCCCACTTTATATTCCTCTGCACATTCCTTCCTTTGTACATGACCATTTATTATATTCCATACTTAACCATTTCAAGAATGTTTGGAAGGTTTTTCAGACCATATCTTTCACACACCAATAACTCTCCTCAACCCTAACTTTTGTACAAACCTTTTCTCTACACATTTTTCACACTCCATGTTATTACTTAGTTGTTTTTACCTTCATTCTTTTTCTCTGCATATTTGTTTTATTACTTATTTAATTTTACCCTTATTTACTTCTACTTTTCACACTTAACTTATTTTCCAATTTTCTACACACCACCTTCACATTGTTAATATTTCTCATATCATTTTTATCCTCAGTTCTTTTGGCATATCTCCTTATTATACATGGAAACCAACTAGGCATATCCATATGTGATATTTGGAAGGCAATGATTGGACGTAGATGATTGGGAAATGACATAACATGGTGATTGGGTAATGACATGGAAACCATAAACTACATTATGCATGCACTGCACAAGTTCCCGTGACTCTTTCTACATCACAAACAGTAATATGAGGAGCTCATTTTTTATAAATCATTGTGATTTTTCTCCCATAATGCATGTGGGATGAGTAGGGAGTAGTTATAAATAAAAAAAAGCCAATGTTTTTTAGGAGTAAATCAATGGTTGCTAAGTCACTTCGTGCAAATCAACGATGTTTGAGTCATCAACTTCTAGAGACCATAACTTGAGTTCTTGATTACCATTTTGGGAAAATGAGAGCTCATTGGAAAGATAGAAGAATTAAGAATACATTGGGAGTAGTATCCAAGGATAAAATTATAGATATTAGCTTTGTAAATTAAAATAATAATCATGACCAATTTCAAGTGTATCATATTATTTTTGAAAATGATTTATAAAAGGGAAATCTGGAATTTTCGGAGTGGGGTTCAGCTTGCGAGATGAATTCCTAACTTCATACTTCTTAAAATAGATATTTATTTAGTTGAAACAAAGAGGAAAGGCCTAACCATTAAGAAATTACAAATATAAGGATAAGATTATAAAGGGAGGGGTTCATTCCACTTGTGATCCTTCCACAATTTTGTGAGTGTTTATTTTCCTTTAAAAAAGTTCCTTGCTCTCTTCTTAGTATTTGATTAATCCAAATTTATTTATTTGTTTCATGCTTTCTGAATCCAATCCCTAACAATGTTTTCTCTCTTTCTTCTAGGTACCTTTATCATTACCATTAAACGAGAACCCAATCCTAGTCCCTCAGGGACGAATGCATTTTAATTTTACGATTAAGTAATGAAAGTTTATGACTTTGATTTATTAGTTTGCCTTTATTATGAAACTTTGTGTCTGTAAAATAGTTTTTGACTCTTGCAGAGAGATTATTTCGTTTGTGATTTTGAAACTTTAATTTCCAAATAAGAAGTAGGATTCTTGTGAATGTTTTCCTATGCTCTTATTATTTTAAATGTGTGATATCATTTTATAGTTCTCTAAATATATGGACCAATACTTTCTATTTATGTTTATATGAATTTTCTTCCAATAAGTTTTCTCACATATGTTCATGGGTTACAATGTGAAATGGATTTGTGGGAATATAGTTGTTTTGTTATTATTTATTTTTACTTTGAAGAACACTTGGTCCACTCATAGGTTCATGTGTTGAATGCTTAATCTTTATATCCAAGTTATTTTCATATCAAAGTGTGATTAATAGAGGAGTACCACCTCTATAAAAATGTAGAGGGAATATAGAAACAAACCCTAGGAGGTTGACCTTTTTCCTTGACAGGAAAATAGATCAAAAATTTGTTTATTAATATGGTATGAATGTGAGTTCTTTTGTATAATATTGCATAAATAAATTCATTTTGAATTTAAATACTATATCTCTCTCTCTCTCTCTATATATATATATATATATATATATATATATTCCCTTAGAAAAAGTCGTAATTTCTATTAGAGAGTTTTCAATAATAACCAACAAAAAAGAGCAGTGAAACTGTATTCTCCACGAAGGGAGGTCCTGTTGTCTCTGAAAAGTAATAGCACTGTATTGTTTTTGCAGAAGTTCTATAGCCGGTATGACCAGAAATTTAGACTGCGTACAAAAACTGAAAAACCATGAAGAAAGTAAAAAAGAGAGAGTTTTAAGTCTCCAGGTGCCTGTGCCGGTCCATGAAAGGCCTGTGATAATATTGATGGAAAGTGCCATCAATTTGCTCCTGTATTAACCAGTCCTCTTCTTGCTGGCGCGCTGCCTCCTTTGAAAGGTGGTCTGCCCTTGTGTTGCGCTCCCTGTAGATGTGATGGAATACAAAGTAATCAAAAGATTCTATCAATCTATGGGCCTCATCCAAAATGTGTGTCAATGAGAAAGCAGAGCAATGAGATGATCTATTGAGCCAGTCGCAGACGAGTTCGGAGTCCCCAAAGAGTTGGAGCTGGGTGTAGTTTTTCTCAAGGGAAAAATGAAGGATGTGTTTTGCAGTGGCAAGCTCTGCAAAATTGTTTGTGCCTCTGCCCAGGTGCATTTGGAGTTTGAAGCAGTGGGAGTCACTAAGGTAGAGGATGGCACCCCCTCCACAGCCCTCATCTTGGGCTGACCCGTCAAAATAGGCCCATGGGAAAGATTTGTTAATGGATTCCGGGAGGAGGTTCCTAGGGGGGGCTAACGGGAGTCCTCAGGGATAGAGTCAAAATTAGCTATGACTCGGGATATGATAGTAGGCCAGAGGGGCATTTTGAGCTCGAAAATGGCTCGGTCCTGAGCTGTCCAAATAGCCCAGCTCATCAACAGCGGCAGGTTTCTGTCCTTTCCATTGTGTCCACCAAGCCAGCAAAGCCAAGCCTCTCGGAGGTTTCCCCCGTGCCAACCCTGAAGGTGGGGGTACTGTGCTAGTATGTGGTTCCATTTCTCAAAGATAATAGGGCAATCCAGGAAGAGGTGTTCAATGCTTTCCTCGTTGCATCTGCACAGGTGGCACCAGAAAGGTCCATGAAAGGATCTCTTCATCAAGTTCAGGCCGGTCGGTACTTTGTTGAAAAGGATGGACCACATGAGTACTCGCGTCCTGGGGGCCGCTTTTAATTTCCAAAGAGCCTTCCACCATGGTTCTAGATTTTCCAGTTTGTGAGCTTCCATGAGCTTTAAGTACCCTTCCTTTGGCGAGTATTTGCCGTTCTTGGCATGAGCCCACACAATTTCATCTTCTCCTTCAGTGATTCTAATGTGAGCTTGTGTGAGGGCATCAGTAAATGAATCCCAGTCCTGTTGCCATTGGGCCAGAAGCTATAGGTCCTGGGACGATTTCCAGGCCTGCTGAAATAAAGTGGAATTTGTGGAATCGGCAATGTGACATAGGTGTGTGTATCCATGATCCGCCAGAAAACCCAACATTCCAACCGGGAGCCTGTGAGCGTTCCCACAGCCAATCCAGGGGTCGACCCCAATACGAACAACATTTCCTTCTCGAATCCTCCATGTTAGACCCTCCCGGATGAGAGGGAGTGAGTTTAGTACCGCCTTCCAGATGGAGGAAATGTTGTTGGTGTTTCGGTGGTCCTGCCTGATCCAGTCCATAGAACTATATGGAGAGATGTACTTAGCATGGGCAACTTTTGTCCAGGGACTTCGTGTAGTGATGATCTGTGTTGAGTCTTGAAAATGTCATTCATTTCCATTACACTTTCACTATTATGTCCATTATATCACCTCCATTTCACTACTATGTCACCACATTCATCCCACTTTCATTATCATTGGGCCACATTTATGTTTTTCCAATATTTATTAATTCTAAGCCTTTTAAGTGAATTTGTGGTTAAAAATTAGAAAATAATGTGCATATGCTTATACCTAACAAATGGGTTGAGATTGTTGACATATGTAGGTTGAAAGGAGGCTTCTAGAAGACCCTTATGTGGCACTCTAAGGCCAAACTCGAATTTGAGTGGAAAGAATCATGGGATCATGAGGATATGTGTCACATCTCCTAATTGTATTGTAACTCTAAGAAGACATGTGTCTTATCAGTTCCTATTTTGATTACGACTCTAGAGGTAGAGGGAGAGATTCATGGACTCTCATTAATAAGATGGCTTCTCATATTTTTGTATAAATAGGAGATATCTCTCCTTCATATGAGAGCTTAGAGTTTGGAGTTCTTAAGTCTTTTTAGCTTGTGAATTTGTAGTTCTTCCTTGATGGCTTTTGAAAGCTTTGGAGAGCTTTGTTGTACTTTGTAATTTTGAAGAATTTGAATAAAGCTTTGATGTTCTCAACATGGAAGGAGATGTGAAGTAGATGTCATGGAGCATATTAGAATGTAAGGTAGAGTAGATTTCATTTTGCAAATTTTTCTTTGATTTCATTATGTCATTTGATTGCTTTCAAGTTGGTAGATTAGATTTTTCATTCATGCAATTTTAATTCATGCAAGTGTGTTCAACCGGTTGATTGTAGGTTAGTAATGCACATAGCTTTTTAATGACTAATGACATGACGGAATCATCTTGTCCTTTTTCTGATTTATTTTTTTTGAGTTCTAATTCCAGCATTGTTATTTCTTTCAGTTTTGTTTTGCTCATTTACTTTCATGCAATTTAGATATCATATTACTCAGCTCGTTTATGATTACTTCCTATAGACAGATTGAGTTGAAAGGAGAAGGATCAGAACGGGGGTTGAAGTAGTGTGATTTAGTTTGCTTTCCTGCAATTTAGATATCATATTACTCAGCTTGTTTATGATTACTCCCCATAGGCAGATTGAGTTGAAGGGTAAAGGATCAGAACAGGGGTTGGAGTAGTGTGATTAGTTTCCTTTTATGCAATTTAATTTCCTGCAATTTAGATATCATATTACTCAGCTTGTTTATGATTACTCCCCATAGGCAGATTGAGTTGAAGGGTAAAGGATCAGAACAGGGGTTGAAGTAGTGTGATTTAGTTTCTTTTCTTTCAGTCTTTGAGTTGCTTTAAGTTCAGTTTTTACTTTCTTCAGTTTTCTTTTTATACAGCAGCAAGGATACTGGGTTTCATAGTCACTAGCTCATTGATTGGTTATTGCATTCTATTTTGATTGAAGTAGCTGCATATTTACACTTTTGTTTAAGTACTAATTCCATCAATAACATGTTTTAAGATCTTTTGAAGTGCTAAGTTTTGGAAGTTACCATTAGGGACATAGGCCTTGTCTTGAAATCTCTATCCATACTTGTCCTTTAAAAGTATTCTTAAGACCTTAGAATAGGATTTTCATTTGCATTAGACACTTTAGGAAACCAACAAGAACAAAACCCCCAAAACAACATAAACTATAAAACAACGAAGTAAGAAAAAGGTTAACTAAGCACATATGGTGCACCACACTTCATCAGTTTACGATACCCGGATTGATAATTTATGTAGAGCAATTTAAGACATTAAATTGACTAGACCTGCCATCTCAATTTTGCTGCCAGGGCTTTGGCAAAGATGTCCAATCTCTTAATGCCCCATCCTCCCCATTTTTTGGGTCGAGAGATGGTGTCCCACTTAACCCAAGCAAAGAGGCTACCCTGCTTATTGCCCTTCCATAGAAAACTGCTGCAGATACTTCTGAGCCTTGCTAGAATTCCCCTGGGGATCCAAGCCAAGGTCATCCAGTAAACTGGGGTTGCTTCCAATACAGCTTTGATGAGGACCAACCTGCCAGCTCGTGAAAGGTATCTGTTGTACCAATTGTTTAGTCGCTTTTTGACCTTAGAGATGAGCCAGGTCTTGTCCGCAATTTTGTAGCCCAGGGCCTTCAGTGGAAACCCAAATACTTCAGACCTTCCTCCAAAGAAAATGGAGTGAAAGGGAAACGACGGAGGACAAATTGTACTTCTTTCTGGGAGCAATCTGTAGCAATCAGAGTGGACTTGTGGATGTTGATAGCCATGCCTGTTGCCTTCTGGAATAGTTCAAAAACATGTTGTAGAGCAGTGGTGTCCCCGATGCTGCCGTTCAAGAAGATGAGGACATCATCCACAAACAGAAGGTGCGTTAAATGGCAATTTTCTGTGATCTTGATGCCTACTAACCTGCCCCTATTGTGTTCGACTCCAATTGATCTACTAAGGCCTTCCATGATGAGGAGGAAGAGAAGGGGGGAGAGCGAGCATCCCTACCTTAAGCCTCTTTCAACCGAGAAGAAAGGAGTGGGAGCTCCATTTAATAGAACACTATAAGTGACATCTGTGACGCAACTCATAATCCATCTGATGAATAGGAAGGGAAAACCTAGGTGTGTGAGGAGCAAACGGATATAGAGCCAATTTGCTCTGTCGAAAGCCTTTGTTAAATCCACCATCAAAATCACGCCCTTCAGCTTCTTAGTGTGCATAGAATGGAGGAGCTCCTTAGCGGTTCCAACTGCCTCATGGATTTGTTGGTGTTTAAGGAAAGCAAACTGTTTGGAGGAGATATGAGCTGAGAGGATGGGCTTGAGTCGATTTGCAATGATTTTGGCTATGATTTTGTACAGGCAGTTACACAAAGAGATGGGGTGGAAATCATTGAAAGAGGAGGGCTTGTCAGCTTTGGGGATAAGGGCGATGAAGGTGGATTTTATAGCTGGAGACATTCTTCCCGAGAGGCGGCAATCCTCCACCACCCTTAACAGGTCATGGCCCAGGATGTCGAAAAAAGCCAAGTAGAATTCAGCAGGCCAGCCGACAAGCCCTGGGCTCTTGTCCCTTTGAAAGCCCTTGATGGTGGCTTCAAGTTCCCCTAGGGATACCTCCTTGGATAGTTCCTCTGCCTCATCCCCCGCAACAAATCGGGGGAAGAGTTCTGCTGCGCGCATTACCTCCAGGATGTTTGCCTCCCCGGAGACTGAGAAGATGCTTTTGAAATGAGAGCTGGCTAGGGCAGCCACTTCTTTGGAGGTGTTAACGTTGTGTACTTGGTCATTCTGGAGCTCCCAAATGGTGTTGATGGCCTTTCGCCCATTCGCGAAGCGGTGAAAAAACTTGGTGTTGTCATCTCCTTCCTTGAGCCAGATCGCTCTGCTTCTAAGACGCCAGCTTCCTTCTCTGTCCTTGAGAATTTGGGTTCTCTGCTTGATTAGTTGGGTATATTGTTCCTTTTGCTCGAGGGAGGTGAAGGTGCCCTCTGATTGCTCTTCAGATTGAGAGATGGCCTGTTCGACAAGCTTGAGATCAATATCCTCCTGTTCCCTCTTCTTGTGCACCCATCTCCTGGAGAGCCCTTTGATCTCCTTGAGATTTTTTACAAACCCTTTTGCCAGATTTGGCTCTCCTGTGATCGGGTGAGATTGCTAGTACTCAGTGATCAAACTGATGTAGGAGGGGTCCCTTAGCCAGATGGAGTTGAATTTGAAAGGGGCAGAGGTCTTGTGTGAGCTATCATCCAATTCCAGAAAGATGGGCTGGTGGTCCGAAATACCGCCATTGCCTACCCATTGCCTAGCACGTGGAAATCTGACATAAAAAGCTTCCTTAATGAGGAACCGGTCCAGCCTCCGTGCTAGACTTTGGCCACTAGTACGATTGTTTTTCCAGGTGTGCTGGATTTTTGCCGAGGGGATGTCAATCCAATGATGGTCTTCAAGTAATTGCAGGAAGACATCAGATAGTGGGTCTGTCTGTGCCATATGGCCCCATGATTCCATGAACCCCAAGGAGAAGTTCAGGTCGCCACCAAGGATTACATTATCTGCCTGGAAGAGAGAGGTGCTGAGAAGCCTCCTCTAGTGGGCCTCTCTGTTTTGACAGGGCCCATAGACATTTATAACTCGAAACTCCCTCTCTAAATCTTTGGAGGAAATGTCTGCTCCAATAAAAACCTCACCTCCCCAAATGTTCTTTATATCAATAGTTCTGTTCTTGAAGCCCATGGCAATCCCCCCAGATCTCCCAGAGGCATCCAAGGCATGGAAGGTCCAGTCAGTCAACCAAGATTTCATGAGGGGAATGATCGTGTTAGCCATACAGAGGGTCTCTTGTAAAAGGATCATGTCGACCATCTCAGAGAGTAATAGTCGCTTCAGGGCTGATTTTTTCTCAGGGCTAGCCAACCCTCTACAGTTGAAAGAGACAAGCTTCATGGAGGGAGGAGAGGGAGGGTGTTCTTTGCTCTAAGAACCATTTCAATAGTTTTCTGTTTGCCCTGGACAACCTCCAGTCCAGCTTGGTCTTCGCCTTGTGAAGATTGGAAGGTCTGCCTCTCGCGGGTTTGGGCGAAGTCATGGGGGACTCTACCTCAAGACCAACAACATCCGGGGCCTCTCCTTTGCTCTTGCCCGGGTAGGACACCTCGAGGTAGAGTTAACTGAGGGGGAGGGGGGCGGGAGGTAAGGGGATGGGTCGGAGGACAGGGAGCAGGTGGTGTAAATAGGGGGAGGTAGGGGGATGGGGCAGGATAGGAGGGGGGGGGGGCGGATTGGCGGGGAGAGGGGGGCGGATGTGAGCCCAGAGAAGGGCCAGATAAGGAAGGGGGAGGGGGGAAAAAATCCTGGGAAGATGTCAGGGGAGAGTGCGACAAAATAGAAGCCGATAGATGAGATGCAGAGAGAAAGGGGGAAGGAGACATACCCGAAGAGAAGACGTCGCCTTTTGCAGCCTTGGAATGCGTCAGTGGAGGAGAGGGAGGCCGCGAAGGAGTCTTGCCGCACTTCTTCGGAACTGGACCAGGCAGTGCATCCACTGTGTCTGATGTCTTGTATGTTCTACCGGCTGAGTCTTCGCCACAGGGGGGGATGTTGTACCGCTGGCAATTCCTGATCCTGGTCCTGTGGAGCCTGCTTCAGTTTCCGGAGGAGAGGGCAAGCCTTGTAAAGATGACCCACCTGGTGGCATCGTCTGCAGCGGTAGGGGATACCTTCATAATCAAGCGGTTATTCTCATGAAAAGGACCTCCATTGAATGGTGATGAATTCCTGTAGGCCGCCTCTGGTATCCAAGTGAACAAGGATTCTAGCATATGCCATCATCCCCGTGGTTTGATAAGACTTGTCAAAATCCATGTATGTGCTGAGGGAGTTCCCAATTTTCCTAAAAATTTCCTCAGACTAGTATTGTAGGGGTAGGCCGGGGAGCCTTATCCATACCGGGCCGACCCCAATTTGTTCCGTCTCCGGATCGAAGAGGGGAGTCCAATGCTTGAGGAGAACAAGAGCATTCTCAAAGTGCCAGAAAGAAGAGAGAACCCAACTGGTGTGGTCGGCCCTTGCAAAGCGTAACGCAAACCACCCTCGGACGAAGGTCTGTACGAAGGGGATATCCGCCAAGTGTTGTCCCCATATTTCCGAGGCCCAGGCTTTCAGACGAGCCGCCGAGTAGTTCCTCCCTCTGATGCGACCTACGAGAACCCTGTCCGCATAGTCCATCGTGTCCCCCCACTGGATATCTTCCTCGAGTCTAAGAATAATGTCGGAGAGCCGAGATTTGAAAACCCTCTGTTTCTTCAAGGGGCGGGAGGGGGGATGGCTAGGGGGAGCAGAAACCCTCACTGCTTCCGGGGCAGCGGGCAGGGGGGGAGGGTTAGGGATGGGGGGGTTGACAGGGACAACTTCGGAGAGGAGAGGGACCAATGTGAAACTGCTCGAGGGAATGGAAGATGCAGAGACTGGGGGGAGGGTGGGCGCCCGGGGGGGGTCAGATGATGTGCCAGGGAGAGGGGCCGACAAGGGGTCCGGCGGAGCACAAGGACCTGCACAATCCGGAGAGGGTTGGAGGCAGTCCGATAGGAACCCTAGGGTAGCTAGGGACGGCATAGAAAACTGCGACCAGGACGAGGGCTCGTCCGACAAACCGGAGGAGGGGAGAACAGGACCAGAGGGATGTGGATAATCAACAATATTAGCAGAAAGGTCCTTGCTAAACCTACCTTCCGAGGCAACAAAAGAGGTTTGCCAGATGGAGCCCTCCACCAGAGGATCCTCCGAGTAATCAACTTCGTCAAGGTCCATAGTGACAGCTGCACTTGTTAAATGCAATACCTCGAAACCAGATGCCGACGGGAAACCGGCACCGACAGCAGCAAAGAAACGGTCCAAAGCAGGGACGAAAACCTCGGGGGAGGTGAACCGCCAGGGGAGCGGGGGTAGGCACAGGCGCCTAACCGTCTGGAGATGGAGGGGTTGAAAGCGAAAACCGCCAGAGCGCAAACAATGAAAAATGGAAACCCTGAACAGTGAAAGTAAAAATGGAGTAGTGAGAGTGAAAATGAGGGTTAAGGTGGGTAAACAGAGGGGAGAGGAGGCACGGCTAATGAGAGAATCATGTCAGGGGTAGTTGCAGGCGAGGTGTCGGCATCTGCAGTACCCCATACCCGAGATAATCATACCGATCAACCCATCGTCGTTCTGTTGCAGAAGGTCGCCATCGCTCCAATATCAAACTCTACCAATGCCTTTTCTTATTTCCATAGCCATTAATTTTAATCTACAGGTCCTTGTGTAAGTACCGCCACTTTTACTTGTTTTATATTACCATACTCATAATATTTTTAAAGATTTGTGTAACATTTCAAAGATCTGCTTCATATTTTCCTCCTACAGTCCATGAGGCATAGTTTGGCATGCAAGCTTATGGAATATTTTAGCAAATATTCTGACGACATGAAATCAATTTAGCCCTCGGCATGACATGCCAAATACTATATATATATATATATATATATATATATATATATATATATCATTTAAAAAAAAAATTAAAAATTAAAAAAAAAAAAATTGAAGAATTTTTCAAAATTTCGTGAAAAATTCTTTCACTTTTCTCTTAATATCTAATCTACAATTTTAGAAATAGAGAGGTAACAAACAACACATTAAACATAATAAAAAAAATAGAAAATACCCTTAAAATGTTTATTCTTTAGTGTTAAACCACAAAGCTGCGCACAAAATAAAGGACAAAAGGAAAGCAAATAAGTTTGGTCTCTAGAAATGGGACCCCGTAGATTTCATCAATTAATGTGGGATACTATGTGGCTACAGATTTAAAAAAGAGTGCACTTCATGCAAAAAAAGCCATAGGTAGTCTCACATTATTGAGAACCAAAAAAATTGACACCAAGAAACAAAATTAGAAGACCATATATCACAAGCAAGCCCTAAATCCAATCTAAAGGAAGAGGTTTAAAATCAAAAGAAAGCTCATTCTCAATATCATCGCCCCTCAATTGACTAGAATTTTTAAACTATTAATGCTACTAAATCACCAGTAATTCATTGGAAGGCTATTGAAAAACAACAAAAGAAAGGTAACTAAGGTTTTAAGATAGAAGGAAAGAGATAAATGTATGAATTTCCATTCCTTGATGGGTTTTCCAATATTGAATAAATAATCAAAAAGAATAGGTTCAACTCTTATAATCTAACATAAAAGGCAAGAAAAACACCTTTCCTAATATATAAGTAACAAAACCTTGGATCAAACTCATAAGAAAAAATACAACCCCTTTGATATACCTACTTAGAGGTTCAATGAGATCAAAGCATGTAAAATGATATTAAATTGACACAGGTAAATAGGGTGGTTGTTAATTGGGTTTCTCTCAGGTGGTTGGGAGGAATGATTGTTATCCTCCTTGCCTAGGTTCAATACCCACAAGTGACATGTTGAGATTATATAAGTATATTGTTATAATAACTTCAAGACTTGTTGTTCTTATCCTCATCTACAAGCTAGAGAGTAAGATATGATCTTTAAAAGAAAAGGTAAAAGGTAAATAAGGTGGTTATGAAGAGTGTTGGGGGGAGGAAGAAAAGAAAATCTAATAACAACAAGACTATATTACATCTATAAAATCCATATATTTGCTATAATGAGATGGATTCAAGTCCATTATCCTTATTGTTCATTCTTATTCAAGGTTCTCTTATCTACACTGGTGTTAAATGTCTTCAATAGTTCTCCTACCTTCAAACTCCACAAGCAATTTGGGCTAGTGGAAGTAAGGATGAAACTAAGGAAACCCTTTGATTGATAAGAAGAAAACCAAATTAGCATAATTCTAGTACTGTCTAATATGAAGATATGAAAGAAAGGTAACACTATCATAAGCTCCACATGCACATGAACACAAGAGAAATGGTCTGAATTCTAGAATATTCTTGGAATATCTATGCTTTGGGCACACTAAGGGTGATCAAATTGATCAAATCAATCTCACACATACTACAATCAAGTTTGACTCCATCCAAGAGGACTATGTGATTTCTACTCTATTATGAGCATGCTTGTGCACATTTAGAAGGATTAAGCATATGGGTTAAGAAAATCAAGTATGATTGCATAATTTCTCAAAAATCTTGGACATGTATTCAGTTTCACCTTATGTAGATCACATTTGAATGAATTCCAAAATTAGGAATGCTTGGTACCCACATAACAATGTTCCATCATAACACTTGCTAATAATAGAGCACATATTGTCTTCCATATTTATTTTCTTAAAAGATCTATGCATGATCCTATCCATATGCTTAATTGGGGTTTTCTCTAGGTGGAAGTATATGGAGAGCTCAAAACTAAACCCTTGTGCATTCATGATATGAAAGTAGCCTTGCTTTAGAAATACGGTCTAGTTGATGCAATATAGGCCAAATGAGAAAATATGGGAGTTGGAGGAAATCCCATGCCCTTAAGAAACCGAGTGATCTAGACTTATGCAGGAACACAACAAAATAAAGAAATACCCATATACATAGAGATGCAGCAGAAATAAAACTTCATTTCGTTAATATCAAAGAACTGAAATATGCTTACATACATAAATAAAAATAAACTAGCTCGGGTAATGGTAGCTTATCTCTGAGAATAGATGTGGCGATTACATGCCTCTAAATTGTGTTACAATGAGGCTCAAAGGCCTATTTATTATTGAGAAACAATGGAAAACCCTAAACATCCAAAAACCTAACCCTAGGATATGAAGTGCCAAAATTGTGGGTCCCGTTTGGGTAAATTGGTACATCAAATTCCCAGGGTCGTAACTTTGGCATACAATCTCCATTTGGCTATCATAATACCTCAATTTGAAGATTTCGAAGAGGAGGCTGAAAACAAACTAGAAAATTGTTTCAGGAATTTTTTAGTCTCTTCGTTTTCCCTAAAAACATCTTTTAGTCCCTCAAAATGGCTCTGGAAGTTTAGGACTCGAAAAAATCCCAAAATAGTAAGTTGTGCTACAATTAAGGAAACTGAAAAGAAACAATGGTGGGGGTCCAAGTGGAATAGGCGAGTGGCCACCAATATCCACCTAGATCAATCCTCCCCCCTTAGGAAGCAATGGTCCCCATTGCATTGAGTGCCTCCATGAGATGGGGAAACTTCTGCTGAACTTGGTCCCTGGTGAGCCACTTTCCTTGGTGTAGGAGTTGGCCAACTTTGACAACCCGATATAGTTGGATCTTCTGTTGGTGAGTGTTGTTGATCTGCATGTCCATGATCCAATTAGTCGTGTCATGTTCCATGCATTCTGTGTTTAACTTTGTTGGTGAGAGTTGTTCTACAATGTTCGATGTGTCCAGTAATGGTGGAAAGTATGGTCGAAGGTGGTCCACTTTGAACATTGGGTACAGGCCAAGGAATGGTGGAATGATGAGCTTGAAATCATTTTCCCCTACAGACTTAGTGATGGTGTAAGGCCCATATTGGAGCAGGTGAAGCTTGCGGTGGGTGGGGCCCAGCGTGGCACTCCTTTTGCAAATGTAACCAAACATTTTCACCCATCTGGAACTTGTGTGGCACCCAATGATGATAATGACGCTACTTGTACTTAGCATTGGATTTATCCAATATGTCATGGACCTATTGGTGGATGTGTTGAATGCACTCAATGAAGTTGTTAGCACTGTCAGCTTTGAACTGGACATGAACCGAATCTACCTAAGTAGTTGTAAATGGTATGGCCACATCAATGGGACATAGTGGATGGAATCCCAACCCCACCTGAAAGGGGTTGTGGCTAGTTGAGATATGGAGAGCTCTGTTGTAGTTGTGGGTGACGTAGGGGAGGATTTCATCCTATGTGCATGGATTCTTCGAGTTGTACATACGCAAAATGTGTACGATCATCGTGTTGATGACTTTTATTTGGCCATCAGTTTGGGGGTGGAAAGTAGTGGACTTCGTGAGCTTGGTATCCAACATCGACCAAAGAATTGACCAAAATGTACTAAGGAACCTGTTTTTCCGATCTGAGATAATGGACTGTGGGATCCAAAAATGTACCCACACTCATTCAAAGAAAAGCTTAGCAGTGGCTTCTACTGTGATACTCTTCTTGCTGGCTGCCATAATGGTCATCTTAGAGAATCTGTCGACGACCACGAAAACGTAGTCATTGTCATAGGAGTATATAGGCCTTGCTTCTCGATGGTCGGTTTGGCAATGGCGCAGGTAGTGCATGATCTTATGTACTTCCCAACATCCCGTTAAAGGTTCAGCCAATAAAAATACTTCTGCAGCATTGCCACTATTTTCTCTACCCCGAAATGTCTAGGGACCCGACTGTAGTGCGCCTACCAAATCATATTGGCACGCTCTCTTGAAGGAACAAAAATGTGTCCCAGGTGGCATAACAATGCATCTTGGAGGTGAAAAATTGGAAATTTCTTACCTTCCAAGAGTGTCCAGTATGTGTTGCCAAATTATGGATTGCTCTTGTAAAGATGTGTCCACCCTGCAATCTCGTGCCCAAAGAGTTGAGCACAGTGGTCGACTGAGGCACTTTGCAACATTGTTGGTGTTTCCCTTCTTGTACTTAATGTTCAAATGGAACTGTTGCAGGTATGTGGACCATTTCTTATGGCTATCATTTTGTAACTTCCCTTGTGTCTATATGAACTATAGGGGTCATTGGTTTGTGTGGATGATCGTTTCCTTCCCCAGAGTGTAATTTTTCCATTGTTGGCAAGCCTGCATAATGGAATACATCTCTTTTTCATAGGTGGGATAATTTCGGATAGTGTTGGAAAGTGTCTCGCTGTGATATGCCACTAGATGACCCTATTGAGTAAGAACTGCACCAATAGCATAGTCGGAGACATGTGTCTCAATCTCAAATGGTTATTCCAGGTCTGGTAATGTGAGCACTGGTGCCAAGCAGAGGTTATGATTCAACTCGGAAAATGCCTTTTGTTGGGATTCAGACCAAAAGAAATTTTCTTTCGCTCTGCCCTTGATGACTTGACTTAAAGGCCAAGTGATATGAGAGAACCCCAACAAAAACTTGTGATAGAAATTTGCAAGACCCAGAAAGTTGTGGAGGTCTGTTAGAGTGGTTGGGGCTGGCCAATCCCGAATGACTTGTATATTGGTTGTGTCCACATGCACACCCTTCTCATCAATTATGTACCCCAAATACTGATCCGAGGTCATGCCAAAAATGCATTTCTCCAAATTGGCACATAGCTTGTGTTGTCGTAGGATTTGAAGGACTTGTCGAATATGGTGGAGGTGCTCTTCCCAACTCTCGCGGAAGATCAATATGTCATCTAAATACACCACCACAAATGTATTGGTGAAGGGTCGCAATATGTCATTCATCAATCTCATGAAGGTTGCAGGGGCATTCGTTAACCCAAAAGGCATGACCAACCATTTGAAAAGGCCCTCCTTGGATTGGAAGGCAGTCTTCCACACATTTAAGGGTTCGATAAACCCCTGGTGATAATCAAACTTTAAGTTAATATTTCTAAAATATTTGGGCCCCTTGACTTGGTCCAAAAGGTCATCAATCCATGGGATTGGGTACCTATTATGGACAGTGATCTTGTTTAGCGCTCGATAGTCAATACAGAGTCTCCAGGTCCCATCCTTCTTCTACACCATTACAGTCGGGCACCCACAGAGTGATGAGCTTGGCCTGATGTGCCCTTTCTGCAACAGCTCCTGAATCTGCCTCTTGATCTCACTGTTCTCCATAATAGAGCGTCGATAGATCGGTCCACTAGGTAGTGGTGCACTTTGGTTCAGATCGATGGAGTGATTTACCTAAAAGTGCAGTATAGGTGAGGCGAAAATGTCCCTGTACTCCTCCACAACCTTGTCCATCTGTTGCTATTATGTGAAGGGGCCCTGTCTGGACATCGTGGCCACAACCTTCTTCTTTCCCTGAGGGTGAATCATAAGGAAAAACAAATTTCCTGGCATGGGAAATGATCTTACTACATTGCTTTGCAGTGATCAAAGAGATGGTGGTAGGTGGGGCTACCTCCGATATCCTGTACAACTTATCGCCCAAAGTAATAATCACAGAGCAAGGTCTAGACTCATATACAACATGTCGCTTCCACAAGTATGGTTGTCCTAATAATACATCACAAACTTCAAGAGGAGAAACATCACATAGTACCTCATCTGTGAAGGGCTTGATGTTGTAGGGAAGGCCCCACTACTGGCTGACGTGAAGATATCGTCCTTGGTGAAGCCCACCGATGGTGTAAGGCTTCGGATGTGTTGTAGTCATTAGACCTATCCACTTCACGACCTCTGCCAAAATGAGGTTCTTTTGGCTTCCGTAGTCGACAATGAACTATAGTAGAGAACCCTTCACCCACACTTTTTAGTGGAAGAGGCGTTCCTCCTCCTCTAGATCTTCAGGCTCGTTCTTTTTTATCTTAGTGGTGGCCACGGTGACATTAGGCTCCGCACCAATGATCTGATTCCCTTTGTCATTCCCCTTATTGAGTTCCAACTCAGATTTAGAACATGCGTCTCAGAAGCCTTCAGCTCAGACACTAGTGATTGCTTAGCCCAACACTCACTTGTGTTGTGAGTGGAGCTCTTATGGGAATCACACCATTTTCTCATGTCCTTCTTTGTCTTTGTGGTGTTGTTCTTTTCTTGTGGCTTCTATAGGTTGTCCTGGGTTTCCCCTCCTTGGCTTTGTCCTTTTCTCTATGGTTTTGGGGTGCCCTTTCCTTGCTTCGGATTTGCAGATCTAAAGTCTTGCTTCTTCTGTTTAAGCTTCTGCTCAATCTTGACAGTGTATCGGTATGTCGTGCCGAGTGAGGAGATGTCCAAGAACTCCATCTCATCCTAGATGTACTTGTGTAGACAGTCGCGGTACTTGAGTACCAAATTCTGCTCAAAATCCTTGGTACCTAGTTTCGTGTGAAGGGTATGGAAAACATTTGTAAACTCTGACACATCTTGGTCCCTTCCCTGCCGTAGTGTGGTCCACTTTATGTATTTATCTTCATAGCTCTAGACAGGGTAATATTGTTCCTTGATGATGTCTCAGAAAGAATTTCAAGTAGGTGAGCTGAAAACAGTGAGGATTCCCTCTCGTGCTTTTGTTCACAGTAGGTTTCCCACTAGTCCTTGACGTGTGGGGTAGATTTGAGAAGTGAAAAAGTAATCTTTTCTCGATTGGAAAAGTCATGAACTGAAAAATATCCTTCCAATAGATTCAACCATTTATCTACGATGTCTACATCTATCTAGCCCTCAAATATGGGAATATCAAATTTAACTTGTACCTTAAAAGGAGTGGCACCTCCAGAGTGGCTGCTAGATGAAGATGCATCACCTGTGGGTAGTCGTCGAAGGATCTGGGAAAAGTTATCCATCATCGTGTTCCTCTATCGCTCGAGGGCTTCCTCGAGCAATATTTTGAAAGGATATCCTGCCCCCTCGTCTTTCTTTTCTTCTGCCATGGGAGGTCGTCGGGTTTTGCGAGGCTGGTCTTGCAAAGGTTCAACTAGATCAAGCCCTAACTCCTTATACCCTGACCTCATTGGGGACATGCAAAGAAAAACAGAGAAAGAGCAGACCGCTCTGATACCACTGATCCAGACTTATGCAGGAACACAAAAAAATACAGAAATACCCATATACATAGAGATGCAGCAGAAATAAAACTTCATTTCATTAATATCAAAGAACTGAAATATGCTTACATACAGAAATAAAAATAAACTAGCTCAGGCAATGGTAGCTTATCTATGAGAAGAGATGTGGTGGATACATGCCTCTGAACTATGTTACAATGAGGCTCAAAGGCCTATTTATTATTGAAAAACAATGGAAAACCCTAAACATCCAAAAACCTAACCCTAGGAGATGAAGCGCCAAAACTCTGGGGCCCGTTTGGGTAAATTGGTACATCAACTTCCTAGGGTCATAACTTTGGCATATGATCTCCGTTTAGCTACCACAATACCTCGTTTCGAAGATCTAAAATAAGAGGTCGAAAACAAATTAGTAATCCAATTTGAGACTTTTCTAGTCTCTCTATTTTCCCTAAAATCGTCTTTTAGTCCCTCAAAACGGCTCCGGAAGTTTAAGACCCGAAAAACTGCCAAAAATAGTAAGTTGTGCTACAACTAAGGAAAATTAAAAGAAACAACAGTGGGGGTCCAAGTGGAATAGGCGAGTGGCCACAAATATCCACCTGGATCAACGAAAATGACAACAAGGACTAGAAAATCTAGAGGGTTTCCTCTTAATTTTTTTATCTTGTTTCCCTTATTTATTGGCCAAAAGAATTTGTTAGTTTTTGGTAGCTTGTAAGGTGTTCTAGTCTCTATTGGTGTTTAAGAGGCTAAGGAACACATGAGAATAATTATCCCCAGGACCTAGACAAAGTTTCTAAGGAAAATGTCTTAATTAGATTAATTAAACAATTATTATTTATTTCCTAAGTCTAACTTAGGAAAATGGTTAATTAAATCACATTAATTGACAAAAAAAATAAAAATCTCTAGTCAATTTTAGAAAATTCATGAGAAGGGGTCAAGATGATCTTAGCCATCGATTGGAGTCAGATCGTGCTAGTTGATTCATCAGTCAGATATTATAAGAGAAAATTGATGGGGCTTTTGGAGACACATAAGGGAGTTTGAATTAACCAGTTGTAGTGAGAGAAAGGGAACAATTTGAGCAAGGGAAATACCAAAAAAAGGGTTTCAACAAAGAAGATTTAGGAGAAAAAATATAGAGAATTTTTCTCAGTTGATTTCCATATTCCTATGAGAGGAAGGATGTAAAATTCATCAATAGAAGAAAGGTTGAATCTAGTAGTGCAAGTAGCCAATTTTCCAGTATGTGTGATAGAGGTGCTTGATTTAGTTTTTATTTGTTGGATCATTTTATTGGAGAGAGTGCAAGTTAGTTAGACGAGTTGTTGGAGGAAGATTTACTTGCAGAATCATTTTCCCAGAGGCAGTGCAAGTTACTAGAGCAACCAATGCGAGTTGCTAGGAAGGAGTGCGAATAACATAGGAAGGCCAGGATTTTCTGTAGAGGGAGACTTTGTGGTTTACAGGTCAATTTAGCCAGGAGAATATAATTTGTTGGAGTTTTTCCAGCAAGAGGAAGGCAAAATATAATTCTCAATTTTGTTGAAGATAAATAATATAAACCTTCACCTGTAGAAATGGTTTTCCCCAAACTAGGGTTTTTCTAAGGAATATTGTCCAAAAATAGTGGTGCCTAAATTTTTTGTGCTCATTAATTTTCTTAGTTCCTATTATTATTGGTGAAAATTGTAGTAGTGGCTTTATTCTTTATTTTTTGTAATTAATTTTTAAGACAAATAATCTGTATAAGATATAAAAATAATTTCTAGTAATTGCGAGTAAGGAAATTTCACATGGTATCAGAGTAGATATAAAGAACAAGGTATTTACTAGAGTAGATCAGTGCAGGGCACAGGAAGATAATGCGAGGGTTTATGAAACCCAATTCAAACTTCTTTGTATTTATTGAGTTTTGTCCAGTTTCTGAGAGTTTCAAGAAATGGCCTCAGTAGGTTTGAGAGATCAGGACAGGTTGGATGGAGCCTCAAATTTTGGCATTTGGAAAGCCTGAATTATCTTGTTGTTGGAAGAGAATGGTCCTATGAAGTATGAAACTAGTGTGATAGTTGTACCAATGGATCCAACACAACTCTAAAAATACGAGGAAGATTCCAAAGTTAGGAGGATTATCCTTGATGGAGTCAAGGACCATATAGTTCCATATATTGCTAAGCTTGATACAACAAAGAAAATGTGGGACACAATTATGAAAATGTTCTAGGATGCTACTAATAATAGAAATTTGATCCTCAGAGAAAATTTGAGGAACACAAAGATGAACAAAAGGGAAATGATTGCAAGTTATCTCACTAGAGTCACAATAATGAAGGATGAGTTAAGAACTCTCAGTGATAAACCAAATGATGACGAGCTTGTGATAATTGCATTGAATCGATTCTCAAAGCAATGGGACATGTCTTGTTAGTGGTAGCAGCAGTGGTAAAACTCAGAAGTGTGAAGATGACGAAAATGTGTCCCTAGAAGGGAAAGGAAAAGCCAAGAAGGGCTTGAATAAAGGGTCCAAGGGAGAGAAGGAGAAAAAAGACTCGAGTAAAATCAAATGCTTTGGTTACAGTTAGTAAGTACACTATGTCAACCAATATTGTCCAAACCAGAAGAAGGGAGAGAAAAATATGGGGAAGCAACAAACAACAACTTCAATGGAAATTGAGGACTTATCTTCTAGGCTAGAGGATGAGTTTTCTCTCATAGCTTGCCTTTCTAGATCTACCTCTACAGATGTTTCATATAATGAAAGTGGAGTGCCATGTCACATGACGAGATTTAGAGAATAATTTTCCAGTAATTAGAAAGAGGAGATGGGCTTCCATATTAAGATGGGGAACAAGTCCAAGTATACTCCAATTGGGAGAGGGAATGCCACTGTTAAGAGGGATTCAATAAATAATACTAGTGCTGCAAATGTGTTGCATGTACCAAATTTAGGAATGAACCTAATTTCAATTTTTTCACCTCAGGACAAGGGATATGATGTCTACTTTCGACGATAGAAGGTGTACATTAAACACTATAATTAGAAGATGGTGAAATAGATTGGGGTAAGAGGCAACAAGTTATACATGTTGTATTTAGACTCTCCAAAGGCATTGGTTAGCAACAACAATAATAGAGACGAATAATTGTGGCATAGGAGGATGGGACACATACACCATGGAGCACGAAATTTCCATAAATCAGCACGAAACATGATGTTGTTTGTAGAAGGTGCGTGCTTGGGAAATTTGTGAAAGCAACATTCCTAAGGAGTGATAATAGAGACAAGGGTGTGTTTGATTTGATACATTCTGATATATGCATCCCATTGTCTATAAAATCTCTAAGGGGTTATGATTATTTCATAACTTTCATTGATGACTTCTCTAGGAAAACCTAGATATATTTCTTGAAGACAAGGGACAAAGTCTTTAGTCACTTCCAAGAGTTTAAGGCTCTTGTGGGGAACATGATAGGGAGAAAAATAAAGGTTCTTTGTACAGATAATGGAGACAAGTACACAGATAATTCCTTCATGAAGTTTTTCGTGTAGGATGGCATCAAGAGAGAATGGACAACTCCATATAACCCAAAGAAAAATGGGATTATAGAGTAGAAGAATAGTTCTATAGTTAGAGAAACAAGGGCGATGTACCAATACATGCTTATATTCCTTTAGGCAGAGACATGTAGTACAAAAATGTATATTTAGAATAGATTTCCTCATAAGGTGTTAGGGAAGATGATATCCGAGGAGGATTTTACAAGAAATAATCTAAAGGTTGGACACTTCACAATCTTTGGCATCATAGCTTATTATCACATACCAAACGAAAAAGGCACCAAGTTGGATCAGACTGCGAAGAAGGGATATTTCATTAAGGTAAAAAAAACGTCAAGGGCATATAGGACTTACATTCCTAGCAGTGGGAAGATTATCGTGATATGGGATGTGAAATTCTAGGAGGAGAAAGCCTTCCAAATATCTCATGAGTTGCCAATAGATTATTATATTAGGTCAATAGGAACTCCAAGAGTTGAAAAAGGATCTCAACCTTAGGGCACTAGTATGAGTACAGTGACTAGTACAAGTGCAGGTATAGGTACAGAGGAAAGTTCACAATAAATGGAGTAATAGGGGTAGGATAAGGAACTTCAAGCTCCAACCACTACTAGTGGAAGAAGAAACAGGGAGGTGCTTCAAACATTGAGAGATGCACAGGAGTTCATGGGAGCTCCTAGATTGAGCACCAGAGAGAAAAGAGACTCAGATAGTTATAAGGTGTTGGTGATAGAGGTAATTGACAAAGAGCCTTCCAACTATCATGAGGCCACATAGCATTAGGTATGGCGGGATGAAATAGTGGAGGAGTACAACTCTATCATGTTGAATGATGTATGGGAGGTCATTCCCAGACCTGTGGATATGGAAATAGTTGGCTCTCGCCGAATCTTTAAGATAAAATATGATGCATATGATAATGTGGACAAGTATAAGGTTATTTTCATGGCCAAGGGTTTTTCTCAAAAAGAGGGCATTAAATGTGAGGAGATATTCACTCTAGTGGCTAGAAACACTTCTATTAGGGCCATGATATGTCTAGTAGCATAGATGGGATGGAAAATTTACCAAATGGATGTCAAGATGAATTTTTTGAATGGAATAATAGAAGAGTTGGTGTATATCGAACATCCACAAGAATTTGATATAACTGGGGTGGATACCCATGTTTGTAGGTTGAAGAGGGTGTTATACGGACTCAAGCAAGCTCCCAAAGCATGGTATGGTTGGATCAACAATTACTTGCAATGGATGGGATTCATGAAGTGTGAGGCAGACTCAAACCTATACTATTTGATGGTAGGAGGTCATCCTACCATCCTCGTATTGTATGTGGATGATCTATTTCTAACATGGTCATCAAGGATCATAGAAGATTGCAAGAGGTACTTAACAACAGAGTTTGAGATGAAGGATTTGGGATTGGTGAATTATTTCATAGGACTAGAGGTATGGCAGATAGATGGGGAGATCTTCCTTGGGCAAGGGAGATACACTATGGAGATCTTGAATAAATTCAGGATGAAAGAATATAGACACATGTTTATGCCTATGATTACCAACTAGAGGAAGATAGATGCATCAGACGACATGAAAGTGGACCCAACCTTCTATAGGAAGCTTATTGGCTCTCTTATGTATCTAGTCAACAAAAGGCAAAACATTTGCTTCATAGTCAACACTCTTAGTTAGTTCATGGTGGAACATAGAGGTACATTGGACAACAACGAGACATGTACTGCAATATTTACGAGGTAAGTCAAGTATGCTTTGATATTTACTCGAGGTGATGGTGTCATATTGATGGGATATACAGATGCAGATTGGGAAGGTAGTGTACTGGATTGGAAAATCACCTCATGGTGTTGCTTCAGTATTGGATCAGGGGTCGTCTCTTGGTGCAACAGGAGGTAGAAGTCTGTGGCACTGAGTTTTTCAAAGGCAGAATACATGGTAGCAAGCATGGCTACATGTGAATATATTTGGCTTAAGAAGTTGTTAGTGGCACTATTTGGTTAGAGGATGGATTTGACCAATATCTATTGTGACAATCACAGTTGCATAAAACTCACTAACAATCTAGTGTTCCATGATAGATCAAAACACATCAAAATAAGATACCACTTCATCAGAGATTGTGCACAACATGGATCAGTTTCTCCACAATATGTTTCCATAAATCAACAAGTTGTATATATTATAATAAAGACCTTGGGTAAGAAAAAATTTGTATTCTTCAAGGATAAGTTGGGAGTATTGGAGAACATCTTCCTTGCTAAGAGGGAGTGTTAATTTTTCGTAGCTCCAACAGGTGTTTTAGTCTCTATTGGTGTTTAAGAGGCTAAGGAACACAAGATGATAATTATCTCCAATACTTAGAAAATGTTTATGAGGAAAATGTCTTAATTAATTTAATTAGCCAATTATTAATTATTTTCTTTTCTTAAGTCTAACTTAGGAAAAGTGGTTAGTTAAATCATATTAATTGAGACAAATCGATTTTTCTCTAGGGATTTCTTGAAAAGTCATGAGAAGGGGTCAAGTTGATCTTAGCCATCGGTTGGAGTTAGATCGTGGATGTTGATTCATCAACGAGAGATTATAAGAGCTAATCGATGGGGCTTTTGGATAAACATAAGCGAGTTTGAATTACCTAGTTGCAGTGAGAGTAATGATGATTTATGAGCAAGGGAGACACCAACATAAGGGTTTCAATAGTGAAGATTGAGGAGAAAATTTCTGAAGAATTTTTCTCAATTGATTTCCAATTTCTAGTGAGAGGATGGATGTTGATTCATCAACGAGAGATTATAAGAGCTAATCGATGGGGCTTTTGGATACACATAAGTGAGTTTTAATTACCTAGTTGCAGTGAGAGTAATGATTATTTATGAGCAAGGGAGACACCAACATAAGGGTTTCAATAGTGAAGATTGAGGAGAAAATTTCTGAAGAATTTTTCTCAGTTGATTTCCGATTTCTAGTGAGAGGAAGGAGATCAAATTCATCAGCAGAAGAATGGTTTAATCTAGTAGCGCGAGTACTTAGTTTGCTAGTAAGTGTGACATAGGGGATCGATTTAGCTTCCAGTTTTTAGGTCATTTTATCAGTGGGAGTGCAAGTTGGTTAGATGAGTTGCTGGAGGCGAATTTTCTTGCAGAATCATTTTCCCGGAGGCATGACCATAAAGATGAAAAATCAACAAATGGAGAGATAATATTTTCAATATGGGGGTAGAGATTATGTCATACAATCTTAATTACAATATGAATTCTTCCTCAAAATGGATCAATAACCTTCAGATTTTGGGAAGGAAGAATATATAAACTTTGTGATACAAAAGAATGGGATGAAAAAAAAATATTTATCATAATTTTCCTTGCCTATACATACAATAGGTCTCAATTTCTTCTTTTTTAATAGGAATGAGTATATTTATTTTGTTAAGTTTGTGCCTGGTCACAACAAATACCTAGGAAATGAGTTGAATTTTTGTTCTGCCTCCCTCCTATCCCTTTGATTGACCTTTATGACTAGAAATTTTGAGGGAATTCTGGTTTTTTCAAAATTCATTACATTTTTATATTTATGCAATCTACAAAAACTTCCTAACAAGAGGAAAAAATTGTAACTATGCATGAACTTCTTGATTCTCAGATCATCCCCCTTCGATACCTTGTTGAGGTCTAGGAATTGTTGCATGTTGTTCCAACTCCCAAAACAAGATACATTGGATTTGTTATTCATAAGTTCAAATTCTTCCTGTGGTTCCATAATCTATCTTTGTGGGGATTTTGTTTCATCTTCGTGTCTATCTAATTTTTCTTTAAAAATTTGTATATGTTCTATCACAATGACATGCAAATTCATTCGTTCTCGCATTTGCAAATTTGTTGTCATCATATCCATTTGTAGCTCCTCCATTTGATTTAACACTTGAGAGACCCTGCCTTTGCAATTGCATCTTGTATGTCATGCACTGTTTCTAACACCCAACTCTTTTGCTTTCCCAGTTTTCATTTTGGTTGTAATAATTTTACTGCTTCCTAGGTTTGCTAGTCGAACCCCCACCTCCAATATCTAAGTAGGTCAAATATTGCCTTCAAGTTTTGTTCCTTGTTGGTGTTGAGCCTTGAAATTATCATTCTCCTTGTATTTTCCATTTTGGGGATATTCGTTTTTTGTATCCTATAGAGTTAAAGCACTAAATTTGGCTAGAGGTGGCCAACCATAGGCCCTTCAAAAGCCAGTGGGGAAGCATGCCAATGAGTTTCACATATGGAAACATCGATTTATCCCCTCTGTAGCAAGGAATGACCAGATTATGGCCTCACAACACACATACCATGTGATAGCCCTAGGTTAATTCCCTTTCATTGTAAATATTTAATATACTTTGATTGCAATTAAAAGGCTTGAGAATTGGAACGCAGATTCTAGAGTTTGAGGAAGAAGATTGCTTGGGATTTGAAGGAAGCTTGATTTGTTTTATAACCATGAATGGCTGGCAAGAATGATTTAAATTGGGATGATCAAATTAATTAATGGAGCTAGGTAACAGGACAAAGAACCATGCTTTCCTTGGATAAATTCATAAGGAAGAAGGGACAAAAATTAATAGGAAACAAGAGCTATATAAGAAAGACTGATAACCTGAAGTCAACAAACAGGTAGTGGAAGTTGGAGTTGGCATAACAACATCCCCACGACCACGTAAAGATAGAACCATTATGGCCTAGTTCAAGGATAGGGGTGACATAAGTGTCTGCCCACGGAACCCAAATGATTGCAGCATGTTTGTGGGATGAATCACAAAGAAGTAACTCAAGGTGGTGGTATTCTGGAAAACAAAAATCAATGGAGAGGAGCATTCAAAACACGATGACCATTTCCTCTAATGGAATTCTCACACAAAAAAAGACTATCATGATGGGAGGAGAATAGAGAACGTAGGAGAGTGGTTTTGAACAAGAACAAGAGAAGAAATGATTGCACTGTAGAGGAAGAAAAATCCATACCGCGGGAAGGAAAAAGAAGCAAAAATATTTGTGTTGCTACCAGAAGGTTAGGAGCCTTTGGATTCCTGGTGAGAAATTGAATACATAAAGTTGTTAGTGGGTGGAGGTGGATGGTCCTCTAGAGTCCCTCTTTCAACTGGAAAATTTGGTGTAATCCCTTAAATACTCATCCTCAAGCTCTTAAATCTGGCTCATGGGTGACTACTACAAGAAATGATTGGTTGCAACGTGTCTAAGGTTGGGTGGAGAGTTCAAGGTCCAATCTCAGTTTCTAGACTCATCCTTACCAGATAAGTACTCGTTTAGCTTTGTATGCATGTAAACCTCATAATTTTGATCACTGTGTTGTTTATCTCCATTATGATTGTGTAGAATAACCCTTACATGATCTTTGGAATGGTATAGTTTTATGTGATTAGTTCATAACGGTTTAGTTGCTAATATATATATATATACTCTAAGCTTAAGCTTTAGCATAGTGGTTGGGTATAGGAGGTGGTTGAACCTATGCATATGACTTGATCATGTGAGCATAGACCATATAATATCAGTGGGCTTGCATTGTGGGATTACTGTGTGAAGAATAGGTATTGATAGATGTGTTATGCATATGGACATCATGTCTTTATTTAATGTGTTGTTACTATGTTAAAAAATCTTCAAGGGATGTTATTTTTCTGCATAATGAGGTCTATTAATGTCATATGTAAAGGTTTTAAGGAATGGTTCCATTCTTGTGTTTAATTCTTGTGCGTGAATTTAGCTAAGTCATCTAAATGTAGAAGTTATATGTATCTTTATGCGAGAATGGGCCTTAATCAGACTAAATGGCCTAAGTGAGAAAGATATGGGTTGATTGTTGCTATCATTAAGTTATTGAATTAAAATTATTTTTGATAATAGGCCTTTGCTTGTAAATTTTAGTATTCAAAAGATATAGCCCTAAAATACTCTAAGTGTTGAGGGAATTTCCTTATAAGTTCAAGACGGACAAGGTATCCTTATATATGTTGTAAGTATGTTGTAGGTTGAACTGGGAAGAAACATTAAAAAGCTCAAGAGAAATATCAATATATCTATATACATATAAATCTATTTGCAGGATGCGACGAAGCCCTGTCAAAGCTCAGGAAGGATAAGTGATATACATGTATATGTATATAAGACTAGACTATGCCAAGGCTCAAATAAGCGTAGCATAGGTGGTGTAATGTGCTCAAGAATGGTGTGGTAACCAAGCATTAAGGGTAGAGAAAAACCCCAAATATACACATAAAACATGTGTGTATGTCACAGAGGCTAAAACTTCATTAGCCGAAGGAGAGAATTGAGAAGACTCCATGTCAACCACATGTTTGGGCATAGTGACCAGGGGCGCATAGGTTGGATATCTAAGCCATTGAATGCTATGAGTTTTTTCCACAGTCGAATGGACCCTAGAGGGTTTACCTTGGAGAATTCAAAGGGAGATCCGAATCAACCCTGTAGGGATGATGTGGCATGGTGGGGTAATCTTATTCAACGTTCATCGTGATAAGGAAGGGGGTCCTGAGTTATACTACAATGTGAAATTAATTTTTACCACATAACCAAGGGCATAGTGGGGCCCAAGGCTAGAATAGGAGGTGATGTGGCCCATCAAGGTGACGTGGAAACTTAGGATCAGGACAAGTGTCAATTAGATTCAGTGCTTTTTATGGGGCCAAGTGGCCTGAAAACGGGTGACACCTGACATGCCTAGAGTGTATCCACGTGGAGGGTGACATCACACTGAAGAGAGGAGCCACTGACATCACCTTGACGCCTTGTCCACAATGATTTTTGTTGAGGTTGGGTGCAATCTCACCAAAATTTTAATCCTAGGGTGACGTGGCAGTGGTGGAACCCACTAGCACGGTAGTGAGAATAGATGATGTAAGCACATAGGATGAGGGGTCCACGAGGGAGGCCATACCTCATGTAATTGGATCGAAGCACTTCTTGGTAGATTGAGGTGGTGAAATGGTAGAGAGAGTTCCACGTAACCCTAAAGGACCTTCCCCAATAGTTTTGATAGGGGACTACGAGGGGAATTATTGGGATTCTATTTTCAGGGTGATGTGGCATATGACCGGGTACCCACGTGGGCGCCATGTGGGGACCACATGGCAGGTTAGATGGTGTGGCACTATCTAATAGGTCAATCTTTGAACGACCATATCTTTTGATCCAAGATTCAGATTGGGTTAAACTTTATATCATTATAAATTTCTCGATGAGACAAACACAACAATGTCATCTGTTTTAAGTTTTGAAAAAGTTGAAAAAGATCGAAAAAAATGGACCTCATTTCCATAACGGGACATTAGAGGTCGAGTCAGCATAGTAACTACCTCCTTATACCCTTAGTATGGGCTAGGGATAGTAAGGGGTATGTAAAATAGTAGTGTCAGAACTTTCAGGTTCAACACTTGGACTAGATGGGCTCTATCGCACAAGAAATGTAGACAAATGTTCAACTCTAGACCTTTGGGAATAAATTGGTACCCCATTTCAGAATTAGTAGAGCAATAATTCCAAGCATTATACCTTGCTTGGATCTTTGGAGCTAGGGTGGTTCTCTAGCTCTGAGTGTTGTATCTTAATGTGGATATGATTTCATGTTATTTATAACATTTTATTATTATTTGTATGTTGGTTGTAAGGATGTTTTGGTATGATTGATTTTATTTAAAATGCAATGGTATGTTGAGATGTCAGTGCTGTCATTGATGGCCATATGGATTGAATATCTATATCTATATCTATCTCTATATATATATTGAATCCCAAAAAGTGTTGGACCCAAGGAGCAGTCCCAAGGTGCAAGAGGAGCAGTACCAAAAAGAAGAGCGAGGAGTAGTACCAAAGAGAAGAGCAAGAAGCAGTTTAAAGAGAAGCCATCAGGAGCCAAAGGAAAGCCATCAGAAGCCAAGACAAGCCAAGGAGGAACAGATCCAAGAGAAGACTGCATATGCCCAAAAGAAAGAGCCAAAAGGAAAAAGCAGTGATATCAAAGGAGCAAAGAGAAACGATATTTCGAAAGAAATCCAGAGAAGAAACCTATCAGAGAAATATCATACCGGCGTTTTTATATCGACCTTTTCATTGTGTGTCACCAATTAAAATATTCGATCTCTAATAAGACCTGAGCTCTAATCTTTGATCTCTGACTCTGATCTCCGATATGCGATATGGAACTATGATATCTGACTTCCGATATGCGGACCCGATGTGATTTGAGTTAACGATATAATTATCTAATCACATCTGCCTTTATCGAAACTTTTGAATGGCACCTTTGATAAGACTCTCCAATAAGATCCCATCTCTGATTTACGATTTGGTTGCAGACCCTATTAGATTTATCATAATATGTCTAATATAATATCGCGTCTGACTCATCAAAACTTTCCTATATCGCAATTTTTGCAGGTCGTGTCATGTTAAAGTTTCTTATAAAAATCCTCGATATCCATGTGGTCCCAATGTATGGGAGTAAAGTGATGATGTGGCACGTGGGACCTCTCGACATCCATTATAATATGGATTCACATTATTTAAATTTATTCGTTTAAGTAAATACTATGGCCCGTTCTATATTTCTATTATAATATGGTCTCTATAACAATGAAACTATGTTATATTTGGTCAATTATTAATAAAGACCCCTTCTGACAGACATTTAATATATTTTCAATGTGCCACCTCATGCACAAGTTAGCCTCTCCTCCAATGAACATTTTTTTCGTTTATTGGCGAAACTCGTATAAACACAAGTCAAATTTTTTTTTTCCTAGTATCATTTCGGTGAAGATCTATTATAGAGACATATTATAGATCACAACTCGAGAACTAGGAACACGAGAAGGAATTGAAGAATTAAATTGTTTGGGGATATCTGTTCTAGAGCTCGGAAATCGGATCTGTGGACGACATTTGGCTTGGATCATGGAACATTTCAGTTTTAGTGAAGCCCATATCTGTGGGACATTTCAGTTTGAGTGCAACATGGATTCGTGGGTATTTCAGTCCAAGTGGAGCCCAGATCTTAATATAAAAGTGTGAAGGACTGTGATCTCTTAAGACTATTGGAGGAGGCTTAGTGATAAAAATGGTGAAGTGATATTCAGACTATATGTGGAGGGGAAATAACTTAAGGGATCGGATTTACAGTCGCCTGTGGAACTCAGACTACACATCAGATCTGTGATTAATTTAAGGACAATCACATGTGTTTGTTGGGAGCTCAGACTATATTATAGCCAATAGAAAGCTCAGACTTATGCAGACCCTGAACCAATAAACAATTTGAGAGACTCAGATTAACAATGTCAATTATGGAGGGTTCAGATAGACATCCTTTATAGTTAACTCAAGACAATCATCATGAAAGAAGGCTTAGACCTATTTCTTTGAAGAAACTCAGATTATAGCAGCAACATTTAGAAATATCTTGTTGTTGAAGCATTGTGAAGACTTCCTTGGAGAAGCATTGTGAAGACTTCCTTGGAGAGTTCTTGAAGAAGCTCTTGAAGAGGCTTAGAACAGGTGCAAAACTTGGGCTACCTATTGAAGACATCTTAAAGGTCCTGGTGCTATTATTGGAGACTATGATGCGATCATGAGGTGACTTTGGAGATATTTGTTTAGGTGACATGAAGATCAGTGGTGACACCTTCTAAGAAGACACGGTTGTCATTGATGAAGTGATTTTGAGAAGGCATTGCTAAAGATATTGATAAAGCTCATTGAAGAAGACATTGTGAGATGTAAAGGATCATCAAACTTATCCTGGAAAATTGAAGCTGAGAGGTTGGAGCCTCATAGAGACAAGTTGGTGCCTTGGAAGATAGGGTTGGAGCCCTAGAGGATAGGATTCCTCAGGAGACCAGGTTAGATCCTATGCAAAGATAGGGTTAGAGCCCTAGAGGTTGGTGCCTCAAACTGACAAGGTTGGAGCCTGGTGGATTGAAGATTGGTGTCTTTGTCTAAAGAAGAGGATTGGAGTCTCGTTATCTCTAATTAATAAAAGTATTTATTCTTACTGTTCATTTTGTGTTCTCATTATAAGTGATCTAACTAGTAAAAAATAACAATTGAAAATAAATATTGATTCATTGCCCTCTCAGTATTTCCAACAATTGGTATTAGAGCCAGTACCTTCACTCAAATCCTAACAGCTTGAAGGTTGATCCTTAGAACACAAATGGAAAAGCCATGGAAGAAAGCCTCCAGTCCTTCTAATGATGTCTCTTCCTCATCTGTGAAAATTGAAGACAATCAAATTGGGAAAGTTCCATTGTTCAATGGAAACTTTGATATATGCAAGATGATAATGAGGAATTTCTTAATGGATCAAGGCGTTGAAGGTTGGGAATCAGTGACTACTGAAAGCATGATGGAAGGAGAATCCAAGGAATATAATATAAAAGCGATGAAGGAAATCTTGAATGGGCTACTAGATGCTATAAAGACCAAGGTGGATAAATGTTCATCGGCAAAAGTTAAGTGGGACAAACTTCAATATCTTCACTCAAAAGGATCATTGACCATGAATACTAGTCAAGAATATTATGGAAAGAAAGAAGGAAATCCAGAACCCATTAAGGAAGCTGAAAACAAGAGTGAAGATATCAAGGCCAAGGAATAACTAGAAGATGAAGAGAGTAAAGATGAATTTGAAGAAGATCTCATGGTGAAGCTTGTAGATTCCCTAGAAGAGATAAGCAATTTGAAAAAGGAGAATGAGGAGCTCAAGAAGAAATCACAAGATGGTGACCATGACCTTGACAAGACAAGGAAGGAAGTTAACCTATTCAAGCTTCAAGTTCAAGAAAGAGATGAGGAGCTCACCAAGATTAAGGAGGAATTTCATCAAAACAAGAGAAAGCATCATGAAGAATTCATATCCATGACAAATAAATTGGATAAAGAAAAGAAAAGGGAAGAAACTTTGTCAATCCATATCAAACAAAGACATGAAGACTTGAACAAACTTAAAGCAGAAATTGATCAATACAAGGAAGAGGTCTCCTCCCTTAGATCTCAACTAGAAGAAGAAAAGAAACAAGCACAAGGAGTTGAGAAGGTGATGGAATCTTTGGCACTCATAGAATGACAAGTTGATGATGTATAAAAGGAAAGAAATGCCATGACAAGCCAACTAGAAGAAAAGGATGAAGAGATCTTCAAACTGAAATCAGATATCAACTTTATTAAGGCCGAAACATGTGAAGAAACAAGGATGAAGGAAGAAATGGAGACCAGTCTAGCAAAGGAGAATGAATAAATCTTCAAGATGAAATCAGATATCATCTCCCTTAAAGTAGAAGTTAATGAAGCAACATGAGTTAAGGAATAAATTGAGAAACAACTAGCTAGGAAAAATGATGACTATGGAAAAATGGAAGAAGAGATTGTTTCAGTAAGGAAAGAAGTTGAATTTCTGAAGAAAAGCTTGAAAATTTCTCTCAAGACTTGGATGACATGCTCAGCCATCAGAGATCTCCATTTGATAAAACAGGTCTTGGTTATACAAGTGAATCCTCAAATAGAAGTGAAGCAACTCTTATTGCTTCAAACAACAGATATGTGGAGAAACTTGGAAGAAATATTGATATCCTCGGTTCCATCAAAGGCAAAGAGAAGAGCCAAGATGAAATTGGAAGAAACCCTGCTCTAAGAAGAGGTGAGGATGGTGTCAAGATTGCAAGAAGAAATAAATCTAATCAAAGGCTTCCAAGGAAGAATAACTTTAGAAGTAAATCGAGACAAAACTATGTAGAAAGTGTCAAGGATGCAAGAGGAAATGGATATCATCAAAGAATTCCAAGGTAGAATGCTTTTAGAAGTGCATCAAGGAAATCATCATTTCCCAGGTACCAAAATTTATTTCATGGTTATTGTTATTCTTGTACAAATTTTGGGCACATGGCAAAGGATTGTAGGGCATACCACAAGGGAAAATATAATCATCCCCATCAGTTTCCTGGAAGCAATTTTGCAGGAGGAAATTATGCTTCCTCATTTATGTACAAAACTGAATGCTACAAATGTCATAATATTGGTCATATGGCTCGTAATTGTAATTTGAATTGGGTCCCTAACCAAGCTCAAAGCATAACTACCAAGCTAGAAAAGAAAGTCACACAAGTCTGGAGAAAGAAGCAGATTGGATCAGAAATCCTCTTGAACACTCAAGCCAACAACACATGTTGTTGATATGATGAATACATATTTGAAAGATTTTGATGATGAGATTATTCCAAGAAGAGACCATCCATACTGTTAGGGGGATCTTGTAATTTTGTAATGTTCTTGAAAAATATATCTATGAAGAGCCCTAGGAGACACTTTATGAGTCACAAATGGACAATCATCCTATGAGGCATATCTCTTAATAGATCATCTCCCAGAAGTAATTGCATTGAAGAAAATCATCCATTGATTGAAGATATATTCCACTTGCAACAATATTTCTTGTCTTAAGCAAACAAAAGGCTAGAGGAGTTTATGCAAGAAGGGGGAGTTGATTGATCATCTACAATTGAATTATAGACAATCACTAGCATTGGAAAATTACGGGCTACTGAGATCGAATTGATAACAGAAGGAAGTAAATGCTTGGTAAAGACCGAAAAATGAAGCTAATCTCAAAAGATTCTGAACATAGCTAAAATCTGGAAATGACGTTTGTGGAAGTAGACATCAGTTGAGTCAGAAGGATAGACAAACAACTACAAAGTATTCAAACTGGTATTTGAGTCTCTGTAAAGAATAATATACAAATAAATATTATAATACTTGAAATATGGATTAAAATAGACCCAGTTAGTATAGCACCATTGGATAACTATAGAACAAAATGACAGAGGTGACTAAGCAACATGATGATGGTAGAAAAAGGGAGCATAGGTTCAGGGGGAATTGTACAAGAAATTGTCTAAGAAATAACGGAAGAAGCAACATGATAAGAAAGAGCAACAGGTCAAGGAAACACAACTATTGTTTGAGATGTCCTTCAAATAGGCAGTAAAATTCATTAAGAAACTTCTGAGCACCCCATTTTCCATTGATGCCAAAGGGGGAGAGAATATAGAAAGGAGAGGATCCAGGAAAAGGAGTATATTGCCATCAATGACAAAGGGGGAGATTGTTGATATGTTAGTGTTTTCATTGATGGCCATATGGATTGAATATGATATATATATATATATATATATATATGCAGATAGAATCCCAAGAAGCGTTGGACCCAAGGTGCAAGAGGAGCAGTACCAAAGAGAAGAGTGAGGAGCAGTACCAAAGAGAAGAGCGAGAAGCAGTTCAAAGAGAAGCTATCAGAAGCCAAGAGCAGGAGCTAAGATAAGCCAAGGAAGAGAAGATCTAAGAGAAGTCTGCATATCCCCAAAAGAAAGAGCCAAAAGGAAAAAGCAGTGATATCAGAGGAGCAAAGAGAAACGATATTTCAGAAGAAAGCTAGAGAAGAACCCTACCAGAGAAATATCATATTGACGTTTTTATATCGGCATTTTTTTGGTGTGTCACCACTCAAAATATCTAATCTTCGATAAGACCTAAGCTTTGTTCTCTGATCTCCGATATGCGATATGGACCTCTGATCTCTAATATGCGATATGGACCTCCAATCTCCAACTTCTGATATGCAAACCCGACGTGATTTAAGTTAACGATTTAATTATCTAATCGCATCCAATTTATCAGAACTTTTGAATGGGACCTCCGATAAGACTCTTCGATAAGATCCCATCTCCAATTTCCATTTTGGTTGCAGACCCGATTAGCTTTATCATAATGTTTCTAACATAATATCATGTTCGCCTTGTCAGAACTTTCCTATATCGCAAGTTTTGCAAGTCATGTCATGTTAAAGTTTTCGATAAAAATCCCTAATATCCATGTGGTCCCAATGTATGGGAGTAAAGTGATGATGTGGCATGTGGGACCTCCCGACATCCATTATAATATGGATTCACATTATTTAAATGTATTCGTTTAAGTAAAAGATATGGCCCCTCCTATATTTCTATTATAATATGCTCTTCATAACAATGGAACTATGTTATATTTGGTCGATTATTAACAAAGAATCCTTTCGATAGTTATTTAATATATTTTCAATGTGCCATCTCCTTCACAAGTCATCCTCTCCTCCAATGAATGTGTCTTTTCGTTTATTGGTGAAACTCGTATAAACACAAGTCAAATACTTCATTTCAAGTATCGTTTTGGTGAAGATCTATTATAGAGACATATTACAGTTCACAACTCGTGAACTAGGAACACCGAAAAGGAATTGAAGAATTAAATTATTTGGGGATATATGTTCTAGAGCTCAGAAATCGGATATGTAGAAGACCTATGGCTCAGATCGGGTAACATTTCAGCTTTGGTGAAGCCCAGATCTGTGGGACATTTCAATTTCAGTGGAGTACGAATTCATGGGTAGTGCAGTCCTGGTGGAGCCCAAATCTCAATATAAAAGTGTGAAGGATTGTGATCTCTTAAGAATATCGGAGGAGGCTTAGTGATAAAAAGGGTGAAGTGATATTCAAACTATCTGTGGAGGGGAAATAGCTTAAAGGTTCGGAGTTACAGTCACCTGTGGAGCTCGGACTACACATCGGATCTGTGATTACTTTAAGGAAAATCACCTATGTTTGTTGGGATCTTAGAGTATACTATAGCGAATAGAAAGCTCAGACTTGTGGAGACACCAGACCAATAAACAATTTGAGATACTTGGATTAACAGTGTAAATTGTGGAGGGTTCGGACAAACATCCTTTCAATTTAACTCAAGACAATCATCTTGAAAGAAGGCTCAGGCATGTTGCTTTGAAGAAACTCAGATTACAGTAGCATCATTTAGAAATATATTGTTGTTGAAGCATTGTGAATACTTCCTTGGAGAGTTCTTGAAGAAGCCCTTGAAGAGGCTTAGAACATGTGCAGAACTTAAGCTGCCTATTGAAGACATCTTGAAGTTCTTGGAGATATTATTGGAGACTATGATGTGCTCATGAGGTGACTTTGGAGATATTTGTTTGGGTGACATGAAGAGAAGTGGTGACACCATCTAATAAGACAAGGTTGTCATTGATGAAGTGATTTGGAGAAGACATTGTTGAAGAGATTGATAGAGCTCATTAAAGAATAAATTGGGAGCATTAAAGAATCATCAAACTTATCTTGACGAATTGAAGCTGAGAGATTGGAGCCTCATAGAGACAAGGTTGGTGCCTTGGAATATAGGGTTGGATCCCTAGAGGATGGGAGTCCTCAAGAGACCAATTTGGATCTTTTACCAGAGATATGGTTGGAGACCTAGAGGTTGGTGCCTCAAAATAAGAAGGTTGGAGTCTTGGTAAGTCCAAGTCAGAGCTTGGAAAACTACAGGTTGGAGCCTGGTGGATTGAAGATTGGTGTCTTCATCTAGGGTTGGAGCCCTAATTATTATTTTACTTGATTTATTGTAAAGAAGAGGATTAGAGTCCTCATTATGTCTGATTAATAAAATTATTTATTCTTATTGTTCATTTTTTGTTCTAATTATAAATGATCTAACTTGTAAAAAATAACAATTGAAAAGAAAATTTGATTCACCCCCCTCTCAGTATTTCCAACATGGTATTGCATGTGCTTTCTATAGGCATATTGAAGGTCTAGATACTATATTGTTGTGACCATGGATACTTGTTATTTATTCAAATTTTGCAAGACTACCTACAAGGTTTTATGCACAATTCTTTAAGTGGTATGTTCTTATGCACTTGGGATGAATGCACATGTGAATGCTTATATGAGATGAGTTTTTTTTGGGAAATCCATGTGTTGCTTGTGTTGCATAGCATAGTTGCTCATGTTGATTATGTGTGTGTGTGTGTGCTAATTGGATGTGATAATCCCATGGTCTGTATGTTATATGGCTGAGGGAATCGTTGGATTGGAGGTATACAGTTTGTGACTCCATTTGAGAATCAAGTGGTTCGATAAATGCTTGTTGTAGATGTTGGTTATAAAACCATGATCATGGCTTGTATACTGATTATTTGCATGTGTAAAGTGAATGCTAGGTGTAACAGTGTAATGGATGATTATGTGTTAACTTAAGATTGCATGCAAATCCAAGGATGCATTTTTTAAATGTGAAAAGTTATAAGTATGATAGATATATGTGGTTCTTAACTGACCCCTTGAGCTTGCAGATGCCATGACTGCTGACCTTATTAAGAAGGCCAAATTTTTCTAAATGTTTAAAAGATTATTTGAATACGGTAATGGTGGTATCGGTAAAGAGATTGATTTCAATTATGCTACTAGTTTGGATCAAGGATTGAACTCTAAAATTTGTAGTAGCATGATGGTGACTGTAGCTGATAGAAATTTTAAGGATGTGTGAAGATCTGCAGGGTAACGTGGTTGACTTAACATGGTAAGATGGAAACTAGTATATGTATTTTATTTCATTAATGAAATAATAACTAAGCATATGTGGCAACAAATAACAAGACTCAATGGAATTAAAAGGAAGCATGATTTGTGGCATGGTGCAACAGGATATGGACCAAGTCCATCAAGAACGAGAAAGAGGGAAATCCCTCCAAACAAAAATAACCTTTAGACATTTGAAAGATGAGCTCAAGGGTTTTATGTTCATGACCATGCTAGGGTTTAAATGCATATATGAATGCCATTGTGGTTGACAAGTTTTGTCAGGAGTCATTCTTGTGGAAGAATAACAATTTAAAAATTCAATTGATGACTATATGAATGGCTTGTTGGGATAACATAATGAAGTTATCCAACAAGATTATTGGATGAATGAGGAAACCATTGAGTAGGAGGGAATTCATGTTGCTTATGATTTTAATATCATGTGAATACAATTATTATATTTCATCCATGTTTTCATTATGAACAAGGAAGTCGAAAGATATATCAGCGAATAAAGAACAATGTGATCTATAACATGCTAGGACAAATAAGAACAGTGAAGGAACCAAAGATCCAAAATTCAGTATGTGGGTGCACATGGCAAAAACATGGGAAAAAGTGATGTTCAGGTGAAGGATCAAGATCCTCTGGAATCCCAGTTTGTGTGGAGGTCGTATATCCTTTGGATTTCTGATATATATGGGGGGAGGTGGTACAGTCTCTAGATTCCCTATGATATGAGGCCACAGGATTTCAGTCGGTTATAATGTGGTGAACATGTTGTATTGTGTCATGTGTACATGTCATATTGTATATGTGTATATGTTCTATTGTGCCATGTGTACATTATATTGTGCCCCGTGTATATGTATATGTGTTATGTATGTGTTTGGGACAATTAGGTATGGGACTATCTAGGCCTATGTGTTATGTTATGTTTTTGGGATAGGTAGGTATGAGACTACTTGGGTTCATGTGTTATGTTATGTGTATGGGATAGGCATGTATGGAATTCCTGGGCCTATGAAGGTGTGGGATACAACTATATTCTTGTCGATAAAAGACTACAAGGATTAGTAGTGCCCGTATTTGTGAGGTAGCGATTGGGCTTAACCTCCCTCTCTCTCTCTCACAGACACACACACTTACACATATATCCACCACTGGGTGCTTGTCGGGTTGGAAACCAATCCAGTTTATGGAAGTTGAAGAGAAGAGAAGAGAAGGAAATGGGTTCTTGTTGGGTTTTGCAATCGATCTAGTGTGTGTACGAGGTTGAAGAGAAGAGAAGGCATTGGGTGTTTGTTGGGCTTGGAAATCGATCGAGTTTGTGTATGAGTTTGAAGAGAAGATAAGGAACTAGGTTCTTGTTGGGTTTGGCAACTGATCCATTATGTGTACAAGAAGATAAAAGGCCACTAGATGCTTATCAAGTTGGCCAATCGATCTAGTTTGTGTAATGAAAGAATAAAAGAGTAATTCAAAGATAAGTATCAATATTTCATTATTTGATATTATGATTTATGATGATTTGATCTATGAGCTAATTTGACTCATTGTGACAAGAACCAAAATAAAATTTCAAATGTCACCTCATGGATAAGTTGTTAGTGAGGTATGATTTAAATGACTACAATTTCCTTATAATGATAACAATAATTTATTTGTTGTTATCTAGTCGTTGAGCAAGTAAACTGTATTTATATAAAATGTAATTGTAAGTGAGCTACATTATAAAGCTCATAATGATTTACGTTGGGACTAAGGATCTTTTGCACCATGTTCAGGATTAGAGCACTGAGGACGGTGTTCCTCTAAGGGGGATGGGACTATGAAATCCCCAGACTAATTCCCCTTCATTGTAAATATTTATTATAATTTGATTTTGATTAAAAGGACTAAGAATTGGGACATTGATTCCAGAGTTTGAGGAAGGAGATTTCTTGGGATTCGAAGGAAGATTGACTTTTTTTATAGCCATGAATGGCCGATAGGTATGCTTTAAATTGGGTTGATCAAATCAGTTAATGGAGTTGGGAAAGAGGACAAAGAACCATGCTTGCCTTGGATAAATTCAGAAGGCAAAAATGATATAAATTAATAGGTAGCAAGGGTTGTGTAGGTAGTACTAGCAACCTGAAGTCAACAAGCAAGAAGTGGAAGGGGGAGTTGGCACAAAAACATCTCCATGACCACGTAAAGTCAAAACCACAGTGGTCAAGTTCAAGGATGTGGGAAATAGGAGTGTCTAACCCACGTAACCGAAATGGTTGCAACACATTAGTGGGAAGACTCATGGAGAAGGAAATCAAGGTGGTGGTATTCTAGAAAACAAACAACAGTAGAGAGGAGCATTCTTGACACATCAAGCATTTCCTCTAATCACATTCTCACACATGAAAAAAAAGATTATTATGGTGGGAGGAGAACAAAAAATGCATGACAGCGCTGCTAAACAAGAAAAAGAGAAGAAATGAATGCATTGTAGAGGAATAAAAAGCCATAGCCATAGTAGAAAGCTTCGTGTTGCTACCGGAAGGAAAGGAGCCTCTGGATTATTAGTGAGAAATTGACTACATGAAGTAGCTAGTGGGATGTGGATGGTCCTCTGGAGTCCCTATTTCAGCTGGAAAAATTGGTGTAATCCCTTAAGCGCTCATACTCAAGCTTTGGAATATGGCTCAAGGGTGACTATTACAAGAAAGACTTGGCTATAGTGTGTCTAAGGTTACTTAGAGATTTAAAGTTCCGATCTCAGCTTCTAGGCTCATCCTTACCATATAAGTACTCATATAGATTTGTATACATGTAAACCTCATAATTTTTCTTACTATGTTATTTATGTCCATTTTGATTGTGTAGAATAACCCTTGCATGATATTTGGAATGGTATAGTTCTATTTGATTAATGTAGAATCATTTAGTTCCTGATCTCTATATTTACTCTGAGCTTATGATTTAGCATAGTGGTTGGGTATATGAGGTGGTTGAACCTCTGCATATGAGTTAGTCACATGTGCATAGACCATATAGTATCAGTGGGCCTGTGTTGTGTGATTATTCTGTGAAGCATGGGTATTGATAGATGCATTGTGCATATGGAAATCATGTATTTACTTAATGTGTTGCTACTATGTTAAGAAAATTGTCGAGGGGAGTTGTTTTTTTGGATAATGAGGTCTATTAATGTGTTGTGTAATTTTGAAAGGAATGTTTCCATTCCCGTGTTTAATTCCTGAACCTGAATTTATCTTAGCCACCTGAATGTAGCAGTTATATGTATCTTATGCAAATATGGGCCTAAATTAGAATAAATGGCTACGTGGGAAAGAGATGTGTGAATATCTTCTATCATTTAAGTTCTTGCATTAAAATGAATTCTGATAATAGACCTTTTTTGTAAATTTTAATATTCAAAAGAGATAGCCCTGAAATCCACCAAGTGTCAAGGGAATTTTCTTATAAGCTTTGAAAGGATGGCATTTCCTTATATATATATAGTAAGTATGGTGCGGGTTGAACTGGGTCAAAACATTAAAAAGCTCAGGATAGATATCACTATATCTATATACATATAAATCTATTATATACATGTATATGTATATAAGGCTAGACTAGGCCAAGGCTCGAATAAGCCCAAAAGAGGCGGTGTAATGCACACATGAATGACACCATAACCAAGTGCTAGGGGTAGATAAAAAACCCAAATATACACATAAAACATGTGTGTATGTCACGGGGGTCGAAACTTCATTAGTTGAAGGAGAGAATTAAGTAGACTCCCTGTCAAACATATGGCTGGGTGTCATGACCAGGGGTGCATAGGTTGGAGATAAGAGCCATTGAATGCCATGATTGTTTCCCACCATCAGATGGACCCTAGAGGTTTTACCCCAAAGATTTCAAAGGGAGATTCGAACGAACCTTGCTAGAATTTATCTGTGGCGACAACTTGGCATGGTGGGGTCATCCTATTCAATGTTCATCATGATAAGGTAGGGGACCCCAAATTAAATTACAACATGAAATTAAGTTTTAGCACACAATAGAGGGTGTAGTGGGGCCCAAGGATAACATGGCAAGTGACGTGGCGATCTAGGAGCAAGACACATGCCAGTCAAATTTGGGGATTTTATGTGCCTAAGTGGCCTGAAAATGGGTGACATGTGGCACACCCAGAGTGGATCCACGTGGAGGGTGACATCATCCCAGTAGAAGGAGCCATTGACATCACCCTGACGCCTTGTCACTGATAATTATTGTTGATCCTAGGTGAAAGCCCATTAATATTTTAATCCCGGGGTGACCTGACAGCGGTGGAGCCCACAAGAGTGGTAATGAGAATATGCAACATAAGCACATAGGAGGATGGGTCCACGAGGGAGGCTAGACCTCATGCAATTGACTCGAAGAACTTCATGGAATATTAAGGTGGAAAAATGGCAGAGAGGGTTCCATGTAACCCTGGAGGACCTTCCCTGACAGTTTTGATGGGGCACTATGAGGGGAATTCCTAGGATTATATTTTCGTGGTGAGATGTCATATGGGGGGGGCATACAATATGATATGGTTAGAAGGAGGTTTAACCCATGTGCCATAATGTATGCGCTCGTTTCACAATTCGTGGAAGAGGTATGACATGCTCGATCATGAATGGGCCAAAAACTACCACATGGGGGTGATTTGGCATTTTACTGGGTAGCCATGTGAGCACCACATGTCAGGTTAGATGATGTGGCACTATCTAAATCCAAATCTTTTAATGACAATGTATTTTGATTCGAGAGTTGGATTGGGGAAAAAATATATTGTTGGAAAGGTGTCAATGAGACAAACATAGTGATTTCATCCATTTTAATTTTTGAAGAAGTCAAAAAAGGTCAAAAAATTGGACTCCATTTCCATAACGGGACACTAGAGGTCTATCCAGTATGGTAACAGCCTCCTTCTACCCTTAATAGGGGCTAGGGATAGTAGAGGGTATGTTACATACCACTTAAATTTCCATAGCTTCTCACTGAGTCAGAGATGAATTATCCATGCGTGAAGCTTTGACACCCCAAGTTGTTTGTTTGATACTTCACAAAGAGCCCACCAATTCCTACACCTCACTTGTTGGTTATAAGCCCTAAGTCGGTGGTTCGGTGTGGAAGTCTCCATAGTTCAGTAATACTACAACGAATTAACATCACCCCTTCTAATCATGATCCCACATACTTCTAACATAAATGTAACATTACAATTCATAAATACATCCCTCATGTAAGCCATCATCACTGTGGTAAACTGACCTGTGATGCCCCTGTAACGCGTCTTGCATTTGGTTTCAAGCTCGTGTGAATATTTTGTGCTTCTAGTATTTGCATGATGATAACTTAATGGGGTTGCCACAACATTCATCAGCCCCCTTTCACATTTTTCTTTAATACGCCTTCCTTCATTCTTGAACCTTATACTTTGAGAATTTGAATTGACACTAAATAAGTATCCATTGAACATATATATTTCGTTAAGACAGAACATCCTTCCCCCTTGTTTTGTAGAAGTTAGGGAAAAGTCGCCCACCCCAATTCTCCATTAACCTCCAAGTTCCCTACATATAGGTGGTAGGTATAGTTGGCACAATTATCAAATTTTGCATTGTGTTGTATGAGAATATCAAAGTACTGTTTATTTGGAATGGTCCATAAAATTTTTGATTTTGTGCAAAAGGATCTCTAGATGATTATCCCCGAGTGATGTTCAATTGCATAAATGTTGTATAATGAGAAGTGAGTCCCCCAGGATCGTGATGTTAGGAACTTGTGTTGTGGTAGCTAATATTAAGCCTTGCAATAAGTCATGCATTTCGACCTGGTTCTTTGTCATTTTCCCTAATCCCCATGCATACTTCTTGACTTGAGTTCCTTCGGGGCTATACAATACCCTTCCCCTCTTGTCACCCCTACATTAGGTCCCAATTTCACAATATTTGCATCATCGTTATCTTTTACAACTTCTTGATTTATGAAAACAAAACAAACTTAGGAAAGTTTCTCTCTAATAATTGACAACATAGACAAAGTGTTAAAAAAATCAATTAATTATTTTTTATAGAGAATAGTTTTCGAAGAAAATCACATCATAATTCTTTGTCAATTTATTAAGGTTTGATAAACTAAAATTATTCTCATAGATAGTAATCATTGTTATCATCATCGATATAATGTCAATAATGAAAACAAGATGAACCTCCTCAATATAGTCTTCGTAAACAATGATCATGGTCATCATTATCAATACAATGGCAATAATGAAAATAAATTGAACCTCCTCAATATCTTCACTCCTTACATTAGATTCTATTAAAATTTTTGATATGCAAAGATTAAAATAAGAGAACATGGTAAAAATATTCCTAAAATAATGAAATTTCATAAGGGAAATTACCATAAAAAAATTTAAAGATTAAAAATTAAAGATGCAAAAATGAGCAAATAGAATTACTAGAAGCATAGTAAGTGAAAGGCTCCTTCCATAGAGACACTTTGGTTTTGAAAACCTATAGCTGTGTTTGGGATAATATGGTGATTAATGGTTCTTTGTGTTTATATGTGGTATGTGAAGAATGATTCTACTTGGGATCTTGTGGTTGCTACTTGTGTGGATGGGCGAAGAGAAATGGGCTCGCAGTTTGTCAGTAACATGAGGGAGTGTATCTATGCCTAGTGCATGGATTCAAACTTTGTAAGATCAGAGTAGTTCGAGGTGATTACATGTATGGTAGATTGATGCACGAGCTCCTATGGGTTGGTTGTTCTCAGGAATTGGCTCTAACAACAACTTAATAAGCTAATGAGTGTTGAGCTTATGCTATAGGAAGCTTTCCATAAGACGTAGATGGGTTTTTTCTTTTCTTTACGGATTTAATGAAGTCTTATGGACTATCTTGAAAGGAAAAAAGGCTTGTTGCAGGGCTATTTTATGGAGGACCATTATTGTAGGAATTCTGCATTGGAGATTTTAAATAACTCTTTCTAGTTATTCTTTACTCTTGACATTTTTTTGCAACACAGGGGTTATCCGCGATAAAACTTTGTTTAAAAATGGTCAGTTCAACATGGATCTAGTGTCTTTCATTGTTCATATTCTTACATCCCATGTTCATTCTTATTAAGTGTATTCTAGGACTCTGCTTTGAGTCTCATTGTGTTGGATATAATTGTCACTTGATATTTTTGCAAGGGTAGTGTCGATAATACGCTGGTTGGCAGACAGTTTCTTTGGCATGGATATTGTTTCTTATATTAAACAAATACTTTCATGATATCTATTTAGTAAGTCTTTTACTGGAAATTTTCTACGTGGTTATGTGCTCAAGCCTATCACCCTTTCTATGTTATATTTATTTCATGGCTTTGCGGAGTCAAGCTCCCCTAAGGATTGTTGGATCCTGATGTGGTGAATGGTCACTGATTGTCATTAAGTATTTTTTTTAAATTTCTCTTCGGGTTGGTGGTTTATTGAATTCTGATTTTGACTCCCCTTTAATTCATTTTTCTTGTTCTGATCCTTTGTTACCTACTTTTTTCTCTCCCTTCAATATAGATGGATGAGTTGTTGTGACTTTACTTAATATCTTTATTTTCTTGATTCTCTTTGGATCTATCGCCAGTACGTTGGTGATTTTTCCCCATTCCCTCTATATGTGGTACATTTTCCATCCTTCTATAGTTGTATCCTGCATTGGAATCTACAAATGTAAATGGATGCACTAGGGCTCGAATCCCTAGACTTTATGGAATTAATCTAGGATACTACAGATGCTAAGGTGGCATACTCTCATACACTCTTGGGTGAACATGATGCTCTTGCACCTCTCGCATACAAGAAGCTCACTCTTTCAAGCTCTCAACATTTTTCTACTGTATGTAATGAATATCCTAATAGAAAGAACAACGGTGAATGGTGAAAAATTCTGCTAAAGAGGAATCCAAAGGATGTGAAGGTTTCTCCCGAGATCAAACAACTACACTTTGGCTAAGAATTTTTTTGGGATCGTATAACAAGGTTGCAGAAGAGGTTCCTCATTAGGTGTTTGGAATTCTCGAGCAAGGACGATCCCAGGATTTACGAGTGGGTGTCAACGAACTAAAAGCCAATTATCAAATATTAGCCTAAGCTTAATGTTCTTATGAATCAATGGTTTGGAATCCATTTTTTGCATTAGGAGGATGACAATATCATTCTTCAGTCCCCATGGGTGAATGGAAGAATTTTTCTACAACTTTATCACTAGTATGTGGGTTTTAACCCACTGACAGTTCCTTGTAGATGTATGGTCTGGATCAAACTATCGAGTTTGTTGCTTGAGCTATGGATTGAGTTGACCATCTCGGTGATCGGGAACATGATCGCCAAATTCATATATTGTGATGCACACAGTTTGTGTGCTATGGAAAAAATGGTGGCGTGGGTCCTTGTTGAATTTTACATTGCAGGTGTTCTGTTAGCAAAAATCAACGTCATTTGGGGATCTTCTTCAATCTGAAAAATGATTAATTATTGGGGAGTGCCTTTGAGATGCCTATGTTGCCATTAAATGAGTCACATTCTAGGAAAGTGTATGAGGCAATTCCAGGGGTTAGCAAAAGAATCAATGAAGGAAAAATATAAGCAAAATTCGATGTATGATTTAGATTTCAAAGAGGAGAAAAACTCTTCTCCAAGTAACATGTATTCATCCCCTTTGACCTCTCCCTGTATAGACTCGAATACTCCTGTCTCTCCTAAATATGTCTCAAATAATCTTCCCTCTAGTGATGGTTACATCGATGGTAGCCATTTTCCCTTTTCCATTACCTCAATGATGCCCCATGTATTTTTTTACCACCCATCATTCTCTTCCCCCTTTTGTCCCATTCCCTCCCCCAACTTCTTCTTTTGTTGGAAATTCTCCTTCCTTGGAAAAATTCCCTATATTCGATGAACAACCTATGTCCTTGTCGATGTAGGCTAATATGGATATGGTATGTGAATCGAATTCCCCTCCTAAGTTGGGTGAACAGAACAATTTTCATTTTGAATCTTTTCATGTGGGCTCCTCCCCTGTCAACTTGATTAGGAGTTACCTAGAAATGCTAATGAAAAACCCTTCAATGGATATTTTACCACTCAATATTCACAAAGAGCATTCTTCCCTTTTGTGGCCCATGGTTATTCCAAAATCTGCCATGAACATCATTGTTTACAATAATTATAGGGGACACACTGGTGGCCCAAAGAGTGTTGGGCACCCTATTACAAACATCTTGACATTTGTTAATGAGATGGATCTACACGAGATTTCCATCATTGACTCTGATATCCCTTGCGCCCTTAGAACAACTGTGCTTGCGATCTCTACCGATCCATGAAGGTATTATCCCTTAATCTTTGAGGCTTGGGGAACACCTCCAAAATATTATCCCTCCGACATTTAATTCACTCTATTGGTCTCGTGATTCTCCTATTTTAAGAAATAATGGTTGCGGGGGAAAATACACACTCCTTTTTCTTAATTATATGCCCTGGATGGAAGTTTGTTTCTATTAATTCAAATGGTTTATCGAGAGGATTAACTACTTTATGTGACCCTTGATGGGTCGATTTTGTGGACTTTAAATTATTTGTAGGAATACTGCTTATAGACTTCATTGGGGCTACGTTGAAACAAATTCATTTACTTAATATATATGTTCCATATCATGATCGTTTGGACTTCTGGAAATGTATGGATAATTGTGGAGTCATGAAAATTGGTTCAATGATCATAGCATGGGACTTGAACCTCACTACCTCTGATGAGGAATGTTGGGGGAAGTGATGCAAAATGGATCCGATGAGTGTTTTTTTTGAAATATTTTTGATGAAAACTATCTAGTGGATATTCTATATTCCTAATTGATCCAACCTGGATAAATGGGTGTGTCGTCCCCAAAAACATTGGAAAAAGGCTCGATCATTTCTTAGTAAATGAAAACCTCTTAGACCAACTAGGGTGCATGAGGTCATGGGTCTCTCATGCAAAGTTTTTGGACCATGCACCCATTATTATTCAATGGCAAGGGGATCATACTTGGAAGGGGATACCCTTTAAATTCAAGCAATCATGGTTATTTGAGTTATATTTTTGTCAGGTTGTCCGAGAATCATGACCTATGGATTCTAACCTTGTGGATCTCACTTGGATGGAGGTGGTCACGACCTATAACACCCTCCTCCCGCATCCACCCAAGTAACCGACCAACTTAGGTAAACATGTGATGAGAAGTTACTATGATATGATTCGACCTCCTAGGTGACCTTAAGGAAGTGGGATCGATGGAAACACACCATACCAGACCTTCTGCTCCTGCTACAGGACTCCCATAATGCATCATAGTCATTCCCTTGACTAGTTCTTGGGTCCCACTAAGTTTTATATCATTAAACCCTTGGACACTCCCTTGATATCGACAAGGGTGCATCTAAAAACCTACAGAGACACGCACAACATGGGTATGCATGCGTCTGGGGACTTTTCTCCTTATACCTGTGCCTGTGATTACTATATTTGTGCCACTTTTCAAGCCCAGAATCCAGGTTACTTCCTAAAAACCTCTGTAGCTTTTAGAATCCATAATTTACATAATGATAAGACTTAGAAATCAAAAACTGACTCCTGGACTAGGCTTGACCATCCCCAACCGGGACTGACATTTTGTCAAACACTTGGCATCAATGCAATCTACAAGAAATGAATGTAAGACATAGAATAAATGAATGATAACTCATATGAGACTTGACAAGAAGGATCACTGCCCTCTTCCCTTAATTTTTTTGACATCAATTAGGTCTTGCATCCATTATCCTTTCAGTTACATGTAAATACATGAAATAACCAGGACTATAACTAGTGACATAACCATGCTTATAACCAACATTAAACGATGTAAATAACATTGAGATAACAACCATCATGGCCACATAATAACAAGTAGAAAAGCAAGAGAATTTAGCTTTTATTGGACATAGGCAAGAGCTGACCTCGTTTGGGACTTCCACATACCACCCGACCATAGACATGGTTGAACCAAATGTGTCTTTCATCCAGTCACCCTCATGCCATATTCCAAGCATGAATGTGGGATCTCATGGATAAACCAATCAAAAAACAACCAAGGGAATCCAGAGGTTAAACCACCTCCATCCTCACTAAACCGTGATCTCACCAAAATCAGCACTGAGATCACAAAACCAAACTGAGATTGGAATGCCTCTAGACTCCATCACTACCCTTGAGGAATTTTTCGTCTCTTAGTCTCCCAAGCTTTAACACAATCCATATCAGATGACTAGGCCCTAAACCGAGACACCAGTCTCTCAGGCTTTATCGCAATCCACACTGGTCATTAGGCCCTAAACCAAGACACCACCCTCAGGCTTTACCGTGTATCCCACCAAAATCGGTCAAGGGATTCCTAGGCCTTTGGGAATTTTCCTAAGACCACCTCTGCCCCGGATTATGAAACCATCATGCAATTCCAAAACTCAAAACCAAGAAATAATCCCATCACGAAATGGCTATCCAGAAAAAGGAAAGGCAAGGATGAAAACCATTGTCATAACCTAGCAAAACCATGCCACCGACATCAAGAGAACCTATACCAACATGCAAAGCCATGCATTTCAAAACTGAATAGGAAATCACACATGCAATGTGCTACCTACAAGTATTCCTACTGAAGCTGCTTGATCCTGCTCTTCTTAGCTTGATCTTTTCTTTCCTTCCTTTTCCTTGTCCTTTACTTGTTTTTCCCTTCCTTGCTCCAAAGCTAGAATTCTCCAAGAAAACTCTAAGTTTCCAAGAGTGTGTGATCTGTATCTTTGGGGGGGGCTCCAAGATGTGAAAAATTGAAATTCTAGAAGAAAAGAGGAGAACACATAATAACAAAACCACAAAGAAACTTTTTTATTAAAACAGATAATAATTGTAAAGGCTACATTGTGGTGGACCATCTGTCCTTTTACAAAATGCAACTTGTTACTTATAGCCTTTTTTGACACAATACCACAGGTAAATTCCATGGGTGGGTAAATACCATGGGTGGATGTCACTTATAATACCATGGGTAAATTCCATGAGTGGATAAATATCATGGGAGGATGAATACAAAGGGTCAATGCCACTTACAATACCATGGGAAAATATCGTTGGTGAATGAATACCATGGGTGGATGCCACTCACAATATCATGGGTAAATTCCATGGGTGGATGAATACCATGGGTGGATGCCACTTACGATACCATGGGTAAATTCCATGGGTGAATGAATACTATGGGTGGATGCCATTTTCCTTTCGGATCATTCCTCCCTACTAAAGAATCAATGGTCCCCATTACGTGAAGTTCCCTCCTGAGAAGCCTTTGTTGAATATGAAGAGCCACTGAAGAGAAGGGCTTTGTGTGGTTAACCCATACCGTGATGAATGGAGATTCGGGGATAGAGATACCCTATAATGCTTGTGACCAACTGTGATACTGACAGTGTGCGGCCTAGCACATGGACTTTGATAAAGTGTGGGTTAGTAGATGACCCATAACCATGACAAACGAAGATCCAAGGATAGAGATACCCTATAATGCTTGCGACCAACTATGATACTAACAATATGCGGCCTAGCAAATGGACTTTGATGAAGTGTGGGTTTGTGGATGGCCCATAACCATGAAAAATGAAGATCCGAGGATAGAGATACCCTGTAATGCTTGTGACCAACTGTGATACGAATAGTGTGTGGCCTAGCAAATGGACTTCAATGACAAGGATTTTGTGCAGCTAACCCATAACCGTGATTCTGACTGTTGATGAAGTAGCAGGTGCCTACATAGCCTAGGGTGGGAGGGCACATCTCCAAAGAACCCGAGCCGGATGTTTCTATGCTGAAACTGATGAATGTGAAGAGGGTGCCTACTAAAGCAGGGTGGAAGGGCACATTTCCAAAGGGAAATGCTCTGAATGCTGGAAATTATGGAAACTCATATTCACACTGCAACTCTCCTGCCATCACAAAAGTTTTGAAAAAAAGAGTTGATTTTAAATGAGCGATATCTCCCTCATCTGAACTTCGATTTGACCAATTTTTTTTTGAAATCGGGTGATTTTTTTAGGAGATCAGATCTACAATAATTTTTCTAAAATTCTGCACAAAAATGACAAAAATTATAGGATAGCCACCGTCCAAGAATTGTTGTCGAAAAAAATTCTACAACATAGCTATTTAAATCAGCGATATCTCCCTCATCCGAACTCCGATTCGGTCGATTTGTTTTTTTTTAATTTGGGTATTTTTTCACAAGGAATCCAGATATGTTATTTATTTTTGTAAATTTTGGACCAAAAGTTTTGGATCCGATCTGCAAACTCTCCGCACAAGAAAATTCCTAAAGTTTTTTTAATATTGATGCAAAAAATTGAAACTGAAATATGCATCAAACCCTCATTCCCATGGAATCGTAACCTGAATCTGATACCACTGATCCGGATCTTGGGGGGAGGCCCCCAAGATCTGAAAAATTGAAATGCTAGAAGAAAAGAGGAGAACACACAATAACAAAACCACAAAGAAACTTTTTTATTAAAATAGATAATAACTGTAAAGGCTACATTGTGGTGGACAATCTGTCCTTTTACAAAATGTGACTTGTTACTTATAGCCTTTTTTGGTCACAATACCACAGGTAAATTCCATGGGTGGGTAAATACCATGGGTGGATGTCACTTACAATACCATGGGTAAATTCCATGAGTGGATAAATACCATGGGAGGATGAATACCAAGGGTCGATGCCACTTACAATACCATGGGAAAATACCATGGGTGAATGAATACCATGGGTGGATTCCACTTACAATATCATGGGTAAATTCCATGGGTGGATGCCATTTACAATACCATGGGTAAATTCCATGGGTGAATGAATACTATGGGTGGATGAATACCATGGGTGAATGAATACTATGGGTGGATGAATACCATGGGTGGATGCCATTTTCCATTCAAATCAGTGTGAGAGATATAGAGAATAATTAGAGAGCTCCAAAAATGAACTGGCCAAAAGCCATGAACTGATCCTTAGAATCCTTTTTACTAATGAGGCCCCTATTTTCTTCATTTTCCATTATTTTCCTTCAATTTACTCCTCACATGCAACCTATGACCTTTCACCTTCCTTTTCTCCTATTTTCCTTTATTTTCATAAATAAATGTGCCAAAAATACCTTTTTTCCTTTTTAATGCCTTTGCCAATTTCCTTAGCCATAATAACCGAAATTAACACCCACACTAGGATGTTTTGCCCAACATTCATCTTAGAATACGTGTCCTTTAACTGTGGACTTATTTTGCCTTTATTAACTCTTATTACATGAACTTTTAACTAGGGCTTGTTACAAACGCCTCCCCCTTGGGGAACACCATCCTCGGTGTTAAACCACACCCAAGACTTCAGCAAAACTGTTGAAAAGAAAACATACTTCCCATGGATTTTTATAACTTAGCTTGTTGCAGTATTTATAAGGAATGACCTGCTCAAAAGCAAAACATTATGACAACATGATAAGATAACAACCATACCGCTTATTGGAGCTTTATAACATATCCCATTACGACATTTACAATAACCACATATACACATATGCACATTTGCTAAACTAGAAAATAAAAGGATATGGTTCCTGCATCGACAACAAGGGAATCCATGGTCTTACACCTCCACCCTCAAAAGTAATTCCAGTATTCACTTCCTTCCCAGGAAGTCCAAAATCCATTGCCAAAGTTAAATTTGCATCCAATGTCCAGCGCTACAATCTTGCATCACTTGCCCTCTAAGCGAACAATTACCGACTCATTGTTCCAGGGCACACTCCCAATGTGCATCTAATTCTATTTGGCACTGCTAATGACCAAACAAATCCATCCCCGACCTTCCCTTCTTTGTTACACATTCCCTTGGGCAATCTGTTCACCCTTTCCATGCAGTCACTCACCTTCCAAGTTCCTCGACATCCCCTATCACGGGCTATCCATCCCTTGGTAAGGCTTACTTGCATCAAAAGGTCAAATAACCAAGGCATATACCTACCTCAAAACCATCATACCCATCATAGGATGCTCATGGAAATCAATGGACATTATTGGGCACCAGTGTCTCATAATGACCCTACTCTTGAAGTGATTTACCAGCATACTGCTACCTATTCGAATTCCTTTTGTTGTTGTTGCTAATCCTTGTAGTCAATTTCAATCATCCAATCAAGTATTTCCCATGCTTTCTTGTACCAAGCACATAACTACCATTAGATTTAAAATAAATTGAAATAAATTCACATCATACCTCATTGGTAGCTCGTCAATAAGGTACACTTGCAATCATGTTCGCTTCCTATCACAACAAGTCAAACTAGCATCTTTGACCAAATCATCATGTATAAACACATCACATCAGGTTAGCCCAAAACATAACCATCATAGATCAAAATAATAAATCACATGTGACCATCATAAACCAGAATCATAGATCACATGTAATCATCGTAGACATAAATCACATGCATAATAAAACTTGGAATAAAACATTGATACTTATCCTTTAATCAATCCTTAGCTTCTACCTTTTTCTTTATTTTATACGCACACCAGATCGGTTTCCACACCCAAAAAGCACCCAGTTCCTTCTCTTCAACCATGTATACATACACATAGTGTAAATCACACACATATAACCACACACAACATACAACACCATGCAATACATGCACCTACACCTGACATACAACACATACACCTACACCCAGTGTACAACACAACACAAATACATACACAAAGTACAACAAAATAAATGCATATGTCATGATACCTCGACTACACAATGCACATACATATTACCGCATGCCTGTAACACAACATGTGTGGCATGAGAACAATACCACATGTACACCAGTACCATATGTACAACATGTACACAGTGCCACATTTACACAACACCACCTACGCAATGTGTGCACAACGTCACATGTACATACACCTGCACAACATGTACACAATGCCATATGTACACCGCACCACCTATATAATGTGTACACAATACCACATGTACACAGGACCACATGCACGACATGTACACGACACGACATGTACACAGTGCCACATGCACAACATGAAAACAACACCACCTACACAAAACACCACGTGTACAACATGTACACAACATCACATGCACACAACACCACATGTACAGTCATGCACACAACACCATATGTACGTAGTACCATATGTACAACATGCACACAACACCATATGTACATAGCACTACATATACAACATGCACATAGAATCATATGTACACAACACCGCATCCAACATGCGCACAACACCATCTATACCCAACACTGCATATGTAATATACACACAACACCATAGACACAATCACTGAATATACAATATGTACAACATATACACAACAATAGCACTGCACATCCAAACCACATTGTCTCTACCAAGCAACCTTGCTTCTAGTGTCTCTCTGCCATCCATGCTTATCCCAACATGCCAAGGATCTTGCTACTTCCATTTAACTGATGTGTTGAGATTGCAACAAGATGATGGAGCTTAGTGAAAAGAGTCGCCTTCACTAAGTGGGCCCGCAGGCAAATTATGGCGCAAGTTCTATTTTTGACCACAGCAGGAGTGACCACAGCAGGGATGATCACAGCAGGAGTGACCACAGCAGGAGTGATCACAGTAGGAGTGACCACAGTAGGAGTGATCACAGCAGGAGTGATCAAAGTCTATTTTTAGACTGGCTGTCTAAAATAGAAAAGTCAAATATTATTGTCTCATAATAATATTTGGACTATAAACTTGATCTTATTCTCTTGGAGCACTTCAGGATGAGCTACGGATGTGGTACATGCAGATCCCAGAAGGAAATACGTGGTTACCTATGGGATGACTAATATTTGCATGCAGGACTTCAGTTAGAACTCAAGTGAGTTGAGTTTAGTGGACTGGAGGTGCAATTGATGGAGTTGTGTTCAGTTTAGCTTTGTTATACTAGTTGTATTTAGTCTAACTGGCAAATAGACTAGAGATGAGTTGGGTGAATTAGTTATTAATTAGTTCACAAGTTATTAACTCATAATGCAACTATAGAATACATCAGTTAACTCAGTTGCGTGTCAGTGCATGTTCAGTTCAATAGGGACAGGTGTTAGAGAATCAGATTGCTATCAGTTGTGACTATAGTTGTGCATGAGGATTTGCACAATCAAAGGGATTGAGTATGCCAATGAATTGGCCAATACCAAGTATTGTAGCTTGTGCTCACGTCCAACACAGTGTGAGTGATTCTTTGCAGGTGAAATACGAGTTTGGTAAACCATTCTCATAAGTTCTTGAGCAGGTATTGAGTTGGAGAGGCAGGCAAGTAGTGGAATAGATTTGGAGATCAGATCTGAGCTGCATTGTGTGTAACAGGTGGAGCTGGTACTGGATTGCTTGTGATAAGCATTGTGCTTTGTAATGTTACATGGTCTCAATCATTAATATACAGATAGTTGGGGTTTTTAGCGAGATGCTTTCCCCGGGTTACATACTGTGTTAATGTGTGAATGCTCTTGATGTTTTATTGTTATTGATGTTGCTATATTGATGATCAACGTAGAGTAGCTTATGTATTGTGTATGTATTCCGCAATAGTACATGATCAGGATAATCTCTGTTGAATATGTGTTAAATTATTCAAAATTTCTACATGATGTATACCTCAGAGTTACCTATAATAACATAAATGTAGGCATAATATAAGCATACAATATCAATTCATATCCACATGATACTGACCTCATAAGTTTGTCGAGGCTACTCTTCCCACTTGATTCTCCATAAGACTAGGAACCTCTTTCATGCCCTTCACTTGCATAAGAATTCATTCCTCCACAGAATGATCCCTGACAACCCTGTTAGACAGTGACACATACATACATATATATACATATAAATATTAGCATTAAACAATCATGATCCTGTCAGACAACGACATACATAAAACATATATAGATATAAACATTAGCATAAAAATAATCATGATCCATGATGACCCTGTCATACATGACATACATACATACATACATACATACATGTATACATATATAGACATAAGCACAATCATGATCACAACATAGTCACCAGATACCATAAGGTCAAGGTTAAGAGAACTCCCTTTATCTGTTCACAACATGCACAACATTCAGAACAATAGTTCCCAAGATAGCCAAGTCATATGTTACCTTAAGCCCATTTACTTTACCTTTCTTGTTATCTTTCTCATGACTGACCTGCCATCATCCATTTACGCCAATGGACCCAACCAATCCAACTGGAAGTCATACTCGTGCCTTCAACTGCCCTTATACATGCACTGAGATTCATCTGGGCCTTACATCCCCTGTTGAGTTTCATTCAACTCTTCTCGAGCTCCATTAACTTTCCTCTTTTCCCAAGCAGTTCCCAAGACTCTCAAAACATAAAAGGCAAGCCCAAGAAACAAATAATAAGAATACCATGAAAAACCAATAACAACATGACACCATAACAAAGCGGTATGGCCATACACCAAACATAAACAAAGCCGTAATCAAGCACAACAAATCACAAATACTGAAATAACAACACTAGCAACAGACACCATGACTCCATCCCCATGGTTCCCAGTGCCTCCAATGAAAATCTCAACCTGAGCCTTCTTCAGAATCCCATGGCAGTTTCCTTGCCATGCAATCCCCTGCATCATATTTCCATAAACACATAACTGTCAGTGCATAAGTAAACATAACAACATACTAGTTACTTGTCATACTAATTCCAAGCATGTTACCCTACAATTGCTCACACATGTCAACCACATGTTCCAAATACCAATACAATCATACCTATCAATTTGAAATCAACCTTTACTAAGACTAACAATCATGTCATAATCCATAGTCATTAGACATAATGCTACAACTGTCACCTACTTACACTCAAGTATATTTCAATTGTCTCAACACATATGTGTTAGTACAACCATCTTAAAGCAATATCATTCCTTCATGCAATCTTATAGACTCATACTCATATCATGCAATAAATCAAACATTCAACAAACTTGCAAACATACCATGTTAAATAAATCAACTAGACGACATAATCAAACAGTCAAGCACCAAATATACGACATAAGAAAACTCATACCTTAATGTATCTTAAGAGAGGCTATCTTGTGTGCACAATCAAGCTAGATTAGCATGATATAACTTCACAATGTATCAACTCAACCATAAATAAGGTCATGATATCCATGACAATAACTAGTTGACATGTTCACATTATAAACTCATAAACAATTATCATTCATACATAACAATGATATTTGTACAACCAATCTAGATTAGTACAACACAATGTCACAAATAAATCGACTCATACCTGAATGTCATAACCCTAACCATCTACATAGGCCAATCCAATTTAGGATGATACATATAACATCAAGATATTAATGCTATAACCCTAATCATCAAGTTAACTAACATATAAGAATAATAAGTTAACATATAACATGCTCATCAACAACATATAACATAATCATCAAGTTAACTAGAAGTTAACATATAAGATATTCATCAACGACATATAACATAATCATCAATTTATCTAACATAAAACAAAAATAGCAATGCATACAACCACAAGATACTATTATTCATGACTATATGACACATGTGCATATGACTACACTAATCAACTAACATCTATCGTGTATGTAACCATAATATCAATATAATGAAAGCCATACACATAACCATAATGCATATAACAATCCTTAACCTACATACCTGCATGCCCAACATACAAACCTATATGATGACATGTTCTTGCCTCGAGTTGAATGCTACAACTTCACTTTGATGGTCTGCATCTCTTGCTTTACCTAATTCAACACATTAGCATCATAACATACCAATAGCATCATGATGACCTAAAATGCATACAATGACCTCATGGAAAACAACCTTAATCATGACAATGCATGCATAACAACATATAGACACTAACATGCATAAAAAATGCATATACAACCGACATGCATTCAAGACAACCACATCCCGACAACAACATCATCAACTTCTACATGGCGACATCACTACAACCATGACCAACACCATGCAAATGCAACAAGCACATGGACTACAAGCATAAGGAACACATATGAAACCGACATGAATGCATGACCAACACACCTCCAATCTAGTATGAGGGCTGAACAATGCTCTGATACCACTCTGTAACAACATCCTCCCAAATCTATCCAAGTAACTATCCAACCGGGATAAACATGTGACGAGGAGTTACTATGATATGATTCGACCTCCTAGGTGACCTTAACGAAGTGGAATCAACAGAAACACACCATACCAGACCTTTTTCACTTGCAACAAGACTCCCATAATGCATCCTAGTCATTCCCCTGACCAATTCCTGGGTCCCACTAAGTTTTATACCATTAAACCCTTGGACGCTCCCTTGATATGGACAAGGGTGCATCTGAAAACCTCCAGACGCACACATAACATGGGTATGCATGCGTCTGGGGATTTTCCTATTCTGATATGTGCCTATGACTCTGGGATTTGTGCCACTACAAGTTAACATATAACATATTCATCAATGACATATTAGATAATAATCAAGTTATCTAACATAAAACAACAATAGCAATGCATACAACCACAAGTTACTATCATTCATGACTATCTGACACAAGTGCATATGACTACACTAATCAAATAGCATATATCATGTATGTAACAATAACATCAATAGAATGAAAGGCATACACATAACCATAATGCATATAACATTCCTTAACCTACATACTTGCATGCCCAACATAAAAACCTGTATGATGACATTCTCTTGCCTCGAGGTCCAATTCTACAACTTCACTTTGATGGTTTGCATCTCTTGCTTTACCTAACTTAACACATTAGCATCATAACATACCAATAGCATCATGATGACCTAAAATGCATACAATGACCTCATGGAAAACAAACTTAACCATGAAATGCATGCATAAAAAGATATAGACATTGACATGCATATACAACCAACATGCATTCAAGACAACCACATCTCGACAACAACATCAATAACTTCTACATTGTGACATCACTACAACCATGATCAACACCATGCAAATGCAACAAGCACATGGACTACAAGCATAAGGAACACATATGCAAACGACATGAATGCATGACCAACACACTGCCAATCCAGTCTGAGGAGTGAACCATGCTCTGATACCACTCTATAACACCATCCTCCCACATCTATCCAAGTAACTGTCTAACCAGGGTAAACATGTGACAAGAAGTTACTATGATATGATTCAAACTCCTAGGTGGCCTTAAGGTAGTGGAATCGATAGAAACACACCATATCAGACCTTCTGTACTTGCTACAAGACTCCTAGAATGCATCCCAGTCATTCCCCTGACCAGTTCCTGGGTCCCACTGAATTTTAGACCATTAAACCCTTGGACGCTCCCTTGATGTGGACAAGGGTGCGTCTAAAAACCTATAGATGCACGCACAACATGGGTATGCATTTGTCTGGCGATTTTCCTACTCATAATCCATAATTTACATAATGAAAAGACATACAAATAAAAAACTGACTCCAGGACTATGCCTGATCATCCCCAACCGGGACTGACATTTTATCAAACACTTGTCATCAATGCAATCTACAGGACATGTATACAAGACAGATCATAAATGAATGATAACTCATATGAGACTTGACAAGAAGGATCACCACCCTCTTCCCTTAAATGTTTTGACATCAATTAGGCCTTCCATCCATTATCCTTTTAGTTACAAGTAAATACATGAAATAACCATGACTATAACCAGTCACATAACCATGCTTATAACCAGCATTAAACCATGTAAATAAAAATGAGATAACAATTATTAAGGCCACATAATAACAAGTACAAAAGAAAGAGAACTTAGCTTTTATTAAACATAGGCAAGAGCCGACCAGGTTTGGGACTTCCACATACCACCTGACTGTAGACATGGTTGAACCAAATCTTTATTTCATCCAGTCACCCTCGTTCCATATTCCAAGCATGAATATGGGATCTCATTATAAACCAATCCAAAAACAACGAAGGGAATCCATAGGTTAAACCACCTCCACCCTCACCAAACCGCGATCTCACCAAAACCAACATCGAGATCACAAAACCAAACTGATCTTGGAATGTCTTCGGACTTCATCACTACCCTTGAAGAATTTTCCATCTCCTTATCTCTCAGGATTTACCACAATCCATACTAAATCACCAATCCCTAAACCAAGACACCAGTCTCTCAAGCTTTACCATAATCCATACTGGATCACTAGGCCCTAAACCGAGACACCACCCTCAAGCTTTACCGTGTATCTCGCAAAAAACTGGTCAAGGGATTCCTAGGCCTTTGGGAATTTTCCTAAGACCACCTCTGCTCCGGATTTTGAAACCATCTGGCAATTCCAAAGCTCAAAATCGAGAAAAAAAATCCCATCACACAATGTATATCTGGAAAAAGGAAAGGCAAGGTCAAAAACCACTATCATAACCCGGAAAAACCATGCCACCAAAAACAAGAGAACCATATATCAACATGCAAAGCCACGCATGTAAAAACCAGTTAGGAAATCACATTTAATGTATTACCTGCAAGTATTCCCACTGAAGCTGCTTGATCCTACTCTTCTTGGCTTGATATTTTCTTTCCTTCCTTTTCCCTTCCTTGCTCCAAAGCTAGAGAGTATGAGAGAGAGAGAGAATAATGAGAGAGCTCCAAAATTGAACTGACCAAAAGCCATGAAATGATCCTCAGAAGCATTTTTATTAATGAGACTATTATCACCCCAAGAAACTCTCCTAGGTTGTAGCTCAGAGACGCTCAGGACATCACAAACTCAACTTAATGTTGGAAATGGATGAATGGATGAATGGAAGGAATGATGCATATTCAAGCCAGATAACCACTCCTACTTTGCTTGACTCCAGACATGCGTGAACACCCCCAGACTACAAGGCTTTAGACCACCAATTACCCACAGTTTAAGGATTGGTGAATATGGAGAATACTGACCACACCAACAGATGCACAGGACCTTGTGATGTCCGACTGTAACCAGTAAAAAGGCCTGCAAATCTAATTCCCTAGTGCACAAACAGGATGACAGCTCTCTGTCACTAAGTAAGAAGAAACCTGATCAATACATTCACTGATACATACAAGATTATAACACGGAGGTAGGATGACAGCTCCTCTAATGCTACACATCAAGAAATAAATAAAAATGCATGTCAAGCACAGCCTAGAACAGAATAGAAATGTAAAGTGAGCAATTAACAACAAAAGAAGCTTGCATTAGCTGAAAATGAAGACGAGACGCTGCAAGTATCAAAGCAGTTACAATCTCCAGAAGTTGAACCTTACATCAAAACAATAACCATCAACCCTGATTACATCTGTTTTTTGGGTATATATAGAGTTTGATTACAAAAATGTTCTGCTATTCTAGACATGGAGGGTCATAATGGACCACCAACCGCTTTAACTGCCTGGCAGAACTTCTGAGTGCAATTGCTTGCTGTAGTGAACAAAATTGATATTCCTGGATGCTCTGTTGTACTTCTCAAGCAGGTGAATTGTCATGTGGATGAAGTTCCATAACTATTGAATGTGTTTACCTGCTCGGCTTTGTACCTTTCCTTCTCGGCCATGCTATTTGTTGAAGACGGTGGTTGAGGAGTAACTGCATAGAGTACTGGATGTTGGCCACCTTTGTCCTTCGGATGCATGGGACAGTCTATAGACGTGGATAGTATGGGCGAATGGAGGGGGGAAGATCGGCTGTTGGATCACGTAGATCGATGGCAGGAATCGATCGACGGAGGGTATCGGGAGATACGGAGGTGGAGAAACGCGGGTCGTTGAATCTCTGGCGGGCAGATCCAACGGTCATCGGGCGTCGAATGTGCGCAGAGGTTAACGGGCGGGGAGGATGGTTTTGGCGGTGAGAGGTATTTATTGCACCACTATCAGGGGTCAGACGGTAATCATACACGGCCGAGCGATTCCACTAGAATTGTGACGCGTGGCGGTGGGGAACGAGCAAAAACTGCTTTTGATCGTGAGTTATCGCGCGGGCGGTTTGCGGTCGCGGGAAGAGTGGACGTCGTCCAATCGCCGCGGGGATGATCGGACAACAGGAACTTAATCGCATAGGTTTTTGTTTGATGTGACAGGGAAATGACGAATTATGGGTTTTGTCGAAGGCACGCGGTTACGTGATTAAGGTTATATGATGGTTTAAACTCCGCGCCCGGGCTTAAGGGCAAAGGCTAATAATATATGGTTTTTTAACAGTCAAGCTCGAGAAATGGAGATGAGAGGAGGGTGTTCGGAGTGAAAGGGGAGACAAAATGACCAGTTATAGGCCTCCTTTGAGCAGGAAACGAGGACTGAGCTTCCTTCTGAGATTTCGAGTATCAACAACATGTGGCAGAGCTAACACTGGCTCCTTCTGGGGATGAGATCCTCCCTGTGAGGTCTCAAGAACTTACAGATCAATGCCTTTCCTGTGAAAATAAAATAGCAAAATTTCCTAGTGTTCCATTGGGCATGGAGTCTAACTAAAACTGATAAAACAACATATTTACAACTTTAAGGCCAAAAGACCTTAAACCACATAAATTTTTAGAAAACGCCCATTAACTGGGCCATCAAGAACCGCTTCTCCTCCCATACTTTTTAGCATGAAGGTATTGTTCCCTTGAATCCGAGAAATGATAAAAGGCCCTGTCCAAAAAGCATCAAACTTCCCATGGTTGCCTTTCTTTTCTTTCAGTGCATCCCACTTCAGAACCAAATCTCCAACCTAAAAATTAATTGATTTTGTCTTTAGGTCAAAAGCTTCCTTGATCTTCTTCTAATGTGCTGCAGACCTTTCAACCAGCTGTTCTCTGATTTGGTGTACCTCTGCTCAATTAGTGATCCTTTTGGCCATGTCTTCTTCCTCGTTCTGCTCTTCTTGTAGGAATTTTGCCACAGGGATAGTTAACTAAATCGGGAATACAGCTTCAGTGCCATATACCAGCTTAAATGGAGAATTCCCTGTGGATTTCTTGATCGTCACTCTGTCAACCCACAATGTATATTTGAGCTTAGAATCCTAATTCTTTTTGTTGTCTTCTAACAACTTTTTAATTATCCTTATCAGGCTTTTATTGGAAGATTCTGCTAGACCATTGCCTTGAGGGTAATATGAGGTGGAATGAACCAGCTTAATGCCCATTGAGTCACACATGTCTGCCAATTCTTTTGCTCTGAAGGCTGCTGCATTGTCTGTAATTATTTTATGTGGACACCCAAACCCGATGAAGATATTTTTTGTTAAAAAATCCATGACCACATGATGATCAACCTTCCTGGTAGGGATTGCTTCGATCCATTTAGTGAAATAATCAGTGGCAAATAATATCCATCTATGCTAGCCGCTGGAATGTGGATTGATCTCTCCAATGAAATCCAAGCCTCACTGCTGAAAAGGACCATTTGCATGTATTGGTCTCAAGGGCAGGGACTTTAATTGTTGCTTCCCTTCAAATCTTTGGCACCTGTCACAAGATTTAACAAATGAAAAGACATTAGAAAACAAGGTGGGCCAATAGTACCCAGCTCTAAGAATTTTGTGGGCTGTAGTTTTCCAATAATGATGCCCCCCACATATGCTGGAATGAAGTTGCTGCATGACTTCAATGGATTGTTCTTTGTCCAGACACCTCAAAAGCATTCCAGAGGGATCCCTCCAATAGAGCAGAATTTCATGGATGCAATACTTTGCTGCCCTGAGCTTAATAGTTTTGGCTTGGCTTGTGCTTAAGCTTGGAGGGACTTCTAGCTTCAGCAAGAATTCAGCTATTTCAGAGTACCAATCACAAGAAGCTAGATTTGTTGCCAATGACTGTTCCTTCCCCGATTCAGCTGCTTCCTCTTCTTATGTTTGACCATTTTCTGCAATTGTGCCCATGAAATCTATCTCCAATGATCTGCAATTTTCTTCAGCCATCAGTCTGGCAAGACCCTAACCTCTGACCAGCTTGGTGGGCTTCAATTCTATATTAAATTCATTTAACTTTGCAATCCATTTAGCCCTTCTCCCATCAGCGTCAGGTTCTGTTAAGACATCCTTTATTGAAGCAGAGGGCACATATGCAATTATCTTGGAATGCAGAATGTAAACTCTAAAAGCTTTCAAAGACTTGATAAGAGCATAGGCCTGTTTCTCCATAATATCATACCTCAGCTTAGCATCCCTTAAGGTTTTGCTAAAAAATGCCACTGGATGCTCTGAGCCTTCTTCATTTGCTTTCAATAAAACTGCTGCAAGGGTGTCTTTAGAGGCAAATGAAAATATATGGAACTCCTGGCTGTAATCTGGACTTCTTAAAGTGGGAGATTCCATGATAGCCTTCTTAATGGACTCAAAGGATTTTCTTGTTGAATCAGTCCATTTAATATCTGACCCATTTTTCAACATGGAGGTAATGTGCTTTACAAGTTCTGTAAAATTTGGGATAAACATCCTCACAAAATTTATTTTGCCCAGAAAGGACTGGATGTCTTTCTTTGATCTCGGGACAGACAAGGTCTGTATTGCTTTTACTCTTTCTAGGTCAATTCGGACACCTGCAGCAGAGACAACATGTCCTAATAGCTTGCCCTCCTCTAAAGCAAACTGGGACTTTTTAGGATTGACTGAAATCCCTAACCTTCTGCACTTCAGGAACAATTTCTTTAAATGTTGCAAATGGTCATGATGGCTGCTGGAGTATACTGTTACATCAAGGTAGATAAGGACGAACTTATCCTTCTCTCCCACAAATGCTATATCCATAGCTCTCTGAAAGGTGGCTCCAGCATTCATCAGTCCAAAAGGCATCTTGGAATACATGAAAGTGCCCCAAGGAGTGGTGAATGCAGTATTCTCTTGGTCATCTAGATGTACAGCAACCTGGTTATACCCTGAAAACCCATCCAGGAAAGACATCACCTTGGCTCCTGAGACCCTCTGCAGCAAATGCTCCATCTTTGGTAGAGGGTAGTTGTCTTTCTTAGAGCATTTGTTTAAGTTTCTGAAGTCAAGACAGAGTCTAATTTCTCCACTTTTCTTCCTCACTACCACTAAGTTGGCTACCCACTTGGAATATTTGAGAGGGACTATGATTTTGGCAGCCAGTAACTTCTTTATTTCTTTTTCAATCAGAGGAAGGAGCAAAGGATTTATTGGTCTCAGCTTCTGCTTGAAAGGGATGGTGTCTTTCTCTACAGTGATTTTATGCTGTATAATCTTCTTGTCATATGTTTTCAGGTCACTATATTCCTAAGCAAAGACATCAACAAATTGCTTCATTAAATTGCAGTATTCAACACTTTGGGCAGTGGACAAATGAGTGGACAGATTTATGTCTCTGGGCTGATCTGGACTCCCTATGTTATGTTTACAGACTGCAGTTTGGTCTTCTTTTTGGGCAGCCTTATAAGGCACATCATTCTGGTCAAACAAATTTTCTAATGGAACCAAACCCTTAGGTATATGATTGCTGGGCAGTTGGACAATGCTATCTTTACCAATTCTATTTCTAAGCTAGGATTGGGGACTTTCTTCCAAGGCTTCATTCTCTTGGTCAATTTGCATTTCGGAAAATTCCTCAATGACTTGCAGAAACCTATTCACTTCATCATCATCCTCAAAGACTTTCTAGTGCTGGACATTATCAGGCAAGGATGGTCTATATTTCATTTGGACTTCATATACTAGTCTGGGAGGCATAGGAGGGATAAACATGCTAGCAGACACGGCAAGGGAATCAGCAAGCTAATTTTTGGCTCTAGGGATGGATGAGATACAGAAATTATCAAAAGAATTTTTGAGTCTCCATACCTCATCTCTGTATGCTTTCAGCGTTGGATGCTTTTCTTGAAATGTTTTATTCAATTGCTGAGTGATAAGATCAGCATCTCCAAACACCTTTATGTTCCTGATTCCTCTGTCTTTAGCTGCGTTAAGGCCCAATATCAAATCCTCATACTCTACTATATTGTTTGTGACTTGAAAAGACAGCTTAAAAGACAGATGTGTGCTTTCTTGTTCTTGAGATATCAACACCACTCCTACTCCTACAGTCTCCCTGGAACATGCTCCATCAAAGAACATCTCCCAAACCTGACTTCCTTGCTCTTCCTCGTCCTGAACTATTTGTTTACTGAGCTGCATTGAGGCCTTTGGAGATTCTTCTATTTGGAGGATACATTCTCCAAAATTGGTGTCCACGGCATATATGGGATGATTGGAAGGATTCTTGTCATCACTGATGATGTAGGCCAGTTGTGCTTCTCTGTACAATCTCCTGCTCTCCTCTCCAAAAACAGGGACAGTGGAATAAGATAAGTCATTCTGTAATGTCCCACCTAGTCTCTTAATCCACCATCTGGACAGCAGCATGCCAAACTTAGGAGGGACATCTGCTACCACAATATCCATCATCATGCTCTTCATGGGCAGCTGAGTTAGGGTAATGGCCAGGTCTTTAATCAACCCCAGACATTTCACCTTTCTTGAATCAAATGAGAATAAATCATGATATGGTCTGGTGATGTCAAGGCCTAACTCTTCCATGACAGCTTTAGGCATCAAATTGTGGCTGGCCCCTGTGTCTAGCAGGCAATTGTGGAGGATTTTGTCATGAATGGTCAAGGAGACATAAAATGATGGAGAATTATTATCAGCAGGTTCGATCATAGGGCTAAGCACAACTGCAGGTTTATCATCTTGCAAATTGACATAGTCAGTGGAGGTTTGTGTGGCTTTCAGCTCAAGGGCCTCAAGGATAGGCTTTCTAAAAACTTCACTCTTTGCCAGTTCTATCAGAGGCACAGATATTTTTAACTTCTGGACTTCTGATTCAAAATTGAAAGGGGAAGGGGACTTATCAGGACCTCTTACCTCTTGAGCTGGTGTTTTGAGGATGACTGGATCAGTTGTTGGTCTTTTCTGCCTGATATTCTGTGACTCTGTCTGGACAGCAGTTTTTCGGGCAAGACTCTCCTTGACATTGTTGGCTTTTGACCTCAGATTATATCTTTGTTGTTCACCAGTCTGCAGAACAGCTTCTCTGTCCCACTCTTGACTGTTTTGGTTCTATAGTAATGATTCTTCATATGCAGTCAATGTCAAAAAGGTAGCACTACCCTTATCTTCCATGCAACAGATTTCATCCTCCTCTTCAAACTGCTCCTCCTCCATGACTACATTCTGGAAAGGAGCCTTAACTTTCTGTTCTTCATTTGCTTCCTTACCCCTTTGAATGATCTGTAATTGTTCATTTGCTTTTCTGAATGGATTTGGATTTCTTGGAGCAAATGTGTTTTTAAATCTTGCTTTCCCAGAACTCTGCTCAACTTTCAGCTTGGATATCTCAGCAACCAATGACTCTATCATTTCAGCCATTTTATCTAGTTTAGGTTCTGAAGATGAAGCGGAGGAAGAAGAAGCCTCACCTCTCTGCCTTCTTCTATCAACATGTGTTTTAAGCTTTTCTGCAGCCATGATATTCGATTCTACCTCCAATGTTGCATCCTGCATATCAGCTAGAGTGGCACATCTTCTTTCTCTCAAAAGAAGGCAGAAATCAGAGTCAAAAGCATTGGCATAAGTGAGTTTGGCAGAGGTGGGGGTAGGCTTTACTTCAGCTGGTATCTTACTATACATATGGTTAAATCTTTTATTAAAATCAGGCAAAGATTCCCCATTTTCCCTCTTTAGGTTTCCAAACTTTGTATGGTAGTAGAGCAGGTATTTCCTATCTCCCCATTGCTTTAGGAATGCATCATCCAATGCCTCAATGTCTGTTATGGACCCATGGGGCAATTCTTTGAACCACTTTCTAGCCTCTCCATCAAGGCTCTGAACAAACACTCTCATCCACACATCATCTTCACTGATATCAAGGTTATCAGCATAACTATAAAAAGATTCCAGGTGTTCTTCAGCCATCACTCCCTCTGTACCAGTGAATTTGGGCATATATTCTGATATTCCCCTATGGGCATAGCATTCAAAGGAACATGCAAGACCAAGGGTCCATACCTAGCAGCTATGATTCTTTCCATCTTCGTGGGAGCTTGCTGACCTGCCATGACTAGGATAGGTGGAAGGATACTAGTAGATTGAGTAGGAAGTAATGAAATAGATGACAGACACAAAGGAAAATGATGGACTGTATGGGAGGCTTTCTTTGGACTGAGATCTAAAGGGGAACTGGCTGAACAAGGAGCTCTATTAATCTCTAAAGGAATTTCTTGACTAACAATGCTGGGCTCTAAGTATTCAAACTGTATATCCTCAGTTATAACCTTATCTTTCAGAGATGCATAAGTTTTCTTAGGCTTACCTGATCTTGATGCTCCTTTCTGTGATGTTTTATTCTGCTTAGCAATCTTCTCAGGGTCAGGCAATGGGTTAGCTGGTGATTTCTGAGGATTTCTCCGGGTATGCCTCACAAACTAAGCCATAACTGAAATGTGGAGTCGCCACCTGGTTGGTTCTCCAGTAGAGTCGCCAGATAGATGATTACAACCAGAAATGTGTCCAGACTTTGTCTATCATCAAAGCATGGAACTGTGTCGTTCTCCCAGGGAAGCTGAGCTTCAATCTCCTCTCCCCGGCAACAGTGCCAATCGATGTTATCACCCCAAGAAACTCTCCTAGGTTGTAGCTCGGAGATGCTCGGGACATCACAAACTCAACTTAATGTTGGAAATGGATGAATGGAAGGAATGATGCATATTCAAGCCAGATAACCACTCCTACTTTGCTTGAATCCAGACATGCGTGAACACCCCCAGACTACAAGGCTTTAGACCACCAATTACTCACAGTTTAAGGATTGGTGAATATGGAGAATACTAACCACACCAGCAGATACACAGGACCCTATGATGACCGGCTACAACCAGTAAAAAGGCCTGCAAATCTAATTCCCTAGTGCACAAACAAGATGACAGCTCTCTGTCACTAAGTAAAAAGAAACCTGATCAATACATTCATTGATACATACAAGATTATAACACGGAGGTAGGATGACAGCTCCTCTAATGCTACACATCAAGAAATCGGGAAAAATGCATGTCAAGCACAACCTAGAACAGAATAGAAATGTAAAGTGAGCAATTAACAACAAAAGAATTTTGCATTAACTGAAAATGAAGACGAGATGCTGCAAGTATCAAAGCAGTTACAGTCTCCAGAAGTTGAACCTTACATCAAAGCAACAACCATAAACCCTGATTACATATGTTTTTTGGGTATATATAGAATTTGATTACAAAAATGTTATACTATTCTAGACGTGGAGGGGTCATAATGGACCACCAACCGCTTTAACTGCCTAGTAGAACTTCTGAGTGCAATTGCTTGCTGTAGTGAACAAAATTGATCTTCCTGGATGCTCTGTTGTACTTCTCGAGAAGGTGAAGTGTCGTGTGGATGAAGTTCCATAACTACTGAATGTGTTTACCTTCTCGGCACTGTACCTTTCCTTCTCGGCCATGCTGTTTGTTGAAGATGGTGGTTGAGGAGTAACTACGCAGAGTACTGGATGCTGGCCACCTTTGTCCTTCGGATGCATGGGACAGGCTATAGACGTGGATAGTATGGGCGAACAGAGGGGGGAAGATCAGCCATTGGATTGCATAGATCGACGGCGGGAATCAGTCGGCGGAGGGTATTGGAAGATACGGAGGCGGAGAAACGCGGGCCGTTGGATCTCGGGTGGGCAGATCCAACGGTCATCGGGCGCTGAAGGTGCGAAGGTTAACAGGCGGGGAGGATGGTTTTGGCGGTGAGCGGTATTTATCGCACCGCTATCGGGGGTTGGGCGGTAATCGTACATGGCAGAGCGATTCCACTAGAACTGTGACGCGTGGTGGTGGGGAGCGGGCAAAAACCGCTTTTTAATCGCGAGTTATCGCGCGGGAAGAGCAGACGTCGTCCAATCGCGGCGGGGATGATCGGACGACGAGGACTTAATCGCATAGTTTTTTGTTTGATGTGACAGGGAAACAGCAGATTATGGGTTTTGTCGAAGGTGTGCGGTTATGTGATTAAGGTTATATGATGGTTTAAACTCCGCGCTCGGGCTTAAGGGCAAAGGCAAATAATATATGGTTTTTTAATAGTCAAGCTCAAGAAATGGAGATGAGAGGAGGGTGTTCGGAGTGAAAGGGGAGACGGAATGACCAGTTATAGGCCTCCTTTGAGCGGGAAACAAGGACTGAGCTTCCTCTTGAGATTTCGAGTATCAGCAACATGTGGCAAAGCTAACAGAGACCTCTATTTTCTTCATTTTCCGTTATTTTCCTTCAATTTCCTCCTCACTTGCGACCTATGACCTTTCACCTTACTTTTCTCCTATTTTCCTTTATTTTCATATCTAAATGTGCCAAAAATACCTTTTTGCCTATTTAACGCCTTTGTCATTTCCTTTGCCAATTTCCTTAGCCATAATAACCAAAATGAATGCCCACACTAGGATGCTTTTGCCCAACATTCAGCTTGGAATATGTGTCCCTTAATTGTGGTTTTATTTTGCCTTTATTAACTTTTATTACATGAACTTTTAACCAGGGGTTGTTACACGACCCAACTATGACACCTCAAAAAGTAGGTTCAATGATGGGAAAAAAAATAAAAAGATGCTTCTCATAAAGGAACTAAAGGAGATTGACGAATATATGGACCGCCTTCCAAATCCATCGAATGTTGGTTATGCTTCTGCAACTTTGCAACACAAGATCAAGGAGCTAGTACTTTGTAAAAGGCACATTCTAGGCTTGCAAGAACAAGCATGGTGGCTCAAGATATGTGCAATATGGATAAAATGTGAAGAGAAAAATTCTATGTTTTTCCAAAATTTTGCCTCCAATTGCAGAAACATGAAGACGATATGGAAAATTAGGACAAAATCTTGTGAAATGGTCACTCACATTGCGGATATTCTGCGGGAGGTAGTGTATTTTTTTGGAGGACTCTTTTAGGCACGAGAGGCGGTTGACATTGAAAATCAATTGGACTTCATAGAATCATATTATGTTATGTTCTTAGAGGAGGACAATCTACTAATTGATAGGTGCATTTCGATGGAGGAGGTATCTCATGTCCTTTGGTATTTTTCCAAAGAAAAATGTCCTGGTTCAGATGTATGGACCATCGGGATTTTCATCCTCTTATCTCTCAAAAAATTACCTTGGTTGTGGAGGGAAATCACTGAGGAAAAATTCAAATTGCTTTCAGATTGAAAGTCAACCCTTCAATCTGGAGAGGGATTTCTCCCTAACTCTATTGCTCAAGGTCACTGTAGTAGTAGGCCACTAACATGCTCATTGGCCAAATTTAATTTGTAACAGGTGAATTTGGTTTGGGATGGAAAGAAAAGAGACCATTAGGCATGGAGTATTTGACATAAAAATATATCTGCTAGTCACATGTTATATGGACAACTCTAACAAATGCAAGATAGATTATGATTTCTTAGACAAATCATCATCAAGATATGGTAGAAGACTATAGAAAATAACATCAAATAGAGCAGTATGATTTCAGCAATGATATCTAGGTTGAAAAACAAATAGGTATTTGAATAACATGAATCTGAGCATTCAAAACGAATCCTAATTCATTTCTCTTTATCCAAATACTGAAGATTAATGATCAAAGTCTTGACTAAGGAGAAAATAAGAACAGTAGAAAAATAGACAAGAAATCATTCACACATGAATCTCTGAAAACTACACATGTCTCAAATATCTACATAAATCTCTAACTATAATCAAATACATTACATAAATATTTCCTTGATGTGTAGGTTTTAACCTCGTACAAAAATTACCTGCATATGAATTCTAAAACACAGAAAATAAACAATGCGAGAGCATAACACATAAAACACATATACATAGAGATTTTCCCCTGGATTCCAAAATCAGGACTACCAGATTGATTTTTCATTATGTTCCTTTCAATGTTACAATACATATTTATACATGTCGAAGCATCCAATACCATGGACCGAAAAACCATCGCGTCCCAAAAACATGTGCAAAAATCATGCACAAAACCATAGGTGGGTCCGCCCAACCTAACATAGGGTCCAAAACCAAAATTTTCCGTGGCGCTGCCCCGGACCCCATAAAGTGGGGTTACGGGTGCCCTTCAAACCCCTTATTAACTATGTGGAAATAATATAACACAACCCAACATTCTCCCACTTGTTGTTTTCTTTCCACAGGGGGCCACAAGACAGCTTAGTCATTTTTCCAGCCCTGAAATGCCCATTGTCTCTCTACACCATGAGAACTTCTCAGAGCTCACAAATTTTGTCAATGCATCTGCAGTATTCTTCTAAGTGTCCACCTTTACCAGCAACACCTTTTTGTCTTCTATCATATCCCTCACAAAGTGATACTGAACATCAATGTGCTTTGTCTTTAAATGATATGTGAGGTTCTTTGCCAAGAAAATTGCACTTTGGCTATCACAGTCTATCCTTATAGCTTCCTGTACTAACCCCATACTTGAACACAATCTCTGCAACCAAACTGCTTCCTTGCTTGCATGAGTGGCTGCCATGTATTCTGCTTCTGTAGTTGATAGTGCCACTACAGATTATTTCTTACTCATCCAACTGACTGCACCTCCAAATAGGTTAAACACATACCCACTTGTAGACCTTCTCTGATCCAGATCTCCAGCCAAGTCTGCATCAACAAAGAGATGAATATCCAACACTCTGTCCAATCCTAGTCTTCCTTGATAGCACAAACCATAATCACTAGTGCCATGCAAATACCTGAAAACCTACTTCACTGTTGTTCAGTGCTCCTTCCCTGGTTTTGACATAAACCTACTCAATACTACCACTGCATGTGCAATGTCTGGTCTAGTACAGACCATTGCATACATCAGGCTACCGACTACACTTGCATATGGAACACGGGACATGTCCTCCTCCTCTTCTTGTGTCTTGGGACACTGTTCAACAGATAACCTCACACCTACAGGAATAGGAACCTTCACCGGTTTATTATCCTGCATATTAAACCTCTGCAGTATTGTCTTGACATACTTCCTCTGGTTTAACCAGAGCTTCCTCTTTGTACGATCTCTTTTAATTTCCATGCCCAAAATATAGTTTGCAGCACCAAGATCTTTCATGTCAAATTTGGAGGATAATTGGGTTTTCAAATCCTGGATAATTTCTTTGTCATTTCCAACCAGCAACATATCATCCACATACAAGATCAGATAAATAACACGGTCACCAATTAATTCAAAATACACATAGTGATCTGCTTTGCTTCTGGTGAAGCCAAGTCCCCGTATAAATGTATCAAATTTCTGATACCACATCCTTGGTCACTGTTTTAAACCATACAGAGACTTCTTTAACTTGCATACCAGCTCTTTGTTACCCTTCACCACAAAGCCTTCAGGTTGCTTCATGTGGATCTCCTCTTCCAGATGCCCGTGAATAAATGTTGTCTTCACATCCATCTGTTCTACCTCAAAATCAAAAGCAGTAGCAATAGATAAAAGTAATCTAATAGAAGTTACCTTGGCAACAGGAGAAAAAATATCACCAAAATCAATTCCCAACACCTGGGAATAACCTTTTTCTACCAACCGAGCTTTGTATTTCTCCACTTTTCCTTCTGCACTTGTCTTCTTTTTGAACACCCGTTTGCTGCCAATGGGTTTCCTTCCAGCTGACAACTCCACCAGATCCCAAGCCTCATTTTTGTGCAAAGATTCCATTTCATCAACCATGGCCTCTTTCCAGAGTTTTCCATCCTCTGAATCCACTGCTTCCTTCACAGTTTTGGGATCATCATCAGTAACAAACAAAGCAAAATTTGAATAGAAAGCAGATGGACTAGACCTTTCTGGCTGCCTTCTTTCTCGAACTAATCTTCTCACAGCTGGAGTTTGTGACTCTTCATCTTCTGATTCCTCCTCTGCTGTAGAGTCTGAATCTTCCTCCTTTAACTCAAACTCTATCTTCTCAGGTTCCTTTGGTTGGACTTCATGTTTAATAACATCTTTCACCTCTCTGAATACCACATCTCGGTTGTACACAACCTTCCTTGTTACTGGGTTCCAAAGCTTATAACCCTTTAAATATCTTTATACCCAATAAAGATGCACTTTTCAGATTTACTATCCAACTTGGTTCTTTTCTCCTTTGGAACATGTACATATGCATCACATCTAAATACCCTCAGATGTGAAAGAGAGGGTTTCTTACCAGTCCATACCTCTTGTGGAGTCTTATCCTCCAATGCTGATGAAGGTGACCTGTTGACCAGGTAACATGCAATATCCACCGCCTCTACCCAAAATTCATGTCTTAACCCGACACCATTGAGCATGCTTCTTGCTCTTTCCATCAACGTCTTGTTCATTCTTTCTGCAACTCCATTTTGCTGAGGTGTATATGGAGTAGTCTTCTGTCGTGCTATACCACACTTCTTGCAGAATTCTTCAAATTCCTTATTTCAAAACTCTCCACCATTATCTATCCTCAGCACCTTTATCTTCTTCTCTGTTTGGTTTTCCACTAGAGCCTTAAATTCTTTAAACCTATCAAAGACTTCAGATTTCTTCTTAAGGAACTATATCCATGTATTCCTTGAAAATTCATCTATAAATAATACATAGTACATAGATTTACCCAGTGATAGAACCTTCGCAGGTCCAAACACATCACTGTGCACAAGCTCTAATATATGTTTCGCCCTCTTACCACCAGAGGGGAAACTCACCTGATTCTGCTTCCCATATACACAATTTTCACAGAAATCAAAATCCAAAGAGCTATTACTCATACCTTTACCATGAAGTATTCGAAGGCCCTTCTCTCCAATATGTCTAAGCCTTTAATGCCACAGCATGGTCTTTTCTCCAGAGACCACTAGATTTTCTGCTCCACTTTCAGGAACCACGGAACTGTTGCACCCATCAACAACAGTGCTACCTTGTAGCTTGTACAGAGTTCCAATCCGAACTCCCTGCATCAATACCAGTGCTCCCCGAACCATCTTGCAGGTATCCTTCACGAACACTGTTTTTACACTTGCATCATCCAGCTTACTAATAGAAATCAGATTTCTGGCTAATGCAAGAATATGCAAAACACCCGAAAGTGTTCCAACCCTTCCACCTTGCAGCTTCAACTTTACTTTTCCATGACTAATAATTCTAGCCTTCCTATCATCCCCTAAGAATAAATCACCACCATCATATTTCTCATACTCGCAGAACCACTCTCTATGGGGAGTGAAGTGAAAGGATGCACCTGAGTCAATCAACCATGCCTCATGATCTACATGTGTACTTGAAGAAGCCAAGTACACATCCCCACCTTCATTTGAGGTGGTTTTTGCCTCTGTAGAAGGAGCCTCATCAGATCCCTTTCCTTTGTCAGGAGCTTTAGATTTACAGTCCCTTTTAAAGTGGCATTCCTTTCCGCATTTCCATCACACCACCTTTACACGTTTTCCTGGAGATTTAGATCTCCCACTCGATGACTTATTTTTGTTTCTGTTCTGGGACCATCCTCGTATAGACAAGGCATCACCATTCTGGCTCTCCATATTTTTCCGTCTCATATCCTCCGTCAGCAAGGCTGAGACTATTTCATCAAACTGCAAGGCAGTTGCATTGCTACCTATTGCAATAACCAAACTATCCCACGAATCTAGTAGAGAACACAACAAACTGATGCACTTATCTTCATCTGAAATTTTAATATCAACAGATGCTAACTAACTTACCACAGTATTAAATGCATTTAGATGCTCTGTCACTGAGTCTCCATTTTTCATCCTTAGGTTATACAGCATTTTCCGTGGGAACAGTTTATTCACCAGAGACTTAGATTGGTACAAAGTCCCTAACTTGTCCCACAAAGCCTTTGCCGTAGCTTCTCCTGATACATTCAGCAATACTGAATCTGAGACACACAATTGTATTGTGCTCTTTGCCTTCCGATCCAACTTCTTCCATTCTTCATCGGACACTCCCGTTGGTTTAGTACCCAGATCTACCATGAACCGCTGATCTTTATCCACCAACAGATCCTCCATCTTGAGTTTCCACAACTCAAAACTCTGACCATTAAATTTCTCGATCTCTATCTTTCCACTACTCGCCATCTTCTTTCACCACCAAAATCGATCTTGCAGATCTCCCACTGAACAGGTTCTACCATAGGCCCGAGCAAAACCCCTCAGCAACAAAGGCGTCCCCTTGAAGCCAAATCTGCTCTGATACCAAATGTAGGTTTTCACCCCGTACAGAAATTACCTGCATACGAATTCTAAAATACAGAAAATAAACAATGTGAGAGCATAACACATAAAACACATATACACAGAGATTTTCCCCTGGATCCCAAAACCGGGACTACCAGCTTGATTTTTCATTATGTTCCTTTCAATGTTACAATACATATTTATACATGCCAAAGCATCCAATACCATGGACCGAAAAACCATCGCGTCCAAAAAACATGTGCGAAAATCATGCACAAAACCATAGGTGGGTCCGCCCAACCTAACTTACGGGTGCCCTTCAAACCCCCGTTAACTATGTGGAAAGAATATAACATAACCCAACATGATGTACTTGTTTTGTTTATTCATAAAACAAAAAGATAAGATGTTGAATCTGGAAGTTGAGTTGTAGTTTAAAATTTGGCTAAAACTGAGGACAAAATCACTTGCATCTTGCAATGAAATCCGGAAATGATTTGATTTATCCCACAAAATCTGATTTTCCTTTGTCAAAACAACAAAATCACCTCATATCTTGGCCTGGGACATCAAATTGCCACTTGGAGCATGAATCCATCTTTCATAAGTTTTATCTGCTCCAAACTCCTTATCGCTACCTCAAAAACATAGTTTTTCCCAATCGTTGACATATTAATTGGCACATATCTTATCGAGATACAAATTGTGAACCAATGTTGAATTAACTGTCAGTGCCCACTCAAAATAGAACAAAATCAGCGTTGACAATTTAAATTTCATCTCTCAGTCAAAACATTTCCAAAAAGAACGTTGATGGACTAATGATCAACATTGTGATAAAACCCTACTTGAGTCTATTTGCAGCCTCTAGCAAAAGTTCTACATTACTTGATTTCCCTTTCTTAGCCTTCTTAGCCTTGGGATCGGCTTCTCTCCTCTTTTGACCTTTGTGCTTCGTAGACCTAGAGGCCACCTCCCTATTTATCATTAGGTCCCTTAAAGGTGTGTCATCCACATCAATCACTTGATTTTCCAGGTTAGGGTTCTGTTTGAGTTTGAACTTAAGCCTCAATTTGTTTATTGGCCTGGTATGAGGCTTTCTTACCCCATAAATTTCAGCTAGAGTGGGTTCATTTAAAATATTTGTTTCCTTTGTTTCGGGTTGAACCTCCCCTATTCCAACAGGTTGATCTTCTACAACTTTCACATGTTGTTCTGACAACTCAAGAGATGACACTTGATGAGGAGATATGGCTTTTTCCTCCATAATCCTTTTACCATTTCTTGTATAAACCCTCTTTAACTCAGGAACTGGAACATGGGTTTCTATCAACAAGGCTTTCTTTTTTCTCCTGGTCTAAATATATTAGGTTCCTTATTCTAGGATCTCAGATGTCTGAACAAGCTTCTTTAGTTTCATTTTCTTAGTACTGGTTTTGGACTTAGAAGAGACTAACTCTACAAATCCCCCCCCCCCCCAAATAGGAAATACTCCTGTAGAAATTCCCACCTATAGATCACTTGATAATGCAATATACTAAAGCAAAATACTTGATCTAGTTCTACAACCAATTTAGTGGAAGCTTAATCGAACATGAGAAACATCAATAAGAACACATATAACTGATATGGAGAAATCAATCACACATAACACAGAAGATATAACCAGGGGAAAGCCTCAGCCTAAAACCCCAACTATGTATTATCATACAAGTGGAAATATAGCCAGTATTACAAAAAGAATCAGCTCACAAGCTATCATGCTCTCTCTGCAATACCTCTACTGCTCATAGATAGTCAAAGGCCTCTATCTAACCTCTGGCCTGCCCTCCAAGCCTCCTATTTCTTTGCGCAATTCTGATTGGGGTCCAGTGTAGCCACTTGTGTGAATTGGCCTCTTCACACACTCACTAACCTCTGTTCCAACTGCGCAATCCTGAAGGAGATAAATCCTTCTCCATGGATGAGCTTCCTTTATAGGAAAAAATCCATCCAACTGATAGTACACTGTCCCTCCTTTGATCTCAACTGGGTCTTTGTCTGAAATGACATGCATGAGTTATTCATGAGAGAATATTCAATTATCTGAAGTGCAGCGGTTATATGCAAGCATGCATTAACTAACTGAACTCACATTAATTTAAACAAACTGTTTAAATCAATCTAATTGGACTTGACTCAGTTAACTGAGCCAACTAATTACAACTCAAATTAGAACTCATCCTTATGTCTTTAACTGATGGATAAATTCCTCAATTAATAGAGAAACTGTTGCATGTCCTCACATAGACTTCATGTTTGATTTTGTACAACTAGTTAACTCAAGTGAATTAATTAATTTATTTTCAAACAGCTGTTAAGTTCAAATTCGAATTTTAGTTCCTATTTTAGTCCAGGGACTGACTAAAATTTGGATCTATCCCGAATTGCTAAAAATAGCAATGCTATTTTTAGCACTTCCATTTTTCATTCCCTGTTGCTCAATCCAGCACTGGTACCCAAACTGCTATTTATAGCACTTCTATTTTTAGCATTTCTTGTTGCGATTTTCAACACTCCCTCTCAACAAGAAAGGCATTCAACCTGAACCCAATCCTGTACGAATGTTCTGCATGCAACACTTCTACCAAGTGTGGTTGCTCCAGCAACTCTAGAAACAAAAAAACTCCCAACTAACCTCTCTTTTGGGCTAGAAACATACTCTGATGCTGAAGCTCTATCTGCTGCTGAAAAGTGCTCCCTCTCTGACCTCTGAGCCGCTGCAACACTCCATGCATCTCGCATCATTGCACACCTCTCTGTGCCATCTTGCACTGGTGCAACACTCCTATGCCTCTCGCATTGTTGCAGCCTGCTAGCTCTATATTGTCTTGGGACTCCTGCACTGTAGCTCTCTCTGTCGCTCCATCCGCATCTGTCTCTACCCAATCAGCCAGTCTTGCTACTCCTCATCGGGGCTCCCATAGCAAAGTCGAATCAAAGAGGTTGGGTACCTCAAGGATCCTGCCCCTCCTGCTTGGGACGATCACTCCACATCGCCCCACCTCCTACCTGGAGGTATGGTTGCATGTGATCCCTCTACCCACCTGGCTCGAAGTTTCCCCCTACTGGAGGTCTCTTCATGAGTAGATGTCTCTACTTGATCTCCTCTCAGCTTCTCTAGTTGTGCCTGCTCCACAACCTCCTGAAGCTGCTTAACCAATCGTGGCTCCTCCACAATCATTTGACACTCCTTATGGTGCTACATGTTGAGAGGTAATGTACTATCCCTCTCAACCACCAAGTATCCATCAGTTGCCTTGCTCCTCAAGGTTTTGCATGCATCTTGAACCTCAAGAGCATACAGGTTCTTGACCTGTGAACCAATCTGCTTCACCTATCTAGTGATGATGTGTCTAAGGAAAACCTTTCCCTTACTGATGACTACATCATAGCCTCTATCTTCTAGCATCGCGATCGACACCAAGTTTCTTTTCAGTCCTGGTACATACTTGACATCAGTCAAGGTAAGGCGAGCTCCATGCTCCCTCTGAAAAATAACCGTGCCTACACCTGAGACACTATAATTTTCATCATTACCCATCGCTATGAGTATCTGGAGATCTTTCTCCTACAAAGTATTGAATAAACTCTTGTCGTCGATCATGTGGAAAGAAGCTCCACTGTCAAGAAACCAACCACTTCCCATCATGGATGAAACCATGCATGTGAACAATGTGAAATCCAACTCGAACTGTGAGGCCAGTGCCTCACCTTCTGATCCTTCCACGGATCCCTTCTTGGATTTCCTCAGTGGAAAATTTGTAGCAAAATGGCCCACCTCATGACAACAAAAGCATCGCACTTTCGATTTGTCAAACTTCTTCCCACCATGGGAAGAACTGGATTCAAAATGAGAAACCTTCTCCTTCCCCTTCTTCGTCTTACTCGCTAAGGCACAGTTTTCTTCATCCACCATGGATGAAGAACCATCTCTGGTGCTTCTTATTATCTCCTCTTGCATCAAATCCGACCAAATTCATTCCCAATCTGGCAGTTTCTCTCTTCCATTAACCAAGTCCTAGTAGCTATGCCAACTCTTAGGAAGATCGAGGAGTGCAAGACTCACCATGTCATCATCAGTTGTTGCGATCCCTACACTTCCAAGCTCATCCCTACATGTGGTGAGGTTGTTCAAATACGTAGAGATGGTGTCTCCCTTTTCACACTTGATCTTCCGAAGCTTGTCTTTCAGTGCCAGCTTCCTCTGATCACTGCTATTTTGATATATATCTTTCAATGTTTTCCACATTGAAAATGGTGTCTCCTTCCCATGGAGACTCGAGACTATGTGATCTCGAACTCCCCCTAGAAGGATTATCCTTGCTCTAGCCACACATTTCTTGCTTTCAGCCAATTCAGCAGCACCAGTCGGCTTGGGGACTTCTTGATCAATGAAGTCCTTTATACCGTTATCCTCTAGTATTGCTTCCATGCGATCCTTCCAGGCTATATAATTTGAACTGCCATCAAGGGCATATTCGAGTCTTAAACCATTGAATGCCATAGGTGAAATAAAGATGTGATAAGAACTCGATTTCTATATTCAGAAACCTCACACTTAGAACTTCTCCCTTCTTGAATACTATTCTCTCCTTTGATCACCTTTGCTCCGATACCATGTAGAAATTCCCACATGTAGATCACCTAATAATGCAATATACTAAAGCAAAATACTTGATCTACTTCTACAACCAATTTAGCGGAAGTTTAATCAAACATGAGCAACATCAATAAGAACACATATAACTGATATGGAGAAATCAATCACACATAACACATAAGATATAACCAGGGGAAAGCCTCAGCCTAAAACCCCAACTCTGTATTATCATACAAGTGGAAATATAGCTAGTATTACAAAAAGAATCAACTCACAAGCTATCCTACTCTCTCTACAATACCTCTGCTGCTCATAGATAGTCAAAGGCCTCTATCTAACCTTTGGCCTACCCTCCAAGCCTCCTATTTCTTTATGTAATTTTGATTGGGGTCTAGTGCAGCCACTTGTGTGAATTGGCCTCTTCACACACTCACTAACCTCTGATCCAACTGCGCAATCTTGAAGGAGATAAATCCTTCTCCATGGATGAGCTTCCTTTATAGGAAAAAATCCATCCAATTGATAGTACACTGTCCCTCCTTTAATCTCAACTGGGTCTCTGTCTGAACTGACATGCATGAGTTATTTATGAGAGAATATTCAGTTATTTGAAGTGCAACAGTTATATGCAAGCATGCATTAACTAACTGAACTCACTTTAATTTAAACAAATTGTTTAAATCAATCTAACTGGACTTGACTCAGTTAACTGAGCCAACTAATTAGAACTCATCCTTATCTCTTTAACTGATGGATAAATTCCTCAATTAATAGAGAAATTGTTGCATGTCCTCACATAGACTTCATGTTTGATTTTTCACAACTAATTAACTCATGGTGAATTAATTAATTTATTTTCAAATAGCTGTTAAGTTCAAATTCTAATTTTACTTTCTATTTTAGTCCAGGGACTGACTAAAATTGGAATCTATCCCGAACTGCTTTAGCACTTCCATTTTTCATTCCCTGTTGCTAAATCCAACACTGGTACCCAAACTGCTATTTATAGCAATGCTATTTTTAGCACTTCTATTTTTAGCATTTCTTGTTGCCATTTTCAACAACTCCTAGGTTTTGTTAACCTTTTTCAAATGATTTACAATCAAAAGTTTAATCAGGATTTTATGGAAAACATAGTGAGGGGATGCATCTGGTTTAGCCCGAACCCTTACTGACATTTTTCTTAGACTCATAAGCAAAAAGAAAGGCACATTCATTCTAACCTGTCCATAAACATGAGCGAGAAACCTGAAGTGATACATGCTAAGCCTATTGAAACATTCCTCACAGGTAAAATAAGCCTGAGTTTTCTTGAGGATTTAGTCCCACTCAGATTTGAGCTAGGATATTTGCACTCCTAGATGTCATGGCTTGCCTTTGTGTTCATCTTTCAAAAAGAAGGGGATATCAATGTTTGCTAAGGTTAGATTTTTTAATCAATGATCCCCATCCACCGGGAGGCTTGTAGCCTCTACAATCGTTTCCTATGTAACTAGGAAAGAGATGCCAACAATGGTGACCCCATGGCCATCAAAACCCTCTACAAATGCCCAAGTCACTCCAAGGAAAAATTTAAGAACCCCCCTAAATTTATAAATATAATAAATGGGCGAATCTCCATGGTATATAGGAAAAATGGAAGGCGATTTTATCAATAACATAATATGTATATATAATTTTTTGGCGAATCTCTCACCAAGCATGGCGAATATTTTACTTAATTATAAAATATTGTAAGATCTTGGCGAGTCTTTCACTAAATAATAAAACTTTGTAAAGTCCTAGTGAATCTTAGCATAGGCTACATGCTGGTTTAATTCCCCCATTTAAATAGGCTACATTCCAGGTGAATACCATGGGTCAATACCATGTGCCATTTTGGTGAATACCATGGGTCAATACCATGTGCCATTTTTATTTTTATTAATTCTAATATTAGGGTTAATAATGGTTTTTTGCATGGTATTAATAACAATCTAGTCCATGGTATTTGTCCCATAGTATTTTGGCCATAGGTTTCACCTAAATATAACCCATTTTTTGAGTGTTCGTAAATATAAGGTGACTTATGGAGTAAATATAAAAAAATGTTTTATTTGTTTACCATACCTCTCGTTTATTTATATTTTTATTAATTTACCATACCTCTTTTACAAATATGGTATTTGGCCCATAGGATTCACTTAAATAAAACCTATTTCTTGAGCCTTCATAAATAGAACGAGGGTTATGGATTAAATATAAAAAGAGGTTTTATTTATTTACGATACGTCTAGTTTATTTATATTTTTATTTATTTACCATACCTTTTGAGTAATTATAAAAAGACGTTTTATTTATTTACCATACCTCCACTTTACTTATATTTTTATTTGTTTACACCCTTACATGTATATAAGGTGACTTATGGAGTAAATATAAAAAATGTTTTATTTATTTACCATACCTCTCATTTATTTATATTTTTATTAATTTACCATACCTCTTTTATAAATATGGTATTTGGCCCATAGGATTCACTTAAATAAAACCTATTCTTGAAAATGGGCGAATGGATTCACTTAAATAAAACCTATTCTTGAAAATGGGCGAATGGAAGGTTGTAAGTCCTAATTTCAAGGGCTAAATTTACCTTTTTTACCCTCTCCCTTAAAATAAGGTGGGCTATTTGAGGTGATTTGTAAAAATGTACTATGATACAAAATATTCGCCCACAAAAATTTAAAATCCCTTAATTTCGCCAAAGGGCGAACATTCGCCCCTAAAATTATCCTTGAGTCACTCCATCATGAAAACCATCACACCTAAAACAAAAACCCTCCTAGTCTGCTCATCGAAACTGCTCTCGAATTTCTGGGATGGATTCAAGAGCTTCATGACCCTTAGTCTCTCCTCTGTGCAGTCAACCACTTTTCCCCATAATTGCCAACACTCATAACAAAAAAGAAAAAGAAAAAAAGAACAAGATTTGTTTCACACCTATGCAAGGAGCATTAATTGATATTTACCTCAAAAGGAAATAATGACATGACATGATAATCGTGCGATGATTCCCTTCGCATGAAATCTCAGGCTTAGACAAGATAGGTTAAAACAAAAAATCAGTATAATCACAATCATGCATTCATGCCATCGATCATACCACCACTTTGATAATGATTGTCACCTTTTAGTAGCGGAAATTTAAACAAACTTTCATTTTGAAAAAATTAAATAACATGCCATACCAATTAATTGATCAATGGAATCTTCAAATGGTGATATGATGCATGGAAAACTGATGTTCCAACACTCATTTATCTAAAATTTTAAATCTTTGCTGACATTTGATTTTTCATATCCTTTGTTTCAAATTTTTTGAATTAGTGCTGACAATCAAACTGTCATCACACCAAGTATTTTTAATGAAAACTTAAGACCACTAAACCCTCTACTCTAAAACTAAACTATGATAACACATCCACTTTTTGAACATTATGGGTTGGGATCTTTTGCAGATGACAGAGGAATTTGGATTAGCTAGAAAGGTCTCGAGAGAAAGTAATGTGACCTTCATTGCAATCACATTTTTTCATGTATTTCACATTTTTTTGTAGTAGGATCCATTGAAAGTATTCAACATGGGTACTCTTGTTGAAAAGTGTAACTAGATTCGATCTTCATAATGTCTAAATGTAATCATGATTTTGTGTATTTGATGAAAAGAGAAAAAGAAATTTTATTATTATTATTTTGAAGCACGGGTTTCATGCTCAAGGTCATTTTTGTAGATCAAGCACTTATTAAGTGCTTGTAGGTTTTGTCATTAAGTTAAGAAGTCAATTGATTCATTGTAATATGTATAAGACCCATTTGAGCATCATGTATCAAGTCAAAGAAATTTATTGTGAAGTCAAAATGTCAAAAGACACTCTCCAAGACAAGTCCGCATTCAAGAAGAGATGTCGGCCTACAATGCAAGGAAGTTGGCCTCCAAAGAGATGTCTAGTTGGCCTATTGAGAGCCTCCATGAATCCTATATATGAGAGGTACTAGACCTCATTAGGAACACATACACAATCAAGAAAGAAGTTCAATCAAGGAGAAAAAGAAAGAATAAGGAGTGAAGAAGAAGAAAACTCCAGAAGGAGAAAAATCAAAATTTTGAAGTTGTTGTTGGGTCATACAATTCCACATGTGCGAATATTTGAAAGTACTTACCGCAGTCACAAAGCTGAAATTTCATATCTCTAATGTAGCTGAAGTTTGTTGTCATGAAGGTCTAGCATACAAGCCAAATTGTCAAAGAAAAGGAACTAAATCCAATGAAGGAAAAAATGAGGCAAAATCTACCATTATTCTCTCACACATGTCAAACTAGGGTTTATGCAATAGAAGCTGAAATTGCAGTCTTGAAGTAACAAGCCAAAATTATGAGGAAGGGTCAAAATCAGAGGTATTAAAGAAAGTTTGACTAACGTTAACTTTGTGGAAGAGAAGCTCATAAAAGGAAGGTTTGAATTGGTCTTTGAGGGTTCTTTGTCAACAGTTATAGGTCCTAGAATTTTTCATCTAAACATTATATAAGAGAATGACTCTTGTGGCTTTTCATCTCAAGAGGAGAGGTTTTGGCCCTGGCTAGTAACCTATATTTTGTGTCCTCTTATCTATGTGATATTTATAGTTTGGTATTTATTTGATGATAAGAATATAATTATAATCAAGTGAAAGAAGAGGCTAATAACAAGTACATCAAGTTAAGTAAAAGAACATCACAAGCAATTATCAAAGTATAAGAAATCACCTAATCTAGCTGCCCTGGATTTCTCAACATGGTATCAGAGCTAAGGTGACTACAATAAGAAGAAGAGGCGGTTTGAAGATCACATCATCTTGAAATAAGGAACAACACTTTTAAATAGAAGAAGACCTCAAGGACCCTACTCCACTCAAAGAAAGAATGACTACACATTTGAAGCATCTTGAAGTCTCCACATTCTACATTTCTACATCCAAAGGAAGCAAGAAGAAGCATTGCCATCATCATCAAAGAAAGAGCAGTTCATCATCAAAGTGATCTCCCTCACATTGGAGAAATGATCATATCTCAAACATCCTTGAAGAAGATCATCAAGAAATCATCAAAGAAGGCATCTTCAATTGTCAACATCAAAGGAGTAGTGAAAGCAATCATCATCAAGAAGACATCTTCAAGTGTCAACATCATCAAGAAGGAATCAAGTTGAAGATATGATCATCAAAGAAGCATATTCACTTGACTAGTAAATATTTATAATTTTTATGTCTCAATCTACAATCCAAATGACTTCATTCTGCAAGGATAACAATAAATTGGTTGGGACCTCGAACTACCTTGCATTGAAGAAGAGAATTGATTTAATTCTAATGGAGAATGAAGTTATTGAATATGTAAATGGCTCCATCACCAACCCATCTCAAGAGCAATGTTAAGTACTATCAAAATATATGAAAGGAGAAATAATGGCACAAAGGATCCTCATAGAGTTAATTAAGTATTCTCTCATCCCTTATGTTGGAAAGTTAAAAACAACGAAGGAAATCTATGACAAATTGCTAGAGTTGTTTTTTGTGAATGTTGCAAAAGAAATCATATCTTTGAGAACCGAGCTATACAAGATGAAAATATCAAGGGAAGAAGGGATAACTTCATATTGAATGAAGGTATCTTAAATTAGTTACCAACTACAAGAACTTGGAGAAGTAATTTCTAATCGAGAGATGACCACCATTGTGCTCAATGCACTACCTGATGAATGGGGAAACTTCGTGTCAATTATCTATGGAAAGAAGAAAACCACTCCATTTAGCTATTTGTGGTCATTATGAAAAATTTAAGAATATAGATTAAAGGCATAGAACGATGTTGGGTCAAATGAACAAACTCAAGCATTTACACCTATGGTAAGGAAGAAAGGAAAATTTGGAAAGTTTGGGCCTCAAAAGAAGTTTCAAAAGAAAATCGACATATAAAAGATCCAATGCTATGAGTGTAATGAATATGGGCATTTCAAAAGAAATTGTCCTAAACTCAAGAAGGACATCAAGAATGGAAAGGAAAGAAATGAAGCCCATGTCACCGAAGAAGTGGAAGAACCCAAAAAGAAGGAATCAAAGAAGGAGGAAGAGAAAGACCTTTATTATGACTTAGATAACCTCTTTCACTTAGTTCTTTTCAGTTTGTGGAAGATAATATTCATGATGGAAAGCATCACAAGTAAGATAGGATGCATTGTAGCAAATATTGAGATGACATCATCAGAAAGGCGTGAAAGGATAGCTGAAGTAGAAATTTATATGGTTGAAATAATCATCGTGATAGAAAGGAAGTAGCTCATGGCAGCTTCATTGGAAGCATATAAGTATAACCAAAGTAGAAGTTTATATGGTTGGAGAAATTCATTTAGAAATATAGAAGATAAAGAGATAATCATACATCATCATGATTAGGAAGAAGCATTTGCAAAATGAGGATCATCAAGGTTCTCCATTGAAATCTTCATTAGAAGGTTCACCTCTACTAAGAAGAAGCAAGTATCTTGTCGAAAGTCTACATTCCACCTTGTGTGGGACCCACAATTTGGAAGGATGAAGGTACGGTGACACAGAAGTGAACATTTCAAGTTGGTTGAATTACTTTCATATTCAAGCAAGGAAATGGAAGCCGCTGAAAGAAAGGCTAGATGACCAAAAGAAGGAGGAGGTATGTACATATTTAGTAATAAATAGATAAAGTCATGCCATCATATGGTTTCCAATAATATGGGTTAAAATGATCTATCTCATAATCATGATGAAAGAAAGAGATACTCTTCCATTAGAATGATGCATAAAGGCATGTAGTCAATGTGCCTATAACTCTTCTACATATCAACAAGATGAAATCAACATAATCTGACCTCATGAAGAATATGAGGTGGATAGAAACTATGGTTCCTATGATGGAGAAACTATGAAAGATCCTAAGAAATCTTTGAAGAAAGGTGAAAGTAGAGTTCATGAGAAGATGCATCCATTGTCACATAAGATAAAATAAGTAATCAACATCTCATAACTAGAATGATTAGCTATGACATATCCATGGAGAAGATATGAATACCTTGATATGTTGGAAAAGGAGAACTTTGGTAATATATGTCTTGGAGATGGATTCATACAGTATGCAAAAGGATGTTGATATTGCAAGAAGCTAATGTCATGGCGAAACGCCATCATAAAAAGGTAACTTTGATTTGATGTTTATTTTTATTTTTTGAAAAAAAACTGGTTGGGTTGAAACAAGGCTACTGAAAGAGGGTTGTAGAAGTCACCTACAACTAGTACTCATGATATTGGATGGAAGATCCAAAAAGTAACATCATTGGAAGAGGTAGTTGTATGAAGGATAGCTATATGTGGACTAGAATATCACTCCCCGATGAAGAGAAAGATGACATGACTATTGGTTCAACGTAATGTTTCGTTGAAGGGAAGTGATGAAGAAGATAATTGATGCACTACGAAGAAGATGGCTCCATGATGAAGAAGTAGAAGTTCATGACATAATGCAGAAAGAAGGATCCCTACAAGCAGCTGATAGTACCATGATCTCCACCAAAGAGAGTTGTTATTGGTAACAACTCCCTTGTTAAGAGGGAGCTTAGGCAAGTCCCTTGTTAGAAGGGAGCTTTGGTATATTCCTTTTATAGGAATGAGTTGACCCTCCCTAGTTGAAAGGGAGAGATATACACATAATTATTGTCTTGATGTTATGAAGAAAGAATGGAGGATTGGGTAAGCATCTGAGATTGATTCTGATACTCTTTGAGGATGAGGCATGGCATCCAATAGGTAAGAGTAGTCGAAGAGGAAATTCCATGAGGATGTGTTAATCCAAAATGGGAATGGTCCTAGAAGGACATACCTTGTGAACATCCAAATGGGGTATGTGCCTTGAGAGACAATGATGAAGGTGTCTATAAATCATTGTCTCCCCAACATTGTGCTCTATTCTTGTGGAGAGATAGAGTTGTTAGTTAAGGCCTTGCTATATGACAATGTTGGTTGATATGATGAGATGTTCATATATAAGTTGAGAAGATAGCTTATGAGATGGCTTACCAATCCGACTCTTCTTATGAGAATTCTTCAGTATGAGAATGTCCAAGTACCTTGTATGGATTATGAATACCTCCCTAGTTAAGAGGGAGTGTTGAAAAGTGTAACTAGGTTCAATCTTCATAATGTATAAAAGTAATCATGATTTTATGTATTTGATGAAAAGAGGAAAATAAATTTTATTATTATTATTTTGAAGCATGGGTTTCATGCTCAAGGTCATTTTTGTAGATCAAGCACCCATTGAGTGCTTCTAGGTTTTTTGTTAAGTCAACTAAGTCATTGTAATATGTATAAGACCCATTTTGGCATCATGTATCAAGTCAAATAAATTTATTGTAAAGTCAAAATGTCAAAATACACCCTCCAAGACAAGTCAACCTTCAAGAAGAGATGTTGACCTACAATGCAGTGAAGTCAGCCTCCAAAGAGATTTCTAGTCAGCCTATTGAAAGCCTCGATGAAGCCTATATATTATAGGTACTTGGCCTCATTAAGCACACATACACAATCAAGAAAGAAGTTTGATCAAGGAGAAAAATAAAGACTAATAAGGAGCGAAGAAGAAGAAAACTCAAGAAGGAGAAAAATCGAAAATTTGAAATTGTTGTTGGGTCACATAATTCCACACGTGCAAAGATCTAAAAGTACTTATTGCAGCCACAAAGCCGAAATTTTAGATCTCTAATCTAGCTGAAGTTTGGTGTCATGATGGTCAAGCATGCAAGCCGAATTTTCAAAGAAAAGGAACTAATCCCAACAAAGGAAAAATGAGGAAAAATCACACAAAATTCTCTCACATGTGCCAAACTAAGGTTTCTACAGTAGAATCCAAAATTGCAGTTCTGAAGCAGTAAGCTAAAATTTTGAGGAAGGGCTGAAATCTAAAGTATTAGAGCAATTTTGACTGGTGTTGACAGATCACGAAGAATTTCTGTAACAACCCTGGTTAAAAATTCATGTAAATATAAAATATAAGACCATGGTCATGGGACACATATTCCAAGCTGAATGGTGGGAAAAACATCCTAGTGGGTGTTCATTCAGTTTATTATGGCTAAGGAAATTGGCAAAGGCAATGGAAACAAATTTGGAAAGGCATGAGGCATTAATTGGAATTTATTGATGAAAATAATGGAAATTAGGAGAAAAGGAAGGTGAAAGGTCATAGGTTGCATGTGTGGAGGAAAATGAAGGAAGATAATGAAAAATGAAGAAAATAGAGGCATCATTGATAAAAAGGCTCATGAAGATCAGTTGGGAAGCTTTTGACAGGTTTTGGTGGAGCTCTCTTCTATTTTTCTCTCTCTCTCATACTCTTGGACACTTAGAGTTTTCTTGGAGCACTTTGGTATTGGATCAAGAAAGGAAAAGGAGATAAGAGGAAGGAAGGAGCAAGCAAGGAAGAGCAGGATCAAGCAGCTATAACATGATTCCTTGCAGGTATCAATTTACATGTGTGATTTCCTTGCTAGGTTTGGCATGCATGGTATTGCATGTGGTTCTTTGCTATCATGGCACGTGTTTTGCCAGGTGTGACAGTGTTTCCAGCCTAGCTTTGCAATTTCCAGATAGCCATGATGTGATGGGGTTCTCATGTTTTGGTTGAGCTGGATTTCCGAATGGATTTGAAGCTGAGTGAGGTGGATCTCCAAAAGAAAGAACACATGGCCTAGTGATACTTGAACTAGATTGTGGATTGTGGTAAAGCCACTGGCCTAGTGATCCCTGAATTAGACTGTGGCTTGTGGTAAAGCCAGGTATTGTGTGCGTCAGTGGGCCTAGGAATCCTCGACCCGTTATGGCGGGATATATGGTAAAGCCTAGAGGTGGGTGCTCTCCATCAAGCTTAGTAATCTCGGGATGGGATGTACGGTAAAGCCTGGAGAGTGGAGTTTTGGTTAGGTCCTAGTGATCCGAGATGGATTGCGGTAAAGCCTAGAGACGGGTGTCTCGGTTATGGCCTAGTGATCCCTAGATCAGAATGTGGATTGTGGTAAAGCCTAGAGACTAGGAGACAAGAAAATTCCTCATGGTGTAGGTGGATAAATCTGGCGGCATCAATGCTTGTTTGGCCTAGTGATCTGGTGGAGATCATGGTAAAGCTTGTTATTACATGTTTATTGTTTGGCCTAGTTATCTAAGATGGATTATGGTAAAGCCTAGTTTCTATTGATGAGGGTGAGGTGGTTTAACCTTGGGATGCCTTGGTTGGTTCTTTTGGTTTGAGTCCCACATTCATGCTTAAAATATGGCACAGGGGTGAATGGTTGAAGAGAGAATTGGCTCAACCATTTTATAGTCGGGTGGAATGTGGTAGTCCCATCTTGGGTTGGCTTTTGCATTAATTAATAAGAGGTTCTTTCTCTGGTATCTTATTTGTAAATGTACTAGTCTATATGTGGATTCAATGGCTGATGTATCCTCAATATTTCTATTGTTATTATGATGGTTATAAGCATGTATTATGATAGTAATGATGTATGGCTCACCTCATGTTTCAATTTGTAAATGAAAAAATAATGTATCTATGACCTAATAGATGATAATGCGGCTAATGATATAAGGGAACAATGCTTCTTAGTGATTCTCAGATAAGTATGAGACCCCTATGCTCAGATCTGTTGTTTAAACCTGTAGATTACATATTTGTGACACGTTTGACGAAATGCTTGTCATAGCTAGTAGGGGTCAGTCAAGTCCTTGTTCAAGTAATTTCAATTGTATCATTATTCCACTATTATATTTAATATATGAAGGTGTCATTTAGTTATGGGCAGTGACACGGGCTTTGGTCTTGAAAAAGTGGCTCAAATCCCGGAGACGTAGGCACAACACTAGGCAGAAAATTCCTTGGATGTTGGCATACCATGCTATCGAAGCGTCCAGAGCCCTCTGGATGCATGCATGCCCATATCAAGGGAGTGTCCGAGAGTTTAATGGTATAAAACTTCAGTTGGTCTCGGGGGTTGTTTACCTGAGTGATTGGGATGGCTCCTGGGAGTCCTGTTACTGATGTGGAAGGTCTATATGGTGTGTTTCCATCGATTTCACTTCCTTAAGGTCCTCTAGGAGGTTGAATCCCATCATAGAAGCCTCTTGTCACATGTTTAACTTGGTTGGCTAGTTACTTGGGTAGATGTGGGAGGAGGGTGTTACAGAGTGGTATCAGAGCATGGTTCACCCCTCCGAATGAATGGGCGGTGTGTTGGTAATGCATTCATATTGGTTGCATATGTGTTCATTATGCTTGTAGTCCATGTGCTTGTTGCATTTACATGGTGTTGATTATGGTTGTAGTGATGTTGCCATGTGAAGGCTGATGGTGTTGTTGTGGAATGTGTCATCATGAGTGTATGGTTGTATATGCATTTGTTATGCATGTCAGTGTCCATGTGTTGTTATTCATGCATTGTCATGGTGAAGTTTATTGTGCATGAGGACATTGTATGCAATTAGGTCATCATGATGCTATTGTTATGTAATGATTCTAATGTGTTGACTAAGATAGAGCAGAAGATGCAAATCATCAAAGTGAGGTTGCAACACTATATTTTGGGGTAAGAGAAGATCGTCATACATGTATTCTATGTTTGGCATACATGTATGTTAGTTAATGGATTGTTATATGTATTAGGGTTATATACATGTTTTTCATTCTGTTGTTGTGGTTATATGCATGGTAGATGCTAGTTCAGTGTGGTCATATAATCATGAATGATAGTAACTTGTTGTTGTATGCATTGCTATTGTTGTTTTATGTTAGATAACTTGATGATTATGTTATATGTCATTGATGAATATGTTATATGTTAACTTGTAGTTAGCTCGATGATTATGTTATATGTTGTCGATGAGCATGTTATATGTTAATTTATTGTTTTTATGTGTTAGTTAATTTGATGATTAAGTTTATAACATTAATATCTTGATATTATATGTATCATGATAAATTGAATTGGCCTATGTAGATGGTTAGGGTTATGACATTTAGTTATGAGTCACACATATTTTTGATATTGTGTTGTACTAATCTAGACTGGCTTTGCATATGTGATTGTTATGCATGAATGATAATTATTTATGAGTTTATAATGTGAACATGTTAGCTAGTTATTGTCATGGATATCATGACCTTATTTATGTTTGAGTTGATATGTTGTGAAGTTATATCATGCTAATCTAGATTGATTGTGCAGACAAGATAGCCCCCTGAGATACATTCAGGTATGAGTTTTCTTATGTTGTCTATTTGGTGTTTGAATGTTTGACTATGCCATTTATTTGGTGTTCGGGCATTTGGTGTCTATTATGTCGTCTGTCTGTTGTTTGAATGTTTGATTACTTGAATGATATGTGTACGTGTCTATAAGGTTTCTTGCTGAAATGATCTTGTTTTAAGATGGTTGTATTAATACATATGTGTTGAGACAACTAATATGTACTTGAGTGTAAGTAGGTGGTAATGGTAGCATTATGTAATATGAATGATGAATGTGAGTTGATTGTTGAGTATGACATGGTTGTTAGACTTGGTAAAGGTTGATTTTAAATTAATATACATGTTGTCTTGATATTTGGAACGTGAGACTGACATGTGTGAGAATTTGCAAGGCAACATGCCTGGTATTATCATGAAAAGGTAATAGTTGATGTGTTTATATAACTATCCATTGTGTGATGTGACAATACACATCAAGACTTGATTGCAGCAAGGTAAAAATGTAAAGAAGGGAATTAGGTGAGGATTCCTTTGGCTATGTTTGGAAACTGCAATTCCAAATGAATGAGTGCTTTGCATACATGAATTCTTCTTAACCTTGAATTTGTCTGACATTATGAGGATATGTGTTATATTCATAAATATGTATTTGACAGGTATAACAGTTGGTTCTAGTTATGGATAGATTCGTCAAAGGATTGGAGTCCCTTGAGAGATGGCATGGATGTGTTTAGTTGCAAGCAATGTGCTTGGCACAACAAGGTAAGGTAATCAATGTATTGTTATGTTTATTTATGCACTGATAGTTATGTGTTTATGGAAATATGATGCAGGGGATTGCATGGAAAAGAGTTTGCCATGAAATTCTGAAGAAGGCTCAGGTGGGTATTGAGTCATGGTGTTTGTTGAGAGTCTTGTGATTTCGATTCTTTGTGTTTTTTTTAGCTTGATTTGCGATTTTGTTTATGTCTAGTGCAAGGCCTTGCCACTGTGTTCACGGTGTTGTATTGTCATTCTCGTTTGCGTTTTTTCTTCCTTTTGTGTCTTGAGGGTCTTGGTAATTGGTTGAGAAAAACAAAAGTTAATGGAGCTTGGCGAGAGCTGAATGAAACCTAGCAGGTAATGTAAGACTCGAATGAATCTCGGTGCATGAGTAATGGAAGTTAAAGGTACTAAGAATAGGACAATCAGTTGGATTGGTTCGGTCCGTTGGTGTAAATGGATAGTGGCAGGGCAGTGATGAGAAAGGTAACAGGAAAGGTGAAGTAAATGGATCTGAGGTGTTAGATGCCTTGGCTATGTTGGGAATGATTGTTCTCAATGTTGTGCATGGTGTGCATAGATAAAGGTAGTTCTTTTAACCTTGACTTTATTCTATCTAGTAATTATGTTATGATCATGATTATGTCAATGTTTATATACGTATGTATGCATGTATGTGTGTTGTTGTCTGATAGGATCATGATTTTTTTATGCTAATGTTTATGTATATGTATCTATGTATCTATGTCACCATCCGATAGGGTTGTCAAGGATCATTTTGTGGAGGAATGAGTGCTTATACAAGTGAGTGGCATGACGAGGTTCCTGGTTTTATGGTGAATCAAGTGGGGAGAGTAGTCATGACAAATATACAAGGTTGGTATCATAAGGATATGAATTGATATTGTATGCTTGTATCATTCCTATGTTTATGTTATGACAGGTAACTGTGAGGGATACATCAGTTGAATGAAAGCAGTGAGATCTGCGATATGCTAGGATAAGCATGGATTGGAGAGTGACATTAGAAGCAATGTTGCTTGGTAGAGACAGTGTGGTTTTGGATGTGCGGCACTACTGTTGTGTATATGTTGCACATGTTGTATATTCAGTGATTGTACCGATGGTGATGTGTACATGTAATATATGTAGTATTTTGTACATATGATGTTGTGTGCCTATTGTATGTATGGTGTTGTGTGTACATTGCATATGCAGTGCTGGATATAGATGGTGCTATGTACATGTCAGATATGCGGTGTTGTGTACATATTGTAATGAGCGCAGGATGGATATGCAGTGTTGTGTGCATGTTGTACATATGATGTTATGTACATATGGTGTTGTGTGCATGATTATACAAGTGGTGTTGTGAGCATGTGGTGTCGTGTACATGTTGTACATATGGTTTTGTGTGTAGGTGGTGATGTGTACATGTCTTGCATATGGTTTTGTGTACATGTGGTGTTGTGTACATGTCATGCATGTGGTGTTGTGTATGTATATTGTTGTGCAGGTGACGTCGTGTACATGTCATGTTGTGTACACTTTTTTCAGGTGATGTCGTGCATATGTGATGTTGTGCACATGTTGTGCAGGTGGTGCTTTGTACATGTTGTACATGTGGTATTGTGTGCATGTCGTACATGCTGTGTTGTGGGCATGCAGTACTATGTATGTGCATTGTGTAGTTGTGGTAACGTGACATATGTATTCATTGTGTTGTACTCTATGTATGTATTTGTGTTGTGTTGTACACTGGGTGTAGGTGTATGTATTGTGTTGTGGTGTACATCAGATGTAGGAGTATGTATTGTGTTGTGGTGTACATTGGGTGTAGGTGTATGTGTGGTATGTTAGGTGTAGGTACATGTATTGTGTGATGTCACACGTTGTGTGTGGATGTATGTGTTGTGATGTATATTATGTATGTTGAAGAAAAGAAAAAGGCATTGGGTGTTTGTTGGGTGTGGCAACCGATCTGGTGTGTGTACAGGAAGAACAAAGGCATAAGTAAGGATCTATGAAGGATAATTATAAATATTTTATTTCAGTTTTATTATGCATATGATCTATGATTCTGACTTGTGATGGTTACATGTGATTTATGATTTTGATCTATGATGGTTGTGTTTTGAGCTAACCTGATGTGATATGTTTATACATAATGATTTGATCAAAGATGTTAGTTTGACTTGTTGTGATAGGAAGTAAACATGATTGCAAGTGTACCTTATTTATGAGCTACCAATGAGGTATGATGTGAATTTATTTCAATTTATCTTGAATCTAATGGAAGTTATGTGCTTGGTATAGGAAAGCATGAAATTCCCAGTTGGGTAATTGAAACCGACTGCAAGAAATAGAAGCAACAACAAAAGGAATTGGAACATGCAACAATATGTTGGTAAATCACTTTAGGAGCAGGCCCATTGTGGGACACTGGTACCCAATAATGTCCGTTGATTGCCATGATCATGCTATGATCGATATGATGGTTTTGAGGCAGGTATATGCCTTGGTTGTTTGACCTTCTTATGTGAGGAAGCCTTTCCAATGGATGGATTGCCTGGGATAGGGGATGCCAAGGAACTTGGAAGGTGAGTGACTGCACGAAAGGGGGTGACTAGATTGCCTGGGGGACTGTGTAGCAGAGAAGGGAAGACCGAGGATATATTTGTTTGGTCTTTAACATTGCTAGATGGAATCAAATGCACATTGGGATTGTGCCCTAGAACAATGAGCTAGTAACTGTTCACTGATAGGATAAGTGGCGCAGGTTATAGCATTGGACATTGGATGCAGATTTGACCTTGTAGTGGATTCTGGAATTCCTGCAAGGAAGGAGGTGAATCTTGGAATTACTATGAGGGTGGAGGTGTAAGCCTCTAGATTCCCTTGTTTCGGATGCAGGCATCGTATCCTTTTTATTTGCTAGTTGAGAAAATGTGCATATGTGTGTATTATTGTAAATACCGTAATGAGCTATGTCATAAAGCTCCAGTAAACGGTATGTTTGTCATGTTGTAGGTAATGGTCATTGTAAATACTGCAATGAGCTATGTTATAAAGTTCAATGGGCAGTATGTTTTGTTTTCAGCGGTCTTGCTGGTTATAGGTGTCATTGAACACCGGGGACGGTGTTCCCCCAAGGGGGAGGGTTCGTAACAACCCTGGTTAAAAAACCATGTAAATATGAAAATAATGGAAATTAGGAGAAAAGGAAGGTGAAAGGTCACAGGTTGCATGTGAGGAGGAAAATGAAGGAAAATAATGGAAAATGAAGAAAATAGAGGCCTCATTGATAAAAGGTCTTATAAGGATCAGTTGGTAAGCTTTTGACAGGTTTTGATGGAGCTCTCTTCTATTTGTCTCTCTCTTTCATACTCTTGGACACGTAGAGTTTTCATGGAGCACTTTGGTATTCAATCAAGAAAGGCAAAGGAGGCAAGAGGAAGGAAGGAGAAAGCAAGGAAGAGCAGGATCAAGCAGCTACAACATGATTCCTTGCAAGTATCGATTTGCATGTCCTTGCTAGATTTAGCATGCATGGTATTGCATGTGGTTCTTTGCTCTCACGGCATGGGTTTTGCCAGGTGTGACAGTGTTTTCAGCCTAGACTTGCCATTTTTGGATAGCCATGGTGTGATGGGGTTCTCATGTTTTGTTTGAGCTGGATTGTCGTATGGATTCGAAGTTGAGTGAGGTGGATCTCTGAAAGAAGAACACACGGCCTAGTGATCTCTGAACTAGACTATGGATTGTGGTAACGCCATTGTCCTAGTGACACCTGAACCAGACTGTGGGTTACGGTAAAGCAAGGTATTGTGTGCCTTAGTGGGCCTAGGAATCCTTGACCGGTTAATGGCGGGATATACGGTAACACCTAGAGGTGGTTGCTCTCCATTAGGCCTAGTAATTCCAGGATGGGATGCACGGTAAAGCCTAGAGAGTGGAGTCTCAGTTAGGGCTTAGTCATTCATGATGGATTGCGGTAAAGCCCAAAGACTGGAGTCTTGGTTATGGCTTAGTGATCCCTAGATCAAACCGTGGATTGTAGTAAATCCTAGAGACTATGAGTTTAGAAAATTCCTCACGATGTAGGTGGAGAAATCCATACACATCCATGCCTGTTTGACCTAGTGATCTCATGGAGATCATGGTAAAGCCTATTATTACATGTTTATTGTTTGGCCTAGTGATCCAGGATGGATTATGGTAAAGCCTAGTTTCTATTAATGAGGGTGAGGTGGTTTAGCCTTGGGATGCCTTGGTTGGTTCTTTTGGTTTGAGTCCCACATTCATGCTTGGAATATGGCATGGGGGTGAATGGTTGAAGAGAGAATTGGCTCAACCATTCTATGGTCGGGTGGAACATGGTAGTCCCATCCCGGGTTGGATTTTGCATTCATTAATAAGAGGTTCTTTCCTTGGTATCTTATGTGTAAATGTACTGGTCTATATGTGGATTATATGGTTGATGTAACCTCAATATTTCTGTTGTTATTATTCTGGTTATAAGCATGTATTATGATAGTGATGATGTATGGATCTCCTCATGTTTTTATTTGTAAATGAATAAATAATGTATATATGAACTAATAGATGATAATGCAACTAATGATATAAGGGAACAATGCTTCTTAGTGATTCTTAGATAAGTATGAGACCCTATGCTCAGATCTGTTGTTTAAACCCGTAGATTACATATTTGTGACATGTTTGACGAAATTCCAGTCATGGCTAGTAGGGATCCAATCAAATACTTGTTTAAGTAATTTCATTTGTATCATTATTCCATTGTTATATTTCATATTTGAAGGTGTCATTTTAGTTCTAGGTAGTGACTTGGGTTATGGGCCTGAAAAAGTGGCTCAAATCCCGGGGATGCAAGCACAACATTGGGTAGAAAAATCCTTGGACACTGGAATACCATGTTGTGGGAGCATCCAAATCCCTCTAGATGCATGCATGCTAATATCAAGGGAGCGTCCATGAGTTTATTGGTCTAAAAATTTAGTTGCTCTCATGGGCTAGTTACCTGAGTGATTGGGATGGCGCCTGGGAGTCCTGTTACTAATGTGGAAGGTCTATATGGTGTGCTTCCATCGATTCCACTTCCTTAAGGTCATCTAGGAGGTTGAATCCCATCATAGTAGCCTCTCGTTACATGTTTACCCCGATTGGCCAGTTACTTGGGTAGATGTGGGAGGAGGGTGTTACAATGTCTCTGTCACTCATCTAATGTTTGTTGATCACATGCTCTTGTTTGGACAAGTTTCCACACTTCAATGGCAACAGATCTTCTTCATCATCTCTAACTTTGGAGTGTCATTTGGTTTATTCATGATTAACCAGAATTATCTCCTCATACATGCTTCTTCCAAGCAAGACATAATATTCAAAATTGCAAATATATTTGAGGTTAGATCTTCTTTGCTTGAAGAAGCTTTCACCTATCCAGGCTTCAAGATGAAGCCCAACAAATATTGCTCCAAGTAATGTGAATGGCTTATTAATAAATTCAAATGCAGGCTGACACATTGGGTTCATAGATGGTTGTCTTTTAGGGGCATATTGGTTCTCATTCAGTTAGCACTTCAGAATATTATTGTATACTAGATGCACTTATACACTCTTCCAAACCACATTATTAAGCAGATCAAAACTATTATTGAAGATTTCATATGGTCCGGGGCGAAGGGGGGGGGGGGGGCTTCATTTGGTTCGATTGGATGATACTACAAATTTAAAAGAATATGGTGGGTGGGGGATTAAATATATTAATATTTTTTGGGTGGCTCTATTGACAAAGAGTTTTTGGCATGCCATGGTTGGAAGTGGCTTCCAACAGGAAATTCTAAGAGAGAAATATATGACATGTAAGGCTTTCATGGACTATTTTAGGTCTGGTTAGTGCACAAATTGTAATTCATCTTACATATGGAATAGTTTCTTGAAGACGAAAATGTGGTTATTTGGAAATCTCAATTGGGAGATTGGGAATGGATCTCGTGTTTTAGTGGGGATTGATCCCATCTATGGTATGAGGGGAGAACACCTACTATCAGATGTTGTTATTAAATGTCTACACGAAAATGATTCTTTTTCCTATCACAGATCTACGAGTCCTATGATTTATTGCAGATGTACCCATTATGGAAGGATGCAGAAGTGATGGGCATGTCTACTCACATTGCTGAGTGTTGGCAGTGGTACATAACACATCTCTATTTGGCAGGAATTATAATTCGCGAGGAAGACGACTCTCTCCGGTGGAATGGAGTCCTCTTCTAGGAACATCTTGTGGTTCCGAAGGTATACAAACATATTTCTCTCACTATATAGGTTCTTGAGCCTATTAGCTAGTCCTAGAATGTTTGGAAGTGGCACATGCCTCTGAATATCAAAAAAATTGGTTGACTAGTTTAGAAAAACAAAGTCGTCACATGGGAAAACCTATGTAAGATAGGATAGGAAGGGTCAGGTAGATTCTATAAGTTTGTAAAGATGCCACTGAAAATGTGTTGCACATATTCTTTAATGCCCATGCACCATTGACATTTGGGTACGAGTTCTTTTGACCTTAAATGTGCAAGCTTGCTGGAATTTTCCAACTATGGAGACATTTTTTAAATGGTGGATGGTTCATTGCTCGACGCATCAAACTTTACCCCTTTTTATTGCTCAGGGTATATGGATTGGCAGGAATAAACTGATTTTTTAGGATCACCCTCTTAATATAGCTAACATATGTGATAATATAGTTGCTCTACTTAGTGAATATGATCGGAAATTTAGTAGGTAAAGCCTTGTAGAACATTGTTGGTTGTTTTAAATCATACTTCTCCAGTTGGCTACTTTTATGGGGTTGAACAAGGTGGACACTGCAGGTGTGTGGAAGTTATTATGATTTCACAAACTCACTAATATCAATTTCATTGTAGTAGTGGATAGGGGATGAACAACAGGGTTGAAGTGATCACTTTATGGGGTCTCTTATTGATCTGATTTAGAATATTATTTTGTAGTGCTAAGATCTTCCTCAGATTATAAACAAAATGCTTTCATTGTGCTTAAGGATTCATCAATTTTTTTGCAAGTGAAATGAAGAGTTTTTATGTTAATTTTATGAGCAATTTAACATAAACCCGAAACTGAACAACAACATAAACATATATAGAACATCATCAAAAACACATTACAACAAGCACATGATAAAGGAGTTTACCCCTCCTAGGCTACGTCTCCTTGGTCCAATTTCCAATGGCTTGGGCCTCTCTATTATGCTCAAAAGTGTAAAAACTTGTGTTTACAATGTTCAAATGCTTCTGAAACCTCCTCCAATGAGTTCAGAATAATAAAAAATGATTATCTAGCCTCTTTGTGCATCCAATTTGGCGAAAAAATGAAGACATTATGACTTCTCCTAGTTCTCCCACTATTCGTTCCACAAAATGCTCCACATCTTAGAGGAAACCACAAATTTTTCTCCAAAAGTCCGCTAACCAAGCGAGAATTTTTCCATGCAGTGGGCCATAGTCTGTCAGCACTAACTATCCATCGAAAATCATAATTGGAAAGGATCGGCAGGCTTAAGGTTGGTGTACGCGGCATGGATTATGCGGTTGTGATATCGCGGACTCGACGACACTATAAACTGGAAATGATGAACCTCTCGCATCCAGGGACTTATTGCATTTCACAATTCAGTGGATAAGTGGGGTTTTATATATACTCAAAACTTTTTGCACCATTGAAATTTGTGATTACGATATCACATCGCAACCTAGTTCCTGTAGGGGGCCTATTCTATAACACTGACTCTTCGCCGATCTGAGATTGCGATCCATCACATCGCACCTCTGGTCATTTTCTTGAAAACAGTCTTGCCTACCTTATCTCATCGCATCCTTCCCTGCATGGGGGCTGATTTCTAATGTCGACCTACCTGCGATTGCGATTTGCGACATTCGAGGGCCAATAGAAGCTTGCCACTTGGAGCCTCCTCATTTGTTGAAGGACCTTGCCACATCATCCAATCTTGCCATGTAAGCAGGTCAAATATGAACTTTGACATACTCTAACTTCTACATACGAGCTTGGATTTGAGTTCCGTTCACACCATTAGATTCAGAATGACAAGCTCTTCGATCTAAAGCTAAGTTTAACAAGATTCTAACACTTTGATTTTTGAGCCTAATTTTGAGCACCTGATTACTCCTCCCCACTAGAAGCCTTTTGGACCCCAAAAGATCACTTTGAATTGACCAGTGAGTGAGGGTACAGTTCCCTTACCTTTCTAATCTCGATCCATTGATCATTGAATTGGAACTTGTGTTCTCCACGATTCTTGTCATGCGTTTCTGTGTACTTGCCTTTAACCTTTTCAAGTTGTTCTTGCACTGTTTGATGTACCATTTGGAGTCATTCAATGAACTCTTTGGCATTTTCCATGTTACTATCAATGGCAACATCCTTATTACCAAAATGATACAATATATTATGATGCAAATGGTAAATATATTCCTCCACTTGATTCCGTTGACTCAAGCTTGAATATACATCTTGAAAGTATGTATTTTTCTGAACATAACTTTCATGTAAACAAAAATGATGCTTGAGGAAAGTAGTTATACAAACTATAGGCCTATAAAGTACATCAACAAACTTGTTGCTTATACCTTTCTTATACCTTTTGATCGAGTGGAATAGTAGAAGAAAACCCATCCAATGGAAGTGCCTTTGTCGCTGCAACTTAAACACTTTATCATTGAAAATTTCTGAATGAAAAGAAATGGGCTTACCACAATGCAAAAAGACTATGCCCATGGCATAGTCACATACAAAAACCTAAAACTTAAATGATTGTCTCAAGTCTAGAAAAGAAAGTACTAGAGTTGTACTGGTCTTTTGTTTTAAAGCATCAAACACCTCTCGTTGTTTTCCTCCCCACTGGAAGAACTTTTGCACAACTGCCAACGAATGCAAATGAACTACAATAGAAGAAAAACTAACAAAATTTCTCCTCCAACATTGGGTTGCTCCCAAAAAAACTCTTACCCAAATGATTATCTTGAGCCTCCCTGTGTAAATTACGAGTAGATAAAAGGCATCTGCGGCTTCACGGGGATGTATGATTCCTTCACCTGTGTCTACTGGAATGGAGTCAATACCACCACAAACTGTTATGGCTTCAATCTTGGAGAGGTTTAACTTCAGCTCACCTTCTCCACGTCCCATGTAGATTGCCAAAAAGCCTTTGGAAACTTGAACATCCTTGGAAGAACCAATTTCACGGCTCTAGTACATCAAAGAAGTTTTATCCAACATATACTTTGAAATCTTCAGAAACAAATGTTTTTGATATATGACATCAGGTATTTTTTTGTCATACATGACATGTTCATAATGAAATTTTCTGAAAATGAAAATGTCATCCAAATAGACTATCTTGTCTAGAAATGGCTTCAACACATCTTTCTTCATGTGCATAAAAGTAGTAGGAGCATAGCAAAGACCGGAAAGCATAACAAGCCATTCAAACAAACCTCACCTGGTTTTGAATGTCATCTTCCCTATATCTCCTTCAACAACTCTAATTTGATGAAAACCACTTCTTGAATCCCATTCAAGGAAATGCTTACAATTCTTCTCGGGCACCAAAACAAGAGGTGCACCACACATTAAAGAAGTAGTTCAAATGATCCTTTTATTCAACAATCCCTGGATTTGCGTCTTAATTTCGGCGCTTTCCATAACTGACATCCTGTACATGCCAATGTTAGGAAGAAGACACTTTTTCTGCAACTATAACTCAAGTTGGATTCCCCTCTTGGGAAGTAATCCCCTTGATTCCTAAAACATTTCATTAGATTGGTTAACAGTGTCAACCAAATCAGTTTTCAAATTCGAATTACAACCATCAAATACTTGATAATCAATATCATTCTTGGGTTTGATCATGAGAAGCATAAAATTCTTGCTCGAATTCACCAGTCTTTTCATCTGCCCTGCATTAACAAGCGAAAGACTTGTTTTTTTATTGTGATCTCTCACAATATATTCTACTCCACCTTTGAATATGTGATATTTGTTTTCATGTCAATGGAAAATAACTTTTATGTCATAAAGGTATGGGCTTCCAAAAACGATGCCACAAATACCTAATGGCACAACGTCAAGCTCCACTTCATCTATGAATTTTGTAGTGATTGCGAATTTTAGTTTACACTTTCTCGTAACTTGCAATTGCGCATTGTCACACACCCATCCAAGTGGATAAGGTTTATGATGTGGAAAAATTTCCAGATTTAAACTTTTGACAATGTTTTCAGAGATGAGATTGGCTTAAGAGCCACTATCAAACAACGTATCAATCTTGCTATGTTTTGAGATCACCCTTATGTGAAACAATTCTATTCTCTTCTTTTCATTTGGAGTTTCATTTTGCGAGTCTAAAGAACTAGTGATGGCAATGGATTATTTTCCTTTTAACCCCATGGCTGTGATTTTAGTTTTATCACCTGAATCGGATCCCAAATCCACTTCTTGAGTGATTGCAACTGTCTTTTCTTTTCCTTTGTTGTTGAATTTCTTTGGTTTCATTTCAGGATGAAGATTCCAACAGTGAGCTTCATCGTGATCCTCTCTGGAACAATGTTTACAAATTGTTTTCTCTCCTTCCTTTTTAATGGATGCATTTTTCCTTCTCTTTACCCTTAAATTACTTTTTACTACCTTCTTATGAGATGTTTTTCCCTCTTGTCTCAAGATGAGTGGCTTGCACACACACATCATCTAGATTACTGGGATTAAACATTAATATAGTATGTTTAAGGTAACTATGTAAACCATGTATGTACTTCAAAAAGTGTCATGTGATTGCGAATCTACACCTAACATCAGAGACCTTTTTCTGAATTATTGGGTGTAATCTTGCACATTTTGACCTTTAAGCTGTCTAAAGTTCTGCCAATTCATGATGGCTTTCTGCATATAATCTAGAAGGTAGAATTGTCTTTTGATTGTAGCTATGAAATCATTCTAAGAAATTGAGATCTTACCGTGTTTTTTAATCTCCTCTTGGGTCTTTGATTCCCACCATACTAGTGATGCACCCTCCATTCTCAAGGAAGCTAACTGAATCTTTATGTCATCCTCTTTAAGGTTTTGAATCCTGCAATAGACCTCCAACTGATGAATCCAATTATCAAGCTTCTCTGCATTCACTTCACCATTATACATGGGCAACTCAAATTTAACATCAAGTTTTAAAAAAGGTGATTTACTAGTCCCTTTTGAAGAATGACGATGAGTATGAGTAAGGGTTGTATTCGTGGAAGAGTGTGAAGATGCTTGTGAAGAAGAAGAAGATGAAGAAGATGGTGGAGAGGGTGGAGGTTTGTCTCCATTCCTATTACCTCCTTTTCCATTGTCTCCTCCTAAAGAGCCTTCTCCTTTGGGAGGTTTGGAACTTTCTCCTTGCAACCTGTTGTTCCTCTCTTCATAGAGGACCTTCACCATCTCTGTCATATGAAAGAAAGCCTTTCTGAAGGTCTTCTCATCTTTTGTCATGTTTGTAGGTTCTCCTTCATGATACATGATCTATGGAGTCTCAACTGCAACTTGAGGCTGAACTGGTGCTGGAGATTGTGGCAAGCTTGCTATTCTTCCCCTTGACCCAACTTCAGGGCTTCCAACCAGCTTTCCTTCACCTCTTTTGAGTTTTGACCTTGTAAGCATGACATAAACTTGCGAACAATTAAATCCTTCTTTCACAAAGCAAAACCTAGTGCTCTAATACCAAATTGATCTGATTTAGAATATTAGTTTGAAGTGCTAATATCTTCCTCATATTATAAATAAAATGCTTTCATTGTCCTTAAGGATTCATCAATTTTTTTGCAAGTGAAATGAAGAGTTTTATGTTAATTTTATGAGCAATTTAACATAAACCAGAAACTGAACAACAACATAAACATATATAGAACATCATAAAAAACAAATTACAACAAGCGCATGATAAAGGAGTTCACCCCTCTTGGGCTACGTCTCCTTGGTCCCACTTCCAATGGCTTGCGCCTCTCTATTATTCTCAAAAGTGTAAAAAAACTATATTTACAATGCTCAAATGCTTCTGAAACCTGCTCCAATGAGTTTAGAATACTAAAAAATGACTATCTAGCCTCTTTCTGCATCCAATTTGGTGAATAACTAAAGAAGTGATGACTTCTCCTATTTCTCCCACTATCCATTCCACAAAATGCTCCACATCCGACAGGAGCCCACAATTTCGCTCCAAAAATCCACTAACCGAGCGAGACTTTTGTGCGAGGCGGGCCATAATCTGTCGGCACCAACTGTCCATTGCAAATCGCAATGAGCAAGGATTGGTGGGCTTAAGTTTGGTGTATGCAGCGACGATTATGCGATTGCGATATCGTGGACCCGACGACACTATAAATTGGAATTGATGAAGTTATCGCATCTGGGGACTTATCGCATTTCGCAATTTGGCGGATAACCGGGGTTTTATATATATGCAGAACTTTTGCACCATTGTGATATTGCATTGCAACCTAGTTCCTACCCGGGGCCGATTCCGTAACACTGACTCTTCATCAATCTGTGATTGTGATCCATTGCCCTGCCTGCCTTATCACATCACATCCTTCCCTGCACGGGGGTTGATTTCTAACACCAACCTACCTGCGATTGTGATTTACGACATGCAGGGGCCAATGGAAACTTGGCACTTGGCGCCTCCTCATTCGTTGAAGGACCTTGCCACATCATCCAATCCTGCCATGTAAGAAAGTCAAATATGAACTTTGACTTGCTCTAACTTCTGCATACAAGCTCGGATTTGAGTGTAATTTGCACCGTTAGATTTAGAATGATGAGCTCTTTGATTTGAAGGTAAGTTTAATAAGATTCTAACACTTTTATTTTTGAGACTAATTTTGATCATTTGATCACTCCTCCCCTCTAGAAGCCTTTTGGAACCCAAAATATCACTTTCAATTGACCAACAGGTGAGGGTACAGTTCCCTCACCTTTCCAATCTCGATCGATTAATCATTGAATTGGAACTTGTGATCTCCACGATTCTTGTCGTGCCTTTCCGTGTACATGCCTTTAACCTTTTCAAGCTCTTCTTGCACTGTTTGATGTACCATTTAGAGTCCTTCAATGAACTCTTTGGCCTTGTCCATGTTACTATCAGTAGCAACATCCTTCTTACCAAGATGATACAATACATTATGATGCAAATGGTAAATAAATTCCTCCACTTGATTCCTTTGACTCAAGCTTGAATATAGATCTTGAAAGTATGTTTTTTTTTTGAACATAACTTTCATGTAAAACAAAATGATGCTTGAGGAAAGTATTTATACAAACTATAGGCCTAGAAAGTACATCAACAAACTTGTCGCTTATACCTTTCTTATAACTTTTGATCGAGTGGAATAGTAGAAGAAAACCCATCCAATGGAAGAGCCTTTGTCACTGCAACTTAAACACTTTATCGTTGAAAATTTCAAAATGAAAAGAAATGGGATTACCACATTGCAAAAAGATTGTGCCCATGGCATAGTCACATACAACAACCTGAAACTTAAATGATTGTCTCAAGTCTGGAAAAGAAAGTACTAGAGTTGTACTGATATTTTGTTTTAAAGCATCAAATGCCTCTCATTGTTTGCCTCCCCATTGGAAGACCTTTTGCACAATTGCCAACAAATGCAAATGAACTACAATAGAAGAAAAATTAACAAAATTTCTCCTCCAACATTGGGCTGCTCCCAAAAAACCTCTTATCCAAATGACTATCTTGAGCCTGCCTGCATAAATTACGAGCAAAGAAAAGGCATCTGTGGCTTCACGGGGATGTATGATTCCTTCACCTGTGTCTGCTGGAATGGAGTCAATACCACCACAGATTGTTACGACTTCAATCTTGGAGAGGTCTAACTTCAACTCACCTTCTCCACGTCCCATGCAGACTGCCAAAAATCCTTTGGGAACCTGAACACGCTTGGAAGAACCAATTTCATGGCTCAAGTACATCAAATAAGTTTTATCCAACATACATCTTCAGAAACAAATGTTCTTGACATATGACATCAAGTATTTTTTTTCTCATACATGACATGTTCATAATGAAATTTTCTGAAAATGAAAATGTCATCCAAATAGACTATCTTGTCTAGAAATGGCTTCAACACATCTTTATTCATATGCGTAAAAGTAGTAGGAGCATATCAAAAACCGAAAAGCATAACAAGCCATTCAAACAAAGCTTGCCTAGTTTTGAATGTCATCTTCCCTATATCTCCTTCAACAACTCTACTTTGAAAATCACTTCTTGAATCCCATTCAAGGAAATGCTTACCATTCTTCTTGGGTGCCAAAACAAGAGGTGCACCACACGGTAAAGGAGTAGGCTGAATGATCCTTTTATTCAACAATCCTTGGATTTGCGTCTTAATTTTTGCGCTTTCCATAACTGACATCCTGTACATGCCAATGTTAGGAAGAAGACACTTTTGCTGCAACTGTAACTCAGGTTGGATTCCCCTCTTGGGAAGTAATCCCTTTGATTCCTGAAACATTTCATCAGATTGGTTCACAACGTCAACCAAATCAGTTTTCAAACTTGAATTACAACCATCGAAGGCTTCATAATCAATACCATTCTTGGGTTTGATCATGAGAAGCATAAAATTCTTGCTTGAATTCACTAGTCTTTTCATCTGCCCTGCATTAACAAGCGAAAGATTTGCTTTTGTTGTTGTAAGCTCTCACAATATATTCTACTCCACCTTTGAATATGTGATATTTGTTTTCATGTCGATGGAAAATAACTTTTCTGACATAAAGGTATGGGCTTCCAAAAACGATGCCACAAATATCTAACGGCACAACATCAAGCTCCACTTCATCTATGAATTTTGTTGTGATTGCGAATTCCAGTTTACACTTTCTCGTAACTTGCAATTGCGTATTGTCACACACCCATCCAAGTGGATAAGGTTTATGATGTGGAACAATTTCCAGATTTAAACCCTTGACAATGTTTTCAGAGATAAGATTGGCTTGAGAGCCGCTATCAAACAACGTATCAATCTTGTTATGTTTTGAGATCACCCTTTTGTGAAACAATTCTATTCTCCTTTTTTCATTTGGAGTTTCATTTTGCGACTCTGAAGATCTAATGTTGGAAATGGATTCTTTTCCTTTTAACCCCATGGATGTGATTTTAGTTTCATCACCCGAATCACATCCCAAATCCTCTTCTTGAGTGATTGCAACTTTCTTTTCTTTTCCTTTGTTGTTGAATTTCTTTGGTTTCATTTTGGGATGAAGCTTCCAACAATGAGCTTCATTGTGACCCTCTCCGGAACAATGTCTACATATTGTTTTCTCTCCTTCCTTTTTAATGGATGCATTTTTCTTTCCCTTGAAACCCTTTTCTTTCTCTTTACCCTTAAACGACTTTTCACTACCTTCTTATGAGATGTTTTTCCCTCTTGCCTCAAGATGAGTGACTTGCACACACACATCATCTAGATTACTGGGATTAAACATTAAGATAGTATGTATAAGCCAACTGTGTAAACCCCCTATGTACTTCAACAAAGTGTCTTGTGACTGCAAATGTACACCTAACATTAGAGACCTTTTTCTGAATTCTTGGGTGTAATCTTGCACATTTGACCTTTACGCTGTCTAAAGTTCTGCCAATTCATGATGGCTTTCTACATATAAGGTAGAGGGTAGAATTCTCTTTTGATTGCAACAATGAAATCATTCCAAGAAATTGAGATCTTACCGTGTTTTTTAATCTCCTCTTAGGCATTTGATTCCCACCACACTAGTGCTGCACCCTCCATTCTCAAGGAAGCTACTTGAATCTTTATGCCATCCTCTTGAAGATTTTGAATCCTGCAATAGACCTCCAACTGACGAATCCAATTATAAATATTCTTCATTCACTTCACCATTATACATGGGCAACTCGAGTTTAACATCAAGTTTTAAAAAAGGTTATTTACCAGTCCCTTTTGAAGAATGATGATGATTATGAGTAAGGGTTGTATTAGTGGAAGAGTGTGAAGATGCTTGTGAAGAAGAAGATGGAGAAGATAGTGGAGAGGGTGGAGGTTTGTCTCCATCCCATTACCTCCTTTTCCATTATCTCCTCCCAAAGAGCCTTCTCCTTTGGGAGGTTTGGAATTTCTCCTTGCAACCTGCTATTCCTCTCTTCATAGAGGACCTTCACCATCTCTGTCATATCAAATAAAGCCTTTCTGAAGGTCTTCTCATATTCTGTCATGTTTGTAGGTTCTCCTTCATGAGACATGATCTCTGGAGTCTCAACTGCAACTTGAGGTTGAACTAGTGTTGGAGATTGTGGCAACCTTGCTCTTCTTCCCCTTGACCCAACTTCAGGGCTTCCAACCAGCTTTCCTTCACCTCTTTTGAGTTTTAACCTTGTAAGCATGACATAAACTTGCAAACAATTAAATCCTTCTTTCACAAAGCAAAACCTAGTGCTCTAATACCAAATTAATTTGATTTAGAATATTAGTTTGTAGTGCTAAGATCTTTCTCAGATTATAAACAAAATTCTTTCATGTGCTTAAGGATTCATCATTTTTTTTGCAAGTGAAATGAAGAGCTTTTATGTTAATTTTATGAGCAATTTAACATAAACCAAAAACTGAACAACAACATAAACATATAGAGAACATCATCAAAAACACATTACAACAAGCACATGATAAAGGAGTTCACCCCTACTGGGCTACGTCTCCTTCGTCCAACTTCCAATGGCTTGGGCCTCTCTATTATGCTCAAAAATGTAAAAAACTATGTTTACAATGCTCAAATGCTTCTGAAACCTGCTCCAATGAGTTCAAAATACTAAAAAATGCTTATCTAGACTCTTTTTGCATCCAATTTGGTGAAAAACTGAAGAAGTTATGACTTCTCCTAGTTCTCCCACTATTCATTCCACAAAATGCTCCACATTTGACAGGAACCCACAATTTCGCTCGAAAAATCCGCTAACTGAGTGAGAATTTTGCCGCGTGGCGGGCCATAATCCGTCAGTACCAACTGTCCATCACAAACTGCAATCGGCAAGGATCGGCGGGCTTAAGGTTGGTGTACGCGACAATGATTGTGTGATTGCGATATCGCGGACCCGACGACACTATAAACTGGAACTGATGAACCTCTCGCATCCGGGGACTTATCGCATTCGCAATTCGGCAGATAACCGAGGTTTTATATATATGCAAAACTTTTGCACCAATGCGATTTGTGATTGTGATATCACATCACAACCTAGTTCTTGTTGGGGGATGATTCTGTAACACTGACTCTTCGCTGATTTGCGATTGCGATCCATCGCATCACACCTCCAGCCGTTTTCTTGAAAACTGTCCCGCCTGCCTTATCGCATCACATCCTTCCCTGCATGGGTGCCGATTTCTAACGCTGACCTGCCTGCGATTGAAATTTGTGACATGCGGGGGCTAATGGAAGCTTGCCACTTGGCACCTACTCATTCGTTGAAGGACCTTGCCACATCATCTAATCCTGCCATGTAAGCAAGTCAAATCTGAACTTTGACTTGCTCTAACTTCTGCATACGAGGTCAGATTTGAGTGTTGTTTGCACCGTTAGATTTAGAATGATGAGCTGTTTGATCTGAAGCTAAGTTTAACAAGATTTTGACACTTTGATTTTTGAGCCTAATTTTGAGCCCCTGATCACTTATAGTGCACAAAGAAGCTTCATATTGACTCTATACACATTCTTGGTGATTCTCAGGTTGTTATCGAGTGGATAAAAGACATATCCACCTTAGCACTGCCATTGCTCTCCAACTAGTTACATATAATTGATCAGCTGGAGTCTTCATTCCATCACATTATCATTGATTATGTTTACAGGGAATTTAACTTTGTGCCGGATGCACTCTCAAAAAGGTGACTCTACTAAGCCAAGAAGTATTTTCTTCAGTGTTTTTCGTCATGGAGTGCAGAGGAATGAAACATCTTTTATGTTTGTCTGATTTCACATAATGTACTCTGGTTTTTCATTGCAGGGTAAACTATTTGTGATGTTTTTAGTGTTGTCATTTCAAAATACAGCTTTTGTTTCTTGACAATCACCAATGTAGACCTTGGTTTTGGACTAGATGGATTACTATGTAGATAAATGTTTGAAGGTAGTCTACATGTAGACAAGTAGCCTCTGGTGACATGTTGATCTTCTTTATTATCCTTTTTCCGACTATGTCAAAGTCTTTTATGGATCTTTTTGGAATAATGTAATCGATTTTTTATTTAATATGAAACCATTGATTTTTTCATTCCCCAAAAAAAGGCAACACTTCGGTTTTATAAATTGTTGAAATACACATAAGCAATGATTATTTGAACAATTTTGTCTAAAATGACAAACACTATATATGTTTTTAAAATAAATACTAAATTTTATAAGAAAGATTTAATAATTTTTTAAGAATTTTTTTCTATTAATTTCTCTACAAAATGAGTGGATAGTTGAACAATCATCTCCTCTTGAATGCCAATCTTCTTAAATTCTTTTTGCAGTCCTACATACATTATCCTTAAACATTGCTCCCTTGTATATATAAAACATATTTAGCTTCCTATTTTATTAAAAGTTAATTATATTTACTCATGGACATTCTTAATAGTCATCACATTATTTTAGTTTGGGTAAATACTTTCTTAAATTGATAATGGAAGATATTAACCCACCTAGCCTTACTAGGAAAATTTTGAGCTTTTGAACTATTTTCATTTTATATTTAGTATTATTTTTAATTTGTGTATATTTTTATAATTAATTTTGAATTTATTCAAAATATTGAATTAATAATTTATTTTAATTTATATTTTATTTTTTATTTATTAATATTATAATTTTTTTTTTGTATGCAGGGTTTTGTGATCCATAATGAATTAAGCAAAATCTTTTGGTAGAAATCACATAAGAGATATTTTTGGCTGGCGCGTTTCGAACCAACAAGTGTGGTTCATCATTTGGTCCTGATGATGAACCACACTTGTTGGTTCGAAACACATCGGCCAAAATATTCTCTTATGTGATTTCTACTAAAAGACTTTGCTTAAATTATAAATTCTATTACACTTTGAGAGAAAATTTAAGAAGAAACTGTGTGGATGATGTTTAATTTGGGTGGACACTCCACCCATGATCATAGATTTTGATTTAATTCAATTCTCAAAACTCCACCCATGATAAGGGACTTTGATTCAATTCAATTCTCAAAATCCCTAAGGATAAGTGGAGTGTCCACCTGAAATGTTGAACATGATTAAACATCCCCACACAATTACTTCCTAAATTTTTTCTCGTGAAAATATACACTTTCTATTACACTTAAAAAAAAAAACTTCACTTTTTTGGTATAAAAATATATAAAACTTTTGATTTAATTCAATTCTCAAAACTCTATCTATAATAAGGGACTTTGATTTAATTCAATTCTAATTGTCCACTGGGAAAATTAGACATGATTAAACATCCTCACACAATTACTTCTTAAAATTTTTCTAAATAAATATATACCATACCCTTTCTATTGCACTTGGAAAGAAACTTCACTTTTCTGGTGTAAAAATATATGAATGCGACTTGACGGAATAAAATGAGATGAAATCATGATTTGTTGCAGTTATGGTTTTTTAACTGCAATTATTCAGCACCCTTGGGACGCTTTCATTGTCAGAAATTATATCAAACTTCGATTTCAATAAATTATAGTCGCGTTAAAGAATCCTTATAAAATGTGTCTTTAGAAATATCTTTCCATTTCATATTTGATTATATCCCAACAAATAATGTCCTTGAACTTAAATGCAGGAACGAAGCATTGCGCCAGTTTCTTTATTCGATAAGTAAATCACTCATAAAGCGTTCATAAAATGGGTTATCCACAAAAAAGTTAGATAAGCCTTCCAATTGAACATATGCTGATGTCAGCCAAGCATAAAACTCCCCAAGCACAATCCTGAATGTTGGTCGAGTGATGGCAATCCCGACACCAGGTTGAGCAAAATCTATGGTAATGGAGACAGCAATTGGGACAATGCTCCCCACAACTACATCCTTCCCATCACCATTAAAGGCCAATCCCAATGCCTCTTTGTGCCCATCAAAATTCAGTCACACCCACCTCAAATTTAAGCTGAGACTCCATCTATACCCGAATTCACTACCATTCCAGAGAAGCTGCAGCATCCACATCCCTTCCAGGCTCATCAAACAAGAAGCAACAGGAGGCCTGGCGAGGGCGTACCTAGAGAAGCCCGATAAAATGAAGGAGATTGCGAGCAAAATCATAGGATCTCTGCCCGTAGTGGGGCTCTTGTACAGGCTCCTCAGCGAGGAAGGGGGCGTTGCAGGTGAGCGCATCCGACTTTCTGAATTCTCCAAGAGGGTTGAGAAGAGATGCTCACCGGACGACGCCATGGCCTTCTATGAATTCCGTGAGCGCCATGGCAAGGTAAGTCCCTCGTTAATTTGCAATAAATTTTTGTAGTTGTTGTTATTTTGCTGAAGTAGGTGGGGTTTTGGTTTGCAGAGGGGAAACCCTCGTTTTGTGCTGGTGTGGTGCTGGGTCGCCGCTGTTGGGGCAGGGCTGGTGAAGTCGGATGAGATTCTGCTCGGTGCCTCCAGGCTGCGTGTTTCCTTTGATATTCAGTATGAAGAAGACAATTTTATTGTACTCATGGATCAGGCCTCAGCGGTAAGTTTTAACATTTTGTCATGTGACCTGCTGCTTAGTTCCCTCAAATTTTTCTAAATTGTAGATTAAGTATACAACCACAGTGCCAGTGGGGCAATAGTTCGCTGGTGAGAGGAACAGAGTGTAAAGCAGCTTGTATGTCATAAACTGCAATGGGATGAGGCTGAGAGCAGGTACCTGGTGATTTTGGTAGAGTAAATGCCCTTCAAACTTGGCAACTCATGTGAAGGAAGACCAGCTTTAGTGGCTTCATTCGTTAGATAATGTTTCTTGAGGCACGCGCATGTAGATATAATAATTATTGGTAGTGAAAATATGCCGAAAACCATATCCATTTCATTCTTGTTTGTCTGTTTTGCTAGGGGCTTTGTTGGTTATCTAAGAACAATGTTTTTAATGCCCTGGGGTTGAAATTTTCTATATGGCATTGGTTTATGCTGTAGTCTTGCTGTTATGAGCTTTTCCAGATATGTTTTCCGATCAAATTTGCTCAGAATATGGTAGGATTACAAGTTTGAGTTGTGAAATCTCCACAATCTGAATCCTCTAGGTTTTTTTAGATGCTGAATCTATATATGCAATCCAAATGAATTTTAAATAACAAAAGATGAAAATTTGACCAAAAATTGTTTTAGACAATGAATTGGTTTATTTATGAGGTAAAGGGAGTGTTAAGCCATCTACAAGAGGTTCCATTCTTGTTGTAGTCTACCCTGGTTGTATGACATGCCTTTAAACAGATAAGGCTGGGCACAAGTTCCAGGTGATTTTGACATATTAGTTACCCCTTAGACTTAGCACCATGCCTGATGGAAGTCTACTGTCCCTTGGGAGCACCATGCCTGATGGAAGTCTACTGTCCCTTGGGAGCACCATGCCTGATGGAAGTCTACTGTCCCTTGGAATACGTTTCTTGAAGGCTTGAAGCACTTCACCCTATAAAAAGGACATGTTCGAAAATTTATTTATAAATAACTTTCTTAACGTCCGGTTGCCCTGATTTCTTCTGGTTTTCTCCATTGCCCTTTTCAAGAAATCTGGTACGAAAGTTATTATTCTTTTTGTAATGTAAAATTTTTATCTTTATGACAGATGGAGATTTAGCTTCATTATTTTAATGGGCAGGTTTTTACTTTTTTCACATGAAAGAGAATGGGCATGATCAGTTGAATTCCTTATTAAGCTAACATATATGGTAGTTCTCCGGTTATCAGCATAATTCGTACAAATTGATTCCCCTAAATGAATTGTGTTCTTTTGGACCAAATATTTGCATTAACTTACCAGGTAATGGTACGTGGCCTGGATGCTTGTAATTGGAAGTTGGCATCATCTAAGAATGCTCCTGAAATTTTACATTTATTTTTGAAAAATGCAGTTTCTGGAACTCGCATGATTCTTCCCAAGACCCTTGCAAGATTGAAATCAGGCAAACCTAAACATGATATTGATTCGCCTTGTTTGAAGTATATATTGTTTGTTTTCCCCTTGTGTTTAGAGTGAAAACTAAAAGTAAAACCTTTCATATTTCTACTCAGTACATTGTTTTGCTTCATCAAAAGGTTTACAAGCAAACCTTAGTTACTGGAGACCTATCTCCAGATGGATGCATCTAAACTGTACCCTTGAATATTTATTGTTTCATATGCTTCATTGTTTCCGAAGGAAGATGGTTATGAAATTGATTTCTCATTTTAGAATTTGAAATCCTTTTCTTGCAGAAAAGAGAAAAGTCCAAGTCTTCGCTTCCAGATATACCTGTTGAAGCCAGGGTTGGAAAAGCTTTAGAGGCTATCTGTAAATGCTGCATTGATAATGATGTGATAGAAGAAGAAGATGCAAGGTTGCTTTGTATCATGCTGTCTGCAGTTTTTCCCACTGCTGATAAGGCTGAGATAGAGAGAATTGTGTGGAGTAGAGTTGAACAGTCACCTGCTGATGAAGAAATAAGTGACGAAACTAACAAACAACAAACTGATGAATCAACAGTTCTACAACAAGATACTGAAACAGTATACCGATAAGTTTCAGTAATATTCAATATTTTTGATTTGTCTATTCTTATAATTTGGACGCTATTGTATATTTAATTGCAGTGCTTTTTAAGTTTTTTCAACCATCCACGAAATTTCAAATATTATGTTAGCAGCAGCAGGATGAGTGCCTGTCATGCTTAGCCTTAGTAGGATTTCTCAATGGCTTTAACACCGTCAGATTTTAAGGTCAAGTCGAGCTTAGGCCAAAACAAATCAAGGTTAGGTCAGTGAAAGTTGTCAGCTTGGGAGACTTGTGTAAATTCCCGCTGTTATTCAACTTAGACAATACTTCCAACGTCGTAATGCCATGGATGGATGGTACTTAACAAAGAAGTGGGGTTTAGTCACCTCTAGAACCAACTTATGATGATTCCTTTTCCCACTTCTCTCTTTTTCAAGCCTCATGATACTTCCATTTTATGTTATGCATCAAAATTCTCTTTGCCAATTTTTTTTTTGTTGAATCATGTTCACATGTATGGCTGTTTCGTAATGCTATGTTGTGTATTTGATAGGAAATTTCTTTTATGTACTTTTACGGTACCTATTATCTTTTTGACAGCTACATGTACAGTTTTCTTTCCTGGAGGCTGGAGGTTTCTCCTTAAATTTAAAATATGAAATCTTCTTTAATCTAGTAGTATTTCCTGGCGTATGATTTACTTGGCCCTTCTTGTGACCTTGCCAGGTCGGGATCAATCATTTTCTGCTATGTTTGAAAGCAGATAATTTTTACAGTATTTCATGGACCTTGTCCATGTACAAAAGCCTCTATTTTGCACTTTGCAGTTGGAATAATATATAGGTAGCTGTCGTGGTATGTCGTACGGCCCCCCTCTGGATTGACATCCTTAACAAAATTGCTTTTCATGTTGTTTATCCTTTTTCTAATGTCTTCTCTTTGTAATGCCGCTATGGATCAATACCCTGGACAGTATATGAAATACAGATTCGTCAAGTCTAATGGTTCAATATGATAATGCATTTTTCATATTAAATACATTCATAACGGTACCACAAACTAGTTGGAAGATAATTCTTAGTCAGTTATGAGATACTTATGAGTAGTGGTAAAATAAACTTCAGTCTGTCTTGAGGTCTGATGTTTGCTTCATGCAACGAAATCGATATCTAGCACATTTTGCCAGGGATCATTATAGTGTACAGTGAAGGAAAATCTTTCATACGCTTATTTATTTTCAATGACATAAATCTTTAATGGTTCTATATTCGGAATCATAAAACTTAATGAAGAGTTGCATGCAGAAATGTAGATGAGCAGAGAAGATAGTCATGAAGTATAATGAATAGTTCCATTGAAAACGAGTAGGTTACCATGAAATCCTGCTGCTATATTTAATAGCATCCTCTGAAGGTACTCATGATAGGAAAAGCTGTTAACATCACCAGGACACACTCCTTGATCTTGCGGACTCATTTTTTCCGCCTTGTCCTTTTGTCGATGCCTTTGGATATGCCAAAAGGCCACAAGAGATCTGTAGGTACTTCAGTGTATAGTGGTGAGCTTTAAGCACATGGTCATTCTTTCCAGGCCCCTTGTTTATAAGTTTAAGCACTTGAACATGTTCTTTGGCATTGTACTATTGAGGATATATGTTGTTTACCTTGTTGAAAGTTAGAACAAACAACATTTAGAATGCTACCGATGCCTAGAATACACAACCTTGAGTTTAATTAGGAGCATTGCAGCCTAAAACTTGTGCTTATTAGATAGTCATTAAAATGCTCGGCTTATTTTAGAGGTTGCCTTTGGTTCGACATGCAATGAATGTAGGCTGCATAATTTACTCTTTTCCTAGTTTTTAAACAATTTAAGTATTGTGCTTATTATCAGAGATACAATCCTTGAACCTTAACTATAGTCACGTGATAGGTCGTATCTTGGAAGTGTTTCAAGCACCCAACATGTATAAATTTCTGATCTTGATTTCAAATGCATGTTCATAATTTTCACCTTTCACAAGAGAGGTTTGCTCTGGTCTAATCCTTGAGGGATTTCAGCCTTAGGGTTGATCTGAAATATTTAATTACAGTAATCAACAACAACAAATACTTTGCCACTAGAGTCAGAGGCATTGGTACTTTTGCCAAATAACACTGTAGAATGTAGTATCTAACACATCTCTCCTCTAGAAACTATATCACCAAATAAAACCATAATATCAATAACATCAATAGCAAGTGTAGTGAGTGTAGCTAGTTGGTTGGTTGTTAGAGGAGATGGTGGTCAATTGGCTACTAAAGGAGATGGTGGTTAATTGAGTGTTGGAGTTAGAGATTGTGGTTAGTATACTCTTGGATGAAACGATGGTCAGTGTTCTCATGGAGGAGATGGTGGCCAGTTGGACGTCGAGGAGATAGTAGCCAATCCAATGTTGGAGGAGGAGACTGTGGCCAGTTGGACGTCGAGGAGATAGTAGCCAATCCAATGTTGGAGGAGGAGATGGTGGTCGGTTTATTCATGTAGGATAAGGACATGGAGGAGATGGTAGCCAATTTACTCATGGAGGAGATGGTGGAGGTGGAGGAAGAGGACCATCCTCAGTAGACGAATTTGAGGTAACTATATCTGAAGAAGAAGACTAATGGCAAGTCCTCAACCCCTCAAGTAGGTTGAGGGTATCACAACATGATGCAACATCATATCACAAAGGGTCACTCAAATTTGCACAAGATCAGGGTACCGCATGACCTCCCTATCTCATATAGGGACCCCTCTATGGCAAGCATTAATGCACATAATATGCAATTGATTCAACAACTCTAGACAAAATATGTAATCTAGTTTGCATATCATGCCGAGTCTCCACACTTGAGGTGGCTCATCAACCTCCCCATATACTCATTTTATTGGGGAGGCACTTCCTAACATATGTGCTAATATCTACAAAATGTTAGACACAAATAATTGGACAATTTAAACAAAATGTTACAATAATTACATGTGCATTAAAATGATAAAAAAACATGCAACTAGGTTAAGAAAAACATAATGATAATATTACCTTAGCATATGACAATATGACTTAACTAAATAAAATGTTCACACCATCATTAGTCTATCCTTGCATATAATTATACAACATTGAGGTTGTGATCATCCTTATTGAATTTTTGTAGCTATGGCTGGTCTTCATAATTACCATTTTATTCATTAATATATTTAAAACATGTTCTTCACGCTATTGACAAAAGAGAAAAATACTTGACATGTTCTTCATGTCAGTTTTTAATAGAAGAAGAATTTGAATTTTTGGCTCCAAGAAGCCAAGTCGACCTTCCTCGTAGTCAAGTCAGCCCCAACCTAAGAGACACTTATTCGTTCCAACAAAAGACTATAAAATATGTGCCATTCGACCTCCCTCCAAGCAAGTAATTTGACTTTGTCTTAGGCAAGCAAGTTCAGCTTGTTGGAAAATGTAACTAGTTTCGGTCTTCATAATTGTCATTATACTCATGTCAATATGTATATCTTATGTTACAAGAAAAAGAAGAAAGACAAATAATATTGTTAAGCATGGGTTTCATGTTTCATTTTATTGGTCATCTAGGTCAAACATATATTTCATGCTCCTAGGGTTTATCATGTAAAAATAATATTTTTCTTGAGTCAAGAGAGTCCTTGTCAATTGTATAAGACCCTATTGGGCAAGATGTAACATGTAAAAGATATTGATTTCGAGTCTCGAAAGTCAAATTAATCTCCAAGCACAAGTCGACCCTGCCAAGAAGGAGTTGGCCTAGAAAGGAGTGTTTGACCTCATGAAAAACATATATATATATATATATATATATATATATATATATATATGCATGCAACTTTAACCTCTCACCATCAATTCGATCACACAAGAAAGGAGTTCAACCTGAAGTTGGGATCAAGAAGAAATCTAGAGCGAAGAAGCAAGAGTCAAGGAGGAAACCCTAGCGAAGGAAATAAGATAAAATTTGGACTTTTTTGCTCACATGTGTGAAGTGGATTAGGTTTTCTATGTTGTTGAATCGCTGAAGAGTTGCAGGTTGAGTTGCAAATCCAAATTGTAGGGCCGAGAGCTTGATTAGGGCTGCTTTGAAGGACAATGACTCTTGTTGACTTTGGAAGACTTTGACTAATTATAATGGGCTTTGTTGGAGGGCTGACTTAGTGCTTGGGGGAGGACTTTGTCTAGGGTTTTGGATTTCTCCTTTGAAGTAGATTCTATAATAAGAGAAGAGATTATTTCCGGGTTTTCCCTTTGGAGGGGTTTTGCCTTGAGTTGGAGCCTACTTCTTGTGTCCATTGTCTTTATTATTTTTGCTATTGATAAATGTCTGATGAAAAGATCCATAAAGAAACTTAAGAAGATAACTAAAGTTCAAAAGCAATTATTAAGGTTAAGGAGAATTTGTTTTAATAGTTGTCTTACTACATTTTCCAACATGGTATCACAGCTAAGGTGAACAAAGAGAAGGCAACTGGAAGATAATCTTGTTGAAATAAGAGAGTTATTTGTCGAAAAAGGGATAATTTGCTAAGGACACAAGGAAGGGCATAAGGTAGAAGACCTCATCTAGAAAAGGATCAAGCTCTCATTGAAGGAAGACATACTACTATATCAATTTCTCATCTAAAGAAGGACATCTATTTCTCTCAAAGACTCTCTGCTTTGGTGGAACATCTTGAAGGAAGGTTGCTCTATCTTGAGAAAGAATTTTGATCTCTCTCTCTTCGAAGGTTCGTTGGAAGACATCTTTGAAGGAAAAGAAGCATCAAAGAATATTGGGATTATCGTCCACTCTTTGAAGAAACTATTGTTGAAGACATCCAAAGGGAAAACACATCAAGGAAGGATCTCAGAAATAGCCGCAGAAGTAAAGGACCCGAGTGAGGAGGAGAAGGAGCTTTGTTTTGTATCTTCTCATGATTGTTAGAAGGGCCGAAGATAATAGGCAGCTGACCGAGGTCTGAAAGGAGAGATTTGGGTTGATTTTGTGCACAAGTTTAAGGTGTTTTGTCTTCTGTTCAGGCCATAGAAATTATGTGTAATTGCAATGGTTGAGAGGCCTAGAAAGTGTCTACGCACTACGACACATACAAAAAAAAGTACAGTGCAGGTCCAAGGGTGTAAAATTGAAGGAAAGCTTAGAGTTGTGGAGTAGACTTTAGGGTTGATGTATGCCCTAACTAGTGATAAAAAAGTGCACAAAACCCAAGGACAAGAGGAGCAGGAATCAAGGTATGATTATCTCTTCTTGTTGATGTTGTTTTGCTAATGGATAGTGTCCAAGTTGAACAATTTGGTTGGGTCACCTTAAGGCTGTTGAAGGGCAGCAAGTAGGTGATCTTGGGAACCCTAAATGCAAGCCTTTGAGAACTATGTCAAAGAAAGGAGATATGCACACAAATCTTATGAAGATCTTATAGTTGTAAGACTAGTTGCAAGGGCTTGGGAAAGTCATTTCCAATCGAGAGATGGCTACTTATGTACTAAATGCCTTGTCACCTGATTGAAGCTGTTTTGTGATTAGTGTCTACTCAAGAAAGGATATTACTCCTTTTGATGAACTATGGGCTCAATGTAGCTTGGAAGAAACAAGGATAAAGACGAAGGATGACACCAAATCATATGAGAAGTCTCAAGCTTTCGCTGTAAAATCCATGAAGAAGAAGAAAGGGAAGTTTGGAAAGTCCAAAGGTAAACAAGATATGTCCATGATTCAATGCTTTGGATGTAATGAGTAATGGATATTTTAAGAGGAATTTTCCAAACCAGGAAAACAACGAAAGGAAAGAGAGAAGTGAAGCTCACATAGTTGAAGGAAAGGAAGAACTTGAGAAGAAGTCGAAAGGTGAAGAACCCAAGGATCTTTACTATTGAAGGAAGCTCTATCTCTACCAGGTTATTTATGGAATTTGTCTTTCTTTTATTAAGTAGAAAGTAGAGTAGCATGCATTTTTGCATTCTCTAGAAGATTCTTGGTTTTTGTAAAAGCATGGCATCATAAATAGAAACATATGATAGTAGAGGAATTAGAGTCTACATAATCAAGTTGCTTTGAAAAGTCATCTAGCTATCAAAGAATGAGAAGATTGGGACCATATTATTGTTTATCCAATCATTTTCTAACATAATGTTAGAGATAGTCATTTTGCAAAGAGGGAATCATCAAGATCCTATAAGAAACATCATTTTGGAATGTTCTTGGAAGAAGCATTATGACATAACTGGCATATATTGCATCTAGTATGGAAACAATACTCTTGAAGGATGAAGGAGTGCAAATGGTCAATTTGCAGTGTGCAAGGCATAATAAAAGTCTTCCTTGGAAAAAAAACCTATCTTTGATAGGTATAAAGAAGCAAGCTCGTTTAAGAAAGGATGGCTAGATGGTTATATGGAAGCAAAGGTATGCATATTTCAAGTAACTCTTCTCTTAGGTGGGTTCATATCTACAAGAATCTTGCAGAAAGAGTTGGTTATAAAAGTATGCTTGGTAAGCCTTCCATATGGTTACTCGATGCTTGGAAGAAGTTTGGTGTACTTCAGAATGGCTAAAAGATCAAGACTCTACCACTAGATAACATAACATAAACATGATCAACATCAGGTATGGTCTTCGGAAGGAAGAAAGTGAGTTGATAATGACAACTCCAAGGAAGATATTGTAGCTTGCTTATCAAGTTCAATCCATGGGCATCTTGATTAAAATTAATGCATGGAGAAGGATTCTTGTACAATATGAAGTTGGACCATGTGGAAGGATGTCAATTTCAAAGAAGCAAACACTTTGATGAAAGGGCCATCTTGATAAGGTAAATCTGATATTAATATTTTGGTATTGGTTATCTGGTTAACATATTGTTTTGCTACCTAGGATATTAATGACAATTGAGGCAAGTTCAACTATTGGTGTTGAACTCAATTCAAAGAACATATGGATTGAGTGAATGGTTTTGGTAATCCCTAAAGGATTATGTAGTCAAGATGTTCACATTATCATCTTGGGATTGAAAGGTAGCAATATAAGAGGATAACCTAATGTTCATGTTTGAGTGAAGATCACTTTCATGTTTAGAGGAAGCTATGATTAACTCTAGTTTGATAGACTCAATATAATTCCTTTGTTGACGATGACTAAAGGAAAATGATATGAAAGGTTGATGGCTTGAATCTTGTCACAAGATTGAAGGAAGAAGATGGCTCCACAACATCCAGGAAGAAATAGGATCAATATGATGAGATATAAAGGAAAGGAGCCATGAAGCTACTATGAATAACTCGTAACTGATACACTAATGAAGACAAGCTAAATAGCTTGTGGTTATGACTTCCCAATTGAAAGGAAGTAAAATAATCCCTTCTATGATTTAAAGAAAGAAGTCTCCTTAAATAATTGAAAAGGAGCAAGGATCAAATCCCTAATCAAGAGGAAATGTAGATCTCCTCTTTGGTTGAGAGGGAGTGATGATGGACATCACATTTGTATTCTCTTCTTCATGTGTCATGCACTAGGCCAGGACTAACAACCATACATCTAAGTGAAAGCCATGGAGGGAGAATGTGGTGGATGGAGGATTGTATAAGCATATGAGATTAATATTCCTTAAGGATATAAAATCAAAGATACGAAGTATTCTTGTTGATTGACACCCTTTGAGCATTGGACATGTATCCAAGACAAGAGTGCTCGAAGAGGACCAATATTCTTTGAGGATTCAGAATCCAAGATAAGAATAGTCCTAAAAGGACATACCTAGTAAACATCCAGATGGAGTATGTACCTTGAAGAGGTAGTGTGGTATCTCATGTAAAGCCTCCCAACATTATGCTCTGATATGAGAAGAGCTTGTCAAGTTAAAGCCTTACTATGTTGACAATGTTGGTCATGATGTTGATACTTAAAGATGGCTTATCAATCCGACTCTTCTTATGAAAACTTTTCAGTTTGAGAATATCCTTGTACCGGGTGTACAATTATGAATACCTCCTTAGTTAAGAGGGAGTGTTGGAAATTGTAAGTGGTTTCGGTCTTCATAATTGTCATTGTACTCTTGTCGATATGTATATCTTATGTTACAAGAAAAAGAAGAAAGAAAATTATTATTTTTAAGCGTGGGTTTCATGTTTCATTTTATTGGTCATCTAGGTCAAGCATACATTTCATGCTCCTCGAGTTTGTCATGTCAAAACAATATTTTTCTCGAGTCAAGAGAGTCTTTGTCAATTGTATAAGACCCTATTGGGCAAGATGTAACATGTAAAAGATATTGATTTTGGGTCTAGAAAGTCAAATCAATCTCCAAGCACAAGTCGACCCTGGCAAGAAGAAGTCAACTTAGAAAGGGGTATTCGACCTCATGAAAAGTCTATATATAGAAGCAACTTCGACCTCTCTCACCATCAATTCGATCACACAAGAAAGAAGTTCGATTTGACGCTGTGATCAAGAAGAAATCTAGAGTAAAGAATCAAGAAGTTAGGTAGGAACCCTAACGAAGGAAAGACGATAAAATTTGGACTTTTTTGCTCACATGTGTGAAGTGGATTAGGGTTTTTGTGTTGTTGCAGGGCCAAAGAGTTGCAAGTCGAGTTACAGATCTAAATTGTAGGCCAAGATCTGGATTAGGGCTAATTTGAAGGACAATAACTCTTGCTGAATTTGGAAGACTTTGACTAATTACAAGGGCTTTATTGGAGGGTTGACTTGGTGCTTGGAGGAGGACTTGGTCTAGGGTTTAAGATTTCTCATTTGAAGCAAATCTATAAGAAGAGAAGATATTCTTTGTGGGTTTTCCCCTTGGAGGGGTTTTTCCTTGGCTTGGAGCCAACTTCTTCTGCCCATTGTCTTTATTGTTTTTTCTTTTGATAATTGTTTGATGGAAAAATCTAATAAAGAAACATAAGAAGATACTAAAGTTCACAAGCAATTATTAAGGTTATTGAGAACTTGTTTTAATCGCCGCCCTACTACATTTGCCAACATGGCCTATCTGAGGCAACAACGGAATATATCTAAGGTTAGAAAAAGAGGACGAAGGTCTGAGGCAAGCAAACGCAACTCTGAGATCAACAAAGAGCACGAACCGAAGCAAATCTTTATGAGGTTGTTATCTCTATTGCTGGACTAGATTGATAGATACAGGAGCAAGCATAAGTTATTGGACTGTGATGACTTGACTAGGAGGCAATGGACCATGTTTGACCTAGCAAAATTTTTGGTCTATTTGACCTTGTATTTGACTGATGCTCTGTTGAACTTGATGATTTCGCTAAGGAAGATGTTGCTAGATTTTCCCCCATGTGGGTTTTACCAAGGTAAACTCTTGTGTTCTTTGAGTGACTGTCTCTTCATGATCCCATTGTCATTATTATGTTCTTGATGTCTTCTGTGTAATTGCTTGATGATGAAATAATGAGTAAGAATGTGAATAAGATCTAGTCATCTGAAGTAATTATCATGTGAATCAAAGCTTATAGTTGAAGAGAAACCTTAAAGATGTAAAGCCAAAATGCAGCCAAGACATAACTTTGTTCAGGATTAATGCCACTGAAGTACTATATGTAATTCGTGCCTTAACAAGGGTCTGTTCAAACCATGAAAGAGGAGCAAAAAAGTCTGTTCAAGGTCTATTTTTGTTCTATGTCCAGAAGAGGAGTATCGAGTCTTGGAATAATACCTTTCAAAGCTCAACTTAATCTATTATGGAAAACCAAAGTTCCTCAAGAAATGGACGAAGTTGCAAAAGGGTCGAAGCCCTAGTCTAAGGTCAATTACCATCAGATGATACAATTGATCAATGGAATGCTAAAAGTTTGTTATCGCTAAAATGCTATAGCTTGGAAGTAGAACATACATATTCCAAAAATATATCCATGCCTTTGGTCGAGATCACCGAGAAACCCCTTTGCGTCAGTTTAATTTTCATAAGGTCAAAGGCCTCAAGACTATTTATAGAGGCTAAGTAACTTTAGAAAGGTTTGAATTATCACAGTCAATCTATAATTTGCTTTGATCTTTTTTTGATTGATGTTTCCTAAGGCAGAATCATTAGAGCCTACATTGGATCAGAGAATGCTATGTGATGTCAATTCACGTTGTCTAAGGAGAAGGGATTAGAACAAATGTTGGAAGGCTGAATAACTTCAACAATTGACCTTGAAAATATCACAATTTGTTTTTGGTAATGTAATCAATGTTTTCATAAGATCATGTTAGCATATCTTGAGGTTAAGATCGAGGAATCTCAAATATTTGAAAGAAGAACGAAAAATTGTTGCCATGATTCTAAAGGAATTGAGGTTGCTTAATTGAGTCATTTCCAAATATCAACGAGTCCCGTAAACTCGTAAGGACCTGAGCCTGTAGATTAAGAGAGGTCATTCAAGACCTTAGAAAGTGTTGCAATGAAATTTGAAGCTCAACAAGGATAAAAGAAGGCTGCCACAATCCAAGGTTTGATGCCTACTTCATGCAAGGTATGTGCCAAAGTTCTTCTTTAGATCACCAAAATTAAGCTTGGACATAAAATATTCTTAGTTGAAATAAATTTAAGATAGATATCTTACTCTGATTTGTTGTCATCCTTGAAGAATCCTGTAAGGGAAATTATGGATCCATGTTAGATACATCTCTTGACATATTCAAGTATAATATGGATTGAATGCAATGATGAAAGTGCAAGTCAATGATGCCATATACTCAAAGATATGTTGCACAGTTAGAATAAGGCATGGCACAATGTCAACGCGATAAGACTTGAAGAAAATCTTCTCTCAAATTATATAGTGGATGATTGCACAAACTTAAGGAAATGAACCATGCAAAATTCTTGTACTTATGCCATGAGTATTTGACAATATGAAGTGACACACACACACACACAAACATATTGTAAGTCTTGAATTCTTGTGTATTGCTTTGTATTTTTCGAATATGTTCAGAAGCAGGACTCTTGGAAAGAAGCATTGCATAAGATATTTTATGAGCACATAATCCATAAAACTTAGTCTATACTCAACGCAAAAATTCACCATCACTAGCACGTTTTTGAAGAAAGAGTACGTTAAATATGACAAAGAGGTTGAGTTCTCTTTTCAAGACTCAAAAGTAAGATGATTCATTTGCAAAACTTTAATAAGCTCTTGAAGAAGTCAATAATAAATTGAAGATACATTTGCAAAGCAGTGATTAGAGATATATCGCACATTTATTGAGATCCTTAATAAGTCTGGTTGTTTAACAAAGTACAGAAATGGAAATTGAAACATTACAAACACTGTTTGGCCTCTCAAAATAATTATGATAGGTTAGGGTTTGTAAACCCTAAATTAATCTTAATGAAGCACTAGGGTTTGAAGATAGAACCCTAGCTAGACATTTTCCATAAAAGGAAGAAAAACCCTAGGGAAGTCTTGAAGAAAAATTGATTAAGAGAGGTCTATGGTTTCTATAAAATTTGAAGTATTGGAGGTTGGCATTTTCCCTGAAAAAAGAAACCTTAACCCTAGCAAGGAGGGAATTACATCATACTAATGATGAAGATGAAGACAATAAAGTGGCAAAATGGATGCAAGGAAGCTAAGATCAAGAGGAGCTGATATTCCCCTATAATCCTCAAAAGATAAGTATTTTATATCTCTCTTGTTTGATTATTACTATTATTTTACTATTAATTAGTCTCATCTTTTAATTCTTTACCTGGTTGTAATTATTCTTCCATGGCCTCCTGGTGAGGATTGCAGTTTCATAATGAAGATTGCCAAAGCTCTGGCAATAGATGAAAAGAATAGAAGAACAAAGCAAAGCTTGGGACAAGAGGACTTGTGTTGAGAGATATTGTACTAGATGAGATCTGAATTCAGAGGGAGCAAACAAATCAACAAGTTTGAAGTATACCTTGATCTAGCATGCAGTAGATGGAAACATAAAAGCAAGATTTGATAAGGTTCTCCAAGAAAGAGGGAGAGAATCATGACAAGACGTTTGCTCTAGTTGTGAGGTATACTTCTATTAGAATTATTATTACTGTTTTCGCACCAGGTGGATGCAGAGATTGTTTGTCTCAATGAAGAAGAAAAGGTGTACATATAGAGCTTCAAAGTGCATGAGAAGAAGTTTCATGATTGAAAAAGACTTTGTACAATCGTAATAAGACATGTTGGGCTTGGGTTAATGAATCAAGGATGATCCTATATGATTTATCTTTGATGAAATCAAAATGACTCGTGTCAGAGGGAGTAGTTGTGGTAAAACGAATTGCTTTTGTAATAGAGAGAGCAATCAGATAGCCCTGTTTTGTCTTCAACGAGAGTTGACCTCTGAGTTTGAGATGAAATATCATTGATATTGTTAGACTAGATAGATGATACGCTGGAAGACAACAGTGGCAGAGGGAGTAGACAAATTACCACATCAAGATATGTTTCAGTATGAAAGTGAGAGCCCCCAGTCAAGATAATAGGAAAGTAACTGTGGTGATGGACCAAGTGAAAGGAATTTGATCTATTTTATGAGCCAAGGCATGTTTCTCACATGGGTTGGAGTACCAACAATGTACAATTGGTCATGAAAAAGTCAATTATGTTTTGAGATATTTCTCAAACAAGTATAGTACAACTGCAGATTTAGATTGGGCAGAGAGTGTTGAAGGTAGAAAGAGCTCCGTTATAATTCCTTGGATGAGCATGAAACAATCATCTACCACACTTAGTATTGAGGAAGTCGAGTATATTGCAGGTAGATTGGAAAGTTGAGAAACATTTTGGTTTTAGAGGCTACTTTATCATGTGCAGGTGACGACCATGATGACAGGTTAGTATTATTCTACAGTATAGTAGTTTGCTGGAAAAGCATTTGTCCCGGAGTGAAGTCTGTATATATACTTTAGGGACAAGCTTGGACTTGTTGAAAATGCCTCTCTCATTGAGAGGGAATGTTGATGAGATAACATCGTGGATTAGCATTCTCCCTGTGTCAAGTACTATGACCCGCATTAGGGAGATTATCCACGTGTCAAGTACATTGAATCGAATTAGGGAGAATGTTTTGACATATGACTGACATTCTTCTTGTGTCATGTATGACCCAAATTAGGAAGAATGATCTTGGAATATCATGCTCGTTTAGCGTCGAGCCTCAAATTACTTTGCTAAGAGTGTGGCTTTTGGTGATTCACCGTGCGTCAAGATGTTGACCCGAATGTTGGTGAACCAAGATCAGTACGGATGCCATGTGTCAAGTACTTACCCAAATTATGGCGACTAATTGATGCTAAATGATATACCATGTGTTTTAAGTATTAGCTCGAATTATGGTGAGGTTATACCATAGGTTTGAAGTACTGACCCGAATTATGGTGTGGATGTACTGTGTGACTGAAGTATCAACCCGAATTATGGTGGCAATATACCATAGTTCTGAGGTATTGACCCGAATGATGGTATCATGTTGATGTTATTGATTTACCTTATGTCAAAGTATGTGTCATAATTGTTAGCCTGATCATGGTAACTTGTTTTACCACGTGTCACAAGTGTTGACCCGATTATGGTACTTGGATTTTTATAACCTTTTCTTAGAGAAATCTGTTAACATTGGAACATTTGGATAGTCATTATGAAAACCTCCTTAGCTAAGAGGGAGTGTTGAATTTTTGTAGTTATGGTCGGTCTTCATTATTATCATTTTATTCATTAATATATTTAAATCATGTTCTTCATGCTATTGACAAAATAGAAAAATAATTGACTTGTTCTTCATGTTAGTTTTTAATAGAAGAAAAAATTGATTTTTTTTTATTTGAATTTTGGCTCTAAGAAGCCAAGTCGGTCCTAACCTAAGAGGCTCCTATTCAGCCCAACAAAAGACTAATATGTGCCATTTGACCTCCCTTCGAGTAAGTAATTTGGCTCTGTTTGAGGCAAGAATGTTCGACATATCCAAGGTAGAAAAGGAGTATATTTGAGGTTAGAAAAAGAGGATGAAGTTTTGCGACAAGAGGACGTAGGTTTGAGGCAAGAGGATGAAGGTTTGAGGCAAGCAAACGAAAGTCCGAGACCAACAAAGAGTATGAAATGAATTAGATCATTCTAAGCTTGTTATCTTTGTTGCAGGACCAAAATTCTAGTTATAAATAGGTTACAACACCGAATTAATTGATACAGGGGTAGGCAAAAATTATTTGACTGTGATATGACTTAACTAGGACGTAGTGGATCATGTTTGACCTAGCAAAATTGTTGGTCTGCTTGACCTTGTATTTGACTGATGTATATTTGTTGAACTTGATGATTTCTCTAAGGAAAACTTTTTGGTTTTCCCCCCATGGGGGTTTTCCCAAGGTAAACTTTTGTGTTCTTTGTGTGGTTGTCTCTTCCTGATCCTACTGTCATTATTATATTGTTGATGTCTTCTATGTAATTGCTTGATGATGGAATAATGAATAAGAATGTGAATAAGATCTAGATCATCTCAAGTAATTATCAATATAGAAGACCCTATATATAAAAATCAACAATCCTTACTAGCTAGCAACTTTAATATATTTGAACCAATTGCCCTACATGACCACTTTAGTTGGCTCCTCTTGGTAAAGCATTGCCCCATCATGTGCATATGCACATCAATTATTGACTTAGAAGGGAGGTGGTTGGATGTTGGTTGAGTGGCTGAAAACATCTCAAAAATAAAGTAAATAACTCCAAATACACTGGGAAACCATTCTCCCATTACATTGTGACTGACACAAAGCAAAACAAATTTGTCACAAAAAGTGGCATACCATCTAATTATTCTAGGCTTTTAAACTGAAGTGTCCCCATAGTGAATGAAAGGGAAACTAATGCACTTCCCATTAGAGGTATAGCGTGCCCGTGTCATGAATATAAGCAATAGACAATTGACCTCCTCTACCCCAAATCCATATATGCAAATTTGGCCATAAAAAAATTGGAAGTTACTAGTGCCAATGGTGTTTGCCTTGTCATATAATCTAAATATATGTGATCTAACACTCCAACAATGTCATGCGAGAGATAAAGGAACTAGGTGAAATTCCCCCCTTTTCCAACTAAGCTAGTAGTGAAATAAATATTTTCCTTTATGGGTTGGTACCATAGGTTTAGACCAACTCTAAATGCCTACCTAGCATGATCCCAACGATATATCAATTGCATCAAGAAGTTATTACATATTCCTCTTGAATGATGTAGCCTCCTCATAAAGCTCAATGAGGCCAACCTTCCTAAAAAAGACATCAATTTGTGTTGTAATAGGGTGAGAGTATGTATTCCTCTCCCTCGAGTCCTTCATTCATGTACAAACTTGTATAGGTCGAACTACCACTACTATTGTTGTTTTTTCATTATTGGCACCATCTTTGATTCACATACAAATATTCATTGGGCACACACACACAAAACATAAACAATTTGTAATAAATTACAATTTTTATTTACAAAAAATGTTTTTTTTTGCAAAAAATATATAAAACATTGTTTTAAAAATAGAGCAGTACCATTGGTATTGTGGAGTAATCATAAGCATAGTAACATGGTTATCGATCAAACGAGGAATTACCTAATACCCTTTTTTTGAGGTTGCAAAAAATCATTTGATTTTGAAAATTGGTGATTTACAATACACTCTTTTTTTGAGCATATTTTTGGCATTTTAAATTTTCTTTTGTATCAAGTATGAACATTTTTTTAAAAATGTTAGTAATTTTCATGCTGATTTTAAAAAGTGTTGATGTAGCATCAACACATTTTTTTAAAGGGTTTATTTTTGACACTTTAAATTTTTTTATGTATCAAGTATGAACATTGTTTTAAAATGTTAATGATTTTCATTTTGATTTTGAACACTGTTAATGCAACATCAACCCTTTTTATTTAGAGGGCTTATTTTTTACATTTTAAATTTTCTAATATATTAAGTGTGGATATTTTCTTTTAAATGTTTGTGATTTTCATGTTGGTAATAAAACATACAAAAAAATTAAAAAACATGACAAAAAAAAACTCAAATAATAAAAAAAAATTAAAAACAAAAAAAAAAACACTCATAAAAATGTAAAAAAATAAAAATAAATTGTAAAAAAATAAAAATATAAAAAATATAAAAAAAAGGAAAAAAAAAGCGAAAAAAACATAAAATATTTCAAAAAAACATATAATTTAAAGGAAAAAATTGAAAATTAACAAAAAAGAACACATCTATAACAAATTTTTAAGTAAAAAAAATAAAATACAAACACATAATAATAATAATAATAAAAACTAAAAAAAAATATAAAAATAAAAATTTGATATATTTTTTTAAATATTTAAATTAAAAAAGTTAAATTAAAAAAAAAAAATCATAAAAATTATAAAACTAAAATAAAAAAAAAATGAAAAAAAACCAATTAAAAAACAAAATCAAAACAAAACCATTAAAAAAAAAAATTAGATTAAAAAAAATGAAAACAAAAAAATAAAAAAATTAAAATTAAAATTACAAAAAATAAATAAAGAAAAAATCCTACCACCTAGGAGGCGAGGCGGCGCGCTTGCAGCCCTCCTCCCCGCTTGGGCCCGCGGCCAACCCCGCCAAGTGGTGGCGAGATTTTTTTTTAATTGTTTTGCTTTAATTTTTTTTTTGTAATTTTAATTTTTAGTTGTTTTTATTTTAACTTTTTTCCTTTAATGGTTTTGTTTTAATTTTTTTTTTAAATATATATATATATATATATATATATATAATTGTTTTGTTTTGTTTTTAATTGATTTTTTTAAATTATTTTATTTTTATAATTTTTTTTTTTTGTATTTTTTCATTGTTTTTAATTTTTTACAATATTTGAATTTTTGTTTTCTTTTGTCATATTTGTGTGTGTTTTTTTTTGAATTTTTGTTCCATTTTGTATTATTTTTTTTCAATATATATATATATATATATATATTTTTTTTTTTTCGTATTATTTTTGTGTGTGTGTGTGTTTGTTTTTTTTTGTTATCAATATTAAAATTTTTGTTTTCATTTGTATTATTTTTTGTGTTTGTTTGTTTGTTTTTTTTTTTTTTTTTTTTTTCAATATTTGAATTTTTGTTTTTGTTTATTTTTATTTTTATCAGGGTTCGTGTTGATGCTTATCCAGTAACTCGATCCCATTATGTGCAATTTGATAGTTGATTTTAACATTTTCGTTATATTGAATTGAGTTTGCCCTCACAATGTATCAATTTCATGGTTGGTTTTTAAGTTTTTATTACAACAGTTCGAGTTCACCTATACCACGTGTCAATTTGATGGTTGATTTTTTAATTTTTGTTGCAATTTAACAAGTTGTCTTAGGTTAAGATTTTAAAATCACTATATATTTAGCATTTAAAGAATAAATTACTCGTGGTATAATAACTTTTTCATTCAGGGGTTCATTTTTAAAGTGTTTTGCCATAATTTTTTCCATAATGTCATGTTTGAAATATTTTGAAAACTTGAGATTTTTTTGTAGTCATAATATTTGGTTTTAATTGCATGGTTGAAAAATTGTCAATATTTTAATGTTTTTTTAAGTCATGATATTTTATCGTTAATGCTATGGTCGAAAACAATTACAATTTTAGGGATTTCTAGAGTCAAGATATTTTATTTTTAACAACATGGATGGAAATTGTTGGAATTATCAGGATTTGAGACATGATATTTTATCTTTAACATCATGTCCGAGAATTGTTGGAATTTTACAGTTTTTTAGAGTCCGAATATTTTATCTTTAATTCCATTGCTAAAAAATGACAAAATTATATACCGATTTTTTTTTTTTTTTTTTGTTATTTCAAAATCAACACTTATTTTTTTAAGGATGTTTTTTTCATCCATTTTGCAAAAAAAAAAATGGTTTTTACTTCCATTTAAAAAAAAATGTTGAAAATTTACACTAAAAAACATTGTTTTGGCATACACAATTTTCATTTTTGGGTCGTTTTTTTCAAGTTTTTTTGGGGTTTTTGGGCTAGAGTACCCATTTTGAGGTAACAGTTCCCGTTTGATCGGTAACTATGTTTAGTATAAGGGCGTTGTCTTCTATTGCCTCAAATTCGCCCAGATGACAGATTTCTTGTCGGAATTCGGTAATTTTTTCTTTCAAAAAATCAAAATGCTAGAGTGTTTGAATTGTTTTTTGATGGTAGAAATGGATTCAACACCATCAAGAACACCTAGGGCACCCAAAATCCCGAGTAAACTGTTCTTCATTACAGAGAAGGCATGGATAACGAGGTTTTTGTTTGTTTTGAGAAGATTGATTATTTTGTTTGTCTTGTGAAGAATTATCGTTCTTCTTCTTTTCTTTTCCTTCCTTCTTACTTTCGAGTTGCTGAGATTTTCCTTTTGCGGATTGGACGACATTAATCTCGAAAGTGGTCACAGGAGTAGCAGAGGGTGGGTTTTGAGTAGCCACAACAAGAGAAGAACCAGATAGTTTACTCATTTTTTGTTGACTAACAAAACCAATCACACCATCAATGACGTGTGATTCTTTAGTAGGAGGTGGTGGAACAATGTGCTGAGGTCTTGGAGCATTAGGTATTTTGTCATAGAGCGTGCCAGATTGAATATAGATGAGATCAAGATACTGGGAATAGCAATGAATTTCTCTTTGGTAACAACTCCACCTTTAGTGACGTCTTCAGTTATGGATGGTAACAAAGATTTGATAAACCATTAAGCCAATATTTGATCGAGAATGTAGGTTTGATGAAATGACGTCGACGTCACCACTCATAAATATGAATAGAAATGTGAGTGGAGTGAGAGTATTTCAATGAGGTCAAAAGTTTGGTTCTAGTTTTATATTGGATAGGTAATTGAAAATGAGTGAGGAATGTAGTTTCTAAGGCATTGAAATTGTTGAACGAAGCTCATGGAAATTCAACATACCACTTTGCTTCCGTACCAGTAAGAGTTATCTAGAAAATCCGTAAATGAATCAAATCATCATTTAAGGATTTGGTTGAACACCATAAATGATGGGTCATTACATGAATAGATGAGTCTTCTCCAAGATTTCCATTGAATTTTGGGATATCGCTCGACAATTTGGTAGGAATGGTCGGTGATATTTATGTTGGGAATTACTAAGAAGGGGGGGTGGGTGAATCAATAATTTAATATTATTTGCTTTTGCTCAACTTAATTTTCTTCTTATGCAGCTAATGGTTTATGTTCGTGCTAAATTATTATTGAATTCCTTTTGCAAGTGTCAAAGAGAAAAAATTGTAGATTTATTTATCAATAATTAAAAAACATTCACACAACATTCAAGAACAAACACATGAAGACACCAGATATAAGTGGAAACCCTGAAGGGAGAAAACCATGAATTTTAGGTTGAAAGTGATGTGAAGGCAAGTTGTTACTCCTTATTACATCAGATTTTTGTAGGTTCCAACCTACAAGAGGCTTTTACCTCAAAGGAAGCTCCAACTCCCACAAGTTTTCTGTAGGCTACAATCCACAAGCGGCTCCTACCTCAATAGGCTACAACTTGTTTATTTTCAAGATACAACATAGAAAGGGAAAAAAATCTCTCAATCAAAACATCATGCCACAAATGTTGGTTACCTCATTTACAGTGCTGCTGTCAAGTCTATTGCTGCACTGCTTTTCCTTTTCACTTTGTATTTCTTCTCTTGTTTCTCATCAACTTTTTTATGCAGATTGTTTCTCTGCTAAAAAAAGGTCCGTTTACCATTCCACATTGTATATTTTATAAGAAATCCATCTTGGCTATTTGTATTGTTTGCAAGAATATGAAATAAAACATTGTCTCTTGGACTTCCAAAAACTGCTCACAAGCTTGTCTCTTCACTTTTAGTTCTGAAAAAAATAATTTGTAATATAAAATAGAGCTGAATTAAAACAACTCAATCAATAATGATTACAAGAGACAAATCAGATTTTTTTATTTTCTACATTTTCTGTTCTGTAAAACATATATATATATATATATATATATATATTTCAGCATTTGTAATGTCCCAATTTAACAATGTTCAACCTTTTCACTTCACATTTAACTTTTAGCCTTTGTACTTCACATCACTTTGAGCCTTTTTCATTCAAGATCACCAATCCAACATTTAACATTCAGCTAACCAATCCAACATTCAATATTCAACATGAATTATCACTAGTGTGGTTAATGACATCAATGCCAATATTACCAACATTATCCCCCTTTAGCATTGATGGCAACATTATGAATCTATCTTCCCTTAGAGAAGAATAAATTCCATTGTGACCTCCCCCTTCGACATCAATGGCAGGGGAAAACTAAAAATATTTTCTCTTGCAAATTCACAATTGAAAATTGCTACAAATAATTTTATAAGAGCTGCTTCAAGAAGTAAACTTTTGAAAGATATAAACCCTAATTCATGGATTTTATTGAGATATGAAAATATTAGGGTACAAGGCCCAACACTGCTCTTCATTGTTCACCATACACTCCATTATTCCTTTCAATACATTCCTTTATTAATGAAAGCACTCATTGCATGAATATCAATAAGCATTATCATGGCTTAGATAGTATAAATATTAATGGATGTAGCTAATTTGTTGTAAATAATATAATGCATCACTGCAAATGATATACAAATCCCTAAATGCTTGTCCATTTATCATTTAATTCTAACAAGGTTTATTCAGATGTGCCAAAGCTTAATGTATTATTATCTATGCTACTCCATTAAAATACCAATACAATTCCTTTCAAGAGCCACTCCATTTAAATTGTGTGAATTATTTCCAATGTGTGAATATGATACCACTTTGTCGAAATTCCAAATTCCATATGTCAATATGTTGCACACAATTTGTCGAAATTCCAAATTCCATATGTCAATAGGCTGCACACACTGTCGAAATCCCAAATTCCAAATTCCAATAGGGAGGCCACCTGCACCAAGTAGCAATGTAGGATGTACTGCTACCAGAATCAACTCAAGGCTGCTACTAAAATTTGTTTGTAATATTAACTCCTTGCAGAATTAGTTCAACGCTGCTACCTAACCTTGTTTGCAATATTAACTTATTGCATAATCAACTCAACTTTGCCTTGTAATACTGCTATTAAATCGATGTTATCAAAATGCTACTACCAACACAACATCAATGCTACTATCTTGAGGCTGCTAGGGCACAAAACCCTAAAAACAATTGTGTGATTCCATCAATGCCTCACTACAAACTAATGCTTGGCTCATCAGTGCTCGGTCTCACGCTTTTATCATGCCATTAACACTTTGTTCCAATGCCTTTTGTCAACACTTCCATCAATACTTATGTGTGCTGCTCCATGTGCTTTGCTCCATACGCTTATTTGTGCTGTGTCATGTGCTTTGTTATAATATCCATGAATGCTTGGAATATACATATGATGTGTATCGATATACTGCGTTTACCATATCCATATAATAATACGCTGCGTATTCATATGCTATGTTTACCATATGCTGTGTTTATCCATATGTTGCGTTTACCATATGCTGTGTTCATCCATATGTTGTGTTTACCATATGCTGCATTTACCACATGTTGCGTTTATCCATATGCTGTGTTTACCATATGCTGCATTTATCCATATGCCATGTTTACCCATATGGTGCTTTTACCCATATGCTGCGTTTACCATATGATTCATTTACCATATGTTGCGTTCATATCATATTGTGTTAATGATGCGTTCATACCAATGCATGATTGTTATCAATAAGCGATGTTGCATATGCTCCATGTCCAGAGGAAGTGAGCAACAAAGTAACAAGAGAGGGTTCATTTGAAATACTAAGGTTGGAGGTGTTAAGAAAATCAGAGAGATTTAGCGAGGAGGATATTGAAGCGATGACAGGGAGCTCAGCCTCTCTAAAGGATGCGTATGGAAGAAAACTTGCAAAGCAATTGAGAGCAGTGACTGAAAGCCTGATAAAACACCACTTCGGAGAAGAAATAATGGATGCGTTGTTCGAGAGATTCGGAGAAACAATGGGAGAGAGACTGAGTGAGCGCATGGAATATGGAAAGAAGGGAGGACATCTGGTCATAGTTCTCGAACGCAAATGAAAGCTCTAATCAGTTGCTATGAAAAATAAAGTAAGATTGCCAGTGTTTATTCATATCACTCAGTCTTCTGGGGTGGATTGAGCTACAGGGAACAGAGAGGAAACCTTCTTTATCTATAGCTATGCAAAGAATGAATTTCTCTTGAAGCTACGCTATTTTGTTTCTCCATGGTCATTTTCTTCTCCATTCAAAAATGGGTTAAGGGTGAACAAGAGCTCTCGGAGAAGAAATAGTATGAGTAGCCGGAAAAAATGGATAAGATTTGGTTATAGGAAGAAAAAATTGAAATATTTTTCTCATCCCAACATCTTGTTTATCTTCTAAACTCCTGCCCTTAAATAATAATAGGGTAGGTACCAATATGTGAAGGTACGAATCCTGCTCTTTCAAATTTGTATCATTCCTCCTATTATTTGAAAAGCAATCCTTAAATAATATTGTGGAATAATAAACTTTTGTTTCCCATGCTATTTGTTGCTACCTTAAATAATTACGTGGAGAAAACTCTTCTTCTTGCTAGGTATGGGTGGGACTGCCAATCCCTCTTCCAACAAATTGTGATTATAAGAAGAGCTTTGGCGTAAATCACATATAGAAAGACCTTTGTCGACGCATTTCGAGCCAGCAAGTGTGGCTCATCGTCAGGACAAGTTGAAGAAACAGATCCAGCTTTGCGTGTTAAATAGTCTGAGCAGGGCCTAGCTATCTAGATTAACGACTAGCTTTGACTTAGGGACAGTCAAAAAGTCAAATTGATTATTTAAAGGAAGATAGTTAATGACCATACCTATATAAATATATAATTATATTAAATGAAATAATTTTAGAAGGGGTTTACGTTAATAATTAGTTAAAATGTATAATTTAATAATTAAAATATTTTATTAAATGGGAATTAGTTAAATTGAAGACCTAACTTATTTATAAATAAGGTAAATGTAATTAAATAAAATAAATAATAATAATACAAATTAGCAAATAAATAAATAATAATAATATATATTCGTTAGATAAATAAATAAATAGATAAAAATATATATAAAATAAAAATAATAATAATATATATAAATTAGTTATGAAAGAAATAATAAAGTAAATAATAATAAGAAAATAGAAATGATAATAATACTAATATATATTCGTTAATAAATAAATAAATTACCAATAATAACAATATATAAAAATTACGAAAAAATAATAAAATAGATAATAATAGATAAATAAATAAATAAATTAAAATATATAATAAAATATATATAAAAATAATAATAATATATAAAAATTAGTTACGAAAAACTAATAAAATAAATAAATAAATAATAATAATAATAAAAATAAGTAAATAAATATTTGTTATGACTATAAATAACAATAATAATTAGGGAAAAGGGAGCGACTCACCAATAAGCAAATAAATAAATAATAATAATAATAATAATATATATTCGTTAATAGATAAATAAATAATTAATTAAAATATATATATATATATATATATAAAATAAAATAATAATAATAATAATAAAAATAAGTAAATAAATATTAGTTATGATAATAGATACCAATATCAATCAGGGAAAAAGGAGCGACACAAAATAAATAGGAGAAGGACTGGAAAGAGTCCAGAGCCAAAAAGGATAAACCCTAGGAGATAGGAAGGCTGCAAGGGAACGACGAAAGCGAAAAAGATGAAAGAGGGGGGGGGGAGACTAAGATGAAAGGGCAGGGATCCAACATCTACTGATCTTCCAGCCGTCATCTCTATTGAGATTGTTAGGCCTTCTTTCGATCTCAATAGCTTCCCTGAGTTTCCGATGATGGAACTAATTACATTTACCTTATTTATAAATAAGTTGGGTCTTCAATTTAACTAATTCCCATTTAATAAATTTTTTTAATTATTAAATTATACATTTTAACTAATTATTAGCGTAAACCCCTTCTAAAATTATTTTATTTAATATAATTATATATTTATATATAGGTATGGTCATTAACTATCTTCCTTTAAATAATCAATTTGACTTTTTGACTGTCCCTAAGTCAAAGCTAGCCATTAATCTAGATAGCTGTTGGAGGCCCTGCTCAGACTATTTAACACACAAAGCTGGATCTGTTTCTTCAACTTGTCTTGACGATGAGTCACACTTGTTGGCTCGAAACGCGTCGACAAAGGTCTTTCTATATGTGATTTACGCCGAAGCTCTTCTTATAACTGTTATGGATCACAGAAGTCTCAATTCAACAATTGACTCCCTGCATGGTAAGGCCATTACATCTAAGGTTCATCATTTTGAACGGGCACGCTTGCAGGTCTCGAAGTTGAAGACAGATCTAGCTTTTCTGAAGAGGTGCAGAGATTCAGTAGTTATCCCGTTCTTCGCTCAGATCAACCATTGCCTTCACACTCCTTCTAACCATGGGGTGTTCGTAAAAGCTAGCCTTGCGCTTTTGAGATCTGAAATTAGCAGGGTCAGGAGAGACCTCTGTCGTTTCTCTCATGATTTTCTGGGTTTGCACTTGGAGCTTTCGAACTTGATCTCCCCCTCCCTATGGGCCAGAATAGACGCATGTTCTGCATTAAAATCGTTGCGTTTGGAGGAGATCAGGGGACAAAAGCAAGCTGCGAAGTTTCAGAGTTTAGCTCGGAAATCTACTGGTGGTGAATCAGCGGATGATTTTTCCATGAGCCGCATTTCTGCTGGTCAAAAGTCGGCCCTCCGTTCTTGGGTGTCTTTCTCCTCTCCCGTAGCAGGTCAATGGACCTCTGGGGAGCGCTCTGCTGTTCCTACGCCTCATCCCAGGCAGCCTGCTCATTCTGTTTCATATTGCTCTCCTTCTGTTGGCAGTGTTGGGCCTGCCCCTTCTTCAGTTTGCGAAGCGGATCCTTCATGCGATTCTCGCGTGGCTTATCCACCTGTTTCTCCGGATCAGCCTGTCATCCAGAAATCTGGCTCGTCTGAGATTGTTCGTTCGACGGTTCAGGTTTCCAGGGCAGCAAGCAAGTTGGTTTGCACTATGGTTCCAGGGTGCGCGGATCCCTCTGGTTCTCCGGTTCATCATAAACGCAATGGTAGTGCTGCAGACGGAGAAGTTTTTGTCTCTCCCTCTCAACATCAGGGTTTGTTACAGAGCTTCGCACGCTGCTCTCTGATTGCCCAGAGAGATAACACTGCTGACCAAAATGAATTTTTTGTTTTGCCTTCGTTGGATCTGCTTCATTGTTCGATTGCCCGGAATGGTGGCGTGGCTGACCGGAGGGATGGTTCTGTATCGCCTTCGAGTGAGTATGATCCAACTCAATTCTCGGGTAATAGGCATAGTGGCGTTGCTAACCGGAGGGGAGGTTCGCCTTCGATTAAACCTGATCATTTTCATCAGTCCGCGTGCAAGTGGCCGTCTGTCTGCAGGGGATCCAATGACCGGTGCGGTGACGTTTCCAACCGTAATGAAAGTTCGCCTTTGAGCATGCCTGGTCGTTTGCATCATTCCGTGTGCAGGAAGTCGTCTGTCCGCAAGGTCAATCCTTCCGGTGACTGTGACAATCCTGCGTTTAATAATTATAACGATTACAATAATAACGATAACAATTATAACGATTACAATAATAACGATAACGGTAATTTTAATAAGTTATATAGGCATAGTAGTATTAATTATAATAGTAAGATTATTATTAATAACGATTTACATAATAGTGATAGCGTAACTGGTGACTGTGACAATCCTGCGTTTAATAATTATAAAGATTACAATAACAACGATAACAATTATAACGATTGCAATAATAACGATAACGGTAATTTTAATAAGTTATATAGGCATAGTAGTATTAATTATAATAGTAAGATTATTAATAATAACGATTTACATAATAGTGATAGCGTAAATATGAATATTATGGATGATAGGTCGGATAAGAATCGTAATATTAACATTAGTATAGATATTAATAATAATGAGTCATATAATTATAACGATAACAATAATATTAACGGTTTATTATTTAATTGTAATATTAATGATTATAATAATATTATTAATGGTAACTGTAATATCATACGTGAGGATAATAACATGAATCTTATTAACAATAACAATGATAATATTATTAATTATTCATATAAGGATAATAACAATAAGAATAATAATAATAGTAAGAATTACAATATTTATAATGTTATACAGGAGAATAATAAGAATATTATGAATAATATTCGTTCTATTAATAATATGAATAATATTGGTTCGGATAACAGTTTAAGTGATAATAATATTTTATTCCATGATGATAAAGATTTTCTTAACAATATCAATGATTTTGATAGCAATGAGGTTTTGAATGTGGACCCGGTTATTCCTCCCCCTTCTTCTCGGAATAATAAGGTTGTTAACCTTTCTAGTTTTTCTTTCTCCCCTTCTATTTTTAGCCTTTTAAGCAAGGGTTTAAACTTTGCCCTTGCCCCTAGAAGCATCCCGGTGGATGACATTATTTGCGACGTAGAATTCGGGATTAGAGATCTTCCGGATAATATCAAGGACACTATTAGGTAGGATTGTGCTGTCGTCCTTAGAAAGGCTAAGCCCCCTCGGAAGAACCTCAGCAATGAGGGATTCTCTGCCCTGAAATCCTTAAATCAGAACGAAGATATTGTCGTTCTGAAGGCTGATAAAGGAGGGGCTACGGTCATCCTCAACAAGGATGATTACCGTAAGAAGATGTTAGATCATCTTCACAATAGTGGCAGTTATAAAAAACTGCCCAAGAACCCTCTGAAGAAGATTTCTAGGACAATGGCTCTCGCCATCAAGTCTAGTAGCTCAGTGAGTTCCTTGTGCCACAAACTCATTGAGAGCAGTCCCATTACTCCTAGGATCTATGGGTTACCTAAGATCCACAAGGAAGGGGCCCCTCTAAGGCCTATTGTCAACACCATTGGTGGTCCAACCTACCTTCTTGCTAAGTTCCTTGCCCTTAAACTTAAGCCCCTTGTCGGCCGCACTGAATCCTTCGTTAAAGACTCTACTTCCTTCATTAAGGAGCTTAAGGATATTAGGCTTGACCCTGAGGACATTCTCGTTAGCTTTGATGTGGTCTCTCTTTATACTTGCATCCCCATAAAGGAGGCCTTGGAAGTGATCTATCGCCTAACAGATCCCGATACCGCGCATCTGGTCAAGATCTGTCTCACTTCCACTTTCTTCTGTTTCGAGGGTGAATTCTTTGAACAGACTTGTGGTGTTGCCATGGGCTCCCCCCTTTCCCCGATTGTTGCGAATCTTTTTATGGAAGATTTCGAAGCCAAAGCTTTAGCCTCGGCTCGTCTCCTTCCCAAGCTTTGGAAAAGGTATGTGGATGACACTAACGTCATCTGGTCCCATGGCCAAGAGGAGCTGGATCACTTCTTCAATCACCTCAATGGTCAGTCCTCTGCCATTAAGTTCACCATGGAGAAAGAGGTCAATGGTTGCCTCCCTTTCCTAGATATTCTTATTTCTAAGAATAAGGACGGCTATCTCTCCCACTCTGTGTTCCGGAAGAAAACGCATACTGAGCAGTATCTTCATGCCGATTCCCATCATTTCCCTGCTCAGAAGATGGGTGTCCTTAACACCCTCGGTGCTCGTGCCCTCAAGATTTATGATAATGGGAGCTTTGATAAGGAGAGATCCCATCTCCTTGATGTCTTTGTGGAAAATGGATATAGTAGGCGCCTAGGTCAGAAGGCTTTCCTTAAAGCATCTAGAAATGCAGTTATTAGGAAAGAACTTAAGGAGCGTCGACTAGGTGTCCACCTTCCATATGTCCAAGGAACCACGGACAAGATTGCTCGGATCCTTAAGAGGTATGATATTCCCTCTACATTTAGACCCCTCAAAACTATTCGTAATTCCCTTCGATCAGTTAAAGATCCCGTTAACCCTAAGGACATGAAGGGTGTCTACTTGATCCCTTGTTCTTGTGGGACCCCCTACATCGGGGAAACAGGGCGCTCCATCCATCAGAGGATTAGTGAACATGCAACTGACCTAAGACATGGGAGAACCAAGTCTTCAGCGCTAGCAGAGCATGTGGATAAGACCAAGCATCACGTTTGTATTGAGGAGGCTAAGGTTGTTGCCAAGGTTACCCAGTTCCATCATCGGAAACTCAAGGAAGCTATTGAGATCGAAAGAAGGCCTAAGAATCTCAATAGAGATGACGGTTGGAAGATCAGTAGATGTTGGATCCCTGCCCTTTCATCTTAGCCTCCCCCCCCTCTTTCATCTTTTTCACTTTCGTCGTTCCCCTGGAGCCTTCCTATCTCTTAGGGTTTATCCTTTTTGGCTCTGGACTCTTTCCAGTCCTTCTCCTGTTCATTTTGTGTCGCTCCTTTTTCCCTGATTGATATTGGTATCTATTTTCATAACGAATATTTATTTACTTATTTTTATTATTATTATTATATATATATATATATATATATATATATATATATATATATATAATTAATTAATTATTTATCTATTAACGAATATATATTATTATTATTATTATTTATTTATTTGCTTATTGGTGAGTCGCTCCCTTTTCCCTAATTATTATTGTTATTTATAGTCATAACAAATATTTATTTACTTATTTTTATTATTTATTTATTTATTTTATTAGTTTTTCGTAACTAATTTTTATATATTATTATTATTTATATATATATTTTAATTAATTAATTAATTTATCTATTATTATCTATTTTATTATTTTTTCGTAATTTTTATATATTGTTATTATTGGTAATTTATTTATTTATTAACGAATATATATTAGTATTATTATCATTTCTATTTTCTTATTATTATTTACTTTATTATTTCTTTCATAACTAATTTATATATATTATTATTATTATTATTATATATATATTTTTATCTATTTATTTATTTATCTAACGAATATATATTATTATTATTTATTTATTTGTTGATTTGTATTATTATTATTTATTTTATTTAATTACATTTACCTTATTTATAAATAAGTTAGGTCTTCAATTTAACTAATTCCCATTTAATAAAAATTTTTAATTATTAAATTATACATTTTAACTAATTATTAACGTAAACCCCTTCTAAAATTATTTCATTTTTAATATATTTATATATAGGTATGGTCATTAACTATCTTCCTTTAAATAATCAATTTGACTTTTTGACTGTCCCTAAGTCAAAGCTAGCCGTTAATCTAGATAGCTGTTGGAGGCCCTGCTCAGACTATTTAACACGCAAAGCTGGATCTGTTTCTTCAACTTGTCCTGACGATGAGCCACACTTGCTGGCTCGAAACGCGTCGATAAAGGTATTTCTATATGTGATTTACGCCGAAGCTCTTCTTATAACTGTTATGGATCACAGAAGTCTCAATTCAAAAATTGTGATTAATTAATATATGCTAGAAGACACTTTGGATCATCCTCTCTGCATTGATAACTTTACTCATTTCCTTATTTCATAAGCGCTTACAGAAGCAAGCACAATAAGGCTATTGTGCAATGATATTAATAATGCCAATGAATGCTTGATAATTCCATCGAACATTTGAAAATGATAATTATTCCATTTAAACAATAATAACCACTAATGCTACTCCAGGTAATTAATGTTGAAGGAATCAAATAAAACTTCTCCAATAAAAATGTTTCCATGTAATATATTAACGCTGCATATAATTATTCCACTATACATTATTATTATGTTGTACATAATTATTCCACTGCACATTCATGATATCTCAGAGAATTTTAATGTTGTTCCAATCCATTAGCTGTCAATACTATGTACGGGCCTGTCTTTCTGTCGCTGACATTTCTACTCCAGTGAAATTTTGATATTCATAATTGCAATTAAAATTTACTCTTCTTTGTTCTTGTGTTACCTTCCTTGCCACTATTCGTACCTTATCACGATATATATAAATCATTTTGAGCATTTGGTTCTCTTTGATGGATGTCATATATATATTTTTTCTTTTATGCTTACTTTCTCAGATTTCTTGAACTTTTATGTATCTTTCCCCTTTGCAAGAAAATTATCAATGCTTATTGATTCCCTTTACAATGGTATGCATTAGTAGTCTCTTATTCAATACTTTATTGTTTTCAAGACTTTCTTAGAGTTGAATGCCCAGAAATTGCATCTCAATGACTGTAGAGAATGAATTTGACAGTATGACGGATTTAAATGTTTGTTCATTTGTTTGCTATGAGATGTATGAGGTTTATTTTCTCTATATTGTATAGATATGGATAATGCTCTCTTTATATAATTCCATTTCTTCTTTTGTAACGTTATTGACTCTTCATTTACTCTTTCAGATGTAGGAATTTGTTCTTCCTCAACTGAGATGTTGATGCTTTGAAGAATTTCCTCCATAATATCACTTTGATACTATAGAATTAATATTGCATGAACTCCTTAGTGCTACAATTGAGTGAGGCATGGTGTTTCAATCACCCATGGCTGTCTAATTGTAGAAGCATTTTCAAAATTTCCTTTTATTTTGCAATACAATAAATTTGAATGCCGATCTTTTGAATTGAATTATTCAATATGTTTATTTGAAAGTTTTTTCTCCTAGGGTATTTGATATTGCAAAGCCTCATTTTCTTCAAATGACTATAGTTGCTTGATATGTGATTAATGAACTCCAATTTCTTCCTTGGTATGGAGAATGATCTCTGTGTGGGCTGCAATTTCTTTTGCCCATAAGCTTTTTGATCTTATTTAGAAAATATTTCTTGATTTTGAATGTTCTTTTTAGAGCAATGATGAGTTTCTGATGAATTGGGTCCACGCTCAAATTCATATGAGATTGTGGATTATTATTGGAACAAAAAAATGTACTTTGTTCAATTGTGTTGTTGAAGCACTTCAGGAATTTCGTCTTTTGTTGATAAATTCATTTTACTTCTTCAAGCATTCACATCATTCAAATATTTGTGTTTATGCAACGCTGAAGGATTTAGAGAGATCCTAATGATGCACTAAGATGTTGAAATGTAGTTTAGTCACATGTTGCCTTTCTGGTTGTAGAAACATGTTCATAATTTTCTTCAACAATAGTTCTTTGCAACCATAAAAAGGATCTATCCATGAAATAATTCTTTGCAGTAGTTTTCTCTTGATCTTTTGTTGAGCTACATTTATTCATGTGCAACTTTCAAATGATGTGATTCAAATGTCGATCTCATGATTGCACATGATGAAGACTTCTTGGAAACTTGCCACAAAGATAAATAAAATCTGCTCCTCTTGGTTTGATGGTAGCATACATGTTGGAAATTATCTCAATCTTCGAATGTAGCATTGCAACTTAATTACTTGAAGTCCTTTGGATTTAAGAGCCATTTTATTTCCATAGTGGTCTCTTTGCTTCTGGTTGCATGTATATATATGTTTGAATGGATCTCAGATTTTCATAGATCAATTGTCAGTTAATACATGGATCATCATAATGTACATAAATGTATTCCATATAAAAAAACTGAGAATGAAGGATTTTTGAGAAAATTCTAATGATATCAACATGATTTTTCTATTTATTTATTTACATGATTATATAAAGGATATATACATGTGCACATTTTTCTATAAAATCTTGCATTAAGGGCTGAAATTTTGAATTGTGCACCTGATTGATGTCGCTTGCTCATGAAGAAAATGAATTGATCTCACAACTTTATGATGCATTTGTTCTTGATACTTCTTAGTGGCTTCAAATTCTTGACAAATCATATGCTTCCTATTCCTCTTCTTTACTTGTTCCTACTCCTGTAGTCGCCTCGTTAGATGGTGCATTCAATTTCAAGTTTTAGACTCTCCTTTTTGAAGTTACATCAGTGAGGAGCACCTGTAGACACTATCCCTAGCTTGTTTCTCATATACTCAAATGGTTCTTTAGCAAGAGGATTTGTAAATATTTCTGTTATCTGTCTTCTGGGTATGTACTCCATCTTCACTATTTTCTCAACCACTTGTTCTCTGAGAAAGTGGTATTTTATAGGGATATGTCTAGTCTTTGAATGAAGAACATGTTTTTTCGAAATTCTTATTGCACTTGTATTGTCACATTTGATAGAGATAGGCTCATTAAAATTTACCTTCATATCCTAAAGTGTCTGCTTCATCCACAACACTTGTGTGCAACAGATTGCAACTGCTATATATTCAACTTCTGTCGTAGATAGAGAAACTGATGTTTATTTTTGCTTAGCCATGCCACAAAAGACTCTTCTAGGTAGAATGCACCATCGCTTGTACTTTTTCTGTCATCCACACAATTGGCCCAATCCGCATCTGTGTATGTTGTCAATGTAAAGCCCTTACCTTTCAAATACTAGAGTCCATAGCCTATAGTCCCTTTCAAGTACCTGAATATCTGTTTTTTCTAACAAATGACTTTTTTTGGGTGACGAATGATATCTTGCTACTAATCTAACCGCCAACATTATATTTGGTCGAGAAGTTGTTAGGTATAACATACTTCCTATCATAGACCTATAAAGCTTTTGATCCACATCAAACGATTCATCATCTACACAGAGCTTACATCCAATAGTCATGGGGGTTGAGACGAGTTTACAATCTTCCATTTGGAACCTTTTCAACATATCTCTTAAGTATTTCTTTTGAGAAATGAATACATCTCCAGGATTTTGTAGGATTTGGAGCCCTAGGTAGAAGGTAAGTTCTCTAATCATTGACATTTCGAACTCAATCTTCATCTCTTTAGCAAACCATTCTACTAGATGATATTTATTGTTGCCAAACATAATATCATCCACATACACAACTATAATCATTAATTAATCCCCATCAGCGTTTATGTACAGATTACTATTAGTTCCTCCTCTCTTGAAACCCTGGTTTTGAAGGTACTTGTCTAGTCTAGAGTACCACGCCCGTGGTGCTTGTTTAAGACCATATAATGATTTATTTTACCTGCATACATAGTTAGGCTTATCTGATAATGAAAAACCTTCAGGTTGTTCCATATAGACTTCTTCCTCAAGATCACCATTGAGGAAGACAAACTTCACGCTTATTTGGTACACCTTGAAATCATTGTCACATGCAAAGGCCAAAACATCCTGATTTCCTCCAATCTCGCAACTGGTGCAAAAGTCTCTTCATAATCAAGACCTTCCACTTGTGAGTAACCCTTACACACTACTATGGCTTTGCTTCTAACAAATTGACACTGTTCATTCATCTTATTTTTTATTACCCATTTTGTGTCAATGACATTATTTTCAACAGGGCTTGGTGTTAGTTCCCAAGTCTCGTTCTTCTCAATTTGGTCTAACTCCTTGACTTCATAGTATCTATCCAACTTTTGTCCTTACTTGCCTCTTCAAAGTTCTTTGGCTTTATCTGTGACAACATGGATATATAAACTTGCTCAGATTTTTTTGCTAGTTTCCTCCTTGTTTGTACTCCTTCATTTCTATCTCCAATAATTTGATTTTTAGGGTTATTCTTTTGAGTGTGTCTTGAGGGTCATTTTGATTGATTCTCTATATCTTCTAATTCTTCATCTTGTACTTCATTCTCTTCACTGATATGACGATGATTATATGGAGGATTGATAAAACCTATGCTCTTGTTCTTATTGGGCATCTCTTTGTCAAACTTTCCGTCTATGCATTCCACAATCTTATGCAATCTTTTATTATAACATCTGTATCTCTTACTTTTTGACGAATATCCCAAAATTATTCCTTCATCAGATCGAGCATCAAACTTTCCTAGATTTTCATAATTATTTTTGATATAACATTTACTCTTGAATACTTTAAAACGCTTGATTGATGTTGGTTTCTCATGCCGCAGTACATATGGTGTCTTATCATAGTTTGGTATGAGATGTTCCTTATTGAGAATATGTACTGTTGTATGCACCACTTCTTCGAAATAGGTTTGAGAAATTTTCTTTCTTGCATCATGGCTCTGGCTATTTGCTGAATAGATCTGTTTTATCTCTCTGCAATTCCATTCTATTGCGGTGTGTTTGCAATAATATATTGTTTCTTTATCCCAAATTCATTACGAAGGTATGAAAACTCATTTGATGTAAATTCACCTCCTATGTCTGACCTTATGCACTTTATCTTGCACCCTGTTTGATTTTCTGCCAATGCCTAAAATGTTTTAAATTTCTCAAATTCTTCTCACTTATTTTTGAGAATTCTACCCAGGTCAATCTCGAATAGTCATCAATTACCAACATGAAATATTGTTCTCCTCTTGGTGCTCCTGTTCTGGAAGGCTCACACAAAGCCATATGAACTAGCTGCAAAGGATTACTACTTGATAGTTTATCTTTGACTTTGAATGATGTTCATGTTTGTTTGCCCATTTGACATGACTTGCAGATAGTGTTTTAAGGATTCTTTATTGTTGGTAGATCTTTGATTGCTCTCTTCTTGCTGCGTTTGATGATGTGATCAAAGTTGAGATGCCCCAATCTCTTATGCCATAGTGATGATTCATATTGTTCGCTGATGTAGCATTACTCACTCTCTTCTTTCAAGATATATATATTAATCTCAGTTCGAACTCCTTTAGCCAGAACCTTCCCTGTAGATGTTGACCTGATTTGACAATATCGAGCTCTAAAGAGAACATCACAACCTTTGTCACACATGTGAATTCAACTCAACAAGTTATGTTTTAGACCATCTACAAAAAATACATCTTGAGCCTTTTCTATTCCGTTATTCATATCGACTGTACCCTTTTCTCTAATTCTTCCTTCTTAATCATTATCGAATGTGACATTTCTAGTTTTATTTTCATGAAGGGAAACAAACTTTCTTTTATCACCTGTTATATTTCTAGAAAAACAACTGTCCACATACCATTTATTGTTTTGATCTTGAGCATACAAAACTAGGTTACACTTATCATGTCTCTTTTCTTCTACCTTCTTTCTCCATTGCATGCATCCATTTGTTTTATAAATATTTTGAGATGTTAATCTATTGTCTTTAAGCTGACATTCATATGGCTTGTGTCCAAAGTTGTGACAATAAAAACATTCAGTAATATCAAGGAGAGGAGAAAATGCATTTTTATCTAGATTCATGTTTATTTTAATGTTTGTGAACCCATTCTTTCTTATTTTAAAATTTCCCAAATAAATTCTTTTGACATAAGCTCTACAATTTTTTTGGGTTGTGTTATATTATTTCCACGACTACCCCATGCGCGAGAGAGGGGGGAGAAGGGGTTTGGGGGTGATAAGCCCCCCCCGTACATTGCGTCGGGCGCTATCGGGGGGTAAGTAGGGGTGGTAGCCCCCTGCACGGGGTCCGGAGCAACGGCCTAGGATTTTTCTTTTGGACCCCATATTAGGTGGGTAGACCTACCTATGGTTTTGTGCATGGATTTCGCACATGGTTTTGGGCATTATGGCTTTCTGTCCATGGTATTTTGTAGATCTGATTAAGGGAACTACAATTACAACACATATTTCATTAAATTTGTAAGTAAATGGTGGATCTAGAATTTCAAAATAACCAAAAAGCTCAATTCTAGTGATGTCCTTGTAATAAAATATTTCCAATTTTAATGAAATATGTGTTTTACGTTCTAATCGAAGGTTAATGGATTGGCGTTTATGGATGCTTCGACATATATATATATATATATATATATATATATATATATATATATAGTAACATTGAAATGCATATAATGAAAAATCAATTTGGTAGTCTCAGTTTTGGGATCCAAGGGAAAATATCTGTGTATATATGTTTTATGTTTTATGCTCTCTCCATTGTTTATTTTCTATTTTTAGAATTCGTATTCAAGTAATTTATGTATGGGGTTAAAATCTACATTTGGTATCAGAGTTGTTTTGGCTTCAACGGGATGCCTTTGTTGCTGAGGGGTTTTTTCTCATACCTGTGGTAGATCCTGTTCAGTGGGATATCTGCGGGATCAATTCTTGTGGAGAAAGAAGATGTCGAGTAGTGGAAAGACAAAGATCGAGAAATTTAATGGTAAAAATTTCGAGTTGTGGAAACTCAAGATGGAGGATCTACTAGTGGATAAAGATCAGTGGATTGTGGTAGATCCGGGTACTAAACCAACATAAATGTTAGCTGAAGATTGGGCGAATTTGGATTAGAAGGCAAAGAGCACAATACGATTGTGTGTCTCAGATTCAGTATCACTGAATTTATCAGGGGAAGCTTCAACGAAGGCTTTGTACAAATCTAAGTCTCTGGTGAATAAAATGTTTCTATGGAAAAGCCTGTATAACCTAAGGATGAAAGATGGAGACTTGGTGACAGAGCATCTGAACACATTTAATATTGTGGTAAGCTAGTTATTATCTGTTGATATTAAAATTTCAGATGAAGATAAGTGTATCAGTTTGTTGTGTTCTCTACCATATTCGTGGGATAGTCTGGTTGTTGCAATAGGTAGCAATGCAACTACCTTGCAATTTGATGAAATAGTCCCATCCTTACTGTCAGAAGAGATGAGACGGAAAAATATGGAGGGACAGAATGGTGATGCCTTGTTTGTATGAGGATGGTTTCAGAACAGAAACAAAAATAAGTCCACGAGTGGGAGATCTAAATCTAAAGGGGGATCTAAATCTCCAGGAAAACCTATAAAGGTGTGTTGGAAATGCGGAAAGGAAGGGCACATCAAAAGGGACTGTAAATCTAAAGCTCTTGAGAAAGGAAAGGGATCTAATGATGCTCCTTTTGCAAAGGCGAAATCCACCTTAGATGAAGGTGGGGATGTGTACTTGGCTTCTTATTCAAGTACACATGTAGATCATGAGGCATGGTTGATTGACTCAGGTGCATCCTTTCACTTCACTCCCCATAGAGAGTGGTTCTGCGAGTATAAGAAATATGATGGTGGTGATGTCTTCTTAGGGGATGACAGGAAGGATAGAATCGTTGTTCGCAGAAAATTCAAGTTGCAGTTACAAGGTGGAAGGATTAGAAAACTTCTGGGTGTTATGCATATTTTTTCATTGGCAAAAAATCTGATTTCTGTAAGAAAGCTGGATGATGCAGGTGTAAAAACAATGTTCGAGAAAGATACTTGCAAGATGGTTCGGGGATCACTGGTATTGATGCGGGAAGTTCGGATTGGAACTCTATATAAGCTTTAAGGTAGCACTGTTATTGATGGGTGCAATAGTTCTGTGGTTCGTGAAAGTGGAGCAAAAAATCTAGTGGTCTCTAGAGAAAAGACCATACTATGGCATCAAATACTTGGACATATTGGAGAGAAGGGCCTTTGAATACTTCATGGTAATGGTATGGTAGAAGGTATGTCTAATTTCTCTATAGATTTTGACTTCTGTGAAAATTGTGTATATGAGAAGAAAAATCGGGTGAGTTTCCCTTCTGGTGGTAAGAGGGCGAAAAAGATATTAGAGTTTGTGCACAGTGATTTGTTTGGACCTATGTCGGTTCCATCACTTGGAAATTCTGTGTACTATGTATCATTTATAGATGACTTCTCAAGGAATACATGGATATATTTCTTCAGGAAGAAATCTGAAGTCTTTGACAGGTTTAAAGAGTATAAGGCTCTAGTGGAAAACTAGACAAAGAAGAAGATATAGGTGCCAAGGACAGATAACAATGGAGAGTTTTGCAAGAAGGAATTTGAAGAGTTCTGTAAGAAGTGTGGTATAGCACAACATAAGCCTACTCCATACACACCTGAGAAAAATGGAGTTGTAGAAAGAATGAACAAGACGTTGATGGAAAGGGCAAGAAACATGCTCAGTGGTGTCGGGTTAGGACAATAATTCTAGGTAGAGGTGGTGGAGACTGCATGTTACCTGGTCAACAGATCACCTTCGTTAGCGTTGGAGGATGAGACTTCAAAAGAGGTATGGACTAGTAAGAAACCTTCTCTTTCACATCTGAGGGTATTTGGATGTGAGGCATATGTACATATTCCAAAGGAGAAAAGAACAAAGTTGGATAGTAAATATGAAAAGTGTATATTTATTGGGTATAAGGATGGTTTAAGGTTATAAGCTTTGGAACCCAGAAACAAGGGTGTGTAGAGAGGTGAAAGATGTTATTAAACATGAAGTCCTACCAAAGGAACATGAGAAGATAGAGTTTGAGCTAAAGGAGGAAGAATCAAACTCTACAACAGAAGAGGAATCAGAAGATGAAGAGCCACAAACTTCAACTGTGAGAATATCAGTTCGAGAAAGAAGGCAGCCAAAAAGGTATAGTCCATCTGCTTTCTTTTCAAATTTTTCTTTATCTATTACTAATGATAATCCCAGAACTGTGAGGGAAGCAATATATTCAGAGGATGGAAAACTCTAGAAAGAGGCCATGGTTGATGAAATGGCATCTTTGCACAAAAATGAGGCTCGAGATCTGGTGGAGTTGTTGGCTGGAAGGAAACCCATTGGCAACAAATGGGTGTTTAAGAAGAAGATGAATTCAGAAGGAAAGGTGGAGAAATATAAAGCTCGGTTGGTAAAAAAAGGTTATTCCCAGGTGTCCGGAATTGATTTTGGTGATATTTTTTCCCCTGTTTTCAAGGTAGATTCTACTAAATTATTTTTATCTATTGCTGTTGCTTTTGATTTTGAGCTAGAATAGATGGACGTGAAGACAATATTTCTTCACAGGGATTTGGAAGAAGAGAACTACATGAAGCAACTTGAAGGCTTTGCAGTGAAGGGTAAGAAAGCACTGGTATGCAAGTTAAAAAAGTCTATGTATGGGTTAAAATATCACCAAGGATGTGGTATCAGAAATTTGATATATTTATTCTGGAACTTGGCTTCACCAAAAGAAAATAAAATTACTGTGTATTTTAAATTAATTGGTGACTGTGTTATTTATTTGGTCTTGTATGTGGATGATATGTTGCTGGTTAGAAATGACAAATAAATTATCCAGGATTGAAGACCCAATTGTCCTCCAAATTCGACATGAAAGATCTTGGCATTGCAAACTATATTTTTGGCATGGAGATTAAACGAGATCGAGCAAAGAGGAAGCTCCAGTTAAATTAGAGGAAGTATGTTGAGACAATACTGCAGAGGTTTAATATGCAGGATAGTAAATCGGTGAAGGTTCCTATTCTTGTAGGTGTAAAGTTATCTGCTGAAAAGTGTCCCAAGACACAAAAAGAGGAAGAGGACATGTCCCTTGTTCCATATGCAAGTGCAATTGGTAGTCTGATGTATGCAATGGTCTATACTAGACCAGAAATTGCACATGCAGTGGGAGTATCGAGCAGGTTTATGTCAAAAGCAAGGAAGGAGCATTGGACAACAATGAATCGGGTTTTTTGGTATTTGCGTGGCACTGGTGATTATGGTTTATGCTACCAAAGAAAACCAGGATTGGATAGATTTTTGGACATCCATGACTTTTTTGATGCAGACTGGGCTAGAGATATGGATCATAGAAGATCTACAAGTGGGTGTGTGTTTAACCTATTTGGAGGTGCAGTCAATTGGATGAGTAAGAGACAATCTATATTGGCACTTTCAACTACAAAAGATGACTACATGGCAGCCACTCATGCAAGCAAGGAAGTAGTTTGGTTGCATATATTGCGTTCAAGTATGGGGTTAGTACAACGAGCTATAATGATAGATTGTGACAGCCAAAGTGCAATTTTCTTGGCAAAGAACCTTGCTTATCATTCAAAGACAAAACACATTGATGTTTAGTATCACTTTGTGAGGGATATGGTTGAGGACAAAAATGTGTTACTGGTAAAGGTGAACACTTTGAAGAGTACTGCAGATGCATTGACAAAGTCTCTGCGCACTAAGAAGATCTCTTGGTGTAGAGAAACAATGGGCATTGTAGGGCTGGATTAATGACTAAGCTCTCATGTGGTCCCCTTGTGGAAAGAAAACAACAAGTGGGAGAATGTTGGGTTGTGTTATATTTGTTTGGACCCTATATTAGGTGGGTCGACCTACCTATGGTTTTGTGCATGGATTTTGCACATGGTTTTGGGCATGATGGTTTTTTGTCTATGGTATTTTGTAGATCCGGTCAAGGGAACTACAGTTATGTTCTAATATGGGGTTAATGGAGTTGGATTTATGGATGCTTCGACATGTCTATATAGGTATTGTAACATTGAAAGGAATATAATGAAAAATCAATCTAGTAGTCCCGGTTTTGGGATCCAGGGGAAAATCTGTGTATATTTGTTTTATGTTTTATGCTCACCATTGTTTATTTTCTGTTTTTAGAATTCGTATGCAGGTACTTTCTGTACGGGGTTAAAACCTACAAGTTTATGGCTTTATGTCCAAATTTTTTACAGCAGTAACAATATCCATAAAACAAATATTTGTACCTGGTAGTGGATGTTGTTTGAGAATCTAACCATCTTGACATTTGATAATCCTGTCTCCTGAAGAAGTGTGGTTTCTGATAGGTTGTTGGTTGATTGTCCATTTCTTTTTCCTTTTGTACTTTACTGACAATGTTCCTTTGCAGTTGTTCATTTGATGTTGAAGTGTTGCTCAAGTTTTTTTTCTTAGATTGATGTGAGTTGTCATCCTCTCCCCTAGTGATCCGGATTTAAACAGGAACGAAACAAATTATAAAGATAACCCTAAACACAGAGATGCAACAAAAATAATACTTCATTTCATTAATGTGAAATACTGAAATATGCTTACAAACAGAAATGGAAATAAACCAGCTAGGGCGATGGTAGCTTATCTCTGAGAATAGATGTGGTGGCTACATGCCTCTGAACTGTGTTACAATGAGGCTCGAAGGCCTATTTATTGTTGAGAAACAATGGAAAACCCTAAACATCCAAAAACCTATCCCTAGAAGTTAAAACGCCAAACTGTGGGTCCCGTTTGGGTAAATTGGTACATCAACTTACCGGGGTCGTAACTTTGGCATACAATCTCCGTTTGACACGCACAATATCTCATTAGAAAGATCTATCCGAGAACTACAACTTTGGGAAGAGGAACATGGGACCAATGACCCATGTTGCTCCCATTTTTCCTAAAAAACGTCGTTTAGGGCCTCAAAACGGCTCCGGAAGTTCAGGACTTGAAAAACTGCTAAAAATAGTAAATTGTGCTATAATTAATGAAACTGAAAAGCTGAAAGAAACAATGGTGGGGGTCCAAGTGGACTTTGCGGGTGGCAACCAATATTCACCTCGATCATTCCTCCCCCCTTAGGAAGAAATGGTCCCCATTGCGTTGAGTTCCTCCATGAGATGAGGAAACTTCTGCTGAACTTGGTCCCTGGTGAGCCACTTGCCCTAGTGAAGGAGTTGCCCTGCTTTGACAACTCGATACAGTTGGATATTCTGCTGGCGAGTGTGCTTGATCTGTGTGTCCATGATTCGATCAATTGCAGATTGTTCCATGCAATCTGGATTTAACTCTGTGGATGTGAGCTGTTCTCCAATGTCGGATGTGTCTAGTAATGGTGGAAAGTATGGCAGAAGGCAATCCACATTGAACAATGGGTGCAGGCCAATGAATGGGGGAATACTGCGCTCAAATGCATTGTCTCCCACAACCTTGGTAATGGTGTAAGGACCATATCAGAGTGGTCTGAGTTTCCGATGGGCTCTGGTAAGGCGTTCCTTTTCCAAATGCAACCAGACTTTGTCACCCATCTGAAACTTGTGTGGCACGCGATGTTGATCATGTCGTTGCTTGTACTTGGCATTTGTTTTCTCCAGAATGTCATGGACCTACTGGCAAATATGTTGGATGTGATCAATGAAGTTGTTTGCCTTATCTGTTTCAGATTGGACATGAGACGAATCTGCATGAGTAGCTACAAATGGCATGGCCACATCAATGGGACATAGTGATCGGAATCCCAAGCCCACTTAAAAAGGGCTGTGGCCAATCGAGCCGTGGAGAGCTCGATGTAGCTATGCTGAACATAGGGGAGGCTCTCGTCCCATGTGCATGAATGCTTTGAGTTGTACATGTGCAAAATGTGTATGATCATCCTGTTGACAACCTCTGTCTGGCCATCAGTTTGAGGATGGAAGGCTGTGGACTTAGTGAGTTTGGTGTCCAACATCGACCAGAGACTGGACCAAAATGTACTGAGGAACCTGCTGTCCCGATCTGAGATGATAGATTGTGGTATCCCAAAGTGTACCCACACTTGTTGAAGAGTTTAGCAGTGGCTTTTGCTGTGATGTTCTTCTTGCAGGCCACCATAATGGCCATCTTCGAGAACCTATCAGCGACCACAAAAACAAAGTCATTTCCATGCTTAGTGGAAGGAAGCCTGACATGTAATCCATGGAGATGGATTCCCAAGGTCGACTAGGGGTAGGCAGTGGGGTATAGAGGCCTTGCTTCTTGATAGTCGGTTTGGTAATGACACAAACAGTGCATGATTTGATGTACTTCGCGACATCCTGTCGAATATTCGGCCAATAGAAATACTTTTGCAGTACTGCCACCGTTTTCTCGACCTCGAAATGCCCAACAATCCGATTGTAGTGTGCTTCCAAAATCATATTGGCACGCTCACTTAAAGGAACATAAAGGTGACCCAGGTGGCATAACAGGGCATCCTGGAGGTGAAAATATGGAACATTCTGACCCTCCAAGAGTGTCTAGTATGTGTGGCTGAATTCTGGGTTGCTTTTGTAGAGAAGTGGCCAATCAGAAGTCTCGTGCCCACAAGACTTGAGAACGGTGGTTAACGCCATGATTGGTGGTCGACTGAGACAATTTGCGACATTATTGGTGCTGCCCTTCTTATACTTGATATTCAAATGGAACTGTTGCAGGTATGTGGACCACTTCTAATGGCGATCATTCTGAAATTTCCCTTGGTTTAACAGGGCATCTTGGAGGTGAAAATATGGAACATTTTGATCCTCTAAGAGTGTCTGGTATGTGTGGCTGAATTCTAGGTCACTTTTGTAGAGAAGTGGCCAATTAGAAGTCTCGTGCCCACAAGAGTTAAGTACGGTGGTTAACGCCATGATTGGTGGTCGACTGAGGCAATCTGCAACATTATTGGTGCTGCCCTTCTTATACTTGATATTCAAATGGAATTGTTTCAGGTATGTGGACCACTTCTGATGGCGATCATTTTGAAATTTCCCTTGGGTCTGTATGAACTGTAGGGGTCGGTGGTCTGTGTGGATGACCATTTCCTTCCCCAAAATGTAATGCTTCCATTGTCAGCATGCCTACACAATGGAATACATCTCTTTGTCATAAGTGGAATACTTCCGGACTGTGTTTGAAAGTGTCTCACTGTGATATGCCACTAGATGCTCGTGTTGAGTAAGGACTGCCCCAATAGCATAGTCAGAGGCATCTTTCTCGACCTCAAATGGTTGTGGCAAGTCTGGTAATGCGAGCACTGGTGCCAAGCAAAGGCAATCTTTCAACCCTGTGAAGGCCTTCTGTTGAGATTCAGACCAAAAGAATTTTGCTTTCGCTCCTCCCTTGGTGACTTGACTCAAGGGCCAAGTGATATGAGAAAATCCCAACACGAACCTGCGGTAGAAGTTGGCAAGACCTAGAAAGCTACGGAGCTCTATCAGATTGGTTGGAGATGGCCAATCTCGAATGACTTGGATCTTGGCTGGATCCACATGCACCCCCTGTTCATCAATAATGTATCCCAGATACTGAACCTGGGTCATGCCAAAAGTGCATTTCTCCAAATTGACACATAACTTGTGTTGCCGTAGTGTTTGGAGAACCTGTCGGATGTGGTGGAGGTGCTCTTCCAAACTCTGGCTGAAGATCAAGATGTCATCAAGTATACCACTACAAATGAGTTGGTGAATGGCCGCAAGATGTCATCCATTAGACTCATGAAGGTTGCAGGAGCATTCGTCAATCCGAAAGACATAACCAACCATTCGAAAAGGCCCTCCTTGGCTTTGAAGGCAGCCTTACACACATCGGAGGGTTTGATTGGTACCTGGTGATATCCTGACTTCAAATCGATCTTGCTGAAATATTTTTCCCCCTTCAGTTGGTCTAGGAGGTCATCAATCTGTGGGATCGGGTACCTATTACAGATAGTGATCTTGTTCAGTGCCCGATAGTCAATACAGAGTCTCCAAGTCCCATCCTTCTTCTGTACCAACACGATCGGCTCCCACAGGGCGATGAACTCGGACAGATGTGACCTTTCTGTAGTAGCTCTTGAATTTGCCTCTTGATTTCATCGTTATCCAGAACGGAGCGTCGATAGATTGGTCCATTGGGCAGCGGCACACCTGGGGTCAGATCGATGGAGTGCTTGATCTAATAGTGCAGAGGAACCCCTGCGGGGGAAGTGAAGATGTCCTCATACTCCTCCACGACCTTGTTCATCTGTAGCTATCGTGTGGAGGGGCCCTGTCTGGAGGTCGTGGCCACTGTCTTCTTCTTTTATTTTTATTTTTATCATGGTTCGTGTCGATGCTCGTTCAACAACCTGATCCCATTATGTGCAATTTGATAGTTGATTTTAAAATTTTCGTTATATTGAATCGATTTTGCCCCCACAATGTATCAATTTCATGGTTGGTCTTTAAGTTTTTATTACAACAATTCGAGTTCACCTACACCACGTGTCAATTTGATGGTTGATTTTTTAATTTTTGTTGCAATTTAACAAGTTGTCTTAGGTTAAGATTTTAAAATCACTATATATTTAGCATTTAAAGCATAAATTACTCTTGGTATAGTAACTCTTTCATTCAGGTGTTCATTTTTAAAGTGTTTTGCCATAATTTTTTTCCATAATGTCATGTTTGAAATATTTTGAAAATTTGAGACTTTTTTGTAGTCATAATCTTTGGTTTTAATTGCATGGTTGAAAAATTGTCAAGATTTTAATGTTTTTTTTAAGTCATGATATTTTATCTTTAATGCTATGGTTGAAAACAATTACAATTTTAGGGATTTCTAGAGTCAAGATATTTTATCTTTAACAACATGGATGGAAATTGTTGGAATTATCAGGATTTGAGACATGATATTTTATCTTTAACATCATGTCTGAGAATTGTTGGAATTTTATAGTTTTTCAAAGTTTGGATATTTTATCTTTAATTCCATTGCTAAAAAGTGTCAAAATTGTAACCCGATTTTTTTTTTGTTATTCCAGAATCAACACTTATTTTTTTAAGGATGTTTTTTCATCCATTTTGCAAAAAAAAAAAAAATGGTTTTTACTTCCATTTTAAAAAAATGTTGAAAATTTACACTAAAAAAAACATCGTTATGGCATACACAATTTTCATTTTTGGGTTGTTTTTTCATGTTTTTTTGAGGTTTTTGGGCTAAAGTACCTGTTTTGAGGTAATAGTTTATGTCTGATCGGTAACTATGTTTAGTATAAGAGTGTTGTCTTCTATTGCCTCAAATTTGCTCAGATGACAAATTTCTTGTTGGAATTCGGTAATTTTTTTCTTTCAAAAAATCAGAATGCTGGAGTGTTTGAATCATTTTTTGATGGTAGAAATGGATTCAACACCATCAAGAACACCTGGGGCACCCAAAATCCTGAGTAAACTGTTCTTCATTACATATAAGGCATGGATAACGAGGTTTTTGTTTGTTTTGAGAAGACTGATTATTTTGTTTGTCTTGTGAAGAATTATCTTTCTTCTTCTTTCCTTTTCCTTCCTTCTTACTTTCACGTTGCTGAGATTTTCCTTTGTGGATTGGACGACATTAATCTCGAAAGTGGTCACAGGAGTAGAAAAGAGTGGGTTTTGAGTAGCCACAACAAGAGAAGAACCAGATAGTTTACTCATTTTTTGTTGACAAACAAAACCAATCACACCATCAATGACATGGGATTCTTTAGTAGGAGGTGGTGGAACAATGTGCTAAGGTCTTGGAGCATTAGGTATTTTGTCATAGAGCGTGCCAGATTGAATATAGATGAGATCAAGATATTGGGAAGGAGCAATGAATTTCTCTTTGGTAACAACTCCACCTTTAGTGACGTCTTTAGTTATGGATTGTAACAAAGATTTGATAAACCATTAATCCAATAACTGATTGAGAATGTAGGTTTGACGAAATGACGTCGACGTCACCACTCATAAATATGAATAGAAATGTGAGTGGAGTGAGAGTATTTCAATGAGGTCAAAAGTTTGGTTCTAGTTTTATATCGGATAGGTAATTGAAAATGAGTGAGGAATGTAGTTTCGAAGGCATTGAACTTGTTGAACGAAGCTCATGGAAATTCAACATACCACTTTGCTTCCGTACCAGTAAGAGTTATCTAGAAAATCCGTAAATGAATCAAATCATCATTTAAGGAGTTGGATGAACACCATAAATGATGGGTCATTACATGAATAGATGAGTCTTCTCCAAGATTTCCATTGAATTTTGAGATATCGCTCGACAATTTGGTAGGAATGGTTGGTGATATTTATGTTGGGAATTACTAAGAAGGGGGGGTAGGTGAATCAATAATTTAATATTATTTGCTTTTGCTCAAATTATTTTCTTCTTATGTAGCTAATGGTTTATGTTCATGCTAAATTATTATTGAATTCCTTTTGCAGGTGTCAAAGAGAAAAAATTGTAGATTTATTTATCAATAATTCAAAAATATTCACACAACATTCAAGAACAAACACATGAAGACGCAAGATATAAGTGGAAACCCCGAAGGGAGAAAACCACAAATTTTAGGTTGAAAGTGATGTGAAGGCAAGTTGCTACTCCTTATTACATCATATTTTTGTAGGCTCCAACCTACAAGAGGCTCCTACCTCAAAGGAAGCTCCAACTCCCACAAGTTTTCTGCAGGTCACAACCCAAAAGCGGCTCCTACCTCAATAGGCTACAACTTGTTTATTTTCAAGATACAACATAGAAAGGGAAAAAAATCTCTCAATCAAAACATCATGTCACAAATGTTGGTTACCTCATGTATAGTTCTGCTATCAAGTCTATTGCTGCACTGCTTTTCCTTTTCACTTTGTATCTCTTCTCTTCTTTCTCATCAAATTTCTTATGCAAATTGTTTCTCTGCTAACAAAAGGTCCGTTTACCATTCCACATTGTATATTTTATAAGAAATCCATCTTGGCTATTTGTATTCTTTGCAAGAATATGAAATAAAACATTGTCTCTTGGACTTCCAAAAACTGCTCACAAGCTTGTCTCTTCACTTTTAGTTTTGAAAAAAATAATTTGTAATATAAAATAGAACTGAATTAAAACAACTCAATCAATAATGATTACAAGAGACAAATCCGATTTTTCTATTGTCTACATTTTTTGTTCTGTAAAACATATATATATTTCAGCTTTTGTAATGTCCCAATTTAACAATGTTCAACCTTTTCACTTCACATTTAACTTTTAGCCTTTGTACTTCACATCACTTTGAGCATTTTTCATTCAAGCTCACCAATCCAACATTTAACATTCAGCTAACCAATCCAACATTCAATATTCAACATGAATTATCACCAATGTGGTTAATGACATCAATGCCAATATTACCAACATTATCCCCCTTTAGCATTGATGGAAGCGTTATGATTCTATCTGCCCTTAGAGAAGAAGAAATTCCATTGTGACCTCCCCCTTTGACATCAATGGCAGGGGAAAACTAAAAATCTTTTCTCTTGCAAATTCACAATCGAAAACTGCTACAAATAATTTTATAAGAGATGCTTCAAGAAGTAAACTTTTGAAAGATATAAACCCTAATTCATGGATTTTATTGAGATATGAAAATATTAGGGTACAAGGCCCAACACCGCTCTTCATTGTTCACCATACACTCCATTCTTACTTTCAATACAGTCCTTTATTAATGAAAGCACTCATTGCATGAATATCAATAAACATTATCATGGCTTAGATAGTAGAAATATTAATGGATGTAGTTAATTTGTTGTAAATAATATAGTGCATCACTACAAATGATGTACAAATCCCTAAATGCTTGTCCATTTATCATTTAATTATAACAAGGTTTATTCAGATGTGCCAAGGCTTAATGTATTATTGTCTATGCTACTCCATTAAAATACCAATACCATTCCTTTCAAGAGCCGCTCCATTTAAATTGTGTGAATTATTTCCAATGTGTGAATATGATACCACTTTGTCGAAATTCCAAATTCCATATGTCAATATGTTGCATACAATTTGTCGAAATTCCAAATTCCATATGTCAATAGGTTGCACACACTTTGTCGAAATCCCAAATTCCAAATTCCAATAGGGAGGCCACCTACACCAGGTAGCAATGTAGGATGTACTGCTACCAGAATCAACTCAAGGCTGCTACTAAAATTTGTTTGTAATATTAACTCCTTGCAGAATTAGTTCAATGCTGCTACCTAATTTTGTTTGCAATATTGACTTATTGCATAATCAACTCAACCTTGCCTTGTAATATTGCTATTAAATCGATGTTATCAAAATGCTACTACTAACACAATATCAATGCTACAATCTTGAGGCTGCTAGGGCACAAAACCCTAAAAAAAATTGTGTGATTCCATCAATGCCTCACTACAAACTAATGCTTGGTTCATCAATGCTTGGTCTCATGCTTTTATCATGCCATTAACACTTTGTTCCAATGCCTTTTATCAACACTTCTCAACACTTATGTGTGCTGCTCCATGTGCTTATTTGTGTTGCGTCATGTGCTTTGTTATAATATCCATGAATGCTTGGAATATACATATGATGTGTATCCATATGCTGCGTTTACCATATCCATATAATAATACGTTGCGTATTCATATGCTACGTTTACCATATGCTGTGTTTATCCATATGTTGCGTTTACCATATGCTGCATTTACCATATGTTGCGTTTATCCATATGTTGTGTTTATCATATGCTGCATTTACCCATATGCTGTGTTTACCCATATGGTGCTTTTACCCATATGCTGCGTTTATCCATATGTTGCGTTTACCATATGATGCATTTACCATATGTTGCATTCATATCATGTTGTGTTAATGATGCGTTCATACCAATGCATGATTGTTGTCAATAAGCGATGTTGCATATGCTCCATGTCCAGAGGAAGTGAGCAACAAAGTAACAAGAGAGGGTTCATTCAAAATACTAAGGTTGGAGGTGTTAAGAAAATCAAAGACATTTAGTGAGGAGGATATTGAAGCGATGATAGGGTGCTTAGCCTCTCTAAAGGACGCATATGGAAGAAAACTTGCAAAGCAATTAAGAGCAGTGATTGAAAGCCTGATAAAACACCACTTCGTAGAAGAATTAATGGTTACATTGTTCGAGAGATTCAGAGAAAAAATGGGAGAGAGATTGAGTAAGTGCATGGAATATGGAAAGAAGGGAGGACATATATTCATAACTCTCGAATGCAAATGAAATCTCTAATCAGTTGTTATGAAAAATAAAGTAAGGTTGCCAGTGTTTATTCATATCACCCAGTCTTTTGGGGTGGATTGAGCTCTAGGGAACAGAGAGGAAACCTTCTTTATCTATAGCTATGCAAAGAATGAATTTGTTTCTCCATAGTCATTTTCTTCTCCATTCAAAAATGGGTTAAGGGTGAACAAGAGCTCTCGGAGAAGAAATAGTATGAGTAGTTGGAAAAAATGGATAAGATTTGGTCATAGGAAGAAAAAATTGAAATATTTTTCTCATCCCAACATCTTGTTTATCTTCTAAACTCCTACCCTTAAATAATAATTGGGCAGGTACCAGTATGTGAAGGTACGAATCCTGCTCTTTCAAATTTGTATCATTCCACCTATTATTCGAAAAGCAAGCCTTAAATAATAATGTGGAATAATAAGCTTTTGTTTCCCATGCTATTTGTTGCTACCTTAAATAATTACATGGAGAACACTCTTCTTCTTGCTAGGTATGGGTGGGACTTCCAATCCCTCTCCCAAAAAATTGTGATTAATGAATATATGCTAGAAGACACTTTGGATCATCCTCTCCGCATTGATAACTTTACTCATTTCCTTATTTCACAAGCGCTTACAGAAGCGAGCACAATAAGGCTATTGTGCAATGATAATAATAATTCCGATGAACGCTTGATAATGCCATCGAACATTTGAAAATGATAATAATGCCATTTAAACAATAATAACCACTAATGCTACTCCAGGCAATTAATGTTTAAGGAATCAAATAAAACTTTTCCAATAAAAACGTTTCCATGTAATATATTAACGTTGCATATAATTATTCCACTATACATTATTATTCTGTTGTACATAATTATTTCACTGCACATTCATGATATCTCAGAGAATTTTAACGTTGTTGCAATCCATTAGCTATCAATACTATGTATGGGCTTGTCTTTTTGTCGCTGACATTTCTACTCCAGGAAAATTTTGACATTCATAATTGCAATTAAAATTTACTCTTCTTTGTTCTTGTGTTACCTTCCTTGCCACTATTCGTACCTTATCACGATATATACAAATCATTTTGAGCATTTGGTTCTCTTTGATGGATGTCATATATATTTTTTTTCTTTTATGCTTACTTTCTCAGATTTCTTGAACTTTTATGTATCTTTCCCCTTTGCAAGAAAATTATCAATGCTTATTGATTCCCTTTACAATGGTATGCATTAGTAGTCTCTTATTCAATACTTTATTGTTTTCAAGACTTTCTTAGAGTTGAATGCCCAGAAATTGCATCTCAATGACTGTAGAGAATGCATTTGACAGTATGACGGATTTAAATGTTTGTTCATTTGTTTGCTATGAGATGTATGAGGTTTATTTTCTCTATATTGTATAGATATGGATAATGCTCTCTTTATATAATTCCATTTCTTCTTTTGTAACGTTATTGACTCTTCATTTACTCTTTCAGATGTAGGAATTTGTTCTTCCTCAACTGAGATGTTGATGCTTTGAAGAATTTCCTCCATTTCCTTCATACTTTCACTTTGATATTATAGAATTAATATTACATGAACTTCTTAGTGCTGCAATTGAGTGAGGCACAATGTTTCAATCACCCATGGCTTTCTAATTGTAGAAGCATTTTCAAAATTTCCTTTTATTTTGCAATACAATAAATTTGAATGCTGATCTTCTGAATTGAATTATTCAATATGTTTATTTGAAAGTTTTTTCTCCTAGGGTATTTGATATTGCAAAGCCTCATTTTCTTCAAATGACTGTAGTTTCTTGATATGTGATTAATGAACTCCAATTTCTTCCTTGGTATGGAGAATGATCTCTGTGTGGGCTGCAATTTCTTTTGCCCATAATCTTTTTGATATTATTTAGAAAATATTTCTTGATTTTGAACTTTCTTTTTAGAGAAATGATGAGTTCCTGATGAATTGGGTCCACACTCAAATTCATATGAGATTGTGGATTATTATTGGAACGACAAAATGTACCTTGTTCAATTGTGTTGTGGAAGCACTTCAGGAATTTCGTATTTTGTTGACAAATTCATTTTACTTCTTCAAGTATTCACATCATTCAAATCTTTGTGTTTATGTAACGCTAAAGGATTTAGAGAGATCCTAATGATGCACTAAGGTGTTGAAATGTAGTTTAGTCACATGTTGCCTTTCTAGTTGTAGAAACATGTTCATAATTTTTTTCAACAATAGATCTTTGCGACCATAAAAAGGATTTATGCATGAAATAATTATTTGCAGTAGTTTTCTCTTGATCTTTTGTTGAGCTACATTTATTCATGTGCAGCTTTCAAATGGTGTGATTCAGATGTTGATCTCATGATTCTACATGATGAAGACTTCTTGGAAACTTGCCACAAAGATAAATAAAATCTGCCCCTCTTGGCTTGATGGTAGCATACATGTTGGAAAATATCTCAATCTTTGAATATAGCCTTGCAACTTAATTACTTGAATTCCTTTGGATTTAAGAGCCATTTTATTTCCATAGTGGTCTCTTTGCTTCTGGTTGCATGTATTTATATGTTCGAATGGATCTGAGGTTTTCATAGATCAATTGTTAGTTAATAGATGGATCATCATAATGTACATAAATGTATTCCATATAAAAAATCTGAGAATGAAGGATTTTTGAAAAAATTCTAATGATGTCAACATGCTTTGTCTATTTATTTATTTACATGATTATATACAGGATATATACATGTGTACATTTTTCTATAAAACCTTGCATTAAAGGCTGAAATTTTGAATGGTGCACCTGATTGATGTCGCTTGCTCATGAAGAAAATGACTTGATCTCACAACTTTATGATGCCTTTGTTCTTGATACTTCTTAGTGGCTTCAAATTATTGACAAATCATATGCTTCCTATTCCTCTTCTTTACTTATTATTGCTCCTGTAGTCACCTCCTTAGATGGTGCATTCAATTTCAAGTTTTAGACTCTCCTTTTTGAAGTTACATCAGTGAGGAGCACCTACAGACACTATCCCTAGCTTGTTTCTCATATACTCAAATGGTTCTTTAGCAAGAGGATTTGTAAATATATCTGTTATCTATTCTCTTCTGGGTATGTACTCCATCTTCACTATTTTCTCAACCACTTGTTCTTTGAGAAAGTGGTATTTTATAGGGATATGTCTAGTCTTTGAATGAAGCACATTTTTTTTCGAAATTCTTATTACACTTGTATTGTCACATTTGATAGAGATAGGCTCATTAAAATTTACCTTCATATCCCGAAGTGTCTGCTTCATCCACAACACTTGTGTGCAACAGACTGCAACTTCTATATATTCAACTTCCGTCGTAGATAGAGAAACTGATGTTTATTTTTGCTTATCCATGCCACAAAATACTCTTCTAGGTAGAATGCACCACCGCTTGTACTTTTTCTGTCATCCACACAACTGGCCCAATCCGCATCTGTGAATGTTGTCAATGTAAATCCCTTACCTTTCAGATACTAGATTTCATAGCCTATAGTCCCTTTCAAGTACCCGAATATCTGTTTTTTCTAACAAATGACATTTTTTGGGTGACGATTGATATCTTGCTACTAATCTAACCGCCAACATTATATTTGGTCGAGAAGTTGTTAGGTATAACATACTTCCTATCATAGACTTGTAAAGCTTTTGATCCACATCAAATGATTCAACATCTACACAGAGCTTACATCCAATAGTCATGGGGGTTGAGACAAGTTTACAATCTTCCATTTGGAACCTTTTCAACATATCTCTTAGGTATTTCTCTTGATAAATGAATACGTCTCCACGATTTTGTAGGATTTGGAGCCCTAGGTAGAAGGTAAGTTCTCCAATCATTGACATTTCGAACTCAATCTTCATCTCTTCAGCAAACCATTCTACTAGATGATATTTATTGCTGCCAAACATAATATCATCTCCATCAGCCTTTATGTATAGATTACTATTAGTTCCTCCTCTCTTGAAACCCTGGTTTTGAAGGTACTTGTCCAATCTAGAGTACCACGGCTGTGGTGCTTGTTTAAGACCATATAATGATTTATTTAACCTGCATACATAGTTAGGCTTATCTGATAATTAAAAACCTTCAGGTTGTTCCATATAGACTTCTTCCTCAAGATCACCTTTTAGGAAGACAAACTTCACGCCCATTTGGTACACCTTGAAATCATTGTAGCATGCAAAGGCCAAAACATCCCGATTTCCTCCAGTCTCCTAACTGGTGCAAAAGTCGCTTCATAATCAAGACCTTCCAGTTGTGATTAACCCTTACACACTAGTATGGCTTTGCTTCTAACAAATTGACATTGTTCATTCATCTTATTTTTTATTACCCATTTTGTGCCAATGACATTATTTTCAATAGGGCTTAGTGTTACTTCCCAAGTCTCGTTCTTCTCAATTTGGTCTAACTCCACGACTTCATAGCATGTATCCAACTTTTGTCCTTACTTGCCTGTTCAAAGTTCTTTGGCTCTATCTATGACAACATGGATATATAAACTTGCTTAGATTTTTCTACTAGTTTCCTCCTTGTTTGTACTCCTTCATTTCTATCTCCAATAATTTGATTTTTAGGGTGATTCTTTTGAGTGTGTCTTGAGGGTCCTTTTTAATGATTCTCTAGATCTTCTAATTCTTCATCTTGTACTTCATTCTCTTCACTGATATGATGATGATTATATGGAGGATTGATAAAACCTATTCTCTTGTTCTTATTGGGTATCTCTTTGTCAACCATTACATCTATGCGTTCCACAATCTTATGCAATCTTTTATTATAACATTTGTATCCCTTACTTTTTGATGAATATCCCAAAAATATTCCTTCATCAGATCAAGCATCAGACTTTCCTAGATTTTCATCATTATTTTTTATATAACATTTACTCTTGAATACTTTAAAATGCTTGATTGATGTTGGTTTCCATGCCACAGTACATATGGTGTCTTATCACAGTTTGGTTTGAGATGTTCCTTATTGAGAATATGTACTGTTGTATGCACTGCTTCTTCCCAATAGGTTTGAGAAATTTTCTTTCTTGCATCATGGTTCTGGCTATTTGCTGAATAGATCTGTTTTATCTCTCTGCAATTCCATTCTATTGCGGTGCGTTTGCAATAATATATTGTTTCTTTATCCCAAATTCATTACAAAGGTATGCAAACTCATCTGATGTAAATTCACCTCCTATGTATGACCTTATGCACTTTATCTTGCACCCTGATTAATTTTTTGCCAATGCCTTAAATGTTTTAAATTTCTCAAATGCTTCTCATTTATTTTTGAGAATGCTACCCAGGTCAATCTCGAATAATCATTGATTACCAACCTGAAATATTGTTCTCCTCCTAGTGCTCCTGTTCTGGAAGGCCCACACAAATCCATATGAACTAGCTGCAAAGGATTACTACTTGATAGTTTATCTTTGACTTTGAATGATGTTCATGTTTGTTTTCCCATTTGACATGACTTGTAGATAGTGTTTTAAGGCTTCTTTATTGTTGGTAGATCTTTGATTGCTCTCTTCTTGCTTCGTTTGATGATGTGATCAAAGTTGAGATGCCCCAATCTCCTATGCCGTAGCGAGGATTCATCTTGTTTACTGATGTATCATTACTCACTCCCTTCTTTCAAGATATATACATTAATCTCAGTTGGAACTCCTTTAGCCAGAACTTTCCCTGTAGATGTTGACCTGATTTCACAATCTCAAGCTCTAAAGAGAACATCACAACATTTGTCACACATCTGAATTACACTCAACAAGTTATGTTTTAGACCATCTACAAAAAATACATCTTGAGCCTTTCCTATTTCGTTATTCAGATCGATTGTACCCTTTCCTCTAATTCTTCCTTCTTCATCATTGTCGAATGTGACATTTCCAGTTTTATTTTCATGAAGGGAAACAAATTTTCTTTTATCACCTGTCATATTTCTATAGAAACCACTATCCACATACCATTTATTGTTTTGATCTTGAGCATACAAAACTAGGTCACACTTATCAGGTCTCTTTTCTTCTACCTTTTTTCTCCATTGCATGCATCCATTTGTTTTATAAATATTTTGAGATGTTAATCTATTGTCTTTAAGCTGACATTCATATGGCTTGTGCCTAAAGTTGTGACAATAGAAACATTCAGTAATATCAAGGAGAGGAGAAAATGCATTTTTATCTAGATTCATGTTTATTTTAATGTTTGTGAACCCATTCTTTCTTATCTTAAAATTTCCCAAATAAATTCTTCTGACATAAGCTCTACAATTTTGTTGGGTTGTGTTATATTCTTTCCACGACTACCCCATGCACGGGAGAGGGGGCAGGGGGGTTGGGGGGCGATTACCCCCCCCCAATACATTGCATCGAGCATTACATGGGGGTCATAGGGGGGTAAGTAGGGGGGCGGTAGCCCCCTGCACGGGTTTCGGAGCAACGGCCCAAGATTTTTTTTTTGGACCCTATATTAGGTGGGCAGACCTACCTATGGTTTTGTGCATGGATTTCGCACATGGTTTTGGGCATGATGGTTTTCTGTCCATGGTATTTTGTAGATCCGGTTAAGGGAACTACAATTATGTTCTAATCCAGGGTTAATGGATTGGGGTTTATGGATGCTTCGACATGTATATATATATATATATATATATTGTAACATTGAAAGGAATATAATGAAAAATCAATTTGGTAGTCCCAGTTTTGGGATCCAAGGGAAAATATATGTGAATCTCTGTTTTATGTTTTATGCTCTCTCCATTGTTTATTTTCTATTTTTAGAATTCGTACGCAAGTAATTTATGTATGGGGTTAAAACCTACATTTGGTATTAGAGTTGTTTTGGCTTCAAGGGGACGCCTTTGTTGCTGAGGGGTTTTTTCTCGTACTTGTGGTAGATCCTATTCAGTGGGATATCTGTGGGATCGATTCTTGTGGGAAAGAAGATGTCAAGCAATGGAAAGACAAATATCGAGAATTTTAATGATAAAAGTTTTGAGTTGTGGAAACTGAAGATGGAGGATCTACTAGTGGATAAAGATCAGTGGATTGTGGTAGATCCGGGTACTAAACCAACAGAAATGTTAGCTGAAGACTGGGAAAAGTTGGATTAGAAGGCAAAGAGCATAATATGATTATGTGTTTCAGATTCAGTATTGCTGAATCTATCAGGGGAAGCTTCGACGAAGGCTTTGTGGGACAAGTTAGGGACTTTGTACAAATTTAAGTCGCTGGTGAATAAAATGCTTCTACGGAAAAAGCTGTATAACCTAAGGATGAAAGATGGAGACTCGATGACAGAGCATCTGAACACATTTAATATTGTGGTAAGCCAGTTATTATTTGTTGATATTAAAATTTCAGATGAAGCTAAGTGTATCAATTTTTTGTGTTCTCTACCATATTCATGGGATAGTCTGGTTGTTGCAATAGGTAGCAATGCAACTACCTAGCAATTTGATGAAATAGTCTCATCCTTACTGTTGGAGGAGGTGAGACGGAAAAATATGGAGGGCCAGAATGGTGATGCCTTGTCTGTATGAGGACAATCCCAGAACAGAAATAAAAATAAGTCCTTGAGTGGGAGATCTAAATCTAAAGGGGGGATCTAAATCTCCAGGAAAACCTGTAAAAGTGTGTTAGAAATGTGGAAAGGAATAACACATCAAAAGGGACTGTAAATCTAAAGCTCCTAAAAAAGGAAAGGGATCTGATGATGCTCTTTTTGCACAGCCGAAATCCACCTCAGATGAAGGTGGGGATGTGTACTTGGCTTCTTATTCAAGTACACATGTAGATCATGAGGCATGGTTGATTGACTCAAGTTCATCCTTTCACTTCACTCCCCATAGAGAGTGGTTCTGCGAGTATAAGAAATATGATGGTGGTTCTGTCTTCTTAGGGGATGACAGGAAGGATAGAATCGTTGTTCGTGGAAAATTCAAGTTGAAGTTACAAGGTGGAAGGATTAGAAAACTTCCGGGTGTTTTGCATATTCCTACATTGGCAAGAAATCTGATTTCTGTAAGCAAGCTGGATGATGCAGGTGTAAAAACATTGTTCGTGAAAGATACCTGCAAGATGGTTCGGGGATCACTGGTATTGATGCGGGAAGTTCGGATTGGAACTCTATACAAGCTTCAAGGTAGCACTGTTATTGATGGGTGCAACAGTTCTGTGGTTCCTGAAAGTGGAGCAAAAAATCCAGTGGTCTTTAGAGAAAATACCATCCTGCGGCATCAAATACTTGGACATATTGGAGAGAAGGGCCTTCGAATACTTCATGGTAATGGTATGGTAGAAGGTATGTCTAATTTCTCTATAGATTTTGATTTCTGTGAAAATTGTGTATATGGGAAGAAAAATCGGGTGAGTTTCCCCTCTGGTGGTAAGAGGGCGAAAAAGATATTAGAGTTTGTGAACAGTGATGTGTTTGGACCTATGTCAGTTCCATCACTTGGAAAGTCTGTGTACTATGTATCATTTACAGATGACTTATCAAGAAATACATGGATATATTTCCTCAGGAAGAAATCTAAAGTCTTTGACAGGTTTAAAGAATATAAGACTCTAGTGGAAAACTAAACAAAGAAGAAGATAAAGGTGCCAAGGACAGATAGCAATGGAGAGTTTTGCAAGAAGGAATTTGAAGAGTTTTGTAAGAAGTGTGGTATAGCAAGACATAAAACTACTCCATACACACCTGAGAAAAATGGATTTGCAGAAAAGATGAACAAGACGTTGATGGAAAGGGCAAGAAACATGCTCAATGGTGTCGGGTTAGGACAAGAATTCTAGGTAGAGGCGGTGGAGACTGCATGTTACCTGGTCAACAGATCACCTTCATCAGCGTTGGAGGATAAGACTCCAAAAGAGGTATGGACTGGTAAGAAACCTTCTCTTTCACATCTGAGGGTATTTGGATGTGAGGCATATGTACATATTCCAAAGGAGAAAAGAACAAAGTTGGATAGTAAATATGAAAAGTGTATATTTATTGGGTATAAGGATGGTTTAAAAGGTTATAAGCTTTGGAAGCCAGAAACAAGGTTGTGTACAACTAAGATGTGGTGTTTAGAGAGGTGAAAGATGTTATTAAACATGAAGTCCTACCAAAGGAACCTGAGAAGATAGAGTTTGAGCTAAAGGAGGAAGAATCAAACTCTACAACAGAAGAGGAATCAGAAGATGAAGAGCCACAAACTCTGACTATGAGAAGATCAGTTCAAGCAAGAAGGCAACGAGAAAGGTATAGTCCATATGCTTTCTTTTCAAATTTTTCTTTATCTATTACTAATGATAATCCCAGAACTATGAGGGAAGCAGTAGATTCAGAGGATGGAAAACTCTGGAAAGAGGCCATGGTTGATGAAATGGCATCTTTGCACAAAAATGAGGCTCGAGATCTGGTGGAGTTGCTGACTAGAGGGAAATACATTGGCAACAAATGGGTGTTTAAGAAAAATATGAATTTAGAAGGAAAGGTGGAGAAATACAAAGCTCGGTTGGTAGAAAAAAGTTATTGCTAGGTGTCGGGAATTGATTTTGGTGATATTTTTCCTCCTGTTTCCAGGGTAACTTCTAATAGATTACTTTAATCTATTGCTATTGCTTTTGATTTTGAGCTAGAATAGATAGATGTGAAGACAATATTTCTTCACAGGGATCTGGAAGAAGAGAACTACATGAAGCAACCTAAAGGCTTTGTGGTGAAGGGTAAGAAAGAACTAGTATGCAAGTTAAAAAAGTCTATGTATGGGTTAAAATAGTCACCAAGGATGTGGTATTAGAAATTTGATATATTTATATGGGAATTTGGCTTCACCAGAAGAAAATAAAATTACTGTGTGTATTTTAAATTAATTGGTGACTGTGTTATTTATTTGGTATTGTATGTGGATGATATGTTGCTGGTTGGAAATGACAAATAAATTATCCAAGATTGAAGACTCAATTGTCCTCCAAATTCGACATGAAAGATCTTGGCGCTGCAAACTATATTTTTGGCATGGAGATTAAACGAGATCGAGCAAAGAGGAAGCTCCAGTTAAACTAGAAGAAGTATGTTGAGACAATAATGCAGAGGTTTAATATGCAGGATAGTAAACCGATGAAGGTTCCTATTCCTGTAGGTGTAAAGTTATTTGCTGAACAGTGTCCCAAGGCATAAGAAGAGGAAGAGGACATGTCCCTTTTTCCATATGCAAGTGCAATTGGTAGCCTGATGTATGCAATGGTCTGTAATAGACCAGACATTGCACATGCAGTGGGAGTATTGAGCAGGTTTATGTCAAAACTAGGGAAGGAGCATTGGACAACAGTGAATCAAGTTTTTAGGTATTTGCGTGGCACTAGTGATTATGGTTTATGCTACTAAGGAAGACCAGGATTGGATAGAGTTTTGGACATCCATGACTTTGTTGATGCAGACTGGGTTAGAGATATGGATCATAGAAGATCTACAAGTGGGTTTGTGTTTAACCTATTTGGAGCTGCAGTCAGTTGGATGAGTAAGAGAAATCTATATTAGCACTTTCAACTACAAAAGATGACTACATGGCAGCCACTCATGCAAGAAAGGAAGTAGTTTGGTTGCATATATTGTGTTCAAGTATGGACTTAGTACAAAGAGTTATAATGATAGACTGTGACAACCAAAGTGCAATTTTCTTGGCAAAGAACCTTGCTTATCATTCAAAGACAAAACACATTGATGTTTAGTATCACTTTGTGAGGGATATGGTTGAGGACAAAAATGTGTTGCTGGTAAAGGTGGACACTTTGAAGAATATTGCAGATGCATTGTCAAAGTCTGTGAGCACTGAGAAGATCTCTTGGTGTAGAAAAACAATGGGGATTGCAGGGCTGGATTAATGACTAAGCTCTCATGTGGTCCCCTGTGGAAAGAAAACAACAAGTGGGAGAATGTTGGGTTGTGTTATATTTTTTTGGACCCTATATTAGGTGGGTAGACCTACCTATGGTTTTGTGCATGGATTTTGCACATGGTTTTGGGCATGATGGTTTTCTGTCCATGGTATTTTGTAGATCTGGTCAAGGGAACTATAGTTATGTTGTAATATGGGGTTAATGGAATGGGATTTATGGATGTTTCGACATGTATATATAGGTATTGTAACATTGAAAGGAATATAATGAAAAATCAATCTGGTAGTCCCAGTTTTGGGATCTAGGGGAAAATCTTTGTGTATATCTATTTTATGTTTTATGCTCTTGCCATTGTTTATTTTCTATTTTTAGAATTCGTATGCGGGTAATTTCTGAACGGGGTTAGAACCTACAAATTTATGGCTTTATGTCCAAATTTTTTACAGCATTAACAATATCCATAAAACAAATATATGTACCTAGCAGTGGATGTTGTTTGAGAATCTAACCATCTTGACATTTGATAATCCTGTCTCCTGAAGAAGTGTGGTTTCTGATAGGTTGTTGGTTGATTTTCCATTTTTTTTTCCTTTTGTACTTTACTGACAATGTTCCTTTGCAGTTGTTCATTTGATGTTGAAGTGTTGCTCAAGTTGTTGTTCTCAGATTGATGTGAGTTGTCATCCTCTCCCTTAGTGATCCGTATTTAAACAAGAACGAAACAAATTACAGAGATAACCATAAACACAGAGATGCAGCGGAAATAATACTTCATTTCATTAATGTAAAATACTGAAATATGCTTACAAACAGAAATGGAAATAAACCAGCTAGGGCGATGGTAGCTTATCTCTGAGAAGAGATGTGGTGGCTACATGCCTCTGAACTGTGTTACAATGAGGCTCAAAGGCCTATTTATTGTTGAGAAACAATGGAAAACCCTAAACATCCAAAAACCTAACCCTAGAAGATAAAATGCCAAAATGTGGGCCCCGTTTGGGTAAATTGGTACATCAACTTCCTGGGGTCGTAACTATGGCATACGATCTCTGTTTGATGCGCACAATATCTTGTTAGAAAGATCTATCCGAGAACTACAACTTTGGGAAGAGCAACATGGGTCCAACAACCCATGTTGCTTCCTTTTTGCCCAAAAAACGTTGTTTAGGGCCTCGAAAGGGCTCCGAAAGTTCAGGACATGAAAAACTGCTAAAAATAGTAAATTATGCTATAATTAAGGAAACTGAAAAGCTAAAAGAAACAATGGTGGGGGTCCAAGTTGACTTTGTGGGTGGCCACCAATATCCACCTGGATCATTCCTCCCCCCTTAGGAAGCAATGGTCCCCATTGTGTTGAGTTCCTCCATGAGATGAGGAAACTTCTACTGAACTTGGTCCCTGATGAGCCACTTGCCCTAGTGAAGGAGTTGGCCTGCTTTGACAACCCGATACAGTTGGATATTCTGCTGGCGAGTGTGCTCGATCTATGTGTCCATGATTTGATCAGTTGCAGCTTGTTCCATGCAATCTAGATTTAACTCTGTGGATGTGAGCTGTTCTGCAATGTCGGATGTGTCTAGTAATGGTGGAAAGTATGGCCGAAGGTGGTCCACATTGAACACTGGGTGCAGGCCAAGGAATGGGGGAATGCTGAGCTCAAATGCATTGTCTCCCACAGCCTTGGTAATGGTGTAAGGACCATATCAGAGTGGTCTGAGTTTCCAATGCGCTCCGGTAAGGCATTCCTTCTACAAATGCAACCAGACTTTGTCGCCCACTTGAAACTTGTGTGGCTCCCAATGTTGATCATGTCGCTACTTGTACTTGGCATTTGATTTCTCTAGAATGTCATGGACCTACTGGCGAATATGTTGGATGTGCTCAATCATGTTGTTTTCCTTATCTGTTTCGGACTTGACATGAGCCCAATCTACATGAGTAGCTGCAAATGGCATGGCCACATCAATGGGACATAGTGGCTGGAATCCAAAGCCCACTTAAAAAGGGTTGTGGCCAGTCGAGTTGTGGAGAGCTCGATGTAGCTATGCTGAACATAGGGGAGGCTCTCGTCCCATGTGCGTGAATGCTTTGAGTTGTACATGCGCAGAATGTGTACGATCATCCTGTTAACAACCTCTGTCTGGCCATCAGTTTGAGGATGGAAGGCTGTGGACTTAGTGAGTTTGGTGTCCAGCATCGACCAGAGACCTAAGATGATATACTGTGGGATCACAAAGTTTACCCACACTCATTGAAGAGTTTAGCAGTGGCTTTTGCTGTGATGTTCTTCTTGCAGGCCACCATAATGGCCATCTTAAGAACCTATCGACGACCATAAAAACAAAGTCATTTCCATGCTTAGTGGAAGGAAGGCCTGACATGTAATCCATGGAGATGGATTCCCAAGGTCGACTAGGGGTAGGCAGTGGGGTATAGAGGCCTTGCTTCTTGATAGTTAGTTTGGTAATGGCGCAAATAGTGCATGATTTGATGTACTTCGCGACATCCTGTCGAATATTCGGCCAATAGAAATACTTTTGCAGTACTGCCACCATTTTCTCGACCCTGAAATGCCCAACAATCCCACTGTAGTATGCTTCCCAAATCATCTTGGCACGCTCGCTTAAAGGAACACAACGGTGACCCAGGTGGCATAACAGGGCATCCTGGAGGTGAAAATATGGAACATTCTGACCCTCCAAGAGTGTCTGGTATGTGTGGCCGAATTCTGGGTCACTTTTGTAGAGAAGTGGCCAATCAGAAGACTCGTGCCCACAAGAGTTGAGCACAGTGGTTAATGCCATGATCAGTGGTCAACTGAGGCAATCTGCAACATTATTGGTGCTGCCCTTCTTATACTTGATATTCAAATGGAACTGTTGCAAGTATGTGGACCACTTCTGATGGCGATCATTCTGCAATTTCCCTTGGGTCTGTATGAACTGCAGGGATCGGTGGTCTGTGTGGATGACCATTTCCTTCCCCAAAATGTAATGCTTCCATTGTCGACATGCCTGCACAATGGAATACATCTATTTGTCATAAGTGGGATGCTTCTGGACTGTCTGAAAGTGTCTCACTGTGATATGCCACTAGATGCCCATGTTGAGTAAGGACTGCTCCAATAGCATAGTTAGAAGCATCTGTCTCGACCTCAAATGGTTGTGGCAACTCTGGTAATGCGAGCATTGGTGCCGAGTAGAGGCAATCTTTCAACTCTGTGAATGCCTTCTATTGAGACTCAGACCAAAAGAATTTTGCTTTTGCTCCTCCCTTGGTGACTTGACTCAAGGGCCAAGTGATATGAGAAAATCCCAACACGAACCTGTGGTAGAAGTTGGCAAGACCTAGAAAGCTGCGGAACTCTGTCAGAGTGGTTGGAGATGGCCAATCCCGAATGACTTGGATCTTGGCTGGATCCACATGCACCCCCTGTTCATCAATAATGTATCCCAGACACTGAACCTGGGTCATGCCAAAAGTGCATTTCTCCATATTGGCACATAGCTTGTGTTGCCGCAGTATTTGGAGAACCTGTTGAATGTGGTGGAGGTGCTCTTCCTAACTCTAGCTGAAGATCAGGATGTCATCAAGTATACCACTACAAATGAGTTGGTGAATGGCTGCAAGATGTCATCCATTAGCCTCATGAAGGTTGTAGGAGCATTTGTCAATCCGAAAGACATAACCAACCATTCGAAAAGGCCCTCCTTGGCTTTGAAGGCAGCCTTACACACATCGGAGGGTTCGATTGGTACCTGGTGATATCTTGACTTCAAATCGATCTTGCTGAAATATTTTCCCCCCTTCAGTTGGTCCAGGAGGTCATCAATCCGTGGGATCGAGTACCTATTATAGACAATGATCTTGTTCAGTGCCCGATAGTCAATACAAAGTCTCCAAGTCCCATCCTTCTTCTGTACCAACATGATCGGCTCCCACAGCGCGATGAACTCAGACAGATGTGACCTTTCTGTAGCAGCTCCTGAATTTTCCTCTTGATTTCATCGTTATCCAGAATGGAGCACCGATAGATTGGTCCATTGGGCAGCGACGCACTTGGGATTAGATTGATGGAGTGCTTGACCTGACAGTGCAGAGGAACCCCTGCGGGGGAGGTGAAGATGTCCTCATACTCCTCCACGACCTTGTTGTTGGAATTATGAGACAAGTGTCGTCCTTGATGGAAAATCAAACAGATGACAGATCATAGTGCAGCAGGTCAGCAGCAAGGATTTGATGATCAGATTACAAGAATGAAGAGAAAATATATATACGCAGGTTCATCGTGACCGAGCCGCGTATACACGCGGGTTAGTTGTTGAAAAGATGCGTATGCGTATACACGCACTTTCATGCAAGGAAAAGCGCGTACATGTTGGAGAAATTATGTTTGGTCCATGGTATTTAGTCTTTGGTATTTGAACCTATGGTTTTGGACCATAGTATCTCGTCAGATGTGTTGATCCCAAGTATTGGGTCCATGGTATTGATTTGTTATGGTTTTGGACCGTGGTATTGAGTAAGGCCTAAGACTATAAAAGGAGAAGAAGATCATTAGGCAAAGCGTGTGAGAAAAGGTCTTGAATATCTGATGAAGGATAAGATTCAGTATGCAGGATATGGGTTTATGATGCATTGCTTGATCTGAGCTAAGGAGGGATCTCACCGGTTGATGGAGAACAAGATCTAAGGATAGATCGGGATCAAATGGTTTGAAATGAACTATCTCTATTATGCTTATTCTAGATCTGCATACTGACACATGTAATGTTCTGAACTGGGTATAACTTAAGTTTGAAATAGTTGCAAGTCATGATTGAGTATTTATAGATCTGTACGCGGGTTGGCTTTGGTGAAAGCGCGTATGTACGCAGGTTTGATTCATCATAGTAGCGTATGCATTATGAAATGTGATATTTGAAGTTGCAGATGGGTTTGATTGTTATTGTAGAGTTCTGTTGTCTACTCTGTGTTCTGGTGACTGTGTTGTTGACAAGGTTTCAGTGTTTCAGTGATTCAGAAATTGATGATGCTAGTGTTGATTGTTTTGTGCTTCAATGATATTTATGGGTCCAGTATGAAAATTGGATGAAACGTGGCCTTCAGATTATAGTGTTGTGCTTCAGGAGTATCTAGTCTGAAAATGTATGAAATGTGGTCCTTGGAGGATGAAAGGAGATTGTAGGCCAGCGCCTACGTACTAGTACATCAGCGAGTACAAGAGCAAAGGGGGTGGTAGCCCCTTTCCAAGAGCAGCTAGAGAACAAGTGAATATTGGAGCATTCAGTAGGCAGGCACCTACGTACTAGTAAATGGATTGGCTAGTACAAGAACTAAGGGGGTTGTAGCTCCCATCCAGGAGAGTCTGGAAAACAAGAGAGGGTTGTAGCCCTCTGCAGGTAGAAGCCTGCATACTGGTAGAAGACTGCACCAGTACAGAACTATTGTAAAATGAAGTTTCTTATTAAAAGAAGATAGAGACGACTTGTAGCAGGTGGTTTTCACCCACATTGGGTTTCCACCTTATATCATGGTGTTCATGTGTGCTTCTTGTGTGTGATGATCTGTTATGTTTTACTGCACATGCTTACTGTACATATGGTTAATGAAGTTCTGATGCACTAACTAAAGATCAACATTTAATGGATTAACTGAATCATAAGTATTCTGGATATACGCTAGTTGCATTAGACACAGTTGCATATACACGTGGGTTCCCTTAATGGAATTAGCGTATATGTATCTAAGTATGGAAATGAAAAAGTTTTATTGATTTGATAATACTGATTCACCCCCCCCCCCCCTCTCAGTATTATTTCCAACAATTGGTATCAGAGCAGGTCCTTTGGTAGAAGCTTTATCACTTGAAGGAGATCCGTGGAACAATGGGAAAGAAGCTTAAGAAGAAAGCACCTAAGAAGAAGAAGACATCTCAGAAAGTCTATGATAGTGGGAGCATCGATTGGGGATTATGTGGAAGAAGCACTTCAGGTTCAGAATCACTTCAGAATGAAGATGAACAAGATCTATCAGGTATGAATTTGTTATCCTCTGGTATCCATCCATGTGAAGATGATGAAAGTGATAGTGAAGCAACTGAATTTGCTCTTATGAGTGAGCAAGAAAGATATCAAATAGAGGCAGTATTTAGAAGGCTTACAGACAAAATTAGAGAACAACAAGATCTATTGAACAAAAGAGAATGTGCTTTCAAAGAAGAAGTTACCAAACTAAAAGCTCAACTAGAGGAAGGAAACAAGGTAAGGAAGTTACTCAAGGAAAAGGAAAATCAATGTCAAAATTTGCAGGATGAAGTGACATCATTAATAAGTGAAGTAAGTGAAAGAATCACAACTATCAAGAAACTCAGAGATAGATCCAGTTACTATGAAACTCTTGAAGCCATGATCCGCTCGCTAAAAGATCTTGAAGAATCAAAGAAGCAGAATAAAGAACTACTCCAAGCTCATGAAAATGAAGTTCTTGAACTAAGACATTAGTTGGAAGAAGAAATAAATGTTGAAGAAAACGTGAAGAAGCAGCATCTTGAAAGGGAAGAGAAACTTCAGGTTGAGGTAAATATTCTAAATGATAAATTAGAAGAAAAGGATAAGCTCTTACGATTTCAAGATAGTACTAAGATCTTGGATGATATTCTTAGTAGTCAAAGGTCTCCTGCTATCAAAACTGGTCTTGGTTTTCATGAATCTATTGAAGGTGAATCTAGTTCAGGAAATAAGACAAGGAACTCTAATGCAAAATCTGAAATGCTCAACAAGGAGATGAAAGGTCAACCCCATCAACAACCAAGGAAAGAAATTCTTCAAAGAAAATCTTTTACTCCTCCAATGAATAATGTTGAATGTTATGTATGTCATAATCTTGGACATGTTGCAGCCAGATGCAGAAGAAGAATGGTTCAAGACCATCACACAAAAAGATCATCACGGGCCAGGTACTTTAAGGGATATTGTTTCTCTTACAATATGTTTGGTCACAAAGCTGTTGATTGCTACAGAAGGAATATGAAACAGGTAAGATGTTATGCCTGTAACAAGCTTGGACATATAGCAAAGGAATGCAGGAACAAAGTACGGGCACCATACCAAAAGGAGAAAACATCATCACGCTTGAAGATATGGAAAAAGAAGGAAGTTCCGTCAGAAAGATGTGGCACCGCACAGACACAGCACAACACAGACATCACAGACTCAGGGGGAGCTGAAAGTGTAAAACTTCAGTGTCCTAAATCTCATACGCAAGTTTCATAAAGGGAAGTCACGTATATACGCGAGTTAGACACTGCAAAGTCGCGTATATGTCAGTCTGAGGAAAAGCAGTGGGGACAGGCTCAGAAAAAGGGTCTGATATGATTCAGTCCATTATTTTCTCTATTGGTTAATAGTTACAGTCTGCTGAGAATGTGTGGAAATGTCTTGATACTTGTAAGATGTTTAGAAGTGTTTTGATCCTAACTTGATGCTTATTGCTGATATATGCATGATAAGATCTAACAGTAAACAGATGGCACATGTTGAGGGGGAGCATATGCCTTTAATAATGCATTGTTGGCATTATCGTTAATAGTTCTTGATGATGATGCTTATATGGCTAAATGATACATCTTGCTGTGATATGGTTATGAGTTGTCCATCTCATATGATTCTTGGGGTTACATAGTTGATGTTCAGATCATATTTGTGGATTGATTCTTAGATGGTGCATATATGATGCTTACATGGTGATCTTCATAAGGATAAGGAGAAGTACAAATCTTGAATACATAACTTCATGATGAGTCACTCATATGCTGCTGTCATCATATGTATAAAGATCATATAATACAGTTATGATGCAGGATTCCTACAGTTCTTTGTGCTCATGTGGATGAGGATTGTTGAAGTTGATGATATAAAGAAAAGATCTTGAGCTCAAGATACATAGCGTTGGATACATGAATGATTACTCAAAGTTGCATTGTTGGAGACAGATGATGATGAGTTCTTACCTATATGTTGATAGGTTGATTCTTACATGTGTTGATTGATGCAGATATTCCCAAGTGATGATACATGGATGATCTTGTTGATAAGATGGCTGTGGTGTTTTACTCATATGATATACTGTGAATGATTTTATGATGATGAATTGATATCTATATGCAGACATACCCTGTCATAGGACATTTACAGGTTGCTCATCTGGAAATGGTTGTACGCGAGTTTCATAAGGAGTATCTGCGCATATATGCTTGTTTCTTTGGATACAGTCGCGTATATGTTAATTTGAAGGAAATCAGTGGCCCAAACTCAGAATGGGAAGAGTCTGTCATGGGCCTGACAGAAACCATGGAACATGTACAGAGAGAGAACATGATTGCTGATGCTTATGGAGTAGATCATACATTATGTATGATAGTTGCTAATGACTATCATGGTCTTATTTAGATGTTTGGTCTCGTGTAAAGGTCATATCAAGACTCATGATGTAATAGTGTGTCTCTATCTATTGTAGTCATTTGATGAAATCTCTTCTGGTCATATAATGTAATCTGTACCCCCTCTATGCATAAGGAAGGATGTTGAAATATTTCAGTCATGTATTTCTTTTATTATCAAGGTCATGTAATGGCCTATGTTGGTTTCCCCACTATGCCTGGGATGGATGATGTAATGTTTTTGTTTTATCATGTGTAAACTTTTGATGTATCCCCACTTGGTTGGGTGGATGAATCAATATTGGTATATCCCCACTAGGATGGGAGATGGATGTATGTATGAGTCTTTGGTGATAGGAAGGTCATTTATGATAGAGTCATGTTCTTTCCTGTAGAACATCTTTTTGCAGACCTTGCTTATAGTCAGGGGGAGCATGAAAAACACACTTCAGCAGAGCAGAGACTTCAGCATGTACTCAAAGGGAGCATGGACAAATTAGTACACCTTGGCATATACAAAGGGGGAGCTCATTCAAAAATTTCAGCAGGTACTCAGGGGGAGTATGGTCAGCGGGATGTTTATCAAGGAAAGTGAATATCTTGGTCCACCCTTTGCCCTTGATGTCAAAGGGGGAGAGTGATTTGGTGTTGTTGCCATCAAGTCCAAAGGGGGAGATTGTTGGCATTATGATGCATGTGTTGTACTTGATGGCAACCCACTCATAGAAGAACATCTCACTTATTTATAATTAGATGAATCTTCAGAAGAGATATTAGATGTGACTGAATGCATGGAATGCAGGACAGCTCAAAGGAATCAGATGATAGTTCTAAGTGTGACAAGTTAGCTTTGCCATCAAGTCCAAAGGGGGAGATTGTTGGCATTATGAGACAAGTGTTGTCCTTGATGGAAAATCACACAGATGACAGATCATAGTGCAGCAGGTCAGCAACAAGGATTTGATGATCAGACTACAAGAATGAAGAGAAAATATATATACGCAGGTTCATCGTGACCGAGCCGCGTATACACGTGGGTTAGTCATTGAAAAGACGCGTATGCGTATACACGCACTTTCACGCAAGGAAAAGCACGTACATGTCGGAGAACTTATGTTTGGTCCATGGTATTTAGTCCTTGGTATTTGAACCTATGGTTTTGGACCATAGTATCTCATCAGATGTGTTGATCCCAAGTATTTGGTCCATGGTATTGATTTGTTATGGTTTTGGACCGTGGTATTGAGTAAGGCCTAAGACTATAAAAGGAGAAGAAGATCATTAGGCAAAGCGTGTGAGAAAAGGTCTTGAATATCTGATGAAGGATAAGATTCAGTATGAAGGATATGGGTTTATGATGCATTGCTTGATCTGAGCTAAGGAGGGATCTCACCGGTTGATGGAGAATGAGATCTAAGTATATATCGGGATCAAATGGTTTGAAATGAACTATCTCTATTATGCTTATTCTAGATATGCATACTGACACATACTGACGCATGTAATGTTCTGAACTGGGTATAACTTAAGTTTGAAATAGTTGCAAGTCATGATTAAGTATTTATAGATCTGTATGCGGGTTGGATTTGGTGAAAGTGCGTATGTACGCGGGTTTGATTCATCGTAGTAGCGTATGCATTATGAAATGTGATATTTGAAGTTGCAGATGGGTTTAATTGTTATTGCAGAGTTCTGTTGTCTACTCTGTGTTCTGGTGACTGTGTTGTTGACAAGGTTTCAGTGTTTCAGTGATTCAAAAATTGATGATGCTAATGTTGATTGTTTTGTGCTTCAATGATATTTATGGGTATGAAAATTGGATGAAACGTGGCCTTTAGATTATAGTGTTGTGCTTCAGGAGTATCTAGTCTGAAAATGTATGAAATGTGGTCCCTGGAGGATGAAAGGAGATTGTAGGCCAGCGCCTACGTACTAGTACATCAGCTAGTACAAGAACAAAGGGGGTGGTAGCCCCTTTCCAGTAGCAGCTAGAGAACAAGTGAAGATTGGAGCATTCAGTAGGCAGGCACCTACGTACTAGTAAATGGATTGGCTAGTACAAGAACTAAGGGGGTTGTAGCTCCCATCCATGAGAGTCTGGAAAACGAGAGAGGGTTGTAGCCCTCTGCAGGTAGAAGCCTGCGTACTGGTAGAAGACTGCACCAGTACAGAACTATTGTAAAATGAAGTTTCTTATTAAAAGAAGCTAGAGACGACTTGTAGCAGGTGGTTTTCACCCACATTGGGTTTCCACCTTATATCATGGTGTTCATGTGTGCTTCTTGTGTGTGATGATCTGTTCTGTTTTACTGCACCTGCTTATTGTACATATGGTTAATGAAGTTATGATGCACTAACTAAAGATCAACATTTAATGGATTAACTGAATCATAAGTATTCTGGATATACGCTAGTTGCATTAGACACAGTTGCATATACACGCGGGTTCCCTTAATGGAAGTAGCGTATATATATCTAAGTATGGAAATGAAAAAGTTTTATTGATTTGATAATACTGATTCACCCCCCCCTTCCCCCTCTCAGTATTATTTCCAACACTTGTTCATCTATAGCTGTCGTGCGGAGGGGCCCTGTTTGGAGGTCGTGGCCACCGTCTTCTTCTTTCCTTGAGGGCATATCATCAGGAAAACAAATTTCCTAGTTTTGGAAATGAGCTTACTGCATTGTTTTGTAGTAACCAAAGAGATGGCGGTAGGCGGTGCTACCTCTAGTATCTTGTACAACTTATTTCCCAAAGTAATAATAACAACACGGGGCCTTGATTCATACATAGCATATCGCTTCCAAAAGTATGGTTGTCCTAATAATACTTCAAAAACTTCAAAGGAAGCAATGTCACACGATACCTCATTCGTGAAGGGCTTGATGTTGTATGGAAGGCGACACTGTTGGCTCACGCGAAGACCCTGTCCTTGGTGAAGCCACCCAATGGTGTGCGGTTGTGGATGTGCAGTGGTCGGTAAGCCCCGCCACTTCACGACCTTTGCTGAAATGAGGTTATTTTGGGTCCCGCTGTCGACAATGAACTGTAGCGGGGAGCCCTTTACCCACATCTGGGAGTGGAAGAGATGCTCCTCCTCCTCTGGATCTTTGGGTTCCTCCTTCTGGATCTTCGTGGTGGCAACAGTGGCGTTGGACTCCAAATCAATAATATGCTTCCCTTTGTCATTTCCCTTGTCGGGTTCTGACTCAGAGTCGGAACATGCATCTGATTCTAAAACCTTTAGCTTGGCCACTAGTGACTGCTTGGCCCGACACTCACTTGTGTTGTGAGTGGAGCTCTTATGGAACTCACACCACTTTCTCGTATCCTTTTTCAGCTTTGCGGCATTGTTCTTTGCTTGCAGATTTGGCGGGTTGTCTTGGGCTGCCCCGCCTTGGCTTTGTCCTTTGTTCTGCGGTTTGGGGGCACCTTTCCCTTGCTTTGGATTCACAAATCCAAAGTCTCGCTTCTTCTGTTTAAACTTTTGCTCAACCTTAACGACATATCGGTATGCAGTGCCGAGCGAGGAGATGTTCAGGAATTCTATTTCTTCATGGATGTACTGGTGCAGGAAGCCGTGGTATTTGAGTATCAAACGCTACTCCGAATCCTTGATACCCAACTTTGTGAGAAGAGTATGGAAAATATTGGTAAAATCTGACACGTCTTGGTCCCTTCCCTACTGCAGCGTGGTCCACTTTATGTATTGATCCTCATAGTTTCCAACACGGTAGTACTGCTCCTTGATGGCATCCCGGAATGAATCCCAAGTGGGTGCGGCTGAAAATAGTGAGCCTGTACTTTCATCCTTCTGCTCGCAGTAGGTTTCCCACCAGTCCTTGACGTGGGGGGCTGCTTTGAGAAGAGTGAAAATAATCTTTTCCTGACTGGAAAAATCATGAACAGAAAAATAACCCTCTAGCAGATTTAACCATTTATCGACGACATCTGCATCTATCTGACCCTCGAATATGGGGATTTCAAAATTAACTTGTACCTTAAACGGTGTGGCGTTTCTAGAGTAGTTGTTGGAAGCCGATGCGTCGCCCCTGGGTAGCCGCTGAAGGATCTGGGAAATTCTGTCCATCATCATGTTCCTTTGTTGCTCGAGGGCTTTTTTGAGCAAGATTTTGATAGGATCTCCTGCCCCCTCGTCTTTCTTTTCATCCGCCATGGGAGGCCGTTTGGATTTGCGAGGTTGGTCTTGCAAAGGTTTGACTAGTTCAAGCCCTAATTCCTTATATTTCAACCTCGTTGGGGACATGCAAAGAAAAATAGAGAAAAAGCAGACCAGTCTGATACCACTGATGCAGATTTAAACAGAAACGAAACAAATTACAGAGATAACCATAAACACAGAGATGCAGTGGAAATAATACTTCATTTCATTAATGTAAAATATTGAAATATGCTTACAAACATAAATGGAAATAAACCAGCTAGGGCGATGGTAGCTTATCTCTGAGAAGAGATGTGGTGGCTACATGCCTCTGAACTGTGTTATAATGAGGCTCGAAGGCCTATTTATTATTGAGAAACAATGGAAAACCCTAAACATCCAAAAACCTAGCCCTAGAAGATGAAACGCCAAACTGTGGGCCCCGTTTGGGTAAATTGGTACATCAACTTCTGGGGTCGTAACTTTGGCATGCGATCTCTGTTTGACGTGCACAATATCTTGTTAGAAAGATATATTTGAGAAATACAACTTTGGGAAGAGGAACATGGGTCCAATGGGTCGTCCAATGACCCATGTTGCTCCCATTTTTCCCCAAAAATGTCATTTAGGGCCTCAAAACGGCTCTGGAAGTTCAGGACCCGAAAAACTACTAAAAATAGTAAATTGTGCTATAATTAAGGAAACTGAAAAGCTGAAAAAAAATGGTGGGGGTCCAAGTGGACTTGGTAGGTGGCCACCAATATCCACCTGGATCACCTAGTATCTTTTACAAATGTGATTGTCCTTTTATCCTCTGCCTTGGATTTACTGGATTCTCCTTCATAGCATAACCCAGTCTTAATGAGTGAGACCTTTGAGCATTTAATATCTCATCCAGTTTTTTAGACCCTTTTATCTACTGAATATTCATGTTTAGTTCAGTTAAAGCCTTCTCTAGATTTTTCTTCAGACTTACCACCTCTTCCTCCAATCTTTCACACTCTTGGATTTTCTCTTTTACTTGCTTCATTAAAACTCCTTCCACCTTCTTTACTTCTTCAAGTTCAACTTTCAACTTGATAATTTCTTCTGAATTTGATTCTTCCTTCACATATTTCAATATGATCTCTTTCTTCTTTTTGTTCTTTAGTTTAAGCCTTCCTATTTCATCTAAGGCATTGATTAACTCCCCCTCAAGGTCTACCTCACCTTCCTCTTCTTCTTCATATTCCTGGTAATCCTTTTCAAGCTCTTCCAAGGCCATCAACATGAATTGGCTAGTTCCATCTTCACTAGAGGATTCATTGAATATTTTAGATCCACTGCTATCTTCTTGAGCATATAAATTTTTCCTTTTGAATTTTCTCTCTTTCTGCATTTTGTTAGACTTGTTCTTCTCTTTCCCTTTAGGCTGATTTTCCTCTTTCTTATAAGGACATTTTGATGCATAATTTCCCACTCTTCCATAGTTAAAACACTTAAATGGAAGTTTTCCTTTGTACTTACCTGTGCCTTTCTTCAACCTTCTGACAAATTTTTCTTTTTCTTCATCAGAACCTGAGCATGAACACTCATTTTCTTCTATGGGCTTGTCTACCTTGAAAGCTTCCTCTCTACTGGCTTCCTTCCCTTTTGGAATTCTCATCTCATATGTTGTCAAAGAGCCACGTAGTTCATCTTTGTTCAAAGTCTCAAAGTTTGTTGTTTCTTCTATAGCTGAAACCTTAGGATTGAATTTAGAAGGTAATGACCTCAATATTTTATGAACTATTACACTTTCTTTGATTGTTTCTCCTAGACCCAACATGATATTTACAACTTCATCAACTCTTAAAAATAATTTAGCTATATCTTCATCTTCATTCATTTTTAAGGTCTCAAACTGCGTTCTATACACTTGTAATTTGGCCATCTTCACCTTTTTATCTCCTTCATGAATATTTTCTAATTTAACCCAGATATCTTTAGCTATCTCACAATGCATTACTTTGATAAATTTAGACTCACATAGACCACTCAGAAGTGCATTCATAGCTTTTGCATTAGCTATAAAATTCAGTTTGACATCTTTGTCACCAGTTGTTTCCTTTTTTTCTTCATACCCTATGATGACAACAACTTAGACTTCTACTCCTAGAGACATTAAATATGTCCTCATTCTCACTTTCCAGAAGACATAATTTGTACCAGTGAATAGAGGGGCTTTATTTGTTGAGCATCCTTCTTGACTATCCATTTCACTGACTTAGGACCTCCTTCCAATTGTTAGACTACTATTGAAGGAGCCTTGTTCTGATACCAATTGATATTTATGATTGGGAATTATTGAGAGGGCGAAGGGGGGGAGGGGAGGGGGGCTGAATCAGTAATTCAAGATTATTTGCTTTTGCTCAACTTAATTTTCTTCTTATGAAGATAATAGTTTATGTTCATGCTCAGCTATTATTGAATTCCTTTTGCAGGTGTCAAAGAGAGAAATTTGCATATTTATTTATCAAGAATTAAAAAAAAATTCACACAACATTCAAGAACAAACACATGAAGACACCAGATATAAGTGGAAACCCTGAAGGGAGAAAACCACAAATTTTAGGATGAAAGTGATGTGAAGGCAAGCTGCTACTCCTTATTACATCATATTTTTGTAGGTTCCAACCTACAAGAGACTCCTACCTTAAAGGAAACTCCAACTCCCATAAGTTTTTTGCAGGCTACAATCCACAAGAGGCTCCTACCTCAACATGATACAATATGTTCCTTTTCAAGCTACAACATAAAAAGTGAAAAAAATATCTCAATTACAACGTCATGTCACAGATGTTGGTTACCTCATTTACAGCTCTGCTATCAAGTTTACTGCTGTACTGCTTCTCCTTTTCACTTTGTATCTCTTTTCTTGTTGCTAATCAACTTTCTTATGCAAATTGTTTCTCTGCTAAAAAAACGTTCTTTTACCATTCCACATTGTATATTTTATAAGCAAGCCATCTTGGTTGTTTGTATTCTTTGCAAGAATGTGAAATGAAACATTGTCTCTTGGACTTCCAAAAAATGCTCACATGCTTGTCTCTTCACTTTCAGTTCTGAAAAATAATAATTTGTAATATAAAATAGATTTGAATTAAAACAACTCAATCAGTAATGATTACAAGAGACAAATCAAAATTTTTTATTATATACATTTTCTGTTCAGTAAAACATATATATATTTCATCTTTTGTAATGTACCATTTTAACAATGTTTAACCTTCACTTTCACCCTTTGCATTCACATTTAAATTTCAGCCTTTGCACTTCACATTTAATGTCTAGCCTTTGCACTTCACATCACTTTCAACCTTTTTCATTCAAGCTCACCAATCCAACATTTAACATTTAGCTCACTAGTCCAACATTCAATATTTAATATGAATTATCACCAATGTGGTTAATGACATCAATTCCAATATTACCAACAATCGACCAGTAAGGAGAATGAAAAATGGGATCATTCATTAGTTGGGTTAAATCTGGAAATTCAAGGGTTGCTACAAACAAAAAGTGCCTGTTAAAGTTCGATGGAGGGTATCGTGGGTATGATGGAATGGGTTGAGCAATAGGTATTTTCATTCCGGGTTAAGGAGGATTTTGGTAACTAGGATAAACATACCCATATTGTATGGTTCTGTGATAAACTTGAAAATGTTGAAATGGTTGTGTTTGAATATGTTAGCCTTGATAAAGTATTTGAGGAAAAATAGTTTGACCAACAGGCATTTCAGGAATTCCTGGGCCATACCATATATAGGTTTACCTAGCATTTGAGGAATAGAATGGCCAAGTGGTGGAGTTTGTGAGACACCCTGAAGAGGCTGGGTAAGTGGGATTTGAGAGATCCTAGATACTGGTGGAATAGGTTGTGTTTGATGTACATCCTAGTCAGGTTGACTCCTTTGAGACAAAACTTGGGCAAATTGAGGCATAGATCTAATAGGTTGACAAGTAGGAACTTGGGGTGTGACCGAGATAGATTGAGTAATAGGAAGTTGATTCAAAACCAAACCAGGTTGCATAGGAAATGTGGGATTCCAACTATTGGAAACCATTCCCAGAAAAGGAGGACTCAAATAGGAAGGAACACCAAATTGTGAAATTTGATTAGAAGATGGGGACATAGGAACAACAGGTTGCCCCCTTGCTTGGGAATAAAGATAATATGGAGATACTTTTCCCCCAGGACGAGGTTACCCTGTATAGGATGGAGTAGACTGTTGTATATGTCCTAATACACTAACAAATTAACCATATTACTGCTCCAAAGAAGGTTGGGGCTCAATCAGTTGAATGGGTTGTGAGGTGTTCATAAAAGAAGTACTATATAACATTCCAGATAAGGATGACAAGGGAGAGCTCCATGGACTAGTCGACGCACCATAAAAGGTTCCAGATAATGACTGGTAGCTAGGTGGTATTGAAGGACCACCATACAAGTGTGTTTCTGGTGAAGTCACAAACATGGAAGTAGCAGCAACTTTGGTTGACTCACTCATGATAGTAGATACATGTTGAGAAACTGTCACTGAGTCAGTCGTGGTTAAACTTCCTAAAGCAGTTTGTCGAGGGAAACTCAAAGGTGACTTGAGATGGGGAGTACTAGACAAATGAGCTTGTATCGCAGTACAGGGAGTAGGGAAAGGATGAGCTTGATAAAGACGAGTCCCTATTAAATGGAAAAGAGAGGAAGGTCGAGACTCTTCTTGAGTAATTTCCTCAATACTATAAATACCAAGTGGAAGTTGTTCTCTGTTAGGCCTGAGATATACATGTTGTGGTTGAGTCAAACACTAAGGAGGAGAGGAAGAAGGCCTTGAAGTAACATGTGTAGTTAACTAAGGTTCCTCAGGTTGTATAACCTCATATTGTAATGTGTCTGAATCAGGAAATTCAGGTTTAAAGCCCTTAGGTAATGAAGTTTCAAGGGCTTCAGTTTCGACTGTGTCAGACTCACCAGCTAGTAAAGTGGGGATTTTGGGTTCAATACATATGGGAAGGGACAATTCTAGTTGGTTAATTTCGGATGTAGTTCCAGAAGGGGTAGCTTCCAAAGTACCAGATTCAATATTTTGCATCTTTTTGTTCTTTCGATGACCAAGTGTTTCCTTTGTAGGTAGAGGAGGAAATATTTTCATCCTACACGAACGACCGGGTTGTTGAGGTTGTTATTCCATGATGGTTTAATAAATTTTAGAAATTAACAACAAAAAATAAATCAAAAGGGGTAACTAGGCAAAAGGGTTTACTAAGTAATTGTGAATTGTGGAATACTGTTTCTGGTACATGCATATAATCTCCCCGAATGTTGTGTTCGATGTATCACAATATACAAGGTGTCTGACTCAGTTACCTGTGGTGGGATAACAACCTATAGGGGACTTCCAAAATATACCTCGAGGTACGTGGAAGCGTAGTCCATGGTAGTGTTGTATAATGTGTCTTGTATGATAGGAAGCATTTCGATATACTTTTCATACATGGAGCATCATCCAATATACCCGAAGGTATGTGGAGAACGATCTCATATACTTAAATACATGGAATACCGACTACCCCCATAATGTAACACATACAAAGAATGACAACTCCTACATTTAAAGACATTGAAACACATTTCTAGCCTAGACCTCTATGTTTTTCGTTAATGTTACAAATGCTCCTTAGGTTGATTCAATAAATTTTAGAGTTGACCTTTGATTATGTTTCAGTTTCAAGGCTCACCATGAGTTCACTTTAATTCCCTACAATGCAATCTAACATGATAATAAAAACTCTTTTATTTTCAATGAAAATATATCTACGAGAGGAAGGAAACAAATACTAATGCAGCACAAAAAATGCAGCAAATAAAGATTCCTAAATAAATATTTTAATGCAACTGTTCCAATTTAAATTCAAAACACTATATGATGCAAATAATGAAAATTTTTCCTTTTTTTTTCCTCTTAATTGTCAAATGCAATGAAAACTAAGATGTAGCTAGGTTACTGATAAGAGAAAACACACAGAATATTAATATAATACAAATTTCTTCAATTCAATCAACAATCAAGCAAAATGTTTACAAAAGACCTAATTGATAAGAAAATAGAAAAATCCAAAGAAATTCTCATCAAAGGATAACAAAATCAAAAGCAAACATAATGAGGGATTTTCAGAGACAGTGACAAACTCAGAGACTTAAGGAAAACTTTCTAGACCAAATCAGAATGAGAAGCAAGGCAAAGGAATGTCAATTTTTGCATCCTACAGGATTAAAGCAGGTGCAAAACATGAACCAATGCACTGTAGGGAAGGGACAAAGAAAAAACAGATGCGTTGGGGGCGCTTTGTCTCAAAACAGAGAATGTGTTGGGGCTATTTTTGTCAAAACATGGCACAAGAAACCCTACCAAGATTAAAAAATATTGTATTTTCCTAAGGTCAATCACTGTCTAAATAAATCAATTAAGGTCACTTTGAGAGGTGAAAAGATGTTAAGGTCAAGGAAGCCACTAAAGGAAATATTGTCCCCAGTGGAGTCACCAATTTGTTATAAGGAATTTTCACTTTTGTGGACAAAAATGAATTCCCTAGATCTAGTGGTTTGATATAGAACAACAGAGGGCAAAAAGAATCAATGTCTTCCTTAAAGATACTGGAATACATAAAATAGACCTACCTAGAATCCGCAGTAATTCCTCCTCTTCTCTTCACTTGTAAGCTCCAAGCCTAACTCCATGTGCTATAAATGTAACCTGCAACAATGACTAAAACAAAGAAAAGGAACTACAATATCCACATAGAACAATCCAATACCTTTATTCAATGTTTCAGCATGGCATTGAAATATAAGAGCATAAGAATAATGCGAGTATAGGAAAACGTGATGCTTTTTGTATTAATAAATAAAGGAGAGAGTTACAAGAATATATAGAAGCTCGCTTTGTAGATGTATCCCCAACTGACTTGTCCTTCCTTGCCACAAAGCAAACCTTCACACTCAACCCTAATGCAAATGGATGATGATTCCTTAAGCTCAAAGCAGTAGCATGAGGGCACTATCAATCTCAAAAAGCCAACCCAATCTCTATGAGAGGCATTACATTTATAGGGTGAAAGTGGTAGTTTAAGATTTACCAATCTAGGCTTGAGATCCACATGCGAGGGAGGATAAGCTCAAAGGATAAGAGATAAGGTATCCAAGATAGCATCAAATAGGAATTCTAGATCTCTATTCATGGTAAATGGTTAAAAGCACTTAGAATCTTCTGGAAGGAGAAGATTCGAAAATATTTTTTATTTTTCCCGAAATTCTAAAATCAGCGCACCTGCAGAATGGAGCAACCTGTGTTTATTAATGTTAATTCTTAGGTATGCAACTTGCACCCAATGTAGGTGTTCAGTTAAGCAGGGTATGTTGGGGCTAAAAACATGGATTTCTAGCAGATAGGCCCAAAAACTTAGAAAGTTTTGGAGAAATGACGCCTAGGGCTTTGCAAAGGGATTATGACAAAGTGTACTTGGATGTTGATTGATCTGATTTTCAGGCCTTTCGGGCTGATGTGAAAAAATGGCATGTAACAAAGAATGTGAAGAAACCAAGGCACCCTACACACTTCCACCTTATCTTCCTGAAATATTGATCATTTAGGAAATTGGTTACCAAATAATTTTGCATGGTTTTAACTTGCCTCATTAAGCATCAAAAGAAACTTTGTCCTCCATATCCATTGTTCTTATGCCTGTATGAGATATGTGATTCATCTTGGGCCAACATGGGAGGAGAAATATGGATAAATATCATTTTCCCTTGGACAGGTATCAAATGAATGATCACCTCAACATTAATGGAAGGCATAATACTAACTTAAGGATTATGTTAACATGAAAAAATATGAAATTAAAAAGCTAAAGAGAAGATCCATTATTTTTAATAAAGTGTGAAACATATAATAGATACAAAGTAGAGAAAAAAAAGAGGAGATTAAAAAATTCTATAGAAAGGTAAATCATACAACAAAAGAAAAGAGATAGAAAATAAAATATTAGAAGCTCTATAAAAGGATTAAATAGATGTTGAGGTTACGAAACAAGTATAGGCATGGGCCAAAGCAACAAATAGAGAACAAACATTGATGAAAGAAGTTGAATAAAAATCCAAAGCTAATGTTCAATCCAAAAAGAAAATGGATGTCAAAGAGAAGAAGAAACAAGAGATTGAGGAAAGAAAGAAAAAGAAAAGTAGATGAGAAAGTTGAACTTGATGCAGACGTTGAAAAATAGCAAATGAAGAAGAATATAGGAAATAAGTTGAAGTTGAAACACAAGAACAGAGGAAAATAGAAGAAGAATAAAATAAAAAGACTCAAGATGATAATTAGGTAAAAAATGGAAGAAAAGAAGAAAAAGAGAGAAGGAAACTGAGAATAATATAATGGAGGTAATGCTAAAACTATGGATCGACAATCGATGGAAGGGGTGTTCACTCATCACCATTTTTCCAATACTTGGATTGAATAATGGTCATTGTAGGAGAAGGATCTTTTCCTATGCTCATTAATGAAGTGGCCAACCTTAAAATGATTACATTTTATAGAAAGAGAAAGCAAGTCAGGAGACAAACTCAAAAATTCAACACAAAAAAATGATATTGACAAGGAATTAGTGCTTACTACTAAATTTATAGTACTAGATACTAAAAATTGGGCCTTAGATTGATTACATCAACTAAACTTGCAATTACACAAGTAATTATTCATGAAGACAAAAAATGGAGTATAAGGAAAAAATTGCATTGCCAAAAAATCTAATGGGCTATTATAAATCCAATTAATATGATGTCTCAACATTTATTGATTATGCTTTTAGAATCTAGAATCAATTGAATGTTATTCAAATAAAATTATATGAAATAGCTTACTACTTATAGGTTCAAGGCTATTACATTTAATATATTCAAAATCATATCCAAGCCTAGAAACTTTCATATGAATAGTTACATTTACAGTGTAACAATATAACGAAACAATAAACATAAGGAAAACCCATCCAATAATTTCCAAATTCAATGAGAAATATTTGTGGGTGATGGAATATGGTCTCAGATACTAGGGAGATTCATCCTAGAATCCTCTTAAAGGAGTTTGTTTGATAATTTCAATCTCCCATCCTTTGGATCAAAAGATGATTTCTTTCAAGGGGTTGAGGTATCTAAAGTGGTTAAGGATAACATTCAAATAAAGATGTTGATCATTTGTTCTCTTCCATCTATTAATGATACATATATCAAAATATGAGTGGAGGTTCCTACTAGAGATTTCACTTTGATCAAAACTTTATTACCCAAGCTTGAACAAATTGAGAAAAAGATAAGTCAAATTATGATTCTTATAAAGCACCCTTTTAGACAACACCACTTTCCTCAAAGTTTTATTCTTGATAAATCTTTTGAAGCTTGGAAAGTATCACTTGAAAAATATAAAAAGGAAAAAGAACAAGCATCTTCTAGCCAAATGGATGATATCAAAATGGGGAAATTGAAGTGTTTTGTCTCCTCTTTTCTTTTGTAAAAATAAAATAGATGCTATAAAGAAGGGGATTTTTCTTGAGATTGTAAACTATTCTAAGATTAATTAAGAAACCAAAATCAACCATTTTTGGATACTTGTTCCTAGTGTTTTCTCTTGTTAGAGACTATTCTTTTTCTTGCTATGTTAGAATGGGTGTAAGAATGTTTTCTTTTGTTGTAGAATAGTTTCATGCAACTATAATTTATTATTGTTGTTATTATTCCATGGTTGCAAAATTGTGAATATGAAATTATAATTGGTAATTATAATGTAGGCTAAAATGTATTTTGCTCTTGGTTATTTAGAGATCTCGATCATTAATATTTGATAAACTACTTTATCTAATAATGGTTAAAATGACTATTGATTTCATAATGAAATTCTAGTAATTCATTCTTGAGGAATTTTATATCTTACCAAGAAAAATATAATTGGGCCTTAGCTTTGAGTAAACTTCGTAAGCTTCACGAAGGATATTTTTCCACATCAACACATAATTTTAGCATAAGATCTTGTAACACTTCTTTCTTCGTGACCTTATATAGGAATGCAGTGGTGTTAAAACTTGAAAAAAATGCATCCATTAGTAAAGGATGTTATCTCGAGAAACAACAGGGCCAATAGAGCTTGGAAATTTTCATTCAGCTAGAGCCTTGTACCTTTTTGTCCTCTCCCACCATTCCTATGTGGCCTCATTGACCACATATATTTATTTATTGATAGGTTTCCTGGTATTTGTTGACATTGTCAAAGGGAAAATTTGCATTGTTGATCGCTTCAAATCAAAGAACAAGTTTACTCCATGTGGGTGTTAGAGAGGTTGTGTGGTTGGGGTGCACTATACTACCAAGTTTCATGAAAGCCCCATGAATTCAAAGTCTCCAAACTATCTGGGCATTACCTCTTTCTTCATTTCATGTGGTCCTTATAAAGGTTTTATAACCACATGTCTTTTCATGAATGCATATAGGTCTAGATTTAGCCTTGATGTGAAAGTGTGAGAGAGAAAATTCATGTCATTGATTTCCTTTGGTAAGATAACATGCAGGTCTTTGAGAGATGTCAAAAGACATTTCACATTAGGGAACACATTGTCACTACATATTCCCATTGTTAAATGTGTGACTATTTAGAAACCTTTTTGTGCCTATTACCAACACCTTCAAGTGTCATATGCACACTAGGAATGGGTTCCTCTATCACATGCTAATGACAAATATGATACAAGTTGATCAACTTAAGTTCCTCATTGTTGATCTAAGTTGATCTAACCATATGTGGACCTTGGAAGGGTTTCATGCTTCTTATTATAGTATGGAATGTGTTTGTTGTTGAAGAATTTAGGGCACACATAATTAAGGTGATTCTTCTTTAACATGGTAACAATTTCTGAAGTATTTATACAATTTGTCTTAGATTGATGTTTCATTCATTATTAGTATGCATGTTTACTTCATCAAACTACTACGAAAAACAAAAGAGACAAGAACACAAATATTTGGCTTTCTTCCAGTGCCAAAACCTCTCCCTCTTGGAGAGGAAAACCCACACAAAATTCTTCTTATAGAGATTCCATTGACGAATACCAAGACCATGACCCTTGACACAATCTGCCTCTCCAAGGCCAAGACATCATTTCTCTTTCTTTAGCACTGTTGAGATCATCATCTTGCTGCTATAACATAATTGCATCACCAAGAACTTCATTGTTGTAGCAATATCATTAAGTGTATCATTGCTACACCATGGTTGCTTTTAGGATCTCTGCACCATAAATACGATGACAACACTTCACTGTACTGCTTCTTTCATTATACTTAGGCTGTAATAATCACATTAGTACTTCTTGTGATCCTTGTCATTGTGACTACCCTTGAGATCATATTCATGTCGAGATCACTAGATCTGAATACAATGGAGACTATTGAGATGGTATATCTCCTTTTTCAGGGATGCCAAGAATCACTGTCATCACTCAAACATACTTCATTAATCTGGTTATGCCGAGATAGTAATATATATGAAACAAATATAACATTCAACATGACCTTCATTGATTCGAGAGAGTAGATCCATCACTACTCCCTTTGAGTATACTGAGACTGCAACTCTTGATTTGATTGTCACTGCTTAGATTGTAGTAGACACAGTCATCACTAAAATGATCTTCAACATGATTATATGTCGAGATTGAGACAGTGTCTTTAGGATCACTGTGATCTCTATTAGGCTGAGAATATGATTAGCCCAGACTTCATGCGAAAACTGCATCCTCATCCGAGATCTTCTCTGCTTCATCTATCTGAGATTTGCACCTGTAATTTGAGAATGTATTTAGCCCAGAACTTGCCTCACTACTGTGTCCTCATTGAAATCATTACTACTCCATACAGTTTAGATTATAACTTCACCTAAAACCCAAACAAGGTGCAGTCAAACCCCACTAAGGCTATGCTCCTATATGCAAAATTTCAGAGGCAAAATGATTTTTTTTTGGTGTATTTTCGCAGACCCTAGATGGGTATTTATAATGGGTATGTCCATATATGCAAGCCGAAATGAACTCATGAACCGTCGTGACTATTGTATTGAGCTGACATTACTTCCATTTATTTAATTTAATTAATTTTTCCAGCCGACATGAAGATATTTTCATAATATTGCTTGTAGACTTTGGTGTGCTAGCATTAGGAGGATTGTTCTTGGTCTTGGAGGGTTGTTACATTTAGTTGAAGATTTGTATACATTTACATAGGCTCTTAAAGAGATTTTACATATGGCATGACTCTTTGACATAATAATAAATCCTAAAGACATCAAGAAGAAGTCTTTCACCTAGTGACACTTCTTGCTCATGAAACCCATGTAGCAAGGCATACAAAAATAGTTTATTTCCTTTTATTACATCATTTACAAAGATAATGTCATTATGAAAAACGAACCTAGTTACAATTTCTTCAACACTCCCTCTTAACAAGGGAGGTATTCATAATGGTACTTGGTCATTCTCAATCTGAAGAATTTCTCATAAGAAGAATCGGGTTTGCAATCCATCTGTTATAGCATCACTTCAACCAACATTGTTTTCATTTAGGAAGGCCTTGACTAACAACTCCATCTCTCACTTAGATCAGAGCACAATGTTGGTGAGACCAATGACTGATAGACACATATCATCATTGTCTCTCTTAGGGTCATACCCACCTGGGTGTTCTCCGAGTATGCCTTACTAGGACTATTCTCATCTTGGGTTCCCAAACCTCAAGAATATCGGCCCTCTTGCCCACTCTTATCTTGGATGCCCTACGACATCCTCAAAGAGTGTTAGATGCCAGATGATTACACAATCCTCCATTCTTTATTCCAAACTAAAGACAAGATTGTCGTGTCTAACTCTCCCTCTTAACTAGGGACAAGTTCCAAGTTTCTCTTCACTCAGAAACTTGCTCGAGTTCCTTTACTCATCGGAACCTCCCAAAGCTACCTATTACCTAAGGAATCTATCATCAATGCTTTTTAGGGTCTTCTAGTTGAATGACGATCCAAGACTTAGATTTCATTAATTTCTTCACATGTAGGGTTCATCCATCCATCACTTTCCTTCGTCATGTCATTCCTTCTTTCCCGGAAAGTATCCTCCTTGGCTTTACATCTAGGGCTTCCTTCATAAGGCCATCTATCTTCACCTTTTCTTCAATGGTGATTTACAAGGTACATAGTTGTGACATCCTTCAAAACTCTCCTTACCTTGGCCCTGCACACATACCCATAATTTTCCAAGTGGTCAGACACCAAAAACAAATCACATGTTACCTTTTTAGTGATGGCCTTTTCCAGTGACATCTTCTTGTAGGTATCAATCATCCCACATATATGTTGACACATATCCCGACGCTATCTATTGTCAAGGGTCTTCATATTTTTAGACTTCCATCAGAGTCTTCTCATTATTCTGGGAGATCTCCTGGTCAAGACTTCCTGATCCTCTCGATGTTGATTACCTTAATCATGTTTGCATGTTTCACGGTCTCTTTCATCCTCATGTATTTCATTCCCAGGAGCTCTCAGAGTTCTTCAATTGTCTCAACTACCTCATACTTCATATGAGGACATATTATGTTTATTTCATCTAGTTTCACTTATGTCTTTCTGCATCCTTTCATAGGAGGAGATCCTTTCCCTTTTGATCATGTTCAATTTATCTGCAACCATATATCATGACATTACGATATCAAATACAAATACAAATACAAATACACGCATATATACTTCATTTTCCCTTCATACTACTTTCAACAACTTTCTTGATTTAACAGATCTTCAATCCCTTGATCCGCTTTACCATGTCATCAGTCCTTCATCTCATGATTTTCATAAGTTGGAATTTTGGATAAAGCACTTGCAGCCTGTCCAGTCTTAGGGGATCCTCCGTTGAGATTTCCATCCGAGAATCTTCAAGATCTGGTATATCCCCATATGACAAATACTTTCTTTGTCCTAGATGACTCCTTCCTTTTCTTTAATGTACAATGAGATTCCCAAGAGCTATGTCCTTCATGATTCCCATACGTGCTCTTGGTTCCATGATGCCATGATGCATATCATTACCATAGTCATATCTCCAAGGAATTCTGATAGGACCCTCTTGTGAGAGAGACATCATCTCATTCATAGTAGAGATCTGCTACCCTTTCTTCCCTTTGTCCTTTTCTTCAACTCCTCCATAGTACTATTCTGTCTTGTGCACATAGTTGAGTCCCTTCAACTTACCTTTCTCAATAGGGACCACAAACTATTGATTGAGGCGACCTTATTGTTTATAGACATTTGTTACCTTGTTTATCAATGATGATTACCTATCCATAATTTTCCCAGATCTCTCAATTGAGATCTCATGAAGATATTTATTCATTATTTGGCACCTACTGCATTTCAGAGAGTATATCCTTTAGCATTTCATGTATCCTTCTTATGTTTCCTTTCTTACTTTATAGAACCTTAAGAGTTCTCATGAATTCAAAGGAGACCTTGTTGTGTTGACTTCACTTCTTCATAAGGATTCTATAAATCCTTCTTATTTTCTGCAAAGACTTTAGATAACCCATCTATCCTAAATATCTAATTGCAATTATGAAGTCAATGAACATACTTGATTATAGAATGAAAATATTCTTACTTGATATGTGAAGATGAGATCTTCACCTTGATCATGTTGGCTATTGTTGAGGTAGATGTACCGATGCTTCCTCCAGATTGGATCCTTCAAGTCTTCAAATTAATTGACTTGAATATCTGATCCTTGCAGCATTGGCTTGAGGTTGCTTGCCATGATGTAGAGATCCATCACTTAGTGTTATTATGACTGTGGCAATGAACACCTTCATTTTGCATCGAGTACTGTGCATATACACTCTCATATATGCCTTTGAATCAAGTTCCCCCTAAGATTTGATATCTTAAGACTTTGTTATTTATAGAGAAGTATCCAAACTAAGATACTGAGATGTTGTGGATGATCTTGTCAAAGACTGTTGTTACATACCCTGAGATCTGACAACTATTGACATCTGAAACCCTTACTATTGTGGACTGATCTCTGATCTAGGGTTTGAACATGACTAAGGTTTTATTTTCCATCCTTGAGCTTGCCAGAATCTTGATTCTTGAATGTCTCTTTTCTGCCTTTTCTTTGACTGTTGAAACCGACCCCTCTGATACCATGTTGAAGAATTTAGGGCACACATAATTAAGGTGATTCTTCTTTAACATGATCATAATTTCTTAATTATTTATACAATTTATCTTAGATTGATGTTTCATTCATTATTAGTATGTATGTTTACTTCATCAAACTGCTACCAAAAACAAAAGAGACAAGAACACAAATATTTGGATTTCTACCAGGGCCAAAAGCTCTCCCTCTTGGAGAGGAAAACCCACGCAAAATTATTCTTATAGAGATTCCATTGATGAATACCAAGACCATGACCCTTGACACAATCTGCTTCTCCAAGACCAAGACATCAATCCTCTTTCTTGAGCACTGCTGAGATCATCATCTTGCTGCTCCTCTAACATCATTGCATCACCAAGAACTTCATTGTTGTAGCAATATCATTAAGTGTATCATTGCTACACCATGGTTTCCTTTAGGATCTCTGCACCATAAAGACCACGACAACACTTCACTGTACTGCTTCTTTCATTATACTTAGATTGTAATAATCATGTTAGTACTTCTTGTGATCCTTGTCATTGTGACTGCCTTTGAGATCATATTCATGTCGAGATCACTAGATCCGAATACAGTGGAGACTATTGAGATGGTATATCTCCTTTTTCAAGGATGCCGAGAATCACTATCATCACCGAAACATACTTCATTAATCTGGTTATGCTGAGACAATAATATATATGAAACAAAGATAACATTCAACATGACCTTCGTTGATTCGAGAGAGTAGATCCATCACTGCTCTCTTTGAGTATACCATGACTGCAGCTCTTGATTTGATTGCCACTGCTTAGATTGCAGTAGACACAATCATCACTGAAATTCTCTTCAACGAGATTATATGCCGAGACTAAGACAATATCTTTAGGATCACTATGATCTCTATTAGCCCGAGAATATGATTAGCCCAGACTTCATGCCAAAGTTGCATCCTCATCAGAGATCTTCTTTGCTCCATCTATCTGAGATTTGCACTTGCAATTTGAGAATGTATTTAGCCTAGAACTTGCCTCATTGCTATGTCCTCATCGAAGTCATTACTATTCCATACAACCGATATTATAACTACACCTAAAACCCAAACAAGTTGTAGTCAAGCCCTACTGCGGCTATGCTCCTATATGCGAAATTTCAGAGGCAAAACGAATTTTTTTTTGGGTGTATTTTCACTAACCCTAGATGGGTATTTATAGTGGTTATGTCCATATATGCAAGCTGACATGAACTCATGAACCGTCATGACTATTCTATTGAGCCGACGTTACTTCCATTTATTTAATTTAATTCATTTTCGAGACGACATGAAGATCTCTTCATTATTCTGGTTGCAGACTTCAGTGTGCTTGCATTAGGAGGATTGTTCTTGGCCTTGGAGGGCCGTTACATTCAGTTGAATATTTGTATACATTTACATAGGCTCTTAAAAAGATTTTACACATGACATGAATCTTTGACATAATAGTAAATCCTAAAGACATCAAGAAGAAGTCTTTCACCTAGTGACACTTCTTGCTCATGAAACCCATGTACCAAGGCATACAAAATAATTTATTTCTTTTTATTACATCATTTACAAAGATCATGTAATTATGAAAACCGAACCTAGTTACACTTTCTTCAACATTTGTGCCACATGTCCACATTCATTTGGGGTAGAACCATATAACGTATTATATGCTTGAATTAAACCTTGTCACTTTTCCTATAGGGGCTTCTAGACTATAGATTATTCTAAACTTATATAGCTAAGGCGAGTACATGGTGTTTAGGATCCTTTTGATCTCATCATACTAGTGGAAGACCCTAATTAAAATAGTGGAATACTAAGAAGGAAATGGGTCCTTAGGGCTTCCCCAAGGGGTTGCTTCCAAATGTAACTTGGATATCTTCACCCTTAATTCCATTTATATTATAACTTCACCATCCTCAAATTCCCTTACCCATGTAATTGTAAATAGTCATGGTCTAATGTATCATGACAATGTCATGCTCCTCATCCATTGGGTGTGTCAAACCATATTCCCTTTTCTTTCTCATCTACCATTGGCCTATAATGATTTTTCAATGTTTGACCTCTTTTCCATTGTAATAATTGCTCATACCTACACACTGACATGTTCAAATTGCTAGTGAACTTTGAAAGAAGAAGAAGGATGTGGCTTTAATCTACAACACTAACCAAATCAATAATAAGCTTATAACATTTCCCTCCATACTTATATTTGGTTCTAAATTTTTTTCTCCTCAACCACTTGTCTTTTTTGAGTACCCATTGATGTGCTTGCACCACATTGACCCTACACAACATCATCTTTATTGTTGTTATAATTGTGGCATTTCATGTGTTTCACCTTGAATAAGCTATTTTTTGGTGTTTTTTCCACTCACACCTTCCCTCTATGGAAATTCACATAATTTTTTGTCTTCATCTTCACAAGTGTATAAATAAATTCTCTTTCTATAGCCACCAATATTTCACCCTCTTTCTGCAAATCATCCTTGAGTTATAACTCTACTCCTTTTAGATGTACTACCTTCTCCATGTTAAAATTTTCTTTATATAAATGCTTTGTGTGTGGAATTGGAATTATTTTGCTACCTTGGCCACTTTTTCCTCTACAACCATTCATATTATTATATTTACTTATGATTTTTTTTTTCATCTCATGCTTTCAATAACATTTGATAAGTTTATTCACAACTCCCATCTTATGTAAGCTTAAATTGTCTTGAGTTGCAACCATTAGTTCATTTACATACTTGGAATATAACCCTTCTATATATTTTTGTACACTTATGTCTATTTTCCTTGAAATTTTCATCTATTTAAAAAGCCACTATTAGTAATAAAAAAGTATGAACTTTTCTCTCAATGTGACAACATCTTATTAAAATTCATTGTATTTTCCTTATTGAAGCATGCTCTTTTACACCATAGAAAAACTCCACCAAATGGAAACATGTCCCTTCAACTCAATGATGGTAAACTTCAACTTGTTCAAGTCTGCAATATTTCATATTGAAGTACATTTCCATCTCTTCTTCTTATTTGTTTTTTTACATTTTTTTTTCCAAGGCCCTTTCCATCTCGCCTATCTAATGAATCAATTTTCTATTTGAGTTCCATGATAATATACAAATTTCACTTTGGCCCCTCTTCTACTTTCAAGGAATTCAAGTGATTACATTCTGCCATCACCTTCTTGGTCATTTTTTTATTCTTATTATTGTTCAACTTCTAAACTATTACATCATCATTTTGCATTCTACTACCTTATTTATTTGATGTAGGAGAACCTAACATCATGTACACAACCATTACATAAATGCAGTCTCTTCCCACAGAGTGCACAATGAATGGTATGATAGCGTAATAGAAATTAAAAAACCTAACACATACATTGAGGAAATTGAGAAAAAATCACAGGTAAGAAGATAAGACACAGTTGAAATTTGAGAGAAATAGAGAATTTCTTAACATGATAATTACTTGTGACTGTTTACATATGTTTTATTTAGCATTTTTATTTCTTATATTATGTCATCAAGCAATTACACATTTAATTATAGAGATCACAGTGCTCAAAAAGATAATAGACAACAAAAGTTAGGGTAAAGGCCAGGGCAAAACACACAAGGGGAAAGCCCATCAATCCTTTCCTTATAGATCATTCTTCAACAAGAGAAATACAAGTCAAACTAACCAGTGCTCCAAGTGTCAAGTCAGCCCTCTAAACATTGTCATGTTATGTCCACAAGTTAGTTAACCAATATTCTCCTTTCATGTCCTTTAAATGCCTTGTTTCATAGAGATAGGTAGCTCATATTATACAAAATTATGACCTTCCTCTAGCATGATTTCACACAATGATTGTAGCTCACATCACAGATATTGGTACCACAAACTTCATAGATATGTATATTCATGTAGCTCGCATAACCAAAATATGTGTATTCTTGTAGCTCACATCATAAATATATGTATAGTTCGCACCACAGAGATATGTAACTCACATCACAGAGATATGTAGCTAACATCACAGAGAGTTTATGCCTCATATACATATTATTCATAGAGTTTCATACCTTCATAGAGAAGAGACGTTTAGACTCATAAATTTTCTTGGATTCCATAGAGAAATTAGCCTTAGAACATGCTCAAAATTTTGTCTCCTCAAATGATACAAAATTGGTTTCCAAATGGTGGAAGATATATGAGAATATATACTTGTTTCCATGTTTGAAAAGGTGCCTCTCAAAGTAGAGTCAACTTGATGGTTAGGAGGGTCGACTTGAAAAATTAGAGAGACTAATGACACTTTAAAAATACAAATTTGTATTCTTTTATAAGGGTCATGAAGAACATGCTCTTTTATAGTTTATTTTGACCAAAATAAAGCATGAAGAACATGCTTGACAATAAAAATAATAATTATTATTTATTCTTTTGTTTTTACATAATATAAATAATGATAAATGACAATTGTGAAAACCAAACCTAGTTACAATTCCAACACTCCCTCTTAACTAGGGAGGTATTCATAATGACTTATTAGGATATTCTCAAGTTGAGAACTTCGATAAGAAAGGATCCAGATTGATAAGCATCAATTATGAAAGCACCATCATAGCCAACATTGTCAAACTAGCAAGGCCTTAACAAGTACGCTCTATCTCTCCACTAGATCAGAGCATAATTCTAGTAGGCATTAATTTAAACACCACCGCCTCCCAAAGCACATACCCCACCCAAGATTTCTGAAGTTATGGCCTTACATGACCATTTAATAATCCTAAGGAAAAGCACATCCTCTAGACCATTCTTTACCAAGTCCATGTATCCAACTTAGGATGTTAATCCTAACAAACCATGATACATGCCTCAAGAATGTACATCCTTGATGCTTATCCACTCCACCATTCTCCCTACTAGTGTTCATGCACTAGGCTTATGGTTGTTAGCCTTGGACATAGTATGTGACACATGGAAAAAATGGTGTCCATCCTCACTCCCTCTCAACTAGGGAGGAGATATCCACAAGCCTATGCTTGTCTAAAAAATACTAATCATTTTCCATGACAAGGGACTTCATCAATGCATAAACTACCTATTTATCAATGGAGATACACTTTTAGCTTCACGACTCCTATTTGCACCATACTTTTGAATCATCAAGTGCTTCCATCTTCTATGAAAAGCCATTAAATCACGATCGAATCCAACATGTCATCAAATATTCCATCAAGTATTCTACAAAGCTAATCTGCTGTACAACTGATTGTACCAACTACCACATCTTCTGCCTCCACAATGCAACAAAATTTTTCTTCATACACTTCCATGAAACCATACTAGATTCCAATATTTACTCACCATTAGCACTACCAACCCAAACGATGTATCCTCAAGTCTCAAGTCAAATCCTGCTTCCAATTACCTCGGAATTCTTCTTCTTTGGTTCATGAATCCTTCTTTCCCAAGGTATGAGGCATTCTTTAATCATGAGGCTTCTTAAAAATCTAGGATAACTCTTCTAATTGAGGCAATCCTTGTAACATGATCCTCTCTCTCTTACTGGAACAACCTTCATGCTTCCATGTTGCTATCAATTGCATGCTCTCTCTTTTTGCATTCATGTTCTTTCATAATTTTCTTCTTGCTGCTAAATCCCAGGTAGCCCTTTGCCAATGACCTACAATAATTTCTAGGAGGATATCAGAGAACAATTATAACCAAGAAGAGAATACATAGACAAGAGACCAAAAAAAAATTAAATATAATGGTCTTAATCAAAGAGGAAAAAAGGTATAGAATACTTATCTTCTATGAAGATTCAACTCCCTCTTAATTTATGGACTTCTTGCATTCACTTGCGAATTTGTTAGATCCAACTGTCATCTAACTTCATTCACATTATCATTCATAGGCTAGAGTTTCTACTTATTTCAACAGAAGTGACAAATCCTAGGGTACAAAACCTAGATATTTCTTGTTCAAACCCTTGCTAGGGTTTATAGGCCAACACACTGATTGTATCTTCATAAGGTTATTCCCTTCAACTTGTTTAGGATTTCTGTAAACCTTAGACTTCCAACCTGCAAGATTTGCCCAAAATGCGACAACCCTAAATTCTTTATGTCATCAAGCCAATTATGACATCAATACATTGTAGGAGCTCAACCTCTTTCCATTGATCAAGATCATAGGTTACACAATGTTTGTTATATTGACTCAACAAGGAATGAATTCCTTCATATCTGACTTTGACATGCCATTACTGTTACTTCATTATTGTTACTTTGGCATGCCATGCTTCACATTGTGTTGGAAATTGGATCTCCCAACTAAGAATTTATCTAGACACCTCTCTGTAATATCTATTTTTTATTCTATTGATCACATCATGGATTTTTACCCTTCACATATACGTGTTTCATAAGATATATTCAGAGACAACGAAGCTTGGATACTTTCATAATAATGCCACTGAGATTCATATGCCATTTGTAAGATAATGCCACATAAGGTTTTCTTGAACATAGAAAGGTGTGCCTTGGGAAACTCATTCTTGTAACAAATAGACTTGCTTAACCATAGAATAATAGGGTTTCAGAGATTTGTGCAAAAAATTATAGCTTCAAGAAGTTCCTATAGGCATAAAAAATATACTTTAGGAACTTTTAGTTGTCACAAAGGAGAAGTGCTTCATGTTTTGTTTTCTTCCATAAAAATGTTGCTCGAACTTATACCTTTGGATCTTTCCTCAACCTTAGCCACCATATATTTATTATTTAGCTTCATTGAGCTGACTAATTCAATGGTAAAATTTCTTGTCATAGAAATGATTGATTGAGACTTGTCCTCATAGGTATAGTAGGATTTGAAGTTGTTGTTATTCTTGTCATTGTTGTACTCCTCAATTCAGACTTTTGATTTGTCTTCACATATACCTTAATTACTATTTATACTTGATACAAATTGGCCATTTTACATAATATCATATTTGATTGCAGAATCATTTCTTGGACAATCAAGGAGATCAGATCATGTCTTACACACTTGTTATAAAATTAGAAAGGCGGAAATATTTTCTTATTCTTGATAATTACTTGTGATGTTCTTGATTTACTATTATGTTTCTTTATATTTTCTTTCTTTTAGTTCATCAAGAAATTACCAAAGAAATAGCACATAAAACAATGGACACCAGATGTAGGATCACATCTAGGGGAAAACCCCTCTCTAGGGGAAAACCCAGTCATTAATTCTTCCTTCAATAGTTTTTCGGAGATATTCCAAGACTCTTGACCTTGACACAAAATTTCCTCTACACCAATTCAACGTTCTTCCTTACTTGTAGATGTTCCTTCTTGACCTAGCAGAAGTAGCAGCGGTGACAACACTTTCTTCGACCCAACAAATTCGACCTAGCCTTAGAGACTTCGATCTTGGCCCAATAAAACTTCTTGAGGTGACACCATCACATGACAACTGGCTACAGCATCAATAAGAGAACCTTTATCTCCCAAACTAGGGCACGAGAGAGAGAGAGAGATAGTTGCACCAAAGGTTTGATTTTCCCTTTCTCCTTATCCTAGACCAAACTCACACTTCCTTCTCCTTCTTCTTTTACTTCACACTTCGTCTGACTTCAAGAGAGATCGAACTCTCTTGTGAGAGTGAGTGCTTCAAATGGAATTTGAACTGCTCTATATATAGTCCTTTGGTGAGGTCGAATAGCCTCCTTTGAGGCTGACTTGATCATATTAAGGACGACTTGGTGTGGAGACAACATAATTCATATTTGACTCAATACTTAACCTTTTTACATGATTCAAAGGTCCAAGAAGGGTCTCTTAAAAGTATAATGACTTTATTTACTCATAATAAATCCTAGAAGTCCTCAATGGGGAATTTGACCTAAAACATGTTGACCCAAGCATGAAATCCATGCTTTAATAACTCACAACAATAAAATAAAAATTATATTTATTTTTTTGACGAGTACATTACAAGATGACTCAAATACGCTTAATGAGGACCGAACCTAGTTACATTTTCCAACACTTCCCCTTAACTAGGGAGGTATTCATCATATACAAGTATGAGGAAGATCTCAACTATATGAACCATGAATAAATTTAGGCACCACAATGTCATGGACTAGATTCCTAACCAGGGAAATCTATCCATTGGTCTCTCAATAGTTTAGACACCACAATGCCACGGACTAGATTCTTGACCAGGGAAATCTATCCATTGGCCTCTCAACAATTTAGGCACTGCAATGCCACATACTAGATTCCTGACTAGGGAAATCTATCTGGGTGGGAATAAGATGGACTCAAGATTTAAACCTCTCTAGGTATCATCAAGATTATGTACTAATGATCAACCCAAACACCCGAGTGTGTAACAAAAAACCGAGCTCTATAATCAACACCAACTTTTCCAACTTTGGTACCTAGACATCAACACAAAGTGTTTGCCAAATGTCCTCCCAGGAAATGCTTCACTCACAAAGCCTCAACACTCCTAGATCTAATATATCAAGGATAAAAAATATCTCCTAATCAAACTAATTGTTAATCAACATGTTATCAACACCTTTGAGATATTTACCTGTACAATCACAACCCCAATCAATAATATACTTTCATATAATCAAATACAAACATCTGGGGTCTTGATGTTGCTTCTCAAATTTTCATAGTAGGACTATCAATCGAATCTCTGACAAGGGATTCCTCAATCATATACTTTTCTTTCCTACTTCTCATGTAGCAACATATCCTTTGAAATTCATTCTTCAATCAAAACCAAGTTATTCCCTCCCTCTTAATCAGGGCGCATCTCTTTATCCAGACTCCCTCTAGATATTAGGGAGATCTTGGCTTCCTCAGGGATATTAGATTCTTCTTTTCATCATCCGAGAATATTTCATGGCTTCCAACCATTTCATCAGAGTTATTATCATCCTCATCATACTTATCACATCAACGAGTATCTTCACCATATTGAAGATTGTGTACCTGCACAACTTAGATAGCAAGTACAACCAAATATATAGAAGTGTGAATCACATAAGCATTTCAACTTTATACATATTAGAAACCCAAACTTAATTACAAACAAGAGACATATACTCTTCAACATATTACTAGGGACTTAGTCATAAACCCTAGACTACTTCAACTTTCATTCCATCTAGTGTTTTAATTTTTCTTTCAAAGGTGTAACATACCCTACTACAACATATAGAAAGCCCTAGAAACAATTCAAACAAATATAGATCACATAATCATAGAAGCACTATTAGAATCACAAAAGCATTCAACTTTATTCATATCAGATATCCAAAATTAATTACAAATAAGAGACATATACTCTTCAACATATTACTAGGGACTTAATCGTAAACCCTAGACTACTTCAATTTTCCTTCCATCTAGGGTTTTAATGTTTCTTTCAAAGGTGTAACAAACCCTACTACAAGCATATGCTTATGGCATCTACTACATGTAATTTTTCAAATTAATGAAAGATTACAATTTTTCCCTGGGAAAAAAAACATACCCTACTACAACATATAACAAACCCTAGAAACAATTCAAACAAATATAGATCAACAAAGCATCTAACAACTTTCAAAATTCATATGTTAGATTTTCCACTAGGGTTTCATACAAATCCTAGATTTTAAGAGAATCAATCAATCACAACTTAGTCATTAACATGACCAACTTCCATTAGGGTTAGTTTCAAACCCTATAATTTCAATCAACCATCAATCCCAACTAAAACTCAGATTTCAACAATATTATACAAATTTAAAATTGTTATATAGTCATCATTCATCAGAGGTTTTCACTTCTACTAAGGTTTAACTCCAAAACCCTAGAATTTCACAAATGTTGTCATCCTAGAAAGGCAAACTTTGACTAGACCTTATTTCCAAACCCTAGGATTCATGACCACTGGCAAACAGTTCAACTAATACATCTAGGACTTCATCATCATCCATAGACATTTCATAGCATGTGTTAGGAAAATCCAACTTCCCAAAGATCAATAAGAGTTAGACATGCAACAAATTTGATTAGACTAGGCCTTGATCATACAAACACACATGTACCAAGGAAATCATTTCTAAGAAATTATAAGGGTCTCACTTACACATTCCACCAAACCCTAATGACTTAGGGTTTCCATATAGTAACATAAAAAACCCAAAGTTACCAATACTTCAAAGATTCGAGATTTTAGAGTTTATCATTCAACCCTAACAAATTAGGTCTTCCTGATCATATCAAAATCACAAACAAAAGCTTCAAATAACATTTCTCAATAACCCTAAGCAATTTTAGGGTTTCAAACATTCAAATTAACATACCCTTAGGTGAGGTTTTTCTAAAGAACCTATCTAGGGTTCTATAAATTCAGTTAAGAATATGAGTGGGGTGGGTAGATTTATCAAGTGATGAATCACCTAAAACAAGAATCATTATGATTCAATATAGCTAAAAATAACAATGTTAGTAATAGATTGTCAAATGAATAAACATTTAATATATGAAGAAATCAATGTTTTAAAGCATACCTTTGTTCCTTGACAAACCTTGTCTTGAGAGGTCCTTTTTCATACTCCTTGAGAATATAGCAAATGTTTTCCTAATCAAGACAATAGAGGGAGAATGATGATTAGTATTTAATATAATCAAAATAAATGAGTACATGAAACCAAAAACTAAAGGAAATGAGATACTTATTGTTAGAGCCTAGATCGACCTCAGGTTGAAGGAAGGCAGGTCTAGGGTAACATCAAACCACGCTTAACCTGGTAGCTAGCCCTACCAGGTTGGGAGAGGGCTCTCTCCTTATCAATCTCAATTAAGATATGTGCAACTAGGGCTTGAGATGACTAAAATGAAATGTTGTTTTTAGGCTAGGTATAGTAGGTCAGAAGATTTTGTTTGATTTTGATGGGTGGTTGCTAGATCAAATGAAGAAGGCAGCTTTGGGTCTAGGAAATCAACTTAGATTTGCAGGAAGTTCTATGGGGTGAGGTAGGCAAGTGTTTTGGCACTTTGAATTGGATTCAATGGTAAGTCTAAGACCAGTGAGGAGTTGGAAAGGGCATGCAGGGTTCATGAGTCCTCTTCAAACAACAGAAAACAATTAAAACTAACTATATCCTCAAGGCAGAGCACTGAATATCAATGGATTCCACCTATTTATCTTGATTCATTTAGTTATGAAGAAAGAAATAGATTCTGGAACATATACACATAAGAGAAACTAAATAACAGAGGAAGAAACAATGCCAAGACACATTACCACAAGAATCCCACAAAATGCTGCAAAACCCTGGTTTATTTCCTTGCCAAACTGCAGAAGTGATGTACAATGAAACTCAAAGCATCCACAAGAGTCCAACCTTTTCAAATGAATAAGAAAGTACATGATATAGGCACCAAACCACCTATGCTAGCCATCAGGGGTTGAATCCATGAGTCAAGGAGCTGTTTCAACTACATCTAAACTAGGAACTAGAAAATAGGTAGTGGAATAACTTGCCTCTAAAACTATGGAAACTGATTCATTCAACCTCAAACCACCTCTAACTAATGTATCTACCTCCTAAAATAATTTTTCATCATATTTACATCATATTACATCATTAATTTACCAAGGAGAAAAGAAAAATTCAACTGATAGTCAAACTAGGTGAAATTCTGAGTTTTTAGGCAAAATTGGCAAAAATTTGCCTGATGCGCAATGCCAATTCAAGGCTGATTTTGGAGGCCTTCCACTTCACCAAATCAAACCGAAGATAGCTTGTTGGAAAGCTCTGCCTGTCTAGTTTTTGGAACACTTTGAATTCTCTGATTTGGAGGTCATTTTCCCCCTCAAAAGTGGATTCTCCCAAGACTGGTTCTTGTGTGTCCAAAAAGTGGCAGAGAGGGCATTTTTTGAGTGTTTTTTGCCCTTTAGGTGACCTAGATCTCCTCCAAATCGTATGAAACTTTCTAGGTTTCATAATTTTTCCATGAGGAATCCAAAAATGAAATCCATTTTGCAAAATTCTGAGCCAACTCAATGCATAGCGCCAGTGGCGCTGCGCATCAGCTGAAAATTCATGTGTTTTGAATTACAAAATTGTGAAATGACAAAAACTTCTCAAACTTTCTTCAAATTTGGCAAGAGACAAGCTTATTAACTACTTTGCTGAACTAATGAAGCTTCGGCCAAAATTTTAAGTTTATCTTGCTCCTTTTTGGCTCTCAAGGCTCTCTTTAACTTAGCTTTTAGGTTGTTTATCCTTGTCTTGCAAATTTTATTCCGAGCTAAGTAATGATAAGCCATATGGCGCAACATTTTCTTTTTTTTGTTAGTTTTATCAAGCATCTTCTCAAGGTGGATTTTCACTCTTTCCAACCATGATTCTCGGCCAGCCTCAATTTCTTACTCAAGGGATGTCATCTTGATTTTTCTTCTTTTTGCCACTTGACTGTTTTCTCTAATTGTTTGCAGCTCCATAATAGCTTGTTTTTCCTCCAGTTGTTTGTTCTCCTGCTCAATAAAGTTAATGATCCATTTGGCCCTCTCAAGGTTAAGTGATAAGGCTTGAATTTCAACCTCCTTCTCTTTGATGATCATATCCTTGAGTCTTGAGCTTTGAGAGCCCAAATTAGTGTCTTCCTCCTCAACCAAAACAAAATCCCTGTCTTGCCCTTTAGTAGGGCCCTCTTCATCCACCTGTTGCTTTCCTTTGTCTCTGCCCTGTACTTGTTCAGCTGAAGAAGAAATCAAAGCCCCTTTCACCCCCAGTGAAGATAGCATTTTCTTGTGATCCAGTGAAGAAAACGAGACCCCTTCCACCCCTGGTGGAGATAGTATTTGTTTGGCCGTTGCAAAAAGCATCCTAGTGCCTCTTTCATAAGTAACAAAAACAGGAACTTGAGCCTCTTCAATTTTGCTTTCAGGCTCTTTTTGTTGCTCAGAAGGCTCACCTTCCTCATGAGGATCTGAAAATATTTGAGGCCCCTTGAAGCATTCATGGGCAATGAAATTTTCCCATGACACTTCCAACTGAGTGAGATAATGCAAAACCACAATTTTAATGACGGAAAAATGATAAATACTATTGAGCTGATGTGGAAAAGGTTTTCTTTTTGCAATCACAATCATCCTCTCTATGTTTTTACATATGAAATATGGAATTCTCATCATCCTGACCCTAGTGAAGTGCATAAGCAATTTGATGTGGTAGGCATAAAGTCTGGAGAACCTAGCCTTACATGTGAAATATTTGATGATAAGCTTCATGAGTGGAACGTACCGGTCCTCCAAGAATTTGAAAGGAAACACCCTGCTAAGTTTACCATGGTATTTGGCCTTGATATAAGGTTCATAATGCTATTTACTGATATTCTGCCTTTTGTTCCACTTTTCCCCTACATTTGGCATTCTTGTAGCTTCTACAATAATAGCTGGTGAAAGAGTGAAATTGATCCCAGCAAGATGCACCACATTATTCTCCATGTTTATGACAAACTGCCTTGCTAACTCATGATGGTATTTAACCCTCTCAACCATCTCACAAAACTCAAAACAAGATTGATATCTGAAACATGTGGTGGCAAGAGGGCAAGCAAGGAGTTCAGTCATGCTAATAGGTTCCTCCCTAATAATTTTTCCACCCTTGTGAGGTCTCCTGGGCTGTACATTTCTTTCCCTTGAGCTATCACTAAGTGTTTCTTCTTCAAAACTGGATTCACTGCTTCTTGCCATGATGTTTGACTTTAGGGATGTGATGTGATGATGATATGGTGGAAAATGATAATAGGTGGGGACAAGGAGATGAGTATGAAGAGATTTTACAAATGTGGAATGGAGTTGGGGAATGAAGGGACAGGTTTAGGAATTAGGGTTTTGACTTGTGAGGGATTTAGGGTTTGATGAAGGGAGTTAGTTTTCTTAGGGGAATGGAAAAGGGAAAATGGAATTGATGGGTTGATTTAGGGCAATGAAGTGTGGAAAACAGGAAAAAAAGTGTTGGTTTTGTTATGGAGTGAAAGTTTTGCAAGGAGAGGGAAATATATGAAGACAAGCTAGGGTTTGATTTTCAAGATGCAAAACTCATGAAGCAAACATGAAGAAGACCAAATTTAGCTCAAGATCAATGAGAACTTACTTGTAGGAGAGAAATACAGCGTTTGGGAGAGTTTTGAGTGATTTGGAATGATTTTGGAACCTTCCTGGCCAATGTGCAGCGCCCTCCTGATGTGCAACACCTTTGTATTTTAACACTCGCTAAAACTGGCTGATGTGCAGCGCCAACCTTCTGATGCGCAGCGCCAGGGAAGTTTGTTGTAGAAACAAGGTTTTCCTCCACTTTTGCTCGATTACCCTCTAAATCGCGATTTTGGCTCCTCAAAGATGTTTTTGCACAATGAAATGGATGACTAGCATGAATTCACTTTATAAATGGATGCACTTTTAATTTTTGCTCATTGCAAACCCACTTTATAAAGTCTTAGTCACTTTTCTTAAAAACTCTGTTTTTCATTATGAAGTTTGACTTTTCTTGATCAATTGATGGACTGATGCATTGGTGCTTTTGTTTTTTGCAGTGGCTGGAGTTGGCAAGGTGACCAAGAGCTGCTGCTGAACTTATTACATATAGAAACACTTTAAATTACATGAAATTTGTACATAAAAATGGAAAAACTCTGTTTTCACCTCAAAATAGAGTTTTGAGGTAAAAAACATTTATTGAGCATATCATCAGTGAATTTATGATTCTATGAACTTATAAAACCTCCTCATGTGCCTACTGACCTTTTATTGAGTTTTGGATGACCATGAAAACAAACCCTAGACCTAGTGAGACTAAAACCCTAAAACTGACTTTTGTAAATAAAATGAAATAGGATGACAGTAAATGACCTGAAAAGTATAAACAGAGGTCAGCAAGATATATGTCATGAGGGAAAAAAAAAACTGAATTGAACCCTACCATCAGTTGATCCATGACCTAATGGAATGTAGCTGATCGGATGAGACACCTAATATGCATGCAAAAGAGCAATTTGATCACTGATGGAGGTATGAAGATACCGGCACTAACAGTTATCTTTGGGAGTTGTTGGGGGCTCCCTCCAAAGCTTGAGGGATACCTATAAACTTATAAAACAAAAGTAAATGTCTTTTCCAATAACATGTTAAAACCTATACATTCTAAACATTAGAAATACAAAATAGAATGTCTAAGACTAAAAGAAAAGGACTTAATAGTGTAAGTCCCTTATATCAGATTCTTCGGGTTTTTCTTTCTTTGTCGGGTCTCCTTCTTCAGAAATGTTAACATGATCTCTATCTCTCTTCTTATTCTTTGGATTTTCGGGACAATCACTCCTGTAGTGACCCTTCTTGTGACATTGATAGGATTCTACCTTGGACATGTCTACTTTCTTCCTTGATCCTTTCGATTTCTTACCTTTGTGTTGAGCAGTGTAGGAATTTGATACTCCTTCAGGATTGGAAACTAATGAAATCCTTAATTCTTCTGGATTTTAGGCAGTCCATAGTTCTTCAAAAGTGGGAGCTTCCTTCCAACTATTAATACTTGCAACAAATAAAACCCAAGTAGGTGGCAATCCTAATAGAGCGGTGATCACGAGTTCTTTGTCTGGAACAATTTCATCAATGGCCAAAAGATCATCTTTGATGCTTGCTATCTTCAAAAAGAAGGAGGCCACTATATCTTCTGTAGTCATCTTTGTGGTCCTTAGTTCATTCTTCAAGCTTGACACTTGACCAATGTTCTTAATCATGAAAAACTTTGACAATGATTCATACATTTCCTGAGCATGATTTATGTTGGCTATAAATGGGACAAGATTGTCCTTTATTCCTTCTACCATTAGAGTAATGGTCACCAATTATAATTCTTTGAATTTTACTTTGTCAACGTTACTAGAGTCATCTGTAGGCTTCTTTAATTTTCCTTTGACCAAGTCTAGTACCTTGTTCTTTTTCATAATGAGGTCAATCCTCTTCTTCCATGACCTGTAGTATGAGGCTCCTTCAAGTGTGTTCTCTCCCTTGATTGTGTTAGACATCTTCCTTGAAGATAGCGGACTTCTTCCCTGGAATAACCCTTTTGAATGGTTACTTGATCAAGTGCTTGACACTGCCTTTTACTTCTTTCTTTTACCAAAGCTTTGATACCATGTTAGAAAATCATAAAGTCAGAAAGATTTTCTTATTCTTGATAATTACTTGTGATGTTCTTGATTTTTTATTACATTTCTTAATATCTTCTTTCTTTTAGGTCATCAAGAAATTACCAAAGAAATAACACATAAAGTAATGGACATCAGATGTAGGCTCAAAACCAGGGAAAAACCCCTCTCTAGGGGAAAACTCAGTTAATAAGTATTCCTTCAATAGTTTTCCATAGATATTCCAAGACTCTTGAGCTTGACACAAACTTTCCTCCACACCAATTCAACCTTCTTCCTTACTTGTAGATGATCCTTCTTGACCTAGCAACAACAATAGCATTGAAAACACTTTCTTTGACCTATAAACTTCAACCTAGCCTTAGAGACTTTGATTTTCACTAAAAGACTTTGATTTTCACTAAAAGACTTTGATCTTTCCTTAGAAAATTCGATCTTGGCCCAATACAGCTTCTTGAGGTGACAACGTCACATGGAAACTAGCTACGACATCAACACGACAACTACTTACAACACCATATGAAAATTGGCTATGACATCAATAAGAGAACTTCGATATTCCAAAGTAGGGCATGAGAGAGAGACAGTTTCACCAAAGATTTGATTTTCCCTTTCTCCTTCTCCTAGACCAAACTCACACTTCTCCTTCTTCTACTTTGCACTTATTCCGGCTTTAAGAGAGATCAAACTTTCTTGTGAAAGTGAGTGCTTCAAATGGAATTCGAACTACTTTATATATAGTCCTTTGGTGAGGTCGAATAGCCTCCTTTGAGACCAACTTGATCATCTTAAGGCTGACTTGGTGTGGAGACAAAATAATTCATATTTGACTCAATACTTAACCTTTTTACATGATTCAAAAGCCCAAGAAGGGTTTTTTAAAATTACAATGACTTTATTGACTCATAATAAATCCTAGAAGTCCTCAATAGGGACTTTGACCTAAAACATGGTGACCCAAGCATGAAACCCATGCTTTAATAAGTCACAATAATAATAATAATTATTATTTTCTTTATTCTTTTGACAAGTACATTACAAGATGACTCAAATACATTTAATGAAGACCGAACCTAGTTAAATTTTCCAACAACACTTTGGTCTTCAGATTTGTTTAGAATACTTCAGATGCATTAATTCTACTTCTTTGTTCTACTACAAGGACTTGGCCTTTCTTAACTTTGATCACAGATACAAATTTTTCTTTCCTTTTTGTCTTGATCATATTTGTACTTTGACACAGTCACGACACTGGACCTAAGAGGCTCAGACTTATCCATTTGTTTTGATCACAGAGAGAGATTCAATTGTCACAAAGAGGTAATGGATCTGAGTTTCTTTCAAATTGCAATAGACTCAATTAGATCACGTTAGATTTGGATCTCAGAATTGAAAAGTTCAGTTGTCACAACATAAGCTTTTTGATTGCTTTTTTCAGATTCCTTCCATAGTTCAGTGCAACAAACTTTAGATTTTGAGGCATGGTCGTGAACCTCCAGATTCTAGATTCATAATTCAACATAGATATGTAGTTCAAATGTTTTTTTTGTAAATCCTTCTTTGACTTTGTAAACACTACGATGTCCTTCAAGAGTTATTGGCCTAAATTGAATATAGAAGATAGACATGAGGATGTACCTAACTCGATTCTTCTTCATCAGTTGTACCACAAGCTTGTTCTTCCTTAGATTGAATTGATCCTCAACTTCCTTCAAGCCTAGCTTTGATACCATGTTGAAATTAGAGAGAAATAAATAATTTCTTAACATGATAATTACTTGTGACTGTTTACATATGTGTTATTTAACATTTTTATTTCTTCTATTATTTTTTTTTCCAGAGAAAAAATCGAACATTCTATTAAGGCAATAAAAAGTTACATAGTATATGCACTGAAGCATTTGTTATATTTTATGTTCATCACAAAACATAGAGTTTAAAGTTGGGATGGTAAAAAAAAAATACTTCTCCCACCCCAATGTATGCAAAAAAGTGTTGATTCAAGTTCCCGGGCCTCCTCATATGTGAGGAAAACGACCCAAACATGAACCGAATCAGTTACTATCATGTTGCAAAAAATTAAAAGCATAGTAAAGCATTGGGATTTTAATTGTTTATTTAAAAATCCATGTTTACATCTCAATCAAAATCAGAGTATATTTTCATACTGAGTTCCATATAAAAGACAAAAAGAAACAGGCAATAGAGCTTCAAAGCACAAACGGTCGCTGATCTGATACACGGATCAAATATGTTTCTTTTATGCTCCAGACGTCCATAACCTGTTGTAAACCCTCCTTAGATAGGATTTCTGTGATAGTGTTCCATTCTCTGTAAATATGACACACAACAATAGAATTAAAATGCTATTTCAAATTTTAATCTTCTTCTAACAAGGGACTCAACATATAGTTTTAACATCTAAATTCTCCATTAAACCATTTTATAACATTTTGAGAGTCACCAAAAATCTGAACCGATCTCAAATCCATGTGAATAAGCCATCATAGTAAAAGTTTTAAGTTTTGGAGTTCAACATAGTTGTTGGTTTCTACTCCAAGGCCCACCAAGGATTTTAAGTTTTTTTTGTGCATTTGTATGGATGACTATTCCTGCCCCACATATATTCCAATGATCAGAGGCACCATCAAAATATGCCCAAGGTATATCTCCCCTTATTTGTTCCTCCCGAATCCCCCTCTATTTTATTTTTGGATTTGGTAAGGGGATGCTCTCATAAATTGAAGTGCATTCAATCACAATGTGCTCATGTGAAGGTTCCAGGTCCTTGAATATACTCCTATTCCAGGCCAACCAAGTGCCCCATGATATTATTAAAGGTAAATTTTTCAAATTTTCCTCCTGAGTGTCATTCCACCATTTTTGCCACACTTCTCTAATAATTTCTCCACCCCACCTCTGGGATTTCTCTGTCAACCTCAAAGTCTTGTCCCATACTCTTTTGTTGAAAGGACACTTTAGGAACAAATGTTGCACCGACTCCTCTTCTTTCTTACACAACGAGCACCAGCTTGGTCCCATTTTATTCCTTTTCTGAAGATTATCCCATGTTGGTACTTTATTCCTTAAAATACACCAAAAGAACAGTCTAGCTTTAGCTAGGCATTTTAATTTCCAGATGGATTTACACCACCACTTCGGCTCGACCCATCCTTTCTTTGACATTAGATAGTTGTATCCATACTTTGGTGAGTATTTTCCTGTGGGTGAATGAAACCCATATTAGCATGTCTGGGCGATTTATGAGGCATACATTTGATCTATGAAGTTCCTTAATAAAATTATTCCATTCCTCAAACCATTGGGGCTCCAGATGTAGGTCCCCCCCTGATAGTCAAATTTTTTATTGTCCTATCTTCTCTATTTGGCACAGGTTATAAACCCCTCTTGATTTTAAATGGTCAATGAACTCCCGAGATAGGGCATATCCTTCATTGCATCCCACCCATGGATCCTGTCCCAACCTTATTTTCTCTCCATTCCCAACATGCCAGGAGGGCCCTTATTCAATGATCTTGATCGAGTCTAGTGTTTCTTTCCACACTACAGAGGCTTCGGGGTATCTCTTATCTGGCTTTCTGATCCACTCATCCATTGGGATCTGATCAATATATTTCCTTTTGACCACCAACATCCATAGATTTTCCATCGAAATAAGCCTCCATCCCAATTTTGTTGCTAAAGATGGGGCGAAAGCTAAAAGGTATTTTATACCCCACCCCTCCATTCCTTTGGTCTTTCCAATTTCTCCCAAGCCACCCATGGGACAATTGAGTCCTCTTTTGAGCTAACTCACAGGAATCTGCTGCAAACTTTCCTTACCCTCGCAAGAATTCGTTTGGGAACCCATGTTAAGGTAGTCTAGTATACGGAGATGACCATAAGCACCGACTTAATCAAAACCAACCTTCTCGCTCTCGACAACCATTTGTAGCTCCAATGCTTTACCCTGTTCTCAATTTTCGCCACCAACCAATACCAATCCTGTATCCTGTATGTATCTGGCTTTAAATGGAACCCCATATATTTGAAGTTGTCTGTCATCCTCTTTGTCTCAAAGGGAAGGTCCTCTGATATCCTTCTAATCTCTGCCCTTGTGAAGCCTTCAAGTATCAAAGAAGATTTTTGTATATTAATGCACATTCCAATGGATTTTAGAAACATCAAGGATTGTTTTTAACTGACGGGTTTCACTCCTACTTCCATCACTGAAGAGAAGTATGTCGTCAACAAAAAACAAGTGAGATATATGAAGGTTAACATCCACTTCAATGCCTTTTATATCACCTCTTCTCCTTGCATCTAAGATCATTCGACTAAGTCCCTTTTCTACTAGGAGAAAAAGTAGAGGGGGGAGTGGTCATCCTTGACGAAGTCCCCTTTGGCTTTGAAAGAAAGATGTGGCCGCCCCATTAATTAGGACCGGAAAGATGATTTTCATCATACATTCCATCACCCAATTTATGAATCCAATGTTAAACCCCAGGAGAGTCAGTAGAATTCTAATGTAAAGCCAGCTAATTCGATCATATGATTTGGAGAGATTGATTTTAACAATTTCTCCTTTTTTCCGCCTCTTTTTTATTCTATGTAAAGTCTCATGTGCTACCTCCATTGTTTCATGTATCTATCTACCATACAGAAAACCAAATTGATCTTTTGATATGTTCCGTGAGAGAATAGGTTTCAATCTGATAGCTATTACTTTTGCAATAATTTTGTAAATACAATTACACAGGGATATAGGTCTGAAGTCCTCAAAAGATAAAGGATCCCACGTCTTAGGGATTAAGGCCAAAAAGGTAGCATTTAAAGGTTCATATATCATTCCTTTTACTCGGGATTCCTCAACCACCCCTATAAGTTCATCTATTTCTTCTATTATGTCATCAAGCAATTACACATTTAATTATAGAGACCACAGTGCTAAAAAAGACAATAGATGTAGAAATTCCTTGTAGATTCAAACTGCTTATGTAATATGCTAAAACAAAAGACTTGAATCTACTCTACTCATCAGCGGAAACAATTAATCGATTGAGAAATCACAACATAAACATGAGACAAGATTCAATCACATATGCTCAAAGATTTATCTAAGGGGAAAGCTTGCTGCTCAAAACCCCTTCCTATCTGTATATTGCATTAGATCAAAAAATAGAGAAGAAATACAATGCTTGTTCAACTTGAACAATCTTTGCACAAGTATAATCTATCTCACTGCCTCATAAGATGACTCTGGCCAATACTTAGCCAATTTTGTTTTCTGCCAAGCTCCTATTTCCTTACATTTTTTCTCAAGGAATTAGCCCCCTAATAATTAGGGAAATCACCATCCTAAATTGTACAATCCCTATAGGCCCTCCTCTAACTGCATGCGCCACCTGTACAACTTGGAAAATTATACAACTAATAGTATACTACCCTTGAAATCTAATATCAACTGGGTAAATTGAATTTCATGCATGAATGAGTTAATTATGGCTAATTTATTAGTTCACTGGTTGAACACATGAAGTTGCACCCCACTGCTAGACCTCCTACTAGTTCCTCCTACAGTGGGAACTAGTTTAACTACATTAACTCAATTTCACTGAATTAAACTATTACAACTCAAATTAAACTCAACCTAGGCTCCTAAAATTTAGGAACCACTCTACATGACTCAAGTTAGGCTCTCAACTCGAATTAACTGAGCCAACTAAGTGAAATTAACTTAATTAACTCATTCTTGTTGCCTTGTGATGTGGAATTACAATTTTCTCCTAATTTAATTCAAGGGAAAATTAAATCAAGATTTTCTTGTTGCCATTTTCAACACTCCCTCTCAACAAGAAAGGGATTATATACTACCCAATCCTGCCTCTATGGAACTCGAATTTTCATCTTGACAATGCCTTTGTCAAAATATATGCATCTTGTTCCTCTGTATGAATGTACTCCAACAACATGATTCTCCTCTGCACACAATCTCGTAGATGGTGATACTGGATGTCGATATGCTTGGATCGATCATGAAAAACTGGATTTTCAGAGAGTTTGATACAACTCTGATTGTCACAGTAAATCATAGTGGGATCCATCATCTGACCAAATAACCCAACAAGAATCTTCCTCATCTAGATAGCTTCACAAGTTGCTTGACTAGCAACCATGTACTTTGCTTCTACTGAACTGAGTGCAATTGATATTTGCTTCTTGTTGTACCAAGAAACTGTTGCTGACCCAATACTGAAGATGCCTCTTGATGTGCTCTTCTTGTCTGATGGACTACCCGCCCAATCTGCATCTGTGAAGCCTTGCATCTTCACTCCCTCTGTTCGCCTGTACCAAAGACCAAACTGAGTGGTGCCTCTGAGGTATCTCAACACATGTTTGGTTGCCTTCCAATACAATTTGGTTAGCTTAACTATTGTTTGACTAAGCTAGTTAACTACATAACACATGTCTGGTCATGTGTTCACCAAATACACAAGTGAACCCACATGCTTCCTGTGGATGGTATCCTCCACTACTTCACCTGAAATAACATCTTCCTTCCTCCAATTCCTTGCTAGAGGAGTCTCCATGGATTTTCTTATCTCCATGTGGAACTTCTTCAGTATCTCGTTGGCATACTTGCCCTGAGAGACAAAAAATTCCCCATCTCGTTGCCATACTTCCATACCAAGGAAGTAATGCATGAGCCCTAGGTCCTTCGTCTCGAATTCTCTTGCAAAATACTCTTTGCAAGACTTGATCAGATTCTCATCACTAGTTAGAATTAAATCATTGACATATAATACTATAATAAATAATTTACCTTCAACCACAATATGTTAAAGGTTTGCATCTACTTCACCTTTGGTGAAGCCCAACTTTGTGAAATAGTTGTCGATCCTAGTGTACCAAGCACAGGGTGCTTGTTTCAATCCATACAACGCTCACTTGATTCTGCACACATGTGACTATGTGTTAAAGGTCTCAAATCCTTCCAGTTGCTCAATGTACACCTGCTCCTTAATCACTCCATTGAGGAATGTTGTCTTCAAATCCATCTGATGTATCTTCCATCCCATCTGAGATGCCAGTGATAGAATTGATCTGATAGAAGAGTACCTTTCTACTGGAGAAAAAGGTATCCTCATAATGAATTCCCTCCACCTGAGAGAACCCATTGGCCACAAATATGGCGTTGTGTTTCTCGATGCTTCCATATGTTGTTTGCTTCACCTGGAAGCTACCACTGACTTGTTCTCTGGTCTTGGGACAACTTCCTAAATACAGTTTCTAACTATGGAATCATATTCCTCTACCATGGCATCAACCTGTAGAGTCTGAAGATTGTCCTACCATGACATCCTTTTTGCCTAAATATCCTCTCTTTTTCATATATATTTACCACTTAAATAAATCCATATCTACTAGGTTTTGATGAAGGTATGCATTAGTATGTTTTCTTGTTCATATTCAACTGTATACCCTATTGTATTAATTAAAGTTACAATTGGCTACCGAATCAATTTGTCTCCGTAGCTAGTCCAGGATTCCGTAGCTGTCTTCATTGTTTGCAAGGTTCCAAATCTCCAGGTTAGCAGCAAAAGGTGCGGATGAATAGAGGATGACTCTCTCATGGATACCTTCCTATCCACTTGAAACTATTTGCCAAAAGAAGCACAAGAGATCACGGTCAAACTCCAAGTCAACCGTCAGATTAACGCAGAACAAAACCCAAGATTAGTTGAAACCTTATCATTTTGCTTTCGGAATAGAAAAACGACAGTTTCACGATATAAGTTTAGATAGGATTAAGAGATATTAGGCTTAAAATATTCATACAGTTATGCCAAGAGGCCTGCTATAAAGCTAATGGCCGCATTGTTATTTGGGTGTGCGCTGAATGATGTGTTTATGAACAAGTCTGTGAATTTCGTGTGAATGAAATTGGTTTTTGTGTGCAAGAGTTGTGTTGATTTGAAGCTCTGAACTGCTATGTGGAGGGCCCCTACAAATAATGACAGGTTTTTAATCAAATACAATCTAATTTCCTTTAATTCTTCAATTGCTCTGTTTTGTGTGACAATGCTGCATAACGATCTCGCCAACGTATTGTTATCTGCATAAGAACTTTAATTTGCTTTATACCTAGTTTAGACTGCTATCTAATTTGATTTATACCCGGTAGTGCACAATTCTTTCCTTTGCTTATTATCCAGAGTAATTTAAGTGTGTTCAAGTTACAATATAGATGTTGCTTGGGTTACTTTGTTTGAGCAGAAATTGAACAAGCGAGAGGACCTCTCCTAAAACAATTGAGTTTGACGGTATTCCTTCTTAGCTGATAAAATATGTTTCTTTTTGCGAATTAAGAGAATTAGGAGCTCCAACATAGATATTTAAGGTCAAAATTCCCAAACAATCTAACATGAGAAAAATCACTCTCACCTCATCTACGAAGTAATTGGATAGAGATTAATTCCTTGGGAACTTAATCAACATCCCTAAGAATTACAACACTAATACAATTGACAAACACCACCCCATCTTGAGTTTAGATATTAAAAAATACATAATGATCGAATGAATAAGTTCTAAGCACATATTGTGCACCCGTACTTCATCAGTGTATGCCCCCTAGTTGAAAATTTAAGATTTCCAATTCAAGGACATTGAATTGACCAAACATTTTGGCGTCGTTGCTGGGGAAGTACAATTAGAAGAAAAAAAAAAACCATCATTAATTTAAAGCATGACATGCATATGGATAGAGACTCTAGGGGTAGATTTGTAGGACGATAAGAAGTTTAATTCCCACAAATCCACTCACTCCACCACGATTTCAAGATTCCACACCACCTACTCAAACCCAAATTCAATTTGGAGGTCGACAAAGACTTCTTGAAGTATCAAGATTGGAAATTCAATCCAGAACTTCACCTATTTCTTCTACTGAAGTTGTAATTGAAGAAAATCCTACATCACCAACCACATGAATAGTCTTTTTGTCCCCCACCGGTGAACAAATTGTGGGAGAAAAATTAGGAATTCCTAGTGAAGAAGAGGAATTGGAAACTTATTCTGAACAACCATTGATAGAGGAACAAAAAATATTAGAAGAACAATATCTTAGCTCCGAAGAATCTATCATGGCTGAAGAAGGGGAAGGAGAAGTGTTGTTGGGAAAAGTATCCAATACGGAATGACCCTATCCCACTCTAAGGGTGATAGTACCTCAGCAACAATCGAAGCAAAGCTATCTAAGATTTCTTCTTTATGAAAGTAAAATAGGGGAGAAAGAGATCCACTAACCGATGTCTTTCTCTAATGGTTGATCCAATCTTCTCTCCTTGCTGCTTGCTCCCAGCTACACCAAGATCCTGCAAAATGGCAAGAGAGGGAAACTACAAGAAGCATACATTCATAATTGATTCAAGGATTAGAGTAAATCAAATACACAAGTATAACAATACACCATTGAGACGCATGCATATAGAAGAACCTCAAATGCTTTATTAATGGAAGAAGTAAAGTTCAGGAAGTGATACAACCATAAAAGGCCCAATCCAGCATCACCTCCCAGCAGAAAGAAATCTCCTCTTCACCTCCTTCAAGCAAATCACCCAATAGTTCTATACTCAAACCAACAGCACTTCCTTACATTCACAAAATTCCAGCCTCCTTAGACCTCATGAGAGAGCTCTATATATAGGAGTTTTGGAGAAAGGATGAGTCAGCTTGAGGCTGGCATGAAGCTGACTAGTGTCCTCTCCCACTTCAGTTATTCTTCAGTTCTTGAGTCCACTTGGAGGTTCTTGCTTCCACTTGGAGATCTAGATCCTCTTACTCATCACAAGTCGAATTCCCTGATCCAAGTGTCATTTTGGAAGCTTCCTGGGCATTGACACCTTGAGGAATGACTGTGCCACTTGGCCAAACTCGCCCAGCGCAGGTAGCCTTCTTTGCAGTTGACATTCAGCGCAGGTACATAGTGGAGCAGTTGACATTCAGCGCAGATGCTCAGTGGAGCAGTTGACATGATCCAGAATTAGCTTGTTTTTTAGTGTTTTCAGGTGGAGAACTGATATTCAGTGCTGTGGTTTGTTGACCTTGTTCCTCTAGGGGTAGGAACAACATGTTTAGGGACTTTGGATCCCTTAGATTATTGACATTTCATGCTTCATGCTGTAAGGCACAAAAATGTCTATAACAGTTGCCCCCTAAAGTATGAGGTCGTTTATCGGGTGAAATGCTTTATCAGGAGGATCCGAAGTTCATTCAATCGCTGAAAGGTGACTTGTAATAAAATACAATACAATACATTATTTTTCATTCTGCTTTCATGATCTAGCTGAGGCGGGCATTCCCATGCTCAGCTTTATAAATTCATTTTGGTACATAGAACAGACGATCGTCTGATGGTAGACTGATAATTCTCTGCTGAAATTATCATCCTTTGAGTAGGATGATCATCTGCTGTAATGATGTACATGTCAAATGTCTTTATATTTCCTGAATATATATCGTAGCCCGGATGGATGAAACTAGATTCGGGGTCTTCAAACTCGTTCGATCTTCACTCTAAGTACAATTCGATCCATGTGAGAATTGCGCTGAAGTCGAACATGGAAAGACATCGCTTGATTACCGGTCAATGATGTAAACCGTTAACAAGCGCGAGAGGAATCACCAATAATGATAATGATCCTCAAGGTACTGCAGTACAATTCACGTGGTGTGAATAAAGGACTTGGCGTCGAACACCACGCAAAATCTTTCGGTCGAAGGTCATTGATGTATGCCTGTCGCCGGAAGTGAGAAACTTGCCATTGAGGCATGCAAGCTTCAAAGTACTGAGGGGGTTGTTCCTAGATCAACTTCTTGGATAATGAGCTGAAGTTGACAAGAAGCGATCTGTCAAAGGAGGGCCTTAATGAATCCCACATCAGTGACGCGGAACGGAGCTAATGATTTTAGTGGAGGTGAAAACAATCTGTGACATATGATTCAGGGTGGCGATCATGGGTGGATGAAGGATAATGTATGGCAGTGGATGGGACACGGTTGACTCTTCCTGAACAACATCTCTTGAACATATAACGACACTGATGTGATGGATCGGTAGCATTACCCCAAATGTGGATGGTTTGGCGAAGACCATGGTGATGAGACCGGTGAATGAAACAACCCAACCCGATGTGATACGGAGGAAAAGTGTCATGTTCAAGAGCGACTTGCTACCATTTAAAGCTTTGAGGTTCTCCCAATTTTCCCCAGTCATTTCTGACCAGTACCTCTTTATTTTTGTCAAGCTTGAGGAGGATAACATATGCTTGTTCTATAACCTGCCCTTCGGGCAAGCCCATCACTATGTTTTAACGAGCCTAGCGATAGGGAAACTCGTTCTCGTCTAAAGACAAGTTTGTCGCTATTTAATCATTTTAACGAGTCTAACGACAAGAAAAACTCGGTCCTTTTCATTTTTAGAGAGTCTGAAAAGGTACAGAAAGTTAAATCCAAAATTCCTTTTTCGTCATCTAATCCCTTAAGTCTGAAAAAGTATAAAACAATATAGAAGGGATGAATTTTCGATAACTTTAACGAGCCGAATAAAACAAGCGCTCGACCTTTTTGTGCAATAATCCCTCAGGTCCAAAAAGATTAAAATCTACGGGAGGGATAGCTCTTCCGGTCCTTTTAACGAGCTGGAAGGCCAAAACTCGGCAAACTTTTCATATTTTACGAGTCAAGAGAAAAGAGCTCAAAGAAGACTCGTCTTTTGAGGAACGAGTGATAAACAGGGATAGCAGCAGATTCTAGGTACAGGTTGGAATTTTCCAATCACGGCAGTGTCACAAGGATGGCTAGGTGAAATCACTCTTCGCAGCTGTTCCTCAAAATGGGTAAACAATCATATGGAGGTGAACGATCGGCCAAATGAAATGGAGGTGGCAGGTGCAAACACGACCAAGGCTTTTATGGCTAATAAATTTACGATCACAATGGTTATTTACCGGGATAGGTTCATTTTTTATTTAACGAGCTTGAATGCACCAAAAACACTGCTCAATCTTATTTTTATTTTTTAACGAGCATGAACTATGTGCTAAAACTGCTCGAATCTCGCTTTTCTATTTTTTAACGAGCATAAATTCCACGGTAAAACTGCTCGATATACCAGTCATAAGATAAGAAATGTCTCCTGTGAGATCTCTATTTTTTAAGGAGTTTCATCTTCACTAAGCTTTACTCCATATCCTTTCTTTATGCAAGTTCGGAAACGACTAATCCAAAAAACAGATAAATAACCGCTCTTGGCTTGCACTCCAAAAGGTTTGCATGCCCCCGGGTATAAAGTACAATTTCAAGGCTGCCCCTACTTATCCGATAAAACATTTGTTTTAAAGGGTGAGGCTTGCCTCTTTCTGGTTACCCAAAGATTGTTTCGTTAACACCATCAAACTAAAACATTTCTTCGGCACTGTCTACCGAAATAGACAATGGTGAATGACCTTTGTCAAACAAGTGACCTTGACAACAGAATCTTATTCCAGAACAACCCCTCTTCCATCCACGGACGGGGTACGGACTGGTCATATTCTCTCGCGGAAATTCTACCTTATACCCAGGGTTCTTTCTGCCCAAAGCAGACCAGGATGCATGCCCCCTGGGTTCCAGTCCCATCTTTCTGAATCACACACACTCATCGGGAAGGAGGACTGGGGGTGGAGACATTTCTTGATTGAATAGACCATTGAGGGTTGGTATGTGACTATTTGCGATGCGTGATCCCGGAAATGAAAGTTGGTCTACGAGTTTGACCATTCTTCCTTCGTGTGGAAAACACATTACTCTAAAGAGTGAGGAGACTATAGCTCCCATGCAATATATATAGTCTCGTCCAAGGAGTAGGTTATAATCCAAGGGTCCTTGAACAACCATCACGTTCAATTGAACAGTCTTCCCTTTCAATGTAACAGGCACATTGGGGAGGATCCCTAATGGTCGACTGGTTCCTTTATCAAAACCCGAGAGATTTCTTATCTCAGGCAAAAACGCCGGGGAACCCAGTGCTTTCCAAGCAATAGAGGAAAGGATACTCACAAATGCCCCTTCATCAATGATAGTGCCAGCCATTACCATTTTATAAATTTGGACTATGATTCTGAATGGTATACTGGCTGGCAACCAGGGTCTGCCTAGTTGGTTCCAATCAAAGGACACAACCAGGTTGCTTGGTGGTGGGACCGAATATACGACCGGATGTGACCCTGACGATGTTCCTTCCTGCGATAAAGGAATGGGCGCATTGCCCTGATGCTCATCAGAGTCTGTGTTGATGAAAAGAATCTGGATGGTGTCATCCTTATTCTCTTCAGTGAGGGTGTCATTTGAAGATGAAACCTCTGAAGGCGGAACCGGGTCAACTGCCGTTTCGACCTTTAGACTTTCGTCTGGTCTGGATTCAGTAGGTTCATTTTCAATGACTGACACTTCAGCTGACCACTTGAGCGGGCCAGCTGTATTTTCAACCAACGAAGGACTTGGCACGAGTTTTTTGTATCCAGGAGGAAGTTTCAACGGTGAAACCGGGCGATCTTCCAAAACTCTCTTCGCTTCGTCTAAGAAGGGACAACGGTGGATGGCGTGAACGCCTTCACACAGTCTGCAGGGGGATCTTGCTCCCCTTCTTTGTCTTGAACCTTCACTTTCGCTGGTTGATGGTAAGCATTCAACATGGCTATCAGAGGTTGATGCTCCCGAATTGTGCAAACGAGGGGACCAGTCCCTTAGTATCCGGGGAATACAGGGACAATCTCTATGGAAGTGGTCTCCTCTACATATGACACATGGCGATTTAGGCTCGGTTTGTGCTGTGTGTGGATTTTTGTCAGATGTCTTTTGCTTGCCCCCAGTCGCCTTAGGCTCCTTCTTCTTCTTCTCTCTCTTCTTCTTCTCCTTCTTCTCCATGGGAGCTTGGCTTTTGCCGGCTCTACCTTGCGAAGATGAAGGATCGGAGGAAGAGTTATAGGAAGTAGAAGGCTGGTGGGCAGCTCTAGACTGATCTAACTGTTGACTCGACTGCTCAGGAACCATGGTGTGCTGAACTACATTGGTTGAGAATAGCCAAATTGGCAGGCCAATTGTCAGTCCTGGAAGCGACAATGTGGCCATGTGGGGCGCACCAACTTCTCCCCAAGAGGAGAAAGGACTAGGATTTCCATCATGTGGAATTCCTTGGTTGGGGCGTTCCATGTTCTCAACCTACAGATCAACGCAGGAATAGGAGGTGATTATGTTCCGTTTAAAATAAATTTTATAACGACGCTTTAGACACAACTTGCTTTTTCACTTTTTAAGAGTCGAGAAAAAGCTAAAGATGACTCTAGTCTCCTTCGATGTTTTAACGAGCCCGAAGTGACAAATGCTCGAATGGACTTTTTCAGTTATAGAGTTTGAAAAAGGCCAAAAGAAACTGCTCTGGAGATCTAGGCAGAGGGTGTGCCAAACTTTTCGCAAAACCACAGAATACGTTTTACGGTACGAGTGGTCGATCTTTGTGAATGCTGTGTTCACTGCATTGCGATCAGTAGGGCGGCCGACACGGTTTCCTATGGATAAAGGCTTTGTTCCTATAGGGGTCTCCCAATATATACGCGACGGTACGTGGGAGCACAAGTCCGTATTGATACTTATCACTTCACCGTGGAGGAATCACCCAACCACTCAACGCTAAGATATCACGTTTAACGACGCCGGAACACGTCTCTAGCTTAGACCTCTATGTGTTTGCGTTATGTTTCAATGCGTTGTTATGTAAATTCAATTTATTTTAAGGTTGATCTTGTTTAGCAGTTTGTCTTTATGGATCACCACGAGATGTATGATAACACTCCTAAATGCAGTCTAAGATGATAAGCAAGCTTTTCAATCTTTCAACTTTGAAAATCTTAACTACTGAGGGAAAAGAAAGACATCATCTTTTCACACAGATCATAGAGCACACACTAATGCACTTTTTCCTAAATCAACATGCAAACTGTCAAAATGCACATGCACAATGCAGGTATTTCTTTTCTCTTTCTTAATGTTGATGTAATACAAAAAGAAAGCTGTTGTATAACTTTGAATTCAATTTCAAGTGAAAGCAAACAAGCTTGTCCAAAATCAAAAGACACCTTAAGGTTTACTTGTTTCGACACTAGAAATATATCAATTCAAACCATATGACGAAAGCAAAAGCTCAATCAGCTATGAACAGCAAACAAACTAACTCTCAAGATCAAAACGACACTTTATCACAGGTCTAGATCTAAGAGGCCACAGCAAGACTAGTTCACTTTCGTTATGGGAAACTGCAAATGATATAAGAAATACACAAATAACAAACACAGTTTCTTTATACAACCGAGGCGGAATAGTGGCAAGGAAAGTTGGTTTCAGATAGGTACATTGACTGATAACAGGCTGCAAAAACAAGGATGAAAACAGGGCAATGAACAGCAAGGAACCCCAGTAGCACTAGGCAAAACTGGTTCAGCGCAGGTAGTACACTGGCAGTTTGACCTTCAGCGTAGGTAGCCCCTTCGGGAACTGCGCTGAAATGCAGACTGCCTTCACAGTGCCTACAATGAAGAGATAAACTTTCGTTTTTCTCAGTTTCCGGGTCACAGATTGCTCAAAAATTCACAGTTTTTGGCCAAATCAGAAGCTATCAATCAAGTACACACTAAGGGATGAAAAGGAGGATGAAAAGCTATCACTAAGAGCTATTTAGAGTCCTTGTGGATCAGCTCTTCAAATCATAAACATGCCCAGAAACTGAGCTAGAGTAGCTGCCCTCTACTTTGCATTTGAAAGCTCCAAATGCAGTTCGATTCGGTACTCCCTGTGTTTATGAAATGAATAGCAAAAACACAAACAACCAACAAGATACGATCCCCAGTGGAGTCGCCAATTTTTTGTTGGGAAAAGTATCCAATACGGAATGACCCTATCCCACTCTAAGGGTGATAGTACCTCAGCAACAATCGAAGCAAAGCTATCTAATATTTCTTCTTTATGAAAGTAAAATAGGGGAGAAAGAGATCCACTAACCGATGTCTTTCGCTAATGGTTGATCCAATCTTCTCTCCTTACTGCTTGCTCCCAGCTCCTTGCTCTTTCACTGGCCCAGCTACACCAAGATCCTGCAAAATGGCAAGAGAGGGAAACTACAAGAAGCATACGTTCATAATTGATTCAAGGATTAGAGTAAATCAAATACACAAGTATAACAATACACCATTGAGACACATGCATATAGAAGAACCTCAAATGCTTTATTAATGGAAGAAGTAAAGTTCAGGAAGTGATACAACCATAAAAGGCCCAATCCAGCATCACCTCCCAGCAGAAAGAAATCTCCTCTTCACCTCCTTCAAGCAAATCACCCAATAGTTCTATACTCAAACCAACAGCACTTCCTTACATTCACAAAATTCCAACCTCCTTAGACCTCATGAGAGAGCTCTATATATAGGAGTTTTGGAGAAAGGATGAGTCAGCTTGAGGCTGGCATGAAGCTGACTAGTGTCCTCTCCCACTTCAGTTATTCTTCAGTTCTTGAGTCCACTTGGAGGTTCTTGCTTCCACTTGGAGATCTAGATCCTCTTACTCATCACAAGTCGAATTCCCTGATCCAAGTGTCATTTTGGAAGCTTCCTGGGCATTGACACCTTGAGGAATGACTGTGCCACTTGGCCAAACTCGCCCAGCGCAGGTAGCCTTCTTTGCAGTTGACATTCAGCGCAGGTACATAGTGGAGCAGTTGACATTCAGCGCAGATGCTCAGTGGAGCAGTTGACATGATCCAGAATTAGCTTGTTTTTTAGTGTTTTCAGGTGGAGAACTGATATTCAGTGCTGTGGTTTGCTGACCTTGTTCCTCTAGGGGTAGGAACAACATGTTTAGGGACTTTGGATCCCTTAGATTATTGACATTTCATGCTTCATGCTGTAAGGCACAAAAATGTCTATAACAAGAAGTACACAATGTCCATGGCAAAGAAGATAGGATTGGAGGTAGAGGAAGAGGAAAAGGTAGAGGTAGAGGAGGGGGTAGAGGCAGAGGAAATCAAGATCCTTCGAGATTCCCTATTCTTGATGAAGATACAACCCTCACAATGAAAAATATATCACCTTCGATTCTTCCTAATTTCCATGGTAAAAGAAATGAAGATATAGGGACATTTCTCTTCGAATTTGAAGTATTATGCAAATCATATGACTATCTACATGATGCTCAAAAGTTGAAATTGTTTCCTGCCACATTAAAAGACTCAGCATTAAAATGGTTCATGAGTCTAGGAGTGCATTCCATAACAACATGGGCACAGATGAAAGAGTCTTTCTTAGGAAAGTATAGAGATTATTGTATGCCTAGTAACCTTAAAGATGAAGTCTTCAAAATGACACAAAAAGAAGATGAGAATCTTGAAGACTTGGTAGAAAGGTTTGTTTATAATGTTAAAAGAGAAAAAATGGATAATTTGGATGAAGAAACCTTAAAAGCTCTTTTACTTAGAGCCATTAAAGATGAATAGATCGATATCCTTAACTTAAGGGGGAAAGGAAGAGTTGGAAAGAGTCCTAGGGACTCTCTCTTATCAATAATAAACAAGTCTGCCGCTGGGACAGTTAGTAGGGCAAAAATAGGAAATTTGCTTGACACCTTTAAAACAGATATTTTAGGGAGCCTAAGTGAACAAATAGACACCCTTAAAATACAAAACAAGAAAAATTTTGAAAATGCTGCATTATCCATATTTTGTCCCAAATGTCAGAAAAAACATGCTCTGAGAGAGTGTCCCTTAGACTCAAAAGCCATAGAAACCTGTGTCATATGTGCAAATAATCATGATATAAAGGAATGTCCATCCTTACCAGGTCTTAAGGCTGTATTCAATGAGGAAGGAATCTTAGAACCAGTAGACCCTCTCTACTTTATAGCCAAAAGACTATGGCAAAACCCCCAACCAAATCAATCACAAGGATTTAGACCACAACAATTTGCCCAATCTTCACAAAGTAATTGAAATTCATCCTGGCAGCCTTGGGCTCTGCCATAATCACAACCTTGGAATCAAGGATGGAAAAATCCTTATGGAGCCTATGCTCAATATCAACAATACTCGCCATTCTACATTCCACCACAATTCCTAACCTTGTCCAATCAAATTCCTTAAGCTAATCAATTGCCACAAGTCCTAGTTCAGAATCAAAACCCACAACTTTCCCTACCATTTCCACAAAAAACAAATCAATTACCTGCTCAACCAATTCCAAATCCTAATAATAAGATACCACAACAACCAGTATACAACGTGGGTCAGAATCCTCAAACTTATGTGATAACCCCGCTAGACCTAAATAATGTCCAATTAAGGTCTGGAAGAGTATTACCAAGAAACCCTCCTGTTGTCATTCAAAAAACAAAATTTGATTTTTAAAAACAAAAGAATCAATCAAAAGAAGGGGAGACTTCTCTCCCTCAAAAAGAAAATAAACAAACAGAAGAAATTCCAATAGATGCTCCTATCATAGAACAACCTTCAATATCAGTTAAACCACCTTTCCCAGAAAGGTTGAAAATCGATGAAGGAGTAGAGAAACAAATTATCTTGCCTGATTACAATATGATGGATGAATTGAGAAATGTTTGTATTAAGATTCCTTTATTGCAAGCCATAAAATAAATACCAATTTTTGCAAAAACAATTAAGGAATTAAGTACACAACAATCAGGAAGAAGAAGAAAAGATATAAAAAGAATTTAGTTAGTCAGAAAAATTGCAGACATTATGATGGGGAAGACAACAATTCAAAAATATTTAGACCCAGGAAGCCCCATTGTAAAAATTCACATCAATGGAACTGAAATACCAAACACACTGATTGACCTAGGAGCAACCATAAACATAATGAGCAAACAAGTTATGGACACACTTAGGCTTCCTAATCTTCGATACACATCAACCTTATTGCAATTAGCATATAGATCTGTTATTAAACCAGATGGTGTGTTAGAAGATGTTTGTGTATCTTTAGATTTTTGGGAATATCCTGTTGATTTCATGGTCTTAACACCCAAGAACAACCTAAGAGGACATCCATTAATTCTAGGAAGGCCTTGGTTGGCTACAACAGACACTTTTATCGACTGTAGGTTAGGTGATATGTTTATCTCAGATGGAAATTCTACAAAGAAAATTACGTTATACCCCCTTGCAAGAACAACAATAGATACAGAAACTGAAGAATGGATAGAAGATGGAGAAGATATACAACCTTTTTTTGTCACTGAACAAGTAAAAGAGGAAGACAAACTTTTGAATTTACTAGAAAATAATGAATCTTCCTCACATTATGAGTGTAGTCGAAATGAATATCTCACCTCTAAATAAGTATCGTTGCTATCCATGGAAAAATTTGGGAATCCTGGATAGAAATATTTCCAGGAAAAACCTTGAATGTCAATGAAAATTTTGGAAGACATGCAAAAGAAACAATTAATAGAAATTTTACAGAAACATTCTTCTGCTTTTGCATGGGAATACATTGACATGAGAGAGATTAATCCTAAAAATTGCATACATCATATCTACATTGAACAAAATGCAAAACCAGTTAGTCAACCTCAGTGAAGAATGAACCCAAATCTAAAAGAAATTGTTAAGGAATAATTGTAGAAATTATTAAATGTAAATTTCATCTATCCAATATCTGACAGCCAGTGGGTTTCACCCCTAGTAATCGTCCCTAAAAAGAATGGAAAATGGAGAGTATGCATCGATTACAGGGAGTTGAATAAAGCAACATTAAAAGACCACTTTCCGTTACCTTTCATAGACCAGGTCTTAGATACTTTAGCAGGAAAAAAATATTTTTCCTTCTTGGATGGGTTCAATGGATACAACCAGATTTAGGTGGCCCCTGAAGATCAGGATAAAACCACATTCACTTGTCCATGGGGAACTTATGCTTACCAGGTACTTCCCTTTGGATTATGTAATGCTCCAGCAACATTCCAAAGGGCAGTCCTTGGCATTTTCTCTGACCTTATCCATGATTGTGTGGAGGTGTACATGGATGATTTCACAGTCTATGGGGATTCTTTCAATGAAGTGCTAGAAAACCTGGAGAAAGTCTTAATAAGATGTCAAGAAACAAACTTCTCATAAGCCATGAAAAATGCTTCATGATGTTTAATGAGGGAATTGTTTTAGGTCACCATATTTCCGGAGATGGAATTAAGGTAGACTCATCTAAGGTGGAAGTCATTTCCAAGTTATCAGTGCTAATTTGTCAAAAGGATGTTAGAAGTTTTCTCGGTTTTACTAGATACTATAGGAGATTTATAGAAAACTTCACAAAAATTGCATCTCCACTCTTTAAATTATTCACTAAAGACAATGAATTCAGTTGGGATTCTGAATGTCAAGTTGCCTTTGAAACATTGAAAAAGAGAATTTTTGAAGCACCCATCTTAAAAGGACCTAACTGGAAATTGCCTTTCCATATCTCAACAGATGCTTCAAATTCATCCTTGTGAGTTGTTTTAGGACAAAAAGATCTCACTCCTTATGCCATTTATTATACTAGTAAAAATTTAACCCTTGTAGAGTTAAATTATACTGTAACCGAAAAGGAGTTCTTAGCTGTAATTCATGCCATTAATAAATTCATACATTATATAACTGACTATGAGGCCTAATGAATAAACCAGTCACTAATGGAAGAATAACTAGATGGATCCTACTTTTACAAGAATTCAACATAACCATTCTAGATAGACTAGAAAAACAGAACACAATTGCCGATTTTCTATCTAGAATACAAAATGAAAACAATAATCGACCCGTAGAAGATAAATTTATTGATGAATATCTCTTTGCAGTATCTACTAAATCACCTTGGTATGCAGATATTGCTAACTATTTGGCCACGGGAAAAATGCCATTTCATTTATCTCTTAGAGAAAAAAGAAGAATAGTCCACAATAGCACGTCCTACTCATGGATAAATGAGGAATTATATAAGACAGGACTAGACCTCATCATCAGAAGATGTGTTCGGGAGGACGAAATACTAACGATACTAAAAGCTTGTCACGATGAGCCATGTGGAGGACATTTTTTTGATAAGAGAACTGCTTACAAAATCCTGCTTTTAAGATATTATTGGCCTTCCATTTTTAGGGACACCAAGGAATATTTGAAAAGATGCGACAGTTGTCAGAGAATGGGCAAACCTACTCTTTCAAATGAGATGCCACTACAACCATAGGTACTTATCGAACCATTTGAAAAAGGGGCACTAGATTTTGTTGGACCAATTAGCCCACCTTCAAAGCAAAATAAGTATATTCTGGTATGTACTGATTATGTCACTAAATGGGTAAAAGCTAAAGCACTTCCTTTTGCTACTGAAAATACTGTAGTTTCATTTCTTTTTGAGGATATTTTTATTCGTTTTGGTGTTCCAAGAGAAATTGTAACAGATTAAGGGACACAGTTCACATCCAGACTAGTGCAGAAGCTTGTGGACCAATACAAGATAAAAGATCGGAAGTCAACTCCACACCATCCACAAGCCAATGGACAAGTTGAGTCCACAAATAAGGTGATCGAGGTTATCCTTACAAAGACTGTACATCTACACATGAAATACTGGGTGGAAAATCTTCTAGAAGCCTTATGGGCCTATAGGATTACATGGAGGAATACTACAGGACATACTCCCTATGAACTTGTTTATGGGAAGCAAGTCTTACTTCCAATAGAATTCCAGATCTAGACTTATAAGAGAGCAGTCCAGTTAGATCTTGACTTGTCAGAAGCCCAAAAGCAAAGCATGACACAATTAAATGAGCTCAATGAAATCAGACAAGAGGCCTTCTAGAGGACCAGCTTAGTGCAACAACATAGGTCAAGATGGAATGATAAGTACATTAAAGAAAGGAAGTTTCATCCAGGAGATTGGGCATTGCTCTTTGATTCAAAATTCAAAAATTTCAAGGAAAATTCCAAACCCATTGGCTTGGACCTTATGAGATTGAAAATGTCTTTGACAATGGTGCAGTTAGAATCAGGACTATTGACAAAGAAAGAACTCCTCTATTAGTAAATGGACATCGACTCAAGCTTTACCAGAAACCATTAACAAGAGAGGAATTTGTTAAAATATTTTAGGATAATTTAAAACTGAAGATGGTCAAGAAGAATTCCTGTTCTTTTTCACCTTAGAAATTTTCATTCAGTTTGTTCTTAAAAAAAAAATAGTGATAAATTTTGTATAAACATGAAAACCAACATGTTGTTGGCATGCTTATACAGAAAATTTAAAGTGAAAACCAACTCGTTGGCACTTCAAATTTTCTTTTCAAAAGAGAAAAAAAAATAGTAATAAAGTTCATCTACTAAATTTTTTTTTTCTCCTAAGCTGCAGAAACAACTTTTCGCAGCATGGACAACTCTCCGCAGCTTGAACAACTTTTCGCAGAATGGACAAGTTTCCGCAGCTTGGACAAGTTTCCGCAACTAAACAAATTTCTGCAACCTAAAAATTTTGAAGTCTACCAGAATACTTGGTGATCTGGATTAAAGGACAATTGACAACAAGGCACCTGCAGGAGATTAAAGGACAGTTGACAACAAGGCACCTGCAGGAGATTAAAGGACAACAAATAAGGTTAGCAACAAAAAATTAAAAGGTACATGCTACTTTAATTTAACAATAGGGAAGGTTATATAGCATGTATGAGTAAGAAAATATAGTACTAAAGTGCGATCATTATAACCTAAGGGTAATGGCCGCCTAACGAAATATCATATGCCACAACTCTAAAAGTCATATCACAACCTTGTGTCAAATCTGCCAAATTAATTACCAAATCATAAGCTTGAATGCGTCTAATGGTAGAATTCATTCCCATAATCTTTTTGATAATCCAGCCATTCTTCCCTATTCTTACACTTCTATGTTCTTTCACAGTCATTTCATCTTTCTGCCAGCTAGCAAACCCTACCAGTCCCATTTTCCTGTCAAGGTAATCAATCTTCAGGGCAAAGCATCCTTCGGCATGGGGGTAATTGTTCGAACTAAGCCAACAGGAAAGCAATTCCTAGAGGGGTACCCACAAACTAGGGAGCTGCTGCAAAGAAGACAATGGCTGCAGTTCATTGAGAAATTTAATGGTTTCCACAAAGAGGTGACCAAGACATTTGCGCGCTCATTTGATGGAATGGAGGCCAAAATTGGGGACATAAAACTCACAGTAACGGAGTCTATGATCGTTGAGGCCTCTGAGTTACCAAGACATGGAGAAAAATGGTTTAAAAACAAAGGGATTGACAGCGAGGACTGGAAGGTTTTCCTCAAGAATCCAAACATGGACACCACAATCTACAAAAAAGGTATCCCAAGCTCTGCTCTTAAAAACAAATGGAGAAACTTATTACTTGTGCTTCAGAAGTTTATCACTTGTGATGGTAGGTTCAGGAAAATGTATTTTTATCATGTTAGAATGATGATGCACTTCCTCGAGGATCGTCAGATGAACCTCCCCTATTTCCTCTTGAATAGCCTCAGGAAAATGGCCACACATGTTCAGAAGAAAATTCAATGCATAGAAAATACCATGTATCATCATGGTTTGGTGAAAATACTGGTCGAATTTCATATCCGAAGTATAGGAGATGATTGGGAGAGTTTCCTAATAAGAAACCATTTTGAGGAAAAATCCCCAGAAAAACCAAGTAGCAGCAGAGCCCTTAGAGGGAGAAAGAGAACCATAGAAATGATAAAGGAACATGCACCTCAAACTCAGACAAAGGTAACAGAAGAAGAGCTGCCTATAGTAAAAATTTTGCAGAGAATGAAGAGGGGAAACCTTAGAAGAAAGAAAGCTAGCCCAGGTAAAGAAGAACTCTCACAAACTAAAACCTCTCATCTAAAAGAAAAATCATAGAATAAGAGGAGGAAAGTGTAGAAAACACAAACCCTAAGGTTAAGAAGGAGCACGAGGTTGAGCACGATTCCACAAACAACCTCAAAGACTACAGACTACATTAACCTTGAGGAAAACGAGCCAAATGAAAAGGAGCCAACTGAAGAGGAGCCAACAGAGAATACTCCAACAGAGATTGAGCTAACAAAGAAAACTTTAATAGAGATTGAACCAATAGAGGATGAGTTAATTGAAAGCCTTGGGAATTCTCCAAAAGGGTCACCAGGATCATCACCACAACCTTACAGCTCACCTCTGGAAAGCTCGGTACAGAGTCCAAGAATTGACCCCACACAACAGGAAATCTATGACTACATAGAGTCATTGGAAAGGAAGGTGATAACAACAAAGGAAACAATATAGAGCCCTCGAGAAGTAAGCAACTAGGTGAATGAACAATTAGCCTCAAACATCTTGAAGCAAGAAATCTTTGAACTAGAAACACTGAATTGGTATCTTAAAAATGAAAATCAAGCCCTGAAGACATAGAGTGAGATACAGATTGCCAAGAGTGACAATATGATCCTACATCTAAGCTTGTGGTATAAGAAAAACAAGAAGCTAAAGAAAGAGAACAAAATTATGCAGAGAGAGATAATAAGTTTAAAGTACAAAATTCTAATGAGAAAGCCTAGAATGCCAATCTCTGCAAAAAAGAAGAAAACCATGAAGCAGGGAGATGACAAACAAGAGGTACAAGCAAAAGACAAGTAAGAAGCATATGAGAACATACAACATCTCTAATCCGAGGGAATGTAGAGTCTGAAGATTGTCCTACCATGACTTTCTTTTTGCCTAAAGATCCTCTCTTTTTCATATATATTTACCACTTAAATAAATCCATATCTACTAGTTTTTTATGAAGGTATGCATTAGTATGTTTTCTTGTTCATATTCAACTGTATACCCTATTGTTTTAATTAAAGTTATAACTGTTGGAAATAATACTGAGAGGGGGGGTGAATCAGTATTATCAGATCAATCAAACTTTTTCAATTTCATACTCAGAAACATATACGCTACTTCAATTAAGTGAACCCGCGTGTACACGCTACTGTGTCTAAAGAAACTTGCGTATATCCAGAAGTCTTATGATTCAGTTAGCTTAGTCTTCAGTAAATATATCAGATCATTATTAAGCATATTAACAGTAACCAGGTGCAGAATAACAGAACAGAGCATCACACAAGAGCCACACACATGAACACAAAGATATAAGGTGGAAACCCAATGTGGGTGAAAACCACCTGCTGCAAGTCATCTCAATCTTCTTCTTAATAAGAAAATCCTTTTACAATGTTTGTACTGGTGTAGTCTTATACCAGTACGGGAGCTACAACCCCCTTTGCTCTTGTACTAGCCGATCCATTTACTAGTACGCAGGCTACTACCTGCTATAATGCTCCAAAGATCTCCCTTAGCTTTTGTACTAGCTTAGATACTAGTACGTAGGTGCTTGCCTACAATCTTCTCACCTTCAGGTACCACGTTTCATCAATTTTCAGACTGGATACACTGAAGCACAACACATAATCTGTAAGGCCACTTTTCATCCAATTTTCATACTGGACCCATAACTATCATTGAAGCTCAAAACAATCATCAAACCCTGAATCACTGAAACCCTGTTAACAACAGTCACCAGAACACAGAGCAGACACAGAACTCTGTAATAACCATCAGATCCATCTGCAACTTCAAATATCAAGCTTTACAATGTATACGCTACTTCTATGAATAAAACCCGCGTGTATACGCGCTTTTGCCAAAGACAACCCGCGTACAGATCTAAAAATAATTTCTCATAACTTGCAGCTGTACCAGACATCAGTCATACTCATAACACTTATAGAACAATACATGCGTCAGTATGTAGATCTAGAATAAGCATCATAAAGATAGTTCATTTCAAACCATTTGATCCCGATCTCTCTTTAGATCTAGTTCTCCATCAACCGGTGAGATCTCTCCTTAGCTCAGATCAAGCAATGCATCATCAACCCATAACCCTGCATACTGGATCTAATGCTTCATCAGATGTTCAAGACATTTCAGATACACTTGCCTAATGATTTCCTTCCCTTTATATAGCCTTAGGCCTTGTTCAATACCAAGAGCCAAAACCATAGAAATCCAATACCATCAACTTCAAAACTAGGGATCAACACGTCCGCCGAGACGCCAAGGTCCAAAACCATAGGCACAACTTCCAAGGAATAACCGCCATGGACCAAAGGTACTTTTCCACATACACGCGCTTTTGCTGAAGCCAACCTGCGTGTACACGCGACTTGGGCTTAACGAACCTGCGTGTATGAACTTTCTCTTCTTCTTATAGTCTGATCATCAATTCCTTGCTGCTGACCTTCTGTACTATGATTTGTCATCAGTGAGGTTTGCTATCAAGGACAACACTTATCTCATAATGCCAACAATCTCCCCCTTTGGACTTGATGGCAAAGCTAACTTGTCACACTTAGAACTATCATCTGATTCCTTTGAGTTGTCCTCCATCAGTCACATCTGATATCTCTTCTGAAGATTCATCATCTGATTCCTTTGAGCTGTCCTCCATTAGTCACATCTGATATCTCTTCTGAAGATTCACCCAGTTATACATAAGTGAGATATTCTTCTATGAGAGGGTTGCCATCAAGTACAACACATGCATCATAATGCCAACAATCTCCCCCTTTGGACTTGATGGCAACAACACCAAATCACTCTCCCCCTTTGACATCAAGGGCAAAGGGTGGACCAAGATATTCTCTTCCTTTGCTGAATCATTCCACTGTCCATACTCCCCCTGAGTACCTGCTGAAATCTCTGAATAGTCTCCCCCTTTGTATATGCCAAGGTGTACCAATCTGTCCATGCTCCCCCTGAGTACATGCTGAATCTCTGTACCGCTGAAGTGTGTTGTACATGCTCTTCCTGACTGTAGGCAAGATCTGCAAAAGATGTTCTTCAAGAAGAACATGACTCTATACATCATAAAAGACCTTCCTATCACCAAAGACTCATACATACATCCATCTCTCAACTAAGTGAGGATATACAAAAATTGACTCATCCACCCAACCAAGTGGGGATACATCAAAAGTTTACATATGACAACCAATCATATTGCATCAATCATCCCAGGCATAGTGGGGAAACCAAAATAGGTCGTTACATGACCTTGACACCATGAAAGAGATACCACAAAAGAGATATATGACATAGAGATGAAAGAACTAGATCAAGACTTATGAAAGTCACCATCAGCATCTGATAATCACCATTCAGATCAGTAACCAAGAGATCCTTCTGTTTTCCTTTCGCCTTTGTTCCTCCTAAAATCAACACCAAATGTGAACTAGAACCAAAAGCTTTAAGATAATGCCAACAATGCATCATTGGAAGATTATCTGCTCCCCCTGAACCTGTGCCAGATGATCTCTGTCAGACCCATATCAGACTTTCTGCAACCAACATCTGTTCCTGCTGATTTTCTTCAAAACTCCATATACGCGCCTGCATCCACATAAACAAGCGTATATACGCGGATAGGCCTTATGAAACTTGCGTACAGCTATTTTCATATCAGCAACCTGTAAATGTCCTATAGCAAGGTATGTCTGAACATAGATGTCAACTCCTCCTTTTAAACATCATCATGAAATCATTCACATTACATGTGGAACCACTATAGCCATTACATCCATGTCAAGATCTACATGATCCAAGTATCATTACTTGGGAACATCTGCATCAATCAACATATGTAAGTATCAACCTATCATCATATAGATAAGAACTCATCATCATGTCTCCAACAAAGCAATTTTGAGTAGTCATCCATGTATCAACATTATGTATCTTGAGCTCAAGCTCATTTGTCAAACTTCTTGATATCATCAACAGCAACAATCCTTATCCACAAGAGTGCCTGCATCATAACTGTATGATCTTTATGCATATGAAGACAGCAGCATATGAGTGACTCATCATCAAGTGAGGAAGATGTGTATTCAAGCTTTGTACTTCTCCTTATCCTTATGAAGATCACCATGTAAGCACCATATATGCATCATCAAAGAATCAACCATAAATCTGATCTGATCATCAACTATGTAACCCCAAGAATCATATGAGATTTTATCATAGACAACTCACAACCACATCATAGCAAGATATATCATTTAGCCATATAAGAATCATCACCAAGGAATATGCCAACAATGAATTATTAAAGGCATATGCTCCCCCTCAACCTGTGCCATCTGTTAGATCTGATCATGCATATATCAGCAATAAGCATCAAGACATCATCATCATCAAGTTAGGATCAAAACACTTCTAGACATCTTACAGGTATCAAAACATTTTTACACATCCTCAACAGACTGTAACAATTAACCAATAGAGCAAATAATGGACTGAATCATGTCAGATCCCTTTTTCTGAGCCTGTTCCCACTGCTTTTCCTCAGACTGACATATACGCGACTTTGCAGTGTCTAACTCGCGTATATACGCGACTTCCCTTTAAGGAACTTGCGTATGGGATTCAGGACACTGAAGGTTTACACTTTCAGCTCCCCCTGAGTCTGATATGTCTGTGCTGTGCTGTGTCTCAGTACATTGTGCTGACTGTACTTCCTTCTTCCTCCATATCTTCAAGTGTGATGAGGTTTTCTCCTTTTGGTGTGATGTCCATCCTTTGTTCCTGCATTCCTTTGCTATATGTCCAAGCTTGTTACATGCATAACATCTAACATGTTTCATGTTCCTCCTGTAGCAATCAGCAGCTTTGTGACCAAACATATTGCAAGAGAAACAATATCCATTAAAGTACCTTGAATGTGATGATCTTTTAACATGATGGTCTTGAACCCTTCTTCTTCCACATCTAGCTGCAACATGTCCAAGATTATGACATACATAACATTCAACATTATTCATAGGAGGAGTAAAAGATTTTCTTTGAGGAGTCTTTTTCCTTGAATGTTGATGGGGTTGACCTTCCATCTCCTTGTTGATCATTTTAGATTTCTCTTTAGAGTTCATTGCCTCACCTTGTGAACTAGATTCACCTTCAACAGATTCATGAAAACCAAGTCCAGTCTTGATAGCAGGAGACCTTTGACTACTAAGAATATCATCCAAGACTTTAGAACTATCTTGAAATCGTAAAAGCTTATCCTTTTCTTCTATTTTACCTTTCAAGATATTTACCTCAACTTGAAGTTGTTCCTCCTTTTCTAGACATTGCTTCTTCATGTCTTCTCCATCTTTCCTTCCTTCTTCCAACTGATGCTTTAGTTTGAGAATCTCCTTTTCTTGTTCTTCATTCAGATCCTGCTGCATTTTACGAACTCGGAAGGCACATTCTAGTTGAGATTTTAAGCTGGTGACTTCGTTTTCTTGTTTTGCAATAGCTTGGAGTAGATCTGTATTCTGCTTCTTTGATTCTTCAAGATCTCCTTTTAGTGAGAGGATTGTAGCTTCAAGATTTTCATAGTAGCTGGATCTATCTTTGAGTTTCTTGATGGTTGTGCTTCTTTCGTTGACTTCTTTTCTTAATGATGTCACTTCATGCTGCAATTTTTGACATTGGTCTTCCTTATCCTTGAGTAGCTTTCTTACCTTGTTTCCTTCTTCTAGTTGGGCCTTTAGTTTGGTAACTTCTTCTTTGAAAGCACATTCCCTTTTGTTTAATAGATCTTGTTGATCTTTAACTTTGTCTGCAAGCCTTCTAAATACTGCCTCTATTCGATACTTTTCTTGCTCACCCATAAAAGCATGTTCAGTAGTTTCACTATCACTTCCATCACTTTCACAAGGAAATATAGCAGGAACATCAGAGGATAACACATTCATACCTGATAATGATTCTGAATCTAATTCTGAATCTGATTCTGAATCTGAAGAACTTCTTATACCTAATCCCCAATCGACTCTCCCACTGTCATAGATCTTCTGAGATGTCTTCTTCTTCCTATGAGCTTTCTTCTTAAGCTTCTTTCCCATTGTTCCACGGATCTCCTTCAAGCGATCAAGCTTCTACCAAAGGACCTGCTCTGATACCAATTGTTGGAAATAATACTGAGAGGGGGGGTGAATCAGTATTATCAGATCAATCAAACTTTTTCAATTTCATACTCAGAAACATATACGCTACTTCAATTAAGTGAACCCGCGTGTACACGCTACTGTGTCTAAAGAAACTTGCGTATATCCAGAAGTCTTATGATTCAGTTAGCTTAGTCTTCAGTAAATATATCAGATCATTATTAAGCATATTAACAGTAACCAGGTGCAGAATAACAGAACAGAGCATCACACAAGAGCCACACACATGAACACAAAGATATAAGGTGGAAACCCAATGTGGGTGAAAACCACCTGCTGCAAGTCATCTCAATCTTCTTCTTAATAAGAAAATCCTTTTACAATGTTTGTACTGGTGCAGTCTTATACTAGTATGAGAGCTACAACCCCCTTTGCTCTTGTACTAGCCGATCCATTTACTAGTACGCAGGCTACTACCTGCTATAATGCTCCAAAGATCTCCCTAAGCTTTTGTACTAGCTTAGATACTAGTACGTAGGTGCTTGCCTACAATCCTCTCACTTTCAGGTACCACGTTTCATCAATTTTCAGACTGGATACACTGAAGCACAACACATAATCTGTAAGGCCACTTTTCATCCAATTTTCATACTGGACCCATAACTATCATTGAAGCTCAAAACAATCATCAAACCCTGAATCACTGAAACCCTGTTAACAACAGTCACCAGAACACAGAGCAGACACAGAACTCTGTAATAACCATCAGATCCATCTGCAACTTCAAATATCAAGCTTTGCAATGTATACGCTACTTCTATGAATAAAACCCGCGTGTATACGCGCTTTTGCCAAAGACAACCCGCGTATAGATCTAAAAATAATTTCTCATAACTTGCAGCTGTACCAGACATCAGTCATACTCATAACACTTATAGAACAATACATGCGTCAGTATGTAGATCTAGAATAAGCATCATAAAGATAGTTCATTTCAAACCATTTGATCCCGATCTCTCTTTAGATCTAGTTCTCCATCAACCGGTGAGATCTCTCCTTAGCTCAGATCAAGCAATGCATCATCAACCCATAACCCTGCATACTGGATCTAATGCTTCATCAGATGTTCAAGACATTTCAGATACACTTGCCTAATGATTTCCTTCCCTTTATATAGCCTTAGGCCTTGTTCAATACCAAGAGCCAAAACCATAGAAATCCAATACCATCAACTTCAAAACTAGGGATCAACACGTCCGCCGAGACGCCAAGGTCCAAAACCATAGGCACAACTTCCAAGGAATAACCGCCATGGACCAAAGGTACTTTTCCACATACACGCGCTTTTGCTGAAGCCAACCTGCGTGTACACGCGACTTGGGCTTAACGAACCTGCGTGTATGAACTTTCTCTTCTTCTTATAATCTGATCATCAATTCCTTGCTGCTGACCTTCTGTACTATGATTTGTCATCAGTGAGGTTTGCTATCAAGGACAACACTTATCTCATAATGCCAACAATAACTCGCTACCGAATCAATATGTTTCCGCAGCTAGTCCAGGATTCTGTAGCTGTCTTTATTGTTCGTAAGGTTCCAGAGCTCTAGGTCAGCAGTGAAAGGTGCGGATGGATAGAGGATGACTCCCTCATGGATACCTTCCTATCCACTTGAAACTGTTTGCCAAAAGAAGCACAGGAGATCGTGGTCAAACTCCAAGTCAACCGTCGGATTAATGCAGAACATAACCCGAGATCAGCTGAAACCTTATAGTTTTGCTTTTGGAATAACAAAATGACGGTTTCAAGATATAAGTTTAGATAGGATTAAGAGATATTATGCTTAAAATCTTCATACATTTATGCCAAGAGACCTGATATAAAGCTAATGGCCGCACTGTTATTTAGGTGTGCGCCGAATGATGTGTTTATGAACAAGTCTGTGAATTTTGTGTGAATGAAATTGGTTTTTGTGTGCAAGTGTTGTGTTGATTTGAAGCTCTGAACTGCTATGTGGAGGGCCCCTACAAGCAGTGGCAGGTTTTTAATCAAATATAATCTGATTTCCTTTAATTCTTCAATTGCTCTGTTTTGTGTGATAATGCTGCATAATAATCTCGCCAGCGAATTGTTATTTGCATAAGAACTTTAATTTGCTTTATACCTAGTTTAGACTGCTATCTAATTTTCTTTATACCTGGTACTGCACAGTGCTTTCCTTTGCTTATTATCCAGAGTAATTTAAGTGTGTTCAGGTTACAATATAGATGTTGCTTGGGTTACTTTGTTTGAGCAGAAATTGAACAAGCGAGAGGACCTCTCCTAAAACAATTGAGTTCAATGGTATTCCCTCTTAGCTGATAAGATAGGTTTATTTTTTCACTTAAGAGAATTAGGAGTTGTAGCATAGAGATTTAAGGTCAAAAATCCCAAACAATCTAACATGAGAAAAATCACTCTCACCTCATCTAAGAACTAATTGGATAAAGATTAATTCCTAGGGAGATTAATCAACATCCCTAAGAATTACAACACTAATACAATTGAAAAACACCACCCCATCTTGAGTTTAGATCTTAACAAATACATAACAACCTAATGAATAACTTATAAGCACATATTGTGCACTCGTACTTCATGAGTCTACGCCCCCTGGTTGACAATTTAAGATTTCCAATTCAAGGACATTGGATTGACCAAACACAACCCATACTTCCTTATGCACTGCTTCCTCGAATGAGGATGGTTTTGTCTCAACTAGGTCACTCATCAGAGCCATGTACCCAGTGTACCGATTTGGTGACCTCCTCTACCTGTGATGTGATGTGTGTGCTCCCACATTCTCTCTAACATCATGCAATAATCAATCAACTTCCTTGGTGCGCTTCCTTCCATCTTTGGATGTCTTTGCATGAGTGGGTGCTTCAACTTTCTACTCCTCTCCTTGTGGTTTCTCCACAACATCTTGAGGTTCTTCCTTTGGAGCCAAAATCTCCTCATCTGCATGTAACTGAAGCTCCCTCTCAAAGTAACATCTCATGGCCTTCTCTTCATCGAACTTCACATCTCTTCAAACAATTGTCATCCTGTGAGATGACAGGTACACCCGATAGTTGTGAGGTGTATCAGTGTACCCCACAAATATGCCCAACTCAGCTGTTGACTCTAGCTTTTTCCTTGCATCCTTGGAAACATGACAATATATTGATGAACCAAAGATCCTGAAGTGTGACACATCTAGTTTCTTCCCTGAAAAAGATTCTTTTGGTGTACTTATCCCGAGAATCTGATGAGGACTCCTATTATGAACATATACCATTGTGTTTCATGCTTCAACCCACAAGTGCAACGATAGGGCCTGATCATGAAACACCGCCTGTGCACAAGGATAATTTTAGGGGCGAATGTTCGCCCTTTGGCGAAATTAAGGGGTTTTAAATTTTTAGTGGGCGAATATTTTGTATCATAGTACATTTTTACAAATCACCTCAAATAGCCCACCTTATTTTAAGGGAGAGGGTAAAAAAGGTAAATTTAGCCCTTGAAATTAGGACTTACAACCTTCCATTCGCCCATTTTCAAGAATAGGTTTTATTTAAGTGAATCCATTTGCCCATTTTCAAGAATAGGTTTTATTTAAGTGAATCCTATGGGCCAAATACCATATTTATAAAAGAGGTATGGTAAATTAATAAAAATATAAATAAATGGGAGGTATGGTAAATAAATAAAACATTTTTTATATTTACTCCATAAGTCACCTTATATACATGTAAGGGTGTAAACAAATAAAAATATAAGTAAAGTGGAGGTATGGTAAATAAATAAAACGTCTTTTTATACTTACTCAAAAGGTATGGTAAATAAATAAAAATATAAATAAACTAGACGTATCGTAAATAAATAAAACCTCTTTTTATATTTAGTCCATAACCCTCGTTCTATTTATGAAGGCTCAAGAAAGAGGTTTTATTTAAGTGAATCCTATGGGCCAAATACCATATTTGTAAAAGAGGTATGGTAAATTAATAAAAATATAAATAAACGAGAGGTATGGTAAACAAATAAAACATTTTTTTATATTTACCCCATAAGTCACCTTATATTTACGAACACTCAAAAATGGGTTATATTTAGGTGAAACCTATGGCCAAAATACTATGGGACAAATACCATGGACTAGATTGTTATTAATACCATGCAAAAAACCATTATTAACCCTAATATTAGAATTAATAAAAATAAAAATGGCACATGGTATTGACCCATGGTATTCACCAAAACGGCACATGGTATTGACCCATGGTATTCACCTGGAATGTAGCCTATTTAAATGGGGGAATTAAACCAGCATGTAGCCTATGCTAAGATTCACTAGGACTTTACAAAGTTTTATTATTTAGTGAAAGACTCGCCAAGATCTTACAAGATTTTATAATTGAGTAAAATATTCGCCATGCCTGGTGAGAGATTCGCCAAAAAATTATATATACATATTATATTATTGATAAAATCGCCTTCCATTTTTCCTATATACCATGGAGATTCGCCCATTTATTATATTTATAAATTTAGGGGGGGTTCTTAAAATTTTCCCTGCCTGTGCAACTCCCACAATACTTTTATTCTTCCTCTCAGCCACCCCATTCTATTGTGGGTTATGGGGTGCTATTAACTCCCCTCGAATGCCCTTTGATGCATAGAATTTCTTGGACTCATTCGACACATATTCACCGCCGTTATTGCTCCTGAGAGCATTCACTTTCCTGCCAGTGTCTTTCTCAACAAGTTCTTTAAATTCACAAAATTTGGAGAATGTCTGGTCTTTCTTCTGCATGAAGAAAATCCAACATTTACGTGAGAAATCATCTACAAATATAACATAATACTTGTGTTTGGTTGTGGAGGCTGTCGAGAAAGTTCCACACACATCTGAGTGAACTCTTTTGAGGACTGCTTGGCTCTATTGTCCTTATCATGAAAGGTGGCTTTGGTGTACTTCCCCAGTGTACACTCTTTGCATGTATCTTGCTACTCTAGGGCACCCTTGGGAAGTCCTGTAAAAATATGCTACATGATCTTCAAGGATCCATGGTGCAAATGGCCAAGTCTCCTATGTCGTAATTCACCGATGTCTCGGCTCTGCACCTTCTCTTCTTTCATGCTCAAAGAAGCACAGTCTTCTACATCCAATCTGTAGAGATTCTTCACCCAAACCTCGATCCGCTTCACTCGTCCCATGGCGATATGTCTAAGGAAAGCCTTTCCTTTGTTAAATATCACATTGTATCCATATTCCTCCAACATAGCAACTAAAACCAACTTCTTCTTAAGACCCAGAACATACATGACATCTTTTAATGTGAGAGGAGAACCAGACTCCCTATGAAAAGTAACTATACCAATACTAGTTGCGCTATACCTTCCATCATCTCCCATCTCGATGTGCATCTGGAGGTCATATGGAATGAGGCTCCACTATCCAGATACCACACACTACCCATCATCGATGTCACTATGCATGCAATGAGTGTCAAATCCAACTCGAATTGTGAAGCTACAGCTTCACCTGCCACTCCTCCCGAGGGCTTCTTGCCGACGTTCTTGTGGGGACACTTCATGGCATAGTGTCCCAACTCATGACAGTGAAAACATTTAATCTTCGAAAAGTCTTTCATCTTTCCCGCCTGACCAGAATCTCCTTTGGATTAGGATTTCTTCCCTTTCTCTTTCTTTGCCTTTCCATCCCAGGCACAATTCTCCTCATAATCGTGCTTGGATGAGGTTCCATCTTTGGTGTTTCACCTTATCTCTTCTTGTACCAGGTCATACCACAATCACTCCCAATTTGGTAGCTTCTCCCTCCCATTTACCGAATCTTGGTAGCTATTCCAGCTCTTGGGAAGGCCTAGAAGTGCTAGGCTTACCAGATCATCTTCAACAACTGTAATACCAACACTCTCAAGTTCATCCCAACATTGGGTGAACCTGCTCAGGTATTGTGGTATTATGTCGGCCTTCTCCATCTTGATATTCCAAAGCTAGTCCTTTAGTGCTAGCTTCTTGTGGTCACTATTGTTCTGAAACAAGTCTATCAAGGCTTGCCACATTGCATATGGGGTATCCTTCCTGTGGATATTCAAGACAATATGATCTCGAACTCATTCTAGTATGATCCTCCTCGCCTTTGCCACACATTTATTCCACTCTTCTAGATCTTAAGCATCAGTTGTTGGAGGCTTAGGAATATCATTATCTATGAATTCCTTTAGTCCGTTACCTTCCAACACTGCCTCCATCATGTCCTTCCAAGCAATATAATTCGAGCTACCCTCAAGGGAATACTCGAGTCTCAATCCATAGAATGATATCCTGTTAGCTTTGAATAATGATACTGCAAATTCAATTTACCTGCAAAGAAAAACTCAAATTCTTCTCTTCTATTGTGATTCCTGCTCTGATACCATGTAGAAATTCCTTGTAGATTCAAATTGCTTATGTAATATGCTAAAAAAAAAGACTTGAATCTACTCTACTCATCAGCGGAAACAATTAATTGATCGAGAAATCACAACATAAGCATGAGACAAGATTCAATCACATATGATTAGAGATTTATCTAAGAGGAAATTTTGCTGCTCAAAACCCCTTCCTATCTGTATATTGCATTAGATCAGAAAATAGAATAGAAATACAATGCTTGTTCAACCTGAACAATCTCTGAACAAGTATAATCTATCTCACTGCCTCACAAGCTGACTTGGCCAATACTTAGCCAATTTTGTTGCCTACCAAACTCCTATTTCCTTGCATCGTTTCTTAAGGAATTAGCCCCCTATTAATTAGAGAAATCCCCATCCTAAATTGCGCAATCCATATAGGCCCTTCTCTGATTACATGTGCCACTGCATGTACAACTCAGAAAATGATACAATTGATAGTACACCTCCCTTGAACTCCAATCTCAACTGGGTAACTCAAATTTCATGCATGCGTGAGTTAATTATGGTTGATTTATCAGTTAATTGGTTGAACACATGAAACTGCACCCCACTGCTAGACCTCCTACTAGTTCCTCCAACAGTTGGAACTAGTTTAACTAACATTAACTCAGTTTAACTGAATTAAACTATTACAACTCAAATTAAACTCAACCTAGGCTCCTAAAATTTAAGAACCACTCTACATGACTCAAGTTAGGCCCTCAACTCAAATTAACTAAGCCAACTAAGTGAAATTAACTTAATTAACTCATTCTTTTTGTCTTGTGATGTGGAATTACAATTTTCTCCTAATTTAATTCAAGGGAAAATTAAATCAAGATTTTCTTGTTGCCATTTTCAATAGTAGACACCAAAAGTTAGTCTAGAGTCCAAGGAAAAACCCATAAGGGGAAAACCCATCAATCCTTTCCTTATAGATCATTCGTCAACAAGATAGTTAACCAATATGCTCCTTTCATGTCTTTTAGATGCATTGTTTCATAAAGATAGGTAGCTCATCTTATACAAAATGAGGACCTTCATGTAACACAATTTTACACAGAGATCGTAGCTCGCATCACAAAGATATGTATAGTTCACATCACAGAGATATGTAGCTCGCATCGCAGAGAGTTTATGACTCAGATTCACATTAGTCATAGAGTCTTAGACCTTCACAGCGAAAGATGTTTAACCTCATAACTTTTCTTGGATTCCATAGAGAAATTAGCCTCAGAACATGCTCAAAATTTTGTCTCCTTAGATGCTACAAAATTGGTTGCCAAATGGTGGAAGATAGGTGCCAATATATACTTATTTCCCTGTCTGAAAAGGTGCCTCTTAGAGAAAAGACGACTTGATGGTTAGGAGGGCCAACCTAACAAATTGGACAGACTAATGACACTTTAAAGATACAAATTTTACTTCTTTCATAAGGGTCATGAAGAACATGCCTTTTACATTTCTATCGACCAAAACAAAGCATGAAGAACATGCTTGACAATAAAATTATTAATAGTAATTTCTTCTTTTGTTTTTACATAAGATACATAATGATACAATGACAATTATGAAGACTGAAACTAGTTACAATTCCAACAATGACAATAATTTCCAGTTCTTATTCACATACATAGCAACTTGTTCTTACAAATAGTGTACAATTTTATTCACACTGTGCTCCAACATACACACCATTTATTTCACATCAAGCTCAATAGTTTCTCTATGGTCCTTTGTTCCAACCTCTTTTCCCAACTTCACAAGATCCTTTTTCAACCTCTCAAGCTCTTATTTTTATCTTATTTTTCTTTTTTTTTTCCAATTACCTCAACTCTTATTTTCTCGTCTGCTCCATGCCCTTAAATGACAGTTGAAAGGTTAAACTGTAATAGTGGTTTGGATTCCTCTACCATTTCCTAGTCTAACCATCAATCTTATGAAAGCTAAATAGTCATGGTGGCCAATCATCATTTTTGTGTCCAGTTCCCCAACTAATCATTTTTTCTTTGTCTGATTCCCAAACTGATCATTACTTCTTTGCACAAGTAGTCCACTGATTCACCACGATTGTTTGTGACATGTGGAATTGTTGCAAGTCATGATTCATAATCTTTAGTAGAGTTGCAACATAGAAACAACATGTGGTTTGCAACAACATAACCATAGGTTGGTGTTGCAACGACAGTCATAACAACGTAACAATAGGGTGGTTGTGCAACAACAATGTAACCACAAGGTGGTGTTGTAGTGAGGGTGTCACAACAATGTAACAATAGAGTGGAGTTATAGCAATGATGTTGCAACACTGCAATTGTAGAATCCTATCACAACATGCTTATTTAATCTCTTACGGTACTAACTGAATTAGTAAATTCCAATTGCTTTTGGCCAAGGATGTTCCTGCATCATTTCCAAGTCTTCAATATATCCTCTAAGTTTATGAATTTCCTGATTTACATTAATCTTTCTCCCTCCTTACGATAACTACAATTTTGATTCTGTTAATTCTCATAGTTCTAAGGATTTCCACCTCTACAGGTAAAATTTCCAACTTCAATTATTCTTCCTCCTAGAAGATCAAATCCACTCTCATACCAAATGATGTACCAAATTAGGTGATAGATCCAACTCGGGGCATTGCATGTTGGTATTAACCATACATGTTGTGCACAACAAATGGAAATACTAACAAAAAAGCAATGTAGAAATAAATACACAACAAGACTTTACTCATTCATTATATTACGATTACAATAAAATTACATCAAAGATATATTCTTAGGATTTCACAAATCCTCACAACCTCTCCAAATATAACTCAAATTCTCTACATGTCATACACACTCAATGTTCTATGCCTCTTGAACTTCTTTTCATTCTACTACAACATGCTAAATCACAAAACATCTTACCTCTTTTGTACTCAACCTTCTATAGAAATCACTCAAATCTTGGTTCTCTTTTTGCATCGATCAATAAGTTCTATCCACGTCTTCTTGTTTTTACTGTATATGTGCTTTCATTTCAATGGAAACAATCTTCTTGGCCTTCTCTTTGAGGTGTTGTTGTCATCCTTCAAAATTATATTCATGGGGAAACTTCCCCACTCTTGATGCCAATTTAACTCCAACTGAATGTCCTCTCACGATTGGGACCAACTTGAGTTCTTTCGTCATCCATCAGTTTATAAGGATTTCCTTCAATCCTTAGTTGCCCAACAAACTCAATCATTTTCTTCCAATGGTCCATCTTCTTCAATTCTTGCTTTGTTCCATCTACCACTTGTTTATCTCTTTGATTTCCAATGTGTAACCCTTCACATTCTCCTATTTGTACAACATCTCGTCTTCCCATGTGCATGGCTCTCATTACCAACCACTCCATTTGCATTTGCGCAGTCTTACACCCATTCTTTTTGTGCAATCCCTTTATCCATCATCTTCTACACATATCCAACCAAACATTCATCCCAATTCTCTGACATCAATTTGCAAGACCACATAAGACATTTATCATTTCATTGGCATCACTTAATCAACAATACATTATAATGCAGCCCCACACATCCAAATCACCACATCACTTTTCAATAGCCATGATTTTGATTTTGTTAGAATGTTGTTCTAATTTCTTGATTCAGTGCTTGTACAATGTAGATGTTTTCCTAATCAAGAGGAGTGACGCCCTCATAACAAACTTGTATGATGGCCTAGAGGCCAAGGTTAAGACACAATATTGTTTAGGGGAGGTTGTATAGGCTACGTGGGGGCATTATATTTGGAGTAGGTTGTTGAGATGTAAAAAAAAATAGGGTTTGTAAAACATGATGAAAGAGGCAATGATTACACTAGAGGGAATATATTAAGGGGTTTTATGCATGTGCTAATCAAGCGCTCTTTTGTAGTCATCGACATTTTATGATGTTTGTGTTTCCATGAACTATGGATGTAGCAATAGTAGTTTGGTGTCTTTAGTCCAAGGCACTGAATCACATTGACAAGACAATGTGAGAGGAGAGCTTTTGTTTTGCAGTGGATGTTCTTCAGGGAAATGATTCTATCTACAATGGTTGCAAACGATGTCAGGGTTTCCAAACAAAGTGTTAGGTGGTCTAATGCCATAAGGTTTGTCTCAGTGGTTCAAAACACGACATTTGAACATTGATAATCACAAAGGAGTCTAGAGCATCATGGCAACATTGTGAGATTTCCTTCCAAGAATCTTGATATGTAAGTGGGTTCATACCTTGTATGGTGATGCAAATAATTGGAGTAAAGTACAACAATTAGTAGCGTCGATCCTCTACAATATTTGCTTCATTTTGTTCAAATCCATGTCTTAGACAATGATCAAATTCTCTTGAGGACTCACCTAATTTCCAGTTAATGTTGATGAGCATAAGGATCCTTATAGATGGTTGGACCATCTTGCTATATTCCTACAAAAACTTGTCTTTCAACTTAAGCAATGTGGCAAGGCACAAGTTTTGCTTCTCCCACAAATAAGCTCATTCACAAAGAATACTATTGAAGTAGGTGTACATGAAATCATATGTTTGATTCGTTGTAGGTAGAAGATCTAGGAAAACCTCTACTAAAGATGACATGTGTAAGCATCCATCTATCAAAGTGGTGATATAGAGGAACTTGAGCAAGTGGGATATGGATCACACCAACGATGCTTGTGGCATGTCAATGAATTTGATTTGATTAGAACTAGTGATAGGGGATTGCATGGACAACTAAGTGCAAACCCAAACAAATGACTAGCTTATCTACAACAAGGGACAAGGAAGTCATGGAAGTGTGCATAGGCAGAGGAGGGAGAGGAATCTTTGGATTTGAAGAAGTGCCTTCCCCCTGATGTAGCTCACATTCTATGAGACCAATAACCAATTTCTCAACAACTATCTCCAAATTCTCCTTTGCAAGCAATTCGTCAACGAGATTGCAATAGATATAATTCAAATCATGAGCTAAGGTACAATCCAAAAATTGTTCACCTTTGTAGAGATATTATAAGGTTCTTTATAAGGTGGTTGGGAGCACGAAATGAGTTGTCTAACAATCTTTTGTGCCTCCTCCCAATATTGGTAGTACTCTATGCAAGGCTCAAGAGGAGAGGGAAAGACATTATGTTGCAAGGTTGGCAAATTATTACTTTACCACCACGAAGTGACATACTAAAACCCATATGTTGCTAGACATAACATGCTTTTGGAAATGGAACCAATGTTACTTATACTAAAGTTTTAGGCTAACAATGGCCACCTAATGGCATACAAACACACCAACTTAAATACAACCTAGGTGGCATACAAACACACCAACTTAAATACAACCTTACGTGTTATTGTGCGCACATATTACATACTCAACGAGTCAAGTAATTCTAACTAAACAAAGGAAACTATTGTCCAACACATATATGTAAGCTAAAAGCATAACGACAATACTAAATAACCCAATCAATTCATTATTCTACTCTAACTAGTGCACTAGGCAAAGAGGCAAGCAATCTTTCCCATAACACACAAATGTATGGTTGTGAAATAGATGATAAAGAGATTTTCATTACAATATAATGAAGAGAAGTAGATATAGAGCTCTCATCCAATTGCCTTCTACTTATGCAATAGGATATAAATAGCTAACCACGGTTGTGAGCTACACGACTTGGGTTCACAAGCTGAACCCCAAGCTAATGCACTGCGATAAAAATACATTATTTCACATTACATTACACTGCATATCAATGCGTTCAAGGGTGACACAATGAAGTTAGTTGTGTATTTAGCATGAAATGATCAAGGGCGTGGACCTTTCTACCCAAGTATTCAATCTGGACTCAACAAGATTGTAACAAATAATTATTTTATTGGATGTCCTTGTGAAAATGGATACTATAAATTATGCAAGGACTGCTTAATCATAGTTGCAAGAATTGCCAACATTCCACTATATAAGGTAATATCAATCCCATGGAATATGGCATCAATTTCTTTTTGTTGGTTCTACTGCTGTCGTTGTATTAGGAGCTATAACATATAAAGTTGAAACCAATTGACTAAACATTAGCATGTAATTGCGTCCCAGGAGGAAAGCAAGAATGTCTCTTATAGATAATTTCCAAAACAATGACGAGAGAAGTGCATTTTCGTACTTCCCAAATACATTTATAGGAGGTATTTTGAAATGAAAATGAAGCTTCACACACGTTTTCCTGTTGGAAAACCCATGAGTCTAGCATACGCTGAAGTGCACAAGTGATCCGGGACTCCCAAAATTCTAGCATATATTGAGTAGAACTAAGAATTAGGACGCCAATCCACTGATCAAGACAACCCCTAAAGTTAAGAAAATTAGCTTCCTTGTCGTCGATCAAATCCCCAGTATATCATCTGATCAAACTAGTCAGTATGGGAGTTTTCAGTAACATCAGTGCACAAAGGAAGCTAATTGTCTTAACTTTAGGGGTTCCCTTCAACCCTGAGCATCCTTCATTATAAAGCATCAATATCTATGCTGCATGACTCTAGACTTTTTCACAACAAAGCACACAGTCCAGACCACCACATATCAGAAGGCAGAAATGTATTTTTCGTTGTGAAATATCATCTGATGAAAATGAATACCAGGACCATGCACATTTCTGTTTGGCACTGCAAACCAAAACTTTACAAGGCCTTCAGATTTACTGAGCTTGTTCACGTATATTGCTTTACTTGGCATCACCAATAATCATGACAAGAACACAACCCATCCTTGAAATGGTGGAAACGGCTGGAATCCCTGACGACTATTTCTCGTCGAACAATCTTGGAGATTAACTTAATAGCAGTGTGACAGTCACCACATACACGAAGATTATTTATCACACGAATAGGGGTTCCTTGGGGTGTGTTTATAAGACCAAAAGCAATGGCCAACTTCTCACTATGATGTCTGAGAATGTGTCCCTTATGCTCCTCATCCACATCAAAGAGGACAAAATTTGTGTCAGGCACATATCCTGCGTCTTTCAATTGCAGAGTGAGTTTCTCCAACATTGCATAGATCTCTGTTGTTTGTGGGTGGAATCTGTCTTCTACTCGGAAGGCATGCACTCTGTTCTTAAAGTCAATCCAGCTACATCCTGGCTTCTTTTTAACCCCTCTATCTTTCATCAATTTTCTAACTCTTGCCACTGCATCCCATTGTCCAGCTGCAGCATGGATGTTTGAAAGCAGTACATATGTTGCTGATGCTTGGGGTTCCCATTCCAGAAGACACTCTGCTGCATGTATTCCTAGCTTGATGTCGCCATGGATTCTGCAGGCACCAAGCAGTGCAGCCCATACACGGCCATCAGGTTCAACTGCCATTTTCCTGATGAAGTCCTCTGCCTCATTCAGGCGACCAGCACGACCAAGAAGGTCAATCATGCAAGCATAGTGGGCTGTTGTTGGGGTGATGCAGCGATCTCGATTCATGCAGTCAAAGTAGAATCGACCCTCATCTACCAGGCCTGCATGGCTGCACGCAGTCAGAACAACAAGGAACGTTATGTGATTTGGCTTCAAGCCTATCTGCTGCATTTGTTCAAAGAGTTGGAGGGCTTCCTTGCCAAACCCATGCTGGGCACACCCATCAATCAAAGAGTTCCATGAAACCACATCCCGCACAGGCATTTTATTGAAAATTTGACGTGCATCTCTTATGATGCCACATTTGGCATACATGGCAACAAGGGCGTTCTGTACAGGTATCTTTATCTCATACCCAATCCTAATTATGTGTCCATGGCCTTGCCTCCCATGTTCCAAAGCTGCAAGGCTAGCCCAACAACTGAGAACACTGGCCAACGTGTACTGATCGGGTTTCAAACCTGCCTCTCGCATTTGGCAAAACAACCCTAGGGCCTCCTCTGCCTGCCCTTGCTGAGCAAATCCTGAAATCATCGTATTCCAAGAAACTTCATTCCGTTGAGGCATTTTCTCAAACAGTAGGTGTGCAATCTCTATATTTCCATATTGGGAATAACCTGCAATCATTGTGTTCCAGCATAGCACGTCTCTAACAGGCATTTGATCGAAAACCTCGCGCGCATCATCTATGCTCCCGCATTTGGCATATGTATCAACAAGAGCACTGCCCACAAACATGTTGGACAGAAAGCCAATTCTTATAATATACGCATGAAGCTGCTTACCCTGTTCCACATCTAACAGCCCGGCAGAAGCGCTCAGAACGCTGGCAAAAGTAAAATGATTCGGCCGCACACCGGCACATATCAATTGCCAAAAGAGCCTTGAAGCCTCTTCACCGCAGCCTTGCTGTTCATACGCTGCGATAATTGTATTCCAAGACGTTACATCTCGCTCAGGCATTTCGTCAAACAGTTCGCGCGCAAAATCCAAACGTCTGAATTTCGCATAGCCCGCCATCATAGTATTCCAGGAGAATACATTTCGTACAGGCATTTCTTGAAACACTTCGCGCGCATCTTCGATCCTGCCACATTTGACATACATATTGACGAGGTGATTTTCTGCAAAAACACTCGGTTTGAAACCAGTTCCAGTCATTTGTCTGTGGATTCTTATGCCTTCGGGTAAAGCCCGTGATTTCGCACAGAATTGCAAAAGAGTAGCGTAGGTGTCGGAGTCTACCTGAATGTCTTGTTGCTCCAGAATGCCCACGGCTTCCTTCAGTTTTCCTTCGCTGCACAATCTGCATAAAGCGCCATCGATGGAGGAAGAGTTCAAGCTTCTGCTCTGCTGCTTACTTGAATCAATATGGTGTCTCACAAAAAGCTTGACAGTATCATACTTGTAGAGCTTTAAACTGTCCACGGTAAATTTGTACTCAAGGGTTGTTGCTTTTATTGCCTTAAGCACAGTGGCCAGTGCCACGTTATTGGGCATTACAACGGTCTATTCAATCAACCTCAGATAAAAATGGCAATGACAATTTTCGCACAGGTTCATCACCCCACAAGGAGCAACGGAAAAATTATTATAGGTAGGGGATTCCTCACTTCGATTAATGTCTTAGATTCCAAAAGAGCCTTGCAATAGTGATTAGAGCTTTAGGATAATTCAAGGGAGTCATGGAGCTCATCTCTCGTTGCAGTCTGGACTTTAGCCCGGCTGCCATGGCTTGTCCGCGTCCGTGTACTCCTTTTTCCATGCTACCCCTTTCAAAATATTTATACGTGGAGTATCTGAAGATCAGTGAGCTGTATGGAAAGGTAAATCTATGGGAAGTGATTATTTTTTGTTGGCTCAAATATTTAGCCAGATTCATCGGGACGAATCACTCAGATTTATTGGGAGGATCACTTTTTGTGAAGCTCAATTATAAAATCCAGCTAGATTCACCCGTAAGGATTATTTTTTGTATCAGTTCAATTAAGCAGATCCATTCCACGGAATCATTTTTAATTGGTTTAATTAGGCGGATCCACTTAAAAGGATAGCTTTTTGTCTATTAAACCTAATCCCTAGAGTGTTGAGAGAATTGAACCTGATTTCTCAATAGCAAGGACACTTTAACAATGAGGACTCAACCAATTGATCTAGCTCTTGGTGCTTAATTAAAGTGCTCTGTGTTAACATTAAGGGAACTTAATTTATTTTTTATTTAGTTTTGAAGTAAAGGTTCATGTATATAAAAATTGTTATAAGATATTACTTTAAAGGTTTACATGTTACGATATAGATCTACAAGTATAATTATCATATCTTTTTTTGTTATGTATTTATGTTTCATGGGTTTTGTACATCCTGTGCCACAAATTTAAGTCATCACTGCCACTGTGATAGTTGCTACAAAACCATAAACTATAGTTGCAAGGTTCTCATGAATTCAAATAGTTGCTACAAAATTGGTAATGTCACCATAGAACACATTTTAGTTAGTGATTAATGGGTATAAGATAGTTACTTGGTTTGAAGTGTTTGATTGAAGATATTGCTTGCTTTCTGGTCTATATACGTAAGGCACCCTTTCAAGTCTTGCTAAGGAGACAAATTGTTTGGGTTTTAAATACAAGCCTTTATTGTGTGCATTTTATTCATGAAGAATTGGAGAAGCTAGTACATAGATGTGAGACAAGTGATATGTTGTGATTTATAATGTTACAAAGGAACTGAAGAAATAATTCCTTATATTTCTCCACAAAGTACTATTTCACCCTAACTAGTTATTCACTGTTCAATCCCACCTACCAAATTTATTGCTGACCACTTTTACTCATTATGGCCTTCTTTTGCAAAATGATTTCCTCTAGTAAATATGCACGTGTTTAGCACCAAATATTTAATGGAAGGTAAAACTTGGCCCTCTTCATGCTCATGATCGAGCATGGATGGCTCATAGAGTTGCATGTTTTTTACATAGACTTTTGAAAATATGCACATATAAGGTGGACCACTGGTTTTGTAAGCATTGTTCCATATCTTCTCCAATATTTCTGAAAGTCCATATCTCAAGGCTTTTATTTTCTTTGGCATCCTTGTAATCTTCCATTATTGAGGTGTAATGGAACTTTGTTTCCTAATTGGGAGGTCTTCTCAATCTTGTGTTAATTATGCCTAATATTGTATTTTTCCACATTTTTAGTTTCTCTTGACCTGTTAGTGTATTTGTCTTCTTCTATTTATGAATTTTTTGACCTTCAATTCACCACTTGAGGTCGTTTCCTCACTTTAGATTATCCATATACAATATCCAATGGTGATTTGTAATTATCCAAAAATAAATAAATCAAAAGAGGTCTTATTGGTGGAAGTGTGGATAACCTAGTTATAAGAATGTTATATGTAAACTAAATTTTCATCCAAAGTCCTTGGTTTTGGACAACCTTGTTATAAGAATGTTATATGTAAAATAAATTTCCATCCCAAGTCCTTGGTTGTTTCTATAAATAATCTCTCAAAAATTAAACCAATCATATTCACTAATTCTATCTTCCCATCATTTTGTGAATAAAATGCAATGGGTCTCTTCAATTTAGTATCCAACTTATCACACAATGAAGTCCAAAATGTGGTAAGGAATCCAACATCTCTATAAAAAAAATGTTCTTCTTGAAATTCCAAAGTACACCTTGACCCCTTCCTAAGAACAAGTTTGTAGCACCTTGTCCTTTAATGATCTTCTTATAACACATCAATACACAAATCTCACTAACATTGTCCACTACCACATATAAGTAGTCACGACCTCTTCTTATCCTTATAAAACCATTAGTAAAGTCCATGGATATCCTTTCTCACAACCTTAGGGATTGGAAATGGACAATATAGCCCATGCTTCCTTTATCTATGTAACAAAATAAAGTACAACCTTTAATAAATCTAGCTATTTCTTCTTACATTTTGGCCAATAAACATATCTTTGCATGTTAGCCACAATTTTTGCAACATGAAAAGGACCAACCACCTTGGAGATGTGAGCCTTCCATATGAATTGTACTCTTTCTTCTTTTGGTACAGTGAAGCTTCCCTATCCTGTAGATAATCCATCATCAAAATGGTAATCAACATGTATGTGTTCTTGTTGTCTTTGTAGTTTTTGATTCACCCCTTGAAGTTCTCACCCTTAGCATACTCCTCTATATATTCTTCCTTGGTGAATGGATCCATAAGCATAATGGCTCTCAAAGCTATGAATTTTTGTGATGGTGCTCTAGATAAAAAATCAACCAATTTGTTCATAGTGCCTTTTTATATTTCCTTGTTAAGAGTATTGCTTATTGGAGCTTACTTTGGGCCTACAAATATTATAGAGGGTGGTGGTCAATATGGATGAAGGTCCCTTTACCAAGTAGATAATGCTTCAATTTCTTCACTACTTGAACCAAGGCATCGGGTTCCTTGTCATATGTAAGGTAATTTAATACTACTCCATGGAATAACTCCAAATAATAGCAAACTTGATCGAGATCTTGTTGGGGGGTGGGGGGGGCAAGAGAGAGAGAGAGAGAGAATTGAAGAAGAATGATTCCATTAAGAAGAACCATTACATACAATGAGTCCAATTTTGGGACCTCTCCTTCCCAACCTTCACTTTCTTCCTATTTCCTTCTTATAAGGTGTCTTTTGATGGACTTAACTTTAATTAAGTTTTACTCTATCAATTACATGTATATCAACTTCCCTTTTACATAAAAATATGACTGTATGACTTATACATTCAAACATAGACTATAAGCCACCCAAGATTCAAACAATCCTCCCCCCTTAGAAGATGAATGTCCCCATCATTCACCCATGCTAAAAAGGGAGGGTCCCCATTATGTTTAATGTACCACTGTGATTACAATATGCAATGAGCCAATGAGGAGAAGAGTTTTGTGTGGTTAACCCATAACTATGGGTTTGTGGATGACCCATGACCATCATGATTATAATGTGCCAAATGTCAAAAAAGAGAAGGGTTTTGTGTAGTTAACCCATAACCATGGGTTTGTGGATGACCCATAACCGAGTTGGCAATGGCAATATTGGAGAAGGATTTTTTGTGGTTTCTCATAACCATGGTTTTTTTTAATGTTTCTGAAAATAAACTTCTCACAACAACTTTGTGGATAATATTTTCTATAAGTGATCAAAATAAAATTACGTCAAAGAGACATTTGAGGTATTGAGGAGACCTTTCCATTGATATAAGATACTTGGTCTACAATGATTTTTGGAGTGAAAAAATCATTCATGAAACTCAAGGTGCATGTGATCACACTGCTTTACAGACGTGTGACTCCAATCAATAATATCTCTCAAAATAGGAAATGAAATCAAATTCCATTAAAAAACCCATTGGATCTAACAAAAAATCCTTTAAAATGAGCTATTGTGAGCCCTCTCAAATTCTTTGTAGAGGTCATAGCACCTGCGTGAAGTTCACTAAATATTTTTGCCTTGCATTCCATCCATTATTATGCTTATGTGGTGACCATATAGCTATGGGAAAGTTGAAAAATGGTTGAAATGAGATTTCCCAAGATTTTAGATGTTGCATATAATTTTTTAAGCTATGACATATTTGTATAAATCTTCAATAATAGTGAATGTGAGAACACTAAGTGCAGATTTCAAAATCCACCAAGGGTTCATAGAGCAACATGGATTGTTGTAGAGGTCATGGAACCTCTATGTTGCAAACAAATGGATATAATGAATCCATGTAAGGATTCTCTTGTAGTGATGAATGAAGGTTTGAGCGTAGAAAATGTAATAGCCTCGAGTTAAAAATCCATGTAATAAAGTTAATAAAGGAAAAAATAAGACCAAGGTCATGGAACACGTATTCCAAGTTGAATGTTGGGAAAAAACATAGTGATGGGGATCACTTGTGATTAATTAATGACTATGGAAATTGGCAAAGGCAATGGCAAAGTCTTTGGAAAGGCATGAGACATTTATTGACATTTTATTTATGAAAATAATGGAAAATAGGAGAAAAGGAAGGTGAAAGGTCATAGGTTGCATGTGAGGAGGAAAATGAAGCAAAATAATGGAAAATGAAGAAAATAGAGGCCTCAATGATAAAAAGGCTTCTAAGGATCAGTTCATAGTTTTTTGTCAGTTTTAGCTTGGAGCTCTCTCTCTATTCTCTCTCTCATACTATTGCACACTTAGATTTTTCTTGGAGCACTCTTGGAGTAGTGTGGCATACTTTTGATTTGGATCAAGAAGGAAAATGAAGAGTAGGAAAGCGCAAGGGAACATCGAGATCAACAACTACAATGGGTTTTGATTGCAGGTACTGAGTTGCATGTATGATTTCCTTGCTATTTTTGACATGCATGACATATGCATGTGGTTATTTGGTTATGATATGTCATTGGCATGGAGGATTGTCTGGATTGATAGTGGTTTTTCCTAGCCTTGCTATTTCCTAGATAGCCATGGTGTTGTGTGTTTTACCTTTTGTTTTTGTTTGGTGCTCATGTTCCTTATGGCTATGGGTTGAGTTATTAGTTCCTGGAGCCTTGGTTGGAAAAATGCTCTGGAAGCCTTGTAACAACTTGGGTTGAGTTACTAGTCCTGTAAGCCTGGGTTGAACAAACACTCTGGAGCCTTTGGTGGGTTGAGTTACTAGTCCTAGAAGCCTTGGCTGAACAAATGCTTTGGAGCCCTTGGTGGGTTGAGTTACTAGTCTCGGAAGCCTTGGTTGAACAAACGCTCTGGAGTCCTTGGTGGGTTGAGTTACTAGTCCTAGAAGCCTTGGTTGGACAAACACTCTGAAGCCCGACGACAATTGTGGGTTGAGTTACTAGTCCTAGAAGTCGGGTTGGAACAAATGCTCTAAAGCCTTGGACATCTTGGATAGAGACCAATCTAGTGATGGTTAGTGATGTCCGACTGTGAGGTGGAATCACTGGTTGAGGTTTGAGGTGGTTTGGACTCTGGAAGCCCTAATTTTGTTTTGTTGGTTTATTCTATGAGATCCCACATTCATGCTTGGAATATGGCACGAGGGTGATTGGTTGAAAGAAATATTTGGTTCAGCCTAACCTATGGTCGGATGGTATGTGATAGTCCCTGAATTGGTTGGATTTGCATATGTTAATAAGAGATCTTTTCCTCATATGTTATATGTGTAAATGTACTTGTTATTATGTGGCTATAATGGTTGTTATATTATTGTTGTTTATTTGGTTATATGTTGGTTACATGAATGGTTTTATGACAATCTTGAATTATGGATCTCATCATGTTTTGGTTAGTAGATGAAATGTTAATGAACATATGACTTAATAGATGATAATGCAACTATTGTGAGAGGGCATCCAACCTTATTGACAATTCTTAGATAAGTATGAGACCCCTGTGTTCATATGTGTAATTATGACCTGTAGATTACATGTTCATAATGTGTTTGATGAAATGTATGTCATGGATAAACCCGTTAGGTCAAGCTCTTGTCTATTTTTTGTGTGAAAGGCTTTGTCCTGGTGTCATTCATTATTCTGGAAAGTTTCATGAAGTTCTGGGTAGTGGTCTAGAGACTAGCCTGAAAAAGTGGCTTAAATATCGCAGTTGTTGGCACATAACTGGGTGAAAAAGTCTGCATTCGCATGGAGGCCTTGTTGTGGGAGCGATTGGAGGGTTACAGTCACATGGAGGGCTTGTCATGGGAGTGACTGGGGGTTTAGTTCAATTAAAAAGAAAGTTAACTCAGGGGTTGGGCACCTGGAGTGGTTGGTTAGCCTCTAGGGGTCCTGTAGCTCCTGAGGAAGGTCAGTTTGGTTTTGGTTTGTCAATTCCACTTCCTTAACTGTACTTGGGAAGTTGAATCATATCATAGTAACTCTTCATCACATATTTACCCCAGTTGGCTGGTTAGCTTGGGTAAATGTGGGAGGAGGGTGTTACTGAAAACCCTATAATAATTGTGGACCAACTTTCATACAATGTATGGTGTATAAAATGGACTCCAAAGGTGTTAAAAGGAGGTTGGAAATTGATATACAACTTTGAAACTAAAATATGCTTCCAACCTTGGTTCCCATGGAGTGGTAACCTACTATGATAACAATGATCTAAAAATTAGGGGCTAAGATTAAGGAGGCTTTAATGCTAACAGAGGAGGAGAAAAAAATATAGATTTTCCATGAAACTAATCACAAGAACATTGATAAAAATGTAACAACATAATACATCACAAGAGTGTTGTCTAGGTAAATCCTCTCTGTGGACATAAACAATCGCTCTAGCCCAATGAGTGGGAGTAGCAACCAATGTGACAATCTACGAGACACTTTCCTAAATTACAATTGAAATGAGAGAAGAGGAAGGAGACCTACCTCGTTCTGATGCTATAACACACTCCTTTGTTGAAGATCTTGATCACTTTCTCCTCAGGCTCAGTCCTTACTGTTCACAGCATTTGAATACCTGCACAAGAGGCCAAAGACACAACAAAGCATACAAGTGCAACAAGCATAATCGAATGTAATTCACTTAACAGATCAAGGAGCATTAAGATAAATGATGTATTTGACAAAAAAAATTATGGAAAGTGAACCAACAGTTGTATTTTCTAATGAATAAAAGAGGAAGCATACAAACTAGGCCTTGATGTTAGTAAGCCCTCCTTGAGTGAATGTCTAAGTTCAAGCTCAAGCTCTCCAAGCACTCCTCCAAGCCAAAATGAATAGCATGTAGGCACTATCTCAGCATAAGGGTGCAAATAATCAGATACCAACCATTTGGGAATGGGAGAGGATGAATATATAGGCAGGGAGAGGGAGTTAAGATCTCACCAAAGATAGGGGAAGGCCCTCATCTCAAGGAGGAAGCTCATAGGTATAATATCAAAATTAAATGTTGGGATAATTCGACCACATCCACAATGAAAAACCTCCAGCTCGTCGTTCTGGAAGCCTCTAGATCACAAAGCTTCTTGTCCTCTTTGGGAAAACTTGCCTTTTAGGGATCAATGCAAGTATCCAAGTAAAAACCGTGCTGCCAGCGCGAGGCTAGTATGGTGCAACCCGCCATCAACATGGGTAGGCAGTGTTGCAGTTGCGCTGGCCCTAAATTTAGGGTTTTTGAGCTCACTTCTTCAGGGAAGGCTCAAGGCATGTTTTCATCATTTTTTCAGGGAGGATCTAGACTACATATCAGGATGGGTACACTGCATAATGGCCAAGTTTCAGGCACTCCAGGGTATGACACATGTAAGTGCAGGAGGCATGAAAAAACACTATGTAACATATGCCCCCTAAAGCATGAAGGCAGAACAGAGAGTGGTGGATGAGATACTTTACGAGATTTTGCAAGGACAAGAACAAACACTATTAGGAGACCTGCAAATCAAGGACAAATATACATATACATATCTGGTATCTATGTCATATATATCAAAACATGAATCCAGGGTATGGACACAACCGTCTTGATAGAAAGGACCATGTGAAAAGATCCACGATATGGGCGCAACCATTCGAATTAAAATGATCGCCAGGAAATCTACGATCCAAGGTATGGATGCAACCATCTGATATAGAAGGATCATCATCATCATAGATATAAGGTCCCACAACATGGTCGTCGCCATCCGTATAGAGGAAACATGTATACAATCATGAATAATACATAAGTCCACGCATCTTGAGTTATATCATACAAAACTCAGGGTCTTGCGCTCCATCCCAACTCGATCAAAGTACAAATTCTAACATGTGAATGAATGTGTCGAAGTCGAACATGCTAGAAAACCACTTGATTACCGACCAATGATGTGAACCGTTAATAGGCACGAGAGAAACCACCTATAATGATAATGAATCTCAAGGCACGTCAATGCAATTCGTGAATGTGAAAATGAGGTTGAAGTTGAACACTCGTGGAATCATCAGATCAAACGCTAATGATGAAAATTTGTCGCCGGATGCAAAGAACTTGCCATTAAGGCATGCAAGCTCTAAGGTATTGAAAGGGAGTTTCTAGTTCATCTTCCTAGATAATGATTTGAAGTCGACAGGAAGTGACTCATAGAAGGAGGGCCATAATGATTCCCTCATCATCGACACAAAACAAGGAATAAAGTGGAATAAATGAGTATGATCCAAGACTGTGGCAAAAGGTCAGACAATGTAGAGGCAGAAAACTACATATATGACTTCTCTTGAACATATCGGCGACACGACTCCAGAGTGTGGCAACATTTGACTCAACATAGGACCAAGGGTCATGATGACGAAGTGGAATAGCCAGATGAGAGGAAAAACGGATCACCCAAACTCGGAAGGGAAAGTGATTGAGTGAGGATGTCCCAAACCTGACACAAGGAACAGATGGGTGTCATGTTCAAGAGTGACATGCTGCCTATACAAGAGATGTTTCACTTTCACTTTTTCCCCACTATTTCTAGTGAGTACCCCAATTATTTTTAATCACAAGCTTGAAGGGGATAGCATATGCTTGTTGTATAAGTTCATTCTTCGAATGAATCCATCCTAGTAAGTTTTACGAGTCCTAGGAAGGAGAAACTCAGTCTCGTCATGGTGACAAGTCTTTCATCATTTAATTTTTACGAGTCCAATAGAAGAGTAACTCAGTGTCTTTTTCATGACAGTTTAGAGAGTTTGAAAAATAAGCGGAAAAGAAAACTCCAAAGGTCCCTTTTCGTAAATTGTCTCTTGAACCTGAAAAGGTAGAAAACAATATCCAAGAGAACCTCCTATCCATGTTCGACTAAGGTGTTCCTTTTTCGTACAATTGTCTATCTCATTTCAGAAAAGGGTTAAACTTATATTGAGTAGATTTCATTTCATTTACTTTTATGAGATTGAAACGACAAATACTCGACAATATTTTCATTTTTCGAGAGTCAGAAAAGAGCTTAAAGATGACTCCACTTGGAGGAACAAGTTGTATAAAAGGATAGCAATTGGTTCTAGTGATGATGGAACTACTCAAAACATGTAAAGGTCAAGAGGTTGGATAATAAAACCACTCATTGCAGATGTTCCTTAGGCAAGGGTAAAGCAATCAAGTAAAAGCATATGATCGGCCAGAGAGATGGTGACAATGGAATGAAAAAACCAAGGCTCACCTGGCAAAATCGGCTGATAAAAACAACAATCATGAGATTTAAAGTGGGAATGGTTTCATTTTTACACAAGCTTGAAACATGGGAAACTATGCTTGAGTATATTTGAATATGGTTTCAGTTTTCACCAGCTTGAAACATGGGAAATAAATATGCTTGGATTCTATTTCATTTTTATGCAAGCTTGAACCAGAAACAAACTATGCTTGGATTTGGTTTCATTTTTACACAAGCTTGAAACAAAGCTAAACTATGCTTGAGATGAGTTTGCATGCCCCGACATAATGACTCAATTCGAGGTACATGCCCCCTAAGCTTGATTTCATTCACTTAAGTAGACTGGTTACTAACAGGTGGATGGAATGAGGGTTCACTTATGAGATCAAGCGAAAGAATCGACTGGGATTTTATGAGATCTAATCAAAGACTCGAAGTGGAAGGGGATTTATTTGATTTTTTAACGAGCTTGACACAGGAAAAGAACCATGCTCATGACACCTTGTTTCATATTTTACCGAGCTTGACACAAGTAAAGGAACCATGCTCATAGGGACCTATTTCATTTTTTAACAAGGTTGAAATAGTAAAAGAACTATCCTCATAGCACTTATTTCATTTTTTAGTGAGGTTGACATGGCATAAGAACTATCCTCATGGCCCATGTTTCATTTTTTAATGAGCTTGACACAAGACAAGGAAATCTGCTTCAAGACCTTGATCATAGACCAAAAGAGGCCATGGCTTCCAAGAGGTTCTCATCAGATGGGAGAACAACACTCTGCAAGGAATACATGTCTAGGGATCCAAATGAAAAATCAGGCTCCAATTCCCCTAGTACATGATGTACTACATCACCTACTAGATCATTAGTTGATGCGGGCATGGAACAGGTGGGCAAATAATTAACCTATGGCAGGGGTGATACCGCTTTCACATAAGAACCATTTAGGGATGATGGTTGATTGGGAGTTGATTAAGGACTAATGAATGTAAGCTGATCATTGATCACAATGCTTCCTTCATGAGGGAAACACATCACTTGAAAGAGATAAAGGATAAGAGCTCCCATGACATAAACATAGTCACGACCAAGGAGTAGATTAAAATATAAAGGGCCTTAGACAACCATCATGTCTATATAGATAGTCTTTCCTCCCAAAGTAATAGGTAACTTAGGAAGGATCCCTAACAGTTGATTGGTTCCTCTGTTAAAAGCTAACAAATTCTGGGTGACAGGGACAATTTGAGGAGAACCTAAAGCTTTCCAAGCAGTTGAGGGTAGAATGCTAACATATGCACCCTCATCTATGACTGTGCTAGGTACGGCCATATGGTAAGCTTGTATTATAATGTGGAAAGGCACATAAGATCGAAGATGATATCCTGCCACTCAATTGCAATCAAAATAAGTGACTAAACTACTCAGAGGGGGTGTCGTAGGAACGTGAGAGATGCCCTCTTGCGCTATGGGAACAAGAGAATTGCTCTCATGAACCTTGGGAATGGGAATATTTCCCTCCAGTTCATTCGAATCTGAAGAAACCAGAGGAACCTAAGTAGTACGAGGTTCACTCTCTACTGGAAAGGTACGATTAACTAAAGGTGGAACCAAGTCTACCATTTTATCAAACAATGATTAATCGAGAACGGACTCACAAGACTCACTTTTAGAGAGAGTGGGGTTGACCAAAGATGGCTTTTGATCAATCACTTGATAAAATAGCGAAGAATCAGGGGAAAGCTTCTGATAACCAACCAGAAGACAAGACTAGGAAGCTGTAGGGTTTTCCAACTCTTTGGAATCCTCATCTAGAAGAGGACAAAGGTGAATGGGATGATTACCTTCACACAACTTACGGGGAAATTTGACTTTTCACTCTTTCCCATTGACCTTATTATTACTAGTTGAAGGTTTATCACCAACATGATCTCTAGAGGCTGATGAAAAAGGTCGATGTGAACTTGTGGACTGCACTTTCAAGACTTTGGGAATACTAGGATAATTCCTAATAAGGTGGTCACCCTTACATAACATGAAAGGGAATTTTAGTTTCCGGAGCTGGTTGGAAGATTTTTATACATCAATTTCATCTGTAACAGTGGATACTTAGTTACCCTCTTACTTATTTTGATTCTTCTTATTTTTCCTCTTGTTGTTGTTGTTAGTTTCATGATTACTAGAATCCAGACTCTCACCAGGCGAAGTGGAAGAATGGGGTGAAGAAACAGGCGAAGAAGGCGAGGGGTCAACTTTAGGATCAACATGAGGTTGATGTTGTTCAGGTGGAGGAGAACTCGGTTGAAAAGAACTTTGGACACTCGGAATCACCAAGGTTGAAAATAACCAAACTGGCAGACCAATGGTCGATCGAGGAAGGGACAACGTTGCCATATAAGGAGCACCAGTCTTTCCAAAAGAAGGAAAATGAATAGGATTCCCATCAGAGGGGTTTCCTTGACTGGTAGACTCAGGAAATTTTTCCATCAGTATCAACCTAAGATCTAATAAGGAGTATTTCCACTGGAAGGATGTTTTCCACAGTCAATTCATTGATTTTAGTAATTAAAAGAACAAAATAAAAGAGGGGTAAGCTAGGCAAGAGGGTTTACCAAGTATCTGTGAACTGCAATATACACCTTAGCCAAAACCAAGGACTTAACGTACGACGACTGATCTCCCTGAATGATGTGTTTGGTGTATCACGTTTATAAGGGAGTTGACTCAGTTACTTGTGACTAAAGGATAATAACCTAGTGGGGTCTCCCAATATATACTTGACGGTACAGGGAGCACAAGTTTGTGTTAGCGTTGTCTAATGCATAACCATTCGATGAGAGTGTTCCCATATAATTGCTATATTGAAGTGCCTCCTATATACCCGAAAGTACTGGAGAACCTTCGATATACTTCTGCACTGGAACGAGATTTCACCCCCGGGATATAATGCAGGCAGTTAACGATAGTTTCTATTTTTAAAGATGCGGGAACAAGTCTCTAGCCTAGACCTCTAGATATTTGTGTTAGGTTAAAAATTCTCCTTAGGTTAATTGAGGTACATTTTAAGTTTATCTTGAATTAGGTCTCAATTTTATGGCCCAACAATGTCACCTAAATTCCTATAATGCAGCTAAATGAGAAAAATGAAATATTTTCATTTGAGGAAGGCTAAACTAATTAAAGAAGAGAGACAATGAAACAATGCATCAATCAAGCAAAATGCATCGAAACATGACTCCTTAACTTTTCCAATGCAAGATGTCAAAATGAAAACAACTCTTTCACTTTCACTAACAAATGCAATCCTATGAGAAACAAAAATCACTTTTCTTTCACTAAGATGCACTAATCTTTCTCTTCTTTTCATTTCACTTGATTCAAAATACAAACTAATGCATAAGAAAAGGGAAAAATGAAATCCAAAACAACTAAAATGAAAACTTCATTCACTTTTGGTTTCAAATACAAATCGTTTCAAAAATACTTAAATGAAGAAGTCCTTTCACTTTTCTTTTTGAAACAATGAAAATAAAACAAGCATTAACTTTCAGTTTCACCAAAGCAAAAACTGTAATCTATGTTTGGCAATGGAGCAAAAGAATTTTTGAAAGCACCAATATGACTCAATACTAATGAAAACAACTTCAGAGATAGCACAGAAAGAAACTTGCAAATGGTGTCTTGACTGTAGTGAAACTCCTAAATGGAGGCAATCAATCTCACAGGGACAAACCAAGTGATGAGTGAAGGGTGACCTAGACCTAGAAACCCTAGAAGGCAATCAAGATTCAATCACACATCAACATAAGCCAAGAGACAACTGCAACCACAAAAGGACATCAATCAAGACAACCACACTGTAATCACACTGAAAAACACTTACAGAGGTTGAAATCCATTGAAAACAAGAAGAAACCCTAATTGTGTTTTAATGTCTGGGATCAACGCGCTTGTTAAAGGCAAAGGGGCGATGAAAGGCAGAGAAACGCGACTGTAAATTCAAAATCAGCATTGGAAACACTTCTATCAGAGTAGAAAACACGTTGGGCAAGGAAAATAAGGAAAAAATAAAAAATATTCAAAATTAGAGCAGGCTCAACACTTTCAAGCAAAAAACAATGACTGTATAAATATACAGTGATGTATACAAGCCAAGAAATCGACGATTGGTCAAACTCATCAGAGACTCTGATCAAAGAAATGGATGGAAAGGTTATAGCATCCCCAGTGGAGTTGCCATTTTGTTGTCTAAGTAAATCCTCTCTGCGGACAGAGATGATTCCTCTAGCCCAATGAGTGGGACTAGCAACCAACGTGACAATCTACGAGACACTTTCTTAAATTACAAAATGAGAGAAGAGGAAGGGGACCTACCTCATTCTAATGCTATAACGCACTCCTTTGTTGAAGATCTTGATCATTTGTTCCTCAGACTCAGTCTTTTACTGTTCACAACGTTTGAATACCTAGACAAGAGGCCAAAGACACAACAAATCATACAAGTGAAACAATCATAATCAAATGTAATTCACTTAACATATCAAGGAGCATTAAGATAAATGATGTATTGCCACAAGCATTTATGGAAAGTGAACCAACAATTGTATATATTAATGAATAAATGAGGAAGCATACAACCTAGGCCTTGATGTTAGTAATCCCTCCTTGAGTGAATGTCCAAGTCCAAGGTCAAGCTCTCCAAGCACTCCTTCTCCAAGCCAAAATGAGTAGCATGTAGGCACTATCTCAACATAAGTGTGTAAATAATCAGAGACCAACCATTTGGGAATGGGAGAGGATGAATATATAGGCAGGGAGAGGGAGTTAGGATCTCACCAAAGATAAGGGAAGGCCCTCATCTCAAGGAGGAAGCTCATAGGGATAATATCAAAAGGAAATATTTGGAGAATTTGACCACATCCACAACGAAAAACCTCCAGCTCATCGTTCTGGAAGCCTCTAGATCACAAAGCTTCTTGTCCTCTTTGGGAAAACTTGTCTTTTAGGGATCAACACAAGTATCCAAGTAAAAACCATGCTGCCAACACGAGGCTAGTATGGTGCAACCTGCCATTAGCACGGGTAAGCAGTGTTGTAGTCGCGCTGGCCCTAAATTTAGGGCTTTTGAGCTCACTTATTTAGGGAAGGCTCAAGAGATGTTTTCATTAGTTCTTCAGGGAGGATCTAGACTGCATATTAAGATGGGTACACTCCATAATTGCCAAGTTTCGGGCACTCCAAGGTATGATACAGGGAATTGCACGAGACGTGACAAAATATTGTGTAACAAAGAGAGAGAGAGATGATTCCATCAAGAAGAACCATTACATGTAATGAGGCCAATTTTAGGACCTCTCCTTCCTGAACTTCACTCTCTTCCTATTTCCATGTTATAATGTGTTTTGTTGATGGATTCAACTTTAATTAGGTTTTGCTTTGTTACATATCTATCAAGTTCCCTTTTACATAAAAATATGACTTTATAACTTATACATCTGTTGACGGTGCTGGACCCACCAACATGTCAAGGGGATCTCCCCAGTAAGAAGTCCCAATTAGACCTCAGACTGTTTGGTGTAGAAGTCCCAACAGTGGTTCGTAAGGTAATGCCTTGACTGCGATGTCGCACAGAGGCAAGTAAGATAAATCTATCAGTAGCAAGGTTGTGACTGATGCAGTGAGTCAAGGAATGAGTATGAGAGGTTCCAACACTTCAAACGAGGGAGGAAGGTGAAGGTGAGTTCCAGGTTGAAAGGGATCAATCCCAACTCTACTAGGAACACACCACACAAAGGACATGCACAACTTCTAGTAGAGTATTGGACATGGATATGACAGTCCCAACATACAAGGTAATATAACTTGAACAACACTCACTGATCAGTCTGAGACGAGTGTGACGGTTGATATAACAAGGTTCAGAGAAAGGTCTGTCTGGTATTCGACAGAGCAATCAACACGGACGGTGATAGCATTAACAACAAGATTCATATAATTGCATGTGAATCAGTTCATACACAAGTACGTAATTTAAACAACATATATCATTAAGGCAACCAGAGCAATCCAACTACAATAACAACATATGCATGAAAACGTGCTGGCTTTTATTATATAAAGAAGTGTAAGTCACAATAATACAATACCCCATATAAACCTGTTAGCCCTATCAGTAGAAAGTTACAGCCACATCTACCTGCTCCTCCAAAGAGATGTATTAGCTCCATGCAGTGGAGAAGCCAAGGCGCATTACAATATTGTCCAAGCCTTCTTCAAGATAGTCTTAGTAGAAGGTTGGTTGACCAAAATCCTATACAATGAGTTATGAGGGACTATTTATAGCAAAGGGTGGGGTGACCCTTGACATTCCCCTTTGTGTTAGTTCATCTACTCTCATGACTCTTCACCTAATATATGACTGTTACATCCAACTGTTGACACTTGACTTACACTTGACATGACTCAACATTACAATGCACATGTACTCATGTGAGACAACATGGCTTGAGCAAGCCTTGCAAGACATCACCGAGACTCGGTCCACTGTGGTGAGACCAACTCTTTGGCATGCTTGTGATGGTGAAGATAGTGAGCTGATGCCAAGCTTGGTCATCTGTGATGGTGTGCATGCACCTCATGGTGACATCTTGCTAAAGCAAACTCTTGTCTCCATTGCAACCGGTGCATTGGTTTGGCCCCTTCATCCAGCTGGTTTACTAACATGCACATGGTCTTCTTGGGTATGGTTGAATTGGCAACACACTAATGCATAGTGTCTGTGCTGATCTTCAAATGTGTGTTGGCGATCATGCACATCAACTTGCCAAAGTGCATGTTTAGCCCCAGTTGGACTTGTTTCTTGTCTTTGCCTTGGTGAGTGTGTTGAATGGGTTGGATTTCATGTGTGCGCTCAACGACATGCATGCTACTGGATCCTTTTCATGCGATCAACAATACTGCTCACCATTTTTGCTCTATGTCCGCTGTTGGGATGGGTCCTTAACTTGTACTAGTGCAGTTTCATCCGTGAGTGCATGTTGCGCCCACTGTTGTTCCTGTTTCTGCTGCAACTCATTGGATAGTCTGTGCAGCTTCATGTTCTTCCTGAGTTGCTTCTTCAGAACATGCAACTCCTTATTTATTCCATCTTCTGCATTTGTGCAATCTTCATGTCGCACCGTCACTTCATAGTCTGATTATCCAAAGTTGCTTTCATTATCAGTGGATCTGCTGGATATCACAACTTTTCTCCGCATTTATGTTGTCAACAACCTCCCTCTTGCATCCGTTGCGTTTACTGCATTCAGTATGTTGCCTTCAACTGTTGTTTATGATGTTTCTCATTGTGATGTTTCTGCTTGATGTCATTTTCCATAAACAACTTGATGTCTTCATGAGTAGGTAAACCCATGGACAATTGATCGACTGCATCCCCAAGCATGCTCTAACAATGTCTTCGTCTCTTCTCTCTTGGAAACCATTGTACCTATACTGCTAAGAGGAAGATGAATGCCTGTAATACATGGATACATAGAAACATTCATAGCAAGAAATTTGTCAGTTGAAAACCAAAATTAACATGAGAACTGACCTGCAACATACCTGAGTGAATGATCATGAAGGTTGCATAGTTTCGGTTGGGAGGTCGGGAGACCGATTTCCAAGACTACACAAGGCATAGTCCGGGATGCTAGGAGACTAACTGACTACTAGAACTGCAAAATGCGCAATCCAGTTGGGCAGTTAGCTGCTTGGATTGTGGAATGTGTGATTGCGGCTGGGAAAGACTACTAGCCCAGGGACAAATTTGAGCAAAATTTAAAGCTAAGAAACCACTAACCTCCAAAAATTCGCAATTCAGTCTAAAGGCCAGTGCTCGGCCAAATTTCACAAATCTAGAGAGGAAGGTGAGCCTTCCTTCTCTAGATTATGTAATGCAGCCTTGGTGAAGGCACAGACCAGACCAAGGTTGGTCTGACTCGCCAACGGGCAACTAAAAGCAAGTAAGTCGATGAAATGCATGGCGACACTAAGTGATAAACAATGCATGAAAAACATGAATGGAGGGTTGAGAAAATAGATCAACACGCACGTGGGTGAGGTCGTTTGCTGGTTGGGCGAATGTCCGTGCAAAACAGTTTCACGCATACGACAACAATGAGATAGGAATGAAAATTGAAACAGAGCAAGGAAAATCTAGAATATATGTAAATGACAATAGACGTTCAAAGAAATCAAGCAAAAAACACTCACACAAGCGAATACACAAAAGGCGATAGAAATGCAGCACAAGGCATGGGAAGTGAGCTTACCCCAAAACAACTGAGTTGAATGTGCCAACTACTCCTAGATGTGATGTGGGATGTCAGAGCTACAAGATTGATGTGAGGAATGAGCTTTGCAGTGTCCAGTTGATGAGTTTTTATAACATCGAGGTTTTGACGCTCATGCCACAAATCTAGGAGGAAGAGACACTTGGAGGGAGGTTTCAAAATTACTCCTTGCGTGTAACCTCCAATTGCTAAACATAGATCCCTGAAAACAAGGGATGCCTTTGCATGCTACCTTGGGAGAAGCATCCTATTCATGCAAGTCTATTTTGCTTGGTCCCGAAGGGAACCAGTTAACTCAGCTGCACATGCAAGTCACTGCTTGACTGTTGGAAAAAAATGTGCATTTTTTATTGTAAGTTGGGCTGACTGCCCAAGGGGATTGCACAATTTATGGGTCGAGCAGTTAACTGCTACCCAGATTTGAGCAAATCCTGGCCTGAACTGTGAGTTCATGGGAAAAATTGTGCAATTCCTGTTGGGAGGGTTGGCTGGCAGGATTGTGCAATCCTAGAGCCCTGCAGGATATCAGAAGGAATTCAACAATTCCTTGAGGGAATGGTTGGTTTCCCTCCAGAAATGTGCAAATTTCACTGGGAAGCTGCTTAGCCTGTAGCTGGAACAAGTCCAAATGAGTAGCCTGTGAAAGGAAAAGATCAACCTATGACCGACAGGCTAGCTTTAAGCAAGAAAGACGCTGAAGCTTGAGGACTTGACATTGAAGCAAGGCAAGCTGCTGTGAAGTTTGGTAGGGAAGCTCCAAAATAGGCTAAGGAAAAATTTTGAAGGGTGGTTGTAGCCGCTACAACACTTGGTGACACATTGGTAGAACTCCAACTCTCTGAATGGACCTTGCTCGTGAGAAGAAAGTCTAACACCTCCAGAAGTATTGTTCAGTTCTTAGCTTATCTTGGTTTCACACTAACTTGATTGTAAGATGTAGCATCTTCCAGAATCTTGGTCAATTGACACACATTCCAAGCAAAGGCAACACAATTGTTTCGATTTGGGTTTAGGGGTATATAAGTGCACAAGCAGTATAGTCATTAGAGTCTAAGTTTCATCTCTAGTGTTGCTCCACTGCGAGCAGGCCTAGATAGTACCACAGTGGAGTCACATAGAAACACAAGCATGGCTCCACTGCCAATGAGCTTGGTTAGTACCCTGGCAGAGTTGCTTGCATCACCTCCCTCCACAGGAAGCCTTTCTCTTCTTTCGCCTTATTCATTTTTCTTTTTTGAAATTTTATTTTCCTTTTCACTATGCATAACACTTATTCATTTCAGAGGTGAAAGAGGGATCCCGACTTAGTGAGAGTAGAAGAGGTTGTTCCAGCAGAGAATTATCTTATTGTATCTATGACGTGCCTGTTAAGTTTTTACTCATCACCTTACTCTACTTGACTGAGCTGACATGGGTTAACCCAAAAACAATCGACTAGAGAAGGTGACACTAGTTATCATGCAAGAGTTGTGTTTAAACCAAGGTTCACTTCAAAGAGTACATATTTTCCTTCGGCGTATCATGAACTAAGAGTAAAAAGTTCATCATATAGAGGTAAGATGATATATAACCAAGTAGTGATAGTTGTACAAACCCTCTTGTACTCTACCCAGCTCATTTCATGAGTCACACATGGTTTCATGCAAACTAACCTATGCACAAAACAAGTGAATGAACTAACAATCAACAAAGAAAACCAGGAGCAGAAGCAAAAATGAAAGTGAAACAAGCAAACAAACAAGCATGCAGGCAAACAACTGAAAGAAAACACTACTCCTACTCCTACACTAGCAGTGCATGGGCCTGATCACGTGAAGTGATACTTCCAATGCAGCCACCGGTGCATTGGTAGACCCATGTGAGTGAAGGCTTGGTCCGCGAGTAACCCAGTTGTGCGGACCAACATACAAGAAAGATATAATAGTGAAGACAACCACACTTCGTGTTTCAAAGTGCCCATGGGACATAAGTGAGTGCATGTGCATGATAGACAGTCCGTGGACTTATCATGGTGCCGTGTGACACTACGTGCAAATTTGAAGCAAAAGCACACTCTTGACTGAGACATGCAAGCAAACGAAAGAAACAAAGATAACTTGCGTCACGCACGAGTGCTTGCAATGTAAGACTCCTCCAATGCATGAGCAATGGGATCATGTAGTTCGAGTGGAGGAAGTGTGATCTATGCGTAAGATGGTTCTTTAATGCATATAGATAAGTGATGAGGAGCCTTGGGTGATTGAATAGTTTCATGATCGGAAGTGAGACTAACTCTAAGAGAGCGAGAAACTAACATAACCATCAGCTCGGGCTGAAGTGCCTCGACAATCTTGGGTGTCTCAACTTCATCATTAGGTATATCATCATAAACCAGTGGCTTCAAAAGATCAACTGTGATAGATTCATGATCATGATAAAAAATGGAAGCAAATGGATCACGACCGCCATGATCAGAAAAATCAATGAATTCTTCGGCATCCTCATGATCAGATGAATCAAACAGAGGGGTAGATGAAAAGTGAACGAACTCATCCTCTGTGTTTTTAGAAAAGACAGATGAAGGATCAAGTGGATCTTCAATGAATAACTTATCCTCTTCGTTGTCGAATGATGGACTAGCATCCGGTGAGTCCTGCGAGTGATCAACAATGGGTGCATCCGTAGATGAAGACACACATACAGAATCATGGATGGCAGGTTCACCAAAGAAGCTAGGAAGGAATGGAGGGGGCTCAGACGGAGGGGATTCATCCTTCGCCGAGTGTTGATGTTCAAGCTCCCACTCATACTCTTCATGAATGACAGTGCATGTTGGTTGTGCAACACCAACTCCGTCAGTGGGTTGTTCCTCGTTCACAACAAGTGAAGAGTACGGAATGGACGAACACAAGACAACATCATTCGGAGGAACACCTGGGTACGAATACGGAGGTCGAAGAAAAGAATGGATATGGGAACTCGAAGGACTAACAACCAACTATGCGCGAAAATTGAGTGGACTGATGTTGGGAGGGTGTGAAGAATGAACAGAGGTGTGAAGATGACCCTCAACATCACTGGGCGATGGTGGAACTTTTGAATGAAATGGAGGTGGACAGTCCATTGAGACAGTGCCTGCTTTCGCATGGGATTGTGCAATTGCATCAACGAAGAAGGTTGAGCAAGGTTTGACATCAAGATTTCTCTTAGGACGGGCAGATTTCTTAAGATAGTACTCAAATTGGTCCCAGAGATAAGTGAATTTCATCTGGCTCCTCGGAGCTTGAAACTGTAAGTCACAGAAGCGCTGCCAAAAATCAATAATAGATTCATGCGGAGCCCTCCGTTGTTGTAATAGTTTACGATCAAGATGGTCTGGATCAAAATGATGGAATGTGTCTTCAATAAGATCACAAAAGTGCTCACATGAGTGCACGGTGTCAGCTGGTAGGCTGAGCACCCAACAAAATGGGGATTCACAAAGTGTGAATGCAAGCAACAGACCGGCATGTTCGTCAGTAAACTCATCTTCCTCATAAATCATGGAAATAAAGTTATGTAATTGCTCAGGCCAGGCCACTTCACCTTCACCATCATACGTGTGAGTGGACAAGAGATTGAAAAGATTCCCCGAGATGGAGACATCTTCACGATTCGTAAAACACCTCAGGGGAAGAAGAATGCAAGACTCCATGGAAGATATGCAAAGGTTCAAAACTGGATGAGAGGACACTTCTTGTCATTAGGCCCTCCTTCTAGTGCCATAAATGTTGACGGTGCTGGACTCACCAACATGTCAAGGGGATCTCCTCGGTAAGAAGTCCCAATTAGACCTCAGACCGTTTGGTGTAGGAGTCCCAGTAGTGGATTGTAAGGTAATGCCTTGACCGCGATGTCACACAGAGGCAAGTAAGATAACTCTGTCAGTAGCAAGGGTGTGACTTATGTAGTGAGTCAAGGAATGAGTATGAGAGGTTCCAACACTTCAAAGGGGGGAGGAAGGTGAAGGTGAGTTCTAGGTTGAAAGGGATCAGTCCCAACTCTGCTAGGAACACACCACACAAAGGACATGCACAGCTTCCAGCAGAGCAGTCGACATGGATGCGGCACTCCCAACATACAAGGTAAGATAACCTGAACAACACTCACGGATCAGTCTGAGATGAGTGTGACGGTTGATATGACAAGGTTCAGAGAAAGGTCTGTCTGGTGTTCGACAGAGTAGTCGACACGGATGGTACAAAATTAACAACAAGATTCATATAATTTCATGTGAATCAATTCATACACAAGTACGTAAGTTAAACAACATATATCGTTAAGGCAACTGGAGCAGTCCAACTATAATAACAACATATGCATGAAAATGTGTTGGCTTTTATTATATAAAGATGTGTAAGTCACAATCATACAATACACCATGTAAACCTGCTATCCCTATCAGTAGAATGTTACAGCCACATCCGCCTGCTCCTCCAAAGAGATGTGCTAGCTCCGTGCAGTGGAGAAGCCAAGGCGCGTTACAATACTGTCCAAGCCTTCTTCAAGATAGTCTTAGTAGAAGGTTGTTTGACCAAAAGCCTACACAATGAGTTATGAGGGACTATTTATAGCAAAGGGTGGGGTGACCCTTGACATTCCCCTTTGTGTTAGTTCATCTACCCTCATGACTCTTCACCTACTCTATGACTGTTACATCCAACTGTTGACTCTTGACTTACACTTGACATGACTCAACATTACAATGCACATGTACTCATGTGAGACAACATAGCTTGAGCAAGCATTGTAAGACATCACTGACACTCGGTCTGCTGTGGTGAGACCAAATCTTTGACATGCTTGTGATGGTCAAGCTGGTGAGTTGATGCTAAGCTTGGTCGTCCGTAATGGTGTGCATGCACCTCATGGTGACATCTTGTTGAAGCGAACTCTTGCCTCCGTTGCAACCGGTGCATTAGTTCGACCCCTTCATCCAACTGGTCTACTAACATGTGTATGGTCTTCTTGGGTACGATTGAACCAAAAACACACTGATGCATAGTGTCCATGCTGATCTTCAAGTGTGTGTTGGTGGTCATGCACATCAACTTGCCGAAGTGCATGTTCAACCCCAATTGGACTTGTTTCTTGTCTTTGCCTTGGTGAGTGTGTTGAATGGGTTGGATTGCATGCGTGCACTCAACGACATGCATGATGTTGGATCCTTTGCATGTGATCAAAAACACTACTTATCATGTTTTCTCTATGTCCACTGCTGGGATGGGTCCTTAACTTGTACTGGCACAGTTTCATCCGTGAGTGCATGTTGTGCTCACTGTTGTTCCTGTTCCTACTACAACTCATTGGACAGTCTATGTAGCTTCTTGTTCTTCCTAAGTTGCTGCTTCAACACATGTAACTCCTTCTTTATTCCATCTTCTACCTTCGCGTGATCTTCATGTCGCACCGTCACTTCATAGTCTGAGTCTCCAAAGTTTCTTTCATTATCAGTGGATCTGTTGGATCTCGCAGCTTTGCTCCACCTCTATGTTGTCAACAACCTCCCTCTTGCATCTGCTGCGTACACTGCTTTCTGTATGTTGCCTTTAGCTGTTGTTTATGATGTTGTTCGTTGTGATGTTGCTGCTCGATGTCCTTGTCCATGAACAACTTGATGTCTTCGTGAGTAGGTAAGCCCATGGAAACTTGATTAACTGGATATCCAAGCGTGCTCTAAACGGTGTCTTCGTCTCTGCTCTCTTAGAAACCATTGTACTTGTACTGTTGAGAGGCAAATGAACACCTGTGATACTTGGAGACATGGAAACACTCATAGCAAGCAATCTGTCAGTCAAAAACCAAAATGAACATGAGAACTGACCTGCAACATACATGAGTGAATGATCGTGAAGGCTGTGTAATTGCGGCTAGGAGATCTGCCAAGATTTCACAAGGCACAGTCCGGGCTGCTGGGAGACTAACTGACTGCTGGAACTGCAAAATGCGTAATCTAGTTGGGCAGTTGGCTACTGGGATTTTGGAATGCATGATTACAGCTAGGTGTTGGGTTATGTTATATTCTTTACACAACTAGCCCACGTAGTTAACTGGGGGGTTAGGACGGGGGCGGAGCCCCCGCTTTGTTGCACTGATTGCGTAGCGGGGGGAGTCACAAGGGGTTTGAGGGGTGCAAGTAATCCCACTCTATGGGGTCCGAGGCAGCGCCCCATAAAATTTTGGTTTTGGACCCTATGTTAGGTTGGGCGGACCTACCTATGGTTTTGTGCATGATTTTCGCACATGGTTTTTGACGTGATGGTTTTCGGTCCATGGTTTTGGACGCGATGGTTTTCGGTCCATGGTATTGGATGCTTCGACATGCATAAATATGTATTGTAACATTGAAAGGAAAATAATGAAAAATCAAGCTGGTAGTCTCGATTTTGGGATCCAGGGGAAAATCTCTGTGTATATGTGTTTTATGTGTTATGCTCTCGCATTGTTTATTTTCTGCGTTTTAGAATTCGTATGCAGGTAATTTCTGTACGAGGTTAAAACCTACATTGGGAAAAACTGCTGGACCAGGGACAGATTTGTGCAAAATTTAGAGCCAAGTAGCCACTGACCTCCAGAAATTTGGAGAGGAAGGTGAGCCTTCCTTCTCTAGATTGCATAATGCAGCCTTGGTGAAGGCAGAGACAGGGCCAAGGTTTGCCCGACTCGCCGACGGGCAACTAAAAGCAAGTAAGTCGATGAAATGCATGGCGACACTAAGTGATAGCAGAAGTGATAAACAGTGCATGCAAAACATGAATGGAGGGCTGAGCAAATAGATCAACATGCATGTCGGTGAGGCCGTTCACCGGTTGAGCGAACGTATGTGCAAAACAGTTTCACGCATGCAAGAACAGTGATATAGCAATGAAAATTGAAACAGAGCTAGGACAAGCTAGAATATATGTAAACGAAAAAAGGTGTTCAAATAAATCAAGAAAACAACACTCACACAAGCGAATACACAATAAGCGACAAAAATGCAGCACAAGGCATGGGAAGCAAGCTTACCCCAAAATAGTTGAGCTGAATGTGCCTACTTCTCCTAGATGTGGTGTGGGATGTCAGAGCTACAAGGTTGATGTGACGAATGAGCTCTACAGCGTCCGATTGATGATTTTTGATAACATCGAGGTTATGATGCTCATGCCACAAATCTAGGAGGAGACGACACTTGGAGGGATGTTTCAGAATTACTCCTTGCATGTAACCTCCGACTGCTAAACATAGATCCCTGAAACAAGGGATGCATTTGCATGCTGCTTTGGTAGAAGTATCCTATGCATGCAAGTCTATTTTTCTCGGTCCCAAAGGGAACTGGTCAACTCAGCTGCACATGCAAGTGACTGCTTGATTGCTGGAGAAAAATGTGCATTTCTAACTGTAATTTGGGTTGACTGCCCAAGGGGATTGCACAATTTCTAGGCCCAGTAGTTGATTGCTACCCAGATTTGCGCAAATCCTGGGCTGAACTGCCAGTTCATGGGAAAAATTGCGCAATTCCTACTGGGAGGGTTGGCTGACAGGATTGCGCAATCCTGGAGCCCAGCAGGCTGTCAGAGGGAATTGCGCAATTCCTGTAGGGAATGGCTGGTTGACCTCTTGATATGCGCAAATTTCATTGGGAAGTTGCTCAGACTGCACCTGGACCAAGTCCGGATGAGCAGCCTATGAAAGGAAAAGATCAAACTATGACTGACAGGTTGCCATTGAGAAAGAAAGACATTGAAGCTTGAGGACTTGATGAAGCAAGGAAAGCTACTGTGAAGGTTGGTAGGGAGGCTCCAAAACAGGCTAAGGCAAAATTTTGGAGGGTGGTTGTAGCTACTACAAATACATCCAAACTTGGACAATAATCCCCCTTAAGATTCATATCAAGACCAATCTATCCTCTTTAAATAATATTTCTCCCATAACCTAACTACTAGTGTCCATTTCTATTTCAAAGGAAATTGCAAGTTAGGTAGTGTCAGGATTATAGATTGACTAATCTTCTACTTTAGTTCTTCGAAAGATCTCAATTGATTCATACTCCACTAGAAATTTTAACCAACTGATTTTATAACTTGAAATGGTGTTGCCACACTGGATAATAATTGCATGAAATTTCTTAAATATTGGGAATATTTAAAAAAATCCTAATTTTTGTAACATTGGGAGGTGTGAGCCACTTAAGGATCACTTTTATCTTCACAGGACTAGTCTTTAACACATCTCCACCAATTTAACAAGTCATTGACCTACAAAAAGGGTTGACAATTCTTGAGATTGATCTTCTTTAGAACTCTGTAGTCAATGCACATTCTCTAAGCCAAATCCTTCTTTGGTACCAAAATGACTAGGGAGACACATGGTGAGGTACTTGGTCTTGTAATTCCTTGCTCCAATAATTCCTAAGATAACTTCTTCACTTCATTTCAATCTAACATGGATTCTATATACAATGTTATATATTTTCCAAATGAGATTTTGGTAGTAGCCATATCACATGCTCCTATTGGCCAATGTGTTGTCATTGATGTCAAAGGAAGTATGGAAGCATGAGGTTGCTTTGGGGATTGAGTATCTTCTGAGGTTATGTTTCATATTTATCTCGATCAAAAGAGCATGCAAAGTTTATCATTGGACAGTCCTATAACACTACAACAAAACATGCCATTAGCATCAGAAATAGTGTCAGAAATTAATGTATTTGAGCATGTGAATTGGGTTCAATTGGCAGCACAAAACCTGGCAGAAAATTGCATTTCACTTTTACACTAGGAATAGAACCTGAAATAGTGCCATAAATAACGATGAACATAGCGTTGGGTTTAGCACCGAGAATGAAATAATGTCGGTTTTAGCATTGGAAATAACAACGAAAATAACTTCTAAAATAGTGCAAGCAATAGCACTGAGAAATGTTTCTTCCATTCTTTCTTCCATTGTTACGTCAATTTGTACTTCTAATTTTGCTCCCAATTGTGATTCCTATTTTTCTTCTTATATGGCATCGAAAATAACTTCTTTTTTGGCTTCCTAATTTATGCCAAGTTATGCTTCCATTATAACGTCGATGTTGCTTCAAGTTTTTCTTTCAATATGGCATCACTTGTTGCATCTAGCTTTGCTTCCATTATGGAATATTATTTAGCAGCTAATATGGTTTCCATTATAGTGTCTTTTGTTGCTTCTAATATTGCTTCCATTATTTCTTCTTGATGTGCTACCTAAATGGATTCTTTGTTTGCTTCTTAGGGAACGCCAAGTTTTTCTGCTAGTATTGCTTCTATTATTACTTGTTTGTTTTCTACCTGAATTGCTTATTTTTTTGCTTCTTAGGTAATGCCAAGTTTTTCTTCTAAGATTGATTTTGGCGTGCTTCTAGTTTGACTTCCATTGTTTCTTCCTTTGTCACCAAAAACCGATCGTCACCATTCCATAAGAATATCATGGCACGATGGAATCGAACCACCAACCTCCTACTTGTAAAGAAGGTGCTCTTCCGTTGAGCTAACCACCTTTAAAGAATTAGACTTTGAAAAATTAGACCTTGAAACTTTATAGATTGTAAATTCTATAACTTTCAATAAATTATAAAACTTTGTAAAGGCTTAGAAAATCTGTTACTAAACATGCAAAAATGACATGGAATCTATAGGTCCCTACCTAATAGTTATGGAAGTTATGAAAAGTGGGTAGAGGGAAAAATAGTTACATATAAGATACTCAATATGTTCAGTTGAATTTTTTTGGTTGTAGTATGGGGTACATTAATGGACCAAAATTTAATGTCAATTTGGGGTCCTTGGACTTTGAGGCACAACACTAGAAATATTAGAGAAAGACTTCCAGGACTCGCAAAACAAAACCCTAATTTGTCTAAAAGTTATCTGCTTACACCTTTGAATTCCTGCAAACACTAGTCAATTCTGCAATCAAAGGAATTCATTAGAAACAAAACCCTAATTACTGCAAACATTAATCTTGTAGTCTACCAACAATTGGAAGCAAACCCTAACTATCAATAATTGAAAAGCAAAACCCTAATTAAGGAGCAAACCCTAATTGTTGGCAAGCAAAACCCTAACTACTAATTAACTGGAAACTTGATCACTAGCCCCTTATTTAACTTAGTAAGCCAAAAAAATGTCTTATTGAGTTAAGCAAAAGATAATTCTAATTACTCCTCAAGCCAAGAAAAGCACACAATGAATGATAAAACCCTAATATCAATCCTGCACTCTTATTTTATCTTCACTCAACCTATGTTTAATCAAGCAAACAAGGAAATAGATGAAAATTTATCTAAGGTGTCAATAAAATGCATCAACTATAAGTATTGCATACATGAGTAAAAATAACCTTTCTCTAATCACAACCATACATACCCTCAACAAATGTTTCACCTCCTCAAAATAAATGACAAATCTAGAAACACTATTTCATCAAAACTAGTGCAAGAAGGAAACCAAACATAAAGCACTATGTAATTCTAAGAGCATGAACCAATACTCAATAAATAATCACTCTTAAAAGCTACAGGCATAAAAGGAATACAAGTCAACACCTGCAATTAAATGAAGACATTACAAGAATATGGTGCATAAGTACCTAAACAAATTACAAGTGCATAATAGTGAATCAACCTATAGATAACTTAAAAGACTCTAGATGTTTGGCCTCAAAGATAGGAATTTCTTAATACAATACTCCTTGTCAAGCAATGTTGATCAATAGTTATAAGTGCAAGTCATAAATATAAATATCTGATTGGAATGTTTAATATTTCAAACTTTGTGGGTCAAGTAACAACGATATACAAACTATGCAACTGTAATGATTAAATTCATTGACTTTGTTTCTTATCAAAAGAGGTCAAATGAGAACGTTACAAAGTTTTTATTAAGAGAAGATTCAAATAGTTCTAGGTCACTTAGTGTATTAAAACTCAGATCCACAAATTCTCAAGCCTTAATCAAGTTATAATTCCTTCTAGGTTCTAAGAACTTGTAAAGACATCTAACAACATCCAGAGGTCTTGCAATCTAACTCAAGATCCAAGTTATAGAAGTTTCAAATGTCCAAAAATACATTATCTTATATAAGTATGAAGAGATCTAGAGCTGTGAGTCTAGCTCGTATTTCAATTGACCTTTGTATCAATACTTCAATAGCAATGCTTGAAACCTCAAACCACAACTTGCAACAGAGTATAAAATAAATGACTATCCTCAGAGAAGAATAAGAGGTGACTACTATAACTTGTGGTCATTTCTCATACAAGAGGTATACATAAAATTTCTTGCCAACATTCACCACACGATTTCTATATCTTTAGAATGAAACAAATGCAAAGTATACATAGATTAATAAGTTGTGTAGATCTTAGAGAAGACAAAGCATAAGCCATACGTAAAGAATTATTAAGTTACATTAGGATAATGTACATGATAAGCTATTACAGTAGGATATTGTACATGATAAGATATTATAGTAGGATAATGTACAGGAGTGGTAATGAGTTGGGTTGGCCAGGCCCAAACCAACCAACTCACACCCTCTAGGAAAAACTTAAATCACAAGATGCAATTGTTCATTGAATACACTAGAAGATGGAAAAAAATCTTGGCATAAGTATTGTATTAGAAGATGCTTAGTCTTTTACATTCGAGGCCATCTACTTCAGGTTCAAACCAATAATAAAATATTATAATAACATCCTCTCCCCAACATAGAACCATGATTAATATTTTTATACATGTTATAGTACGAATTTAGGTTGTAACAACCCATTTTTTCAAATTTGAGCATGATTAAAAAATTCTGGAAAATTGTGCATTTTTAACAAATTATCCCTAAAGAACCTTTTGTATCTCCTAGATCATGGCAAATTTTTGGAAAATGAACTGCGACTTACTCAAATTTCTATACTAGGAACAAAACCCATGTCACATTTGACCTCATTTGCACACAAATCGAGGAGGAAGGTGGTTGTTTGAAAACTGTTACAAATTTAGGATGAAGCATTAATTAGCTTCTATAAATCCAATTATATGACTTGGGTGTGTTTTGACTCATGTGGGAGCATGAAAACATCATTGTGAACACAACCATGTCCCGATTTTCTCCCAGAAGTGTGCTAATATGTCAACCCCTAAATGGGTGCAAGAACTATACTATTGATGTAGGAACTGCATAAATCGTTGTAGTAATTCATAAACTTTAGAAATCATACATAAACAAAGAAATTTTGATTAAAATAACATTAAACCAATTCTTCATTGTTGCATAAAAAATGTGAGGAAGTGTGTGGTAAAGGGGTCACAAATTGGTAAAACAAGGGGGATAAAATAAGGCATCATGGAGGCAAAAAAATGTATTAAATATGACAATTCTGGGACCTGAAAATAATGCAATTATAAGTGAAAATTTGAAGACATTTATATCGTATAAATAACCTATAATTATCAAACCTAAAAACTGCAATTACACCAAATATTGATTTCTCACCTTGTGAATCATGTAAATATGTCGTGACAACATAAAAATATGCCTCTAAAAGATTGATTTGCATGCCAAAAAGTAAAAAAAAATGAGTATATATATGATGCAATTACAACACCCACCTCCCCCTCCCCCCTTACTTTCTTGAGTTCTGAGGAGGTGGTTATTAATTAGACCCGACTCCTAAGATGCAACGATAAGAAATGGGTTTAGAAGATTCTCAAATTATTTCTAATTTTTTTCTAACAATATTTATAGTTTGATTTTAGAATTTTGTGATCCATACTGATTTTGATAATGTCTTTCAGATTAATCACATCAAAATATTTAAAGTTGTTAGACTTACTTTGTAACTGGTATAGATGAGGATTGTGTTAGAACGTTTCATAAGAATAAAATGTTCATAAACACATCAATACGTTATTGGTTTAATAGGTCCTATCGTCCACTTCTATATATATCTATATATATATATATATATATATATATATATATATATATATATATAAAGATATATATATATATTTGAATTGTAATATTACCAGTAAGCACCTATTCTCAAGCATTAAATTTCAATTTTGAAATTTACAAGATAACTAAGGGTTGTCAAAGTTTCTGAGGTTGAAGCTTGAAAGCCACTAGTGACTCTACAAGTGTTTCCCTGTCTATGTTTCATCTGTATAGTCCCTTAACAACTTCCAAAAAGTAGATGCAATACATATTGTGATTGTACATAGGTATAAGAAACTGAGGTCAAAACTTGAAAGATGATGGTAAATCTACATACTTCTCCACAACTTCCAACAGTAAAGGCACTGCTAAGTGATAATATATTATGTTAATTATGAGTTCTCAATACCTATGCACTACATAGTGATACTAGGGACAATCTTTCATGCATGTTATGAGATGAGGAGCTCACTGTGATTTGGGACAACCAATAATTCTAGTTCATTGATAAGATTTAAGGCATTCTCACCAAGTGAAATTGAATGAGATCCCCACTTATTTCATATCAATATGAGTTTGAATATTTGCAGTCACCACTGTCCAGATTATTTAAAGACATATTTTCAAGAATGCTTAAGATTTACAATACACAAAATATTGTAGTATGACACGAGTTATTAACCCTTGAAGACAACAAGTGACGGAAAAAGAACTCTTAGATGTAAAAACAATGTAAACTTTGAAACGAGAACTGATACAATTACCCGTTTCGTTGAGGTAGCAAAAAATTCAACCGATTTTGAAAAGTGGTGATGCAGAATACATATATTTTTTTCAGAGCATATTTTTGACACTTTAAATTTTCTTATGTATCAAATATAAATATTTGTTTTTAAATGTTAGTGATTTTCATGTTGATTTTGAAATGTGTTGATGCAGCATCAACCCCCTTTTTTAGAGGGCTTATTTTTTACACTTTATATTTTCTAATGTATTAACTGCTATATTTTTAACACTTTAAATTTTTTTTATATCCATTTTTTTAAAATGTTGATTATTTAACAAATTTTCTTAACTTTATTTCTCTTTTTTTAAATGTTGATTACTTAAAAAATATATATATATAAAATATATATAAAAAGACAAAAAAACATTAAAAATGTATATTTTATTTTTTATTTTTATTTTTATTTTATCTTGTAAACAATAAAATTTTGTTTTTTTTTTTAAACTAAAAAAATAAATAAATAAAAATACAAGAATTTTAAAAAACTATTAAAAAAACTTAAAAAAATAAATTTAAACATACTCGTTTAAAAAAAAACAAAACTAGAAAATTAAACAAAAAAAAAACAAAAAAATTAAAACAATTTTCAATAATTAAAAAACAAAAATAAAAACAAACTAACAAAAGTTGAAAAACTATTTAAAAAAAAAAAAAAAAAAAACATAATTACTTAAAAATTTTAGAACATTAATGTTAAAATCTTAAAAAATAAAAATAAAAATAAAAATTGGAGGTTGGGGTTGAAATCCGATCAATATATATTTTAATTTTTTTAATTTGTTATTTTTTAAGCGGGCAGGGCTGAAATATGATTCTGATTCTAAGAATCAGATTTCAGCCCCGCCGAGGGGCCCCTGTGGGGTACGACCCTGGGTAAGTGGAGTTGCTACCTAGGGCCGCGCCCCTCGGACCCTTGGGCGGGGCTGAAGTCTGATATTGGACTTCAACCTTGCCAAGGGCTCGGGGGTGCAACCCTGGGTGATAGCTTCACCACCCAAGGCCCCCAGCGGGTCTGAAATCCAATTCTCAGAATTGGATTTTAGTGCCGCCCACTTTAAAAAAAAATTAGCAATTTTTTTTTTTTTTAAGTGGAATCTTGGATTTTAGCCTCACCCTCCAATTTTTATTTATTTTTTACATTTTTTTAATAATTTTTCTTTTTCTAAGATTTTAACATTAATGTTTTAAAAATTTTAATTAGTTATGTTTTTTCTTTTCTTTTTAAAATTGATTTTTAATGCTTTTTATGCTTTTTAAAATTTATTTTTATTAATTTTTTAATTTTTGTTAATTTGTTTTCATTTTTGTTTTTAAATTATTTAAAATTGTTTTAATTTTTTTGGTTTTTTGTTCAATTTTCTAGTTGTTGTTGTTGTTGTTTTTTTTTTTCTTTTTTTCAAAATGGTTGTTTTATTTTTTGTTTTTTAAATAGTTTTTTAAAATTGTTGTATTTTTATTTATTTATTTTTATAGTTTTTTATAAAAATCATTTTTTTTTACAAGACAACTTTTTTTTTTTTTTTTTTAGTCTTTTTTTAAGAAAACATGTTTTTGTTCTTAATTATTTCTTTGTATTTGTTTTAATTTTTTAATTCTTATTTTTATAGGTTAATTTTGTTTTTTTTTTTAACATTTTTATGATTGATTTTTTGTTGTTGTTGTTGTCGTCTGTTTAGGTTAATTTTGTTTTGTTTGTTTTCTTTATTATGTTGGATTTTGATTTTTTTTTTTTTTTTATTTGATTTTTTTTGTCATTTTTTTTTTTTTTTTTTTAATTTGATTTTTTTTGTTTTTGTTTTTATTTTTTTAATTTTAATTTTTAATTTTTATTTTTAATTTATGCTCTCATTATTCTTTTGAAATTTTAATGTTTTTCGGAGTCATAATAAAATCTTTTACGTCATTTTTTTAAAATGTTGAAAATTTATCCTTAAAAAAAAGCAGACATTATTTCAATATCAACACATGAAAACTTTTTGTTTTCAGGGTGTTTTTTGCACCAAAAATTGGTTTTCATTGCTAATTTTTAAAACATCTTGAAAATTTACCCTAGAAAAAAAAAGTGTTATTCCAACATCAACACTTTTCATTTTCGAGTTGAATTTTTATGTTTTTGGGGGATTTTTTTGGCTAAAGTTCCCGTTTTGAGTTTATAGTTCCCATTTCAAAGTTTACATTGTTTAAAATCCAAACCTAGATTAGAAACCAACCAATAGTGTTGTGATGTTAGAGGTGAATGTCAACAGATTGGAAAAACCATCCATGTGTAAGAATAATCACCTAATGTTGTCAATAAGGCGTTGTCTCTTTGCTTAACAAGTGCTCTAGTGAATGTGAACATTTCTAACCAATAATGAAAATCAACAGAATTTTGACTTTTTTATTTAAAAATATGTTTAAACAGTGTTTATGCTTGAGTACTGCAAATTTGTTTACCCACTCCTTTGTCAGGTGATGCTTAGCATTTACTATTATTGTAAGTTTAAATTATCACCATGAAAATTTATAGCAATTGTATCCATTTACATCATATTCGAACCTTAACAAAGGCCATGAGTAGAGTTTAAACGACGTTAAAATGTTATGATTGAGTGAAGTGTCTTAGTTATGTATTCAACCTTAGAAACTGTTTGGTGATCCAGGAATACATTATCATTTGCAAATATTATTATGGAACCATGCATTCAGGTATAAAAAATAATCATTTCCATAAATTGTAAATTTTGTTCCAAAAATGTAAGGTTTGTTATCCATTCAAAGATGCTTGAAATAGATGCAATGGAAAAATAGAAAATGTATCTTAGAAGTGAATTCATGAGTGATCAATGCCTTTAAATAAGTCAATAAAGTGCACATGAGTCAATCAAATGTGAGAGATGTATCAACTTTAAATGACTTGAATAAATGTTAAATGTGTGCAGCTGCAATTCACTATGCTTAAGATTAAGATATATGCTCAAGGAACTTTAATGTTTGATTCTATAACAAGTAAGCCATCCCAAGATTGAATAAGTTGATTCTATAATCCCAGTTTGTTTTCAAATGGACTCCTAGCACATTGTTCAACCAACCCCTTAAGTCCATCCTTCCTACAAAGCTACAAAATTAATACACCATTTCTATAAACTTACTCATTCTTGAAGCAAAAACAATGTGGTAATATTTCCAGAGTCTCTGCATTAGTCTTTATCTTGTGTGAGCTAACTTTTCATTATGTACATCAAAACTAATGTTTCATGGATAAAATGAGGAGGGAAGGAACTTTATCAAATTTCAAGGGACATAACCTATGGTAGACTCTGTTCATGTAATGTTGGCCATTGTATAGTAAATCAGGATAGTAAAAATCCTCTACAAGCTCCAAATAATATTATTGTTGATGACCAACAATAATCATTAATCCAAATATGTCATACGCAAGAATTGAGGCCCATTAGGGCACTATTACACCAAAAGACTAAGGCCGATTAGGGCGTTGTTACACCACAAGACTAAGGCCTATTAGGGTGTTGTTACACAACAAGGCTAAGGCACAATTTCACAGACCCATAGGATGGAATGATCATCATACCATTGCCAATTATTACAAGTCCTAGTGTGCATTTATTCGAGGCACACAAACCTTGCCTTTTACCTTATGAAATCCATGCAATTTGGAGTATTCTTGAACAACAAAAATATATATGTGAAGAATTAAAAATATTAATTGCATTAATGTTACTTATGAGTAAAAAAATACTCTCCAAGTTGAATCATTCAATTTGGCCTTGAAATGAAGCCTGTGAGTGCATTTTTTGTGAAGCAGGCCAAAATTACCATGTTTCACTAAAATGCATGCACATGCTTCATTTATTGACCAATATGAGTGATTCAAATTGTATATTATTTAATTAGTAATTTTACACACTAATATACTTTTGTTAAGTTTATGTTGTTAACACTTTTGGGGGCACTCTGAACTGTGATTGTTGCAACACTTTAATTTACATTAACTTTGATCTTTAGATTAGTAAATTAGAAAAATTAATTGTATTAATGTTATTTATGAGTAAAAAAATACTTTCCAAGTTGAATCATTCAATTTGGCATTGAAATGAAGTTTGGGCATGCATTTTTATGAAGCAAGCCAAAATTGGCTTACCTCACTAAAATGCACACCCAAGCTTCATTTCTTGGCCAATTTGATTGATTCAAATTGTATAATATTTAATTAGTAATTTTACACACTAATCTGCTTCCAGTAAGTGTTTGTTGTTCACAAACTATTGATACTTTTGGGGGACACCATGAACTACGATTACTGCAACACTTTCATTTGCATTAACTTCAACCTTCCGATCACTAAATTAGAAAAATTTAATTTTATTAATGTTACTTATGAGTAAAAAAATACTCTCCAAGTTGAATCATTCTATTTGGCTTTGAAATGAAGGTTGCGAGTGAATTTTTCTGACGCATATCAAAATTGCCTTCTTCACTAAAATGCACGCCCATGCTTCATTTTTGGGCAAAACCACACTGGTTGGTTTGAAACGTGTCGACAAATGAAATATCATGTGATTTACGCCGAAAAAAATCTCATAAACTATATACTATTTAATTAGTAATTTTACAAACTAATTTTCTTCTAGTAAGTTTCTGTTGTTCACAAATTGTTGACACTTTTGGGGGGGACTCTGTGAACTGCAATTGTTGTAGCACTTTCGTTTACATTAACTTCAACCTTTAGATCACTAAATTAGAAAACTTTAATTGTATTAATGTTATTTATGAGTAAAAAGAACTCTCCAAGAATAATTCAATTTGGCCTTGAAATGAAGTTTGGGCGTGCATTTTTGAGAAGCAGGCCAAAATTACCTTGCTTCACTAATGCACGCACATGATTCATTTCTTGACCAATCTATTTGATTCAAATTGTATACTATATAATTAGTAATTTTACACATTAATTTTCTTTCAGTAAGTTTCCGTTATTCACAAACTGTTGACACTTTTGAGGGGATACCGTGAACTGCAATCACTGCATCACTTTCATTTACATTAACTTTGACCTTCTGATCAGTAAATTAGAAAAAAATAATTGTATTAATGTTACTTATGAGTTAAAAAATACTCTCAAGTTGAATCATTCAATTTGGCCTTGAACTAAAGGTTGGGTGTGCATTTTTGTAAAGCAAACCAAAATTTACTTACTTCACTAAAATGCACACTCATGCATCATTTCTTGGCCAATCTAATTGATTCAAATTGTATACTATTTGATTAGTCATTTTACACACTAATTTGCTTCCAATAAGTTTATGTTGTTCACAAATTGTTGACACCTTTGGCAGGACACCCTGAACTACGGTTGTTGCAGCACTTTCATTTACATTAACTTCGACCTTCATATCACTAAATTAAAAAAATTTGATGGTAAACTTACGACTATAAAATACTCTCCAAGTTGAATCATTCTATTTGGCCTTGAAATGAAGGCTGGGCATGCATTTTTGTGAAGCAGGTCAAAATTGCCTTTCTTCACTAAAATGCTCACCCAAGCTTCATTTCTTGGCCAATCTGATTAATTCAATTTGTCTCCTATTCAATTAGTAATTTTACACATTAATTTTCTTCCAGTATGTTTTTGTTGTTCACAAATTGTTGACACTTTTAGGAGGACACCGTGAATTGCAATTGCTACAACACTTTCATTTACATTAACTTCGACCTTCATATCACTAAATTAGAAAACTTTAATTGTATTAATGTTACTTATGAGTAAAAAAACTCTCCAAGTTGAATCATTCAATTTGGCCTTGAAATGAAGGTTGGGCGTGCATTTTTGTGAAGCAGACCAAAATTTCCTTGCTTCACTAAAATGCAAACCTAGGCTTCATTGCCAATACGATAGATTCAAGTTGTATACTATTTAATTAGTAATTTTACACACTAATTTTCTTCCATTAAGTTTTTGTTGTTCGCAAACTATTAACAATTTTGGAGGGACATCGTGAACTATGATTGCTACAACACATTCATTTACATTAACTTCAACCTTCCGATCACTAAATTAGAAAACTTTAATTGTATTAATGTTACTTATGAGTAAAAAAATACTCTCCAATTTGAATCATTCAATTTTGCCTTGAAATGAAGGTTGGGAGTGCATTTTTGTGAAGCATGCCAAAATTTTCTTGCTTCATTAAAATGCACGCCCAAGTTTCTTTCTTTGGCCAATCTGAGGTAGTCATGGGATAGCATATCAGGGCTACTATGTAAAGGGTTGAAGAAATTTTTTAAAATCCTTAGTTGAAATCAATGGAATTAAATAATTAAATATGGGAAGAGATAGAATACAATTATACAAATACATGAGTAAGCTCGTTGGCAAAGGTTAAATATTTGGCCTCATTCAAGATATTGAGAAAGAGGCCCACTTAGCTTGAAAGAGTTGGAAGTTTTTTCATCATGGTCATTGTAGTAGATCTCAATAGAAACACTTCTTTCTAACCCTGACCCTTTTTCTCTCTTTGCAAAAATTGTGAATACACCTTTGTGCTCTTATATATGGATCCAAATAAATTCTCTTCTCCGGCCTTCAATGAATGGAGATAAAAGTATCAATTTATTTGAGGAAGTATATTTTTAAAGAGACCATAAACACACACACATTTGTACACATTTACACACACCCTCCCTATATGTGTGGGGATATTGTGTTGGGAGTAAGAATGCTACACAAATGGGAAAATTTGTATTGTTCGAATTATTTTCTATTCACACATAATGAGCTTTGGGTCCCATCCCGCTTTAAAAGTTATATAAACTTCTATTTATGTTATATAGAAAAAAATGAACAACATTCTAGCTTTAAAATTTGACTATTATGGAAGAGCTAAGTTCTAGATTACATGCAGCTGCAGACAACTACAGGGAAATCTTATTTAAGGAAAACATATTTTCAAACAATGGTTCTTTTAAGAATGATTTATTCACAACCAGTTCCACATTTTTGCAATATTCCTTCACCAATTTATTTATTATCTTAATGAATCCTCAACAATGGGGACATACCAATCACAATCAATAGAACAAATCAAAACAAAAAAAAACAATCAGTTGCAATGTCGAATAGAAATGGAAGCAAGACAACTATGTGAAATTAGATCAGGGCTATAGTGTAAAGGGTCAAACCAAATTTTGAAAACCATCTATCAAATTCAATGGAAATAAAGGAAATTAAGTTAGAGAAGAGTATAGGGAATAATTGGACATGTACATGGGTAAGCTCTTATGCGACAGAGAGATAGTTTGCCTCGTTCAAGATGTTGAGTAAGATGCCAATTTGGCTTTCCAGAGATGGAAGTATCATCGTCGTGGTTGTCATCATAGATATAAATAGAAAACCTTCCTTCAAACCTTAACCTTTTGCCTTGCTTTCCAAATATTACAGTTACACCTATGTGCTACTTAATATGAATCTAGATTAATTGCCTTCTTTGACCTTCAGTGCATGGAGCTGAATAGTTTATTTGATTCTCTTCCTCAGCCTTCAGTGCATGGAGCTAAATAATTTATTTAAGGTGGCATACATTCAAAGATAACATAACAAAGCATATACATAATTTGTACACACTCACACTCGCCCTCCTTAAATATATGTGCATGATTTGGGCAGCCTCTCTCCAATGAAAAATTTGGGAGAAATATGTGAAGCTCGCGACTTACAATTGTTCAATCTCTAAAATTGAAATCTGCAAGTCCACAGCCGAGATGGATCCTTTGTTTATAAAAAAAAATAGAAAAATATTGGCTTCATTGGGCATGCCATACAAAGGAACCACAAATTTATTCACCTGCTTCTAATGGGAGGGGCTTTGTTGCTGAGCATGAAGAGCGTGGGTCAAAAATTATCATATGGATGGCATTCAAGATGAAAATGCTTCTCTATTGGAGGAGAATGAATCTATGATGAGTAAGTTTACTAATTTGAAAAAAAATAGATGCACTGGATTTGAAAAAAATAGATGTGTGTGACATGGAAAAAAATGTTGGGTTGTGTTATATTCTTTCCATGACTAGCCCTTATATTAGGTGGGTGGACCTACCTATGGTTTTGTGCATGGATTTCGCACATGGTTTTGGGCATGATGGTTTTCGATCCATGGTATTTTGTAGATCCGATCAAGGGAACTATGGTTATGTTCTAATCCAGGGTTAATGGATTGGGGTTTATGGATGCTTCGGCATGTATATATATGTATTGTAACATTGAATTGAAAATAATGAAAAATCAATCTGGTAGTCCTAGTTTTTGGATCCAAGGGAAAACCTCTATGTATATTTGTTTTATGTGTTATGCTCTCGCCATTGTTTATTTATGTTTTTTAGTATTCGTATGCAGGTAATTTATGTACAGGTTTAAAATCTACATTTGGTATTAGAGTTGTTTTGGCTTCAAGGGGATGCCTTTGTTGCTGAGGGGTTTTGCTCGGGCCTATGGTAGACCCTATTCATTGGGAGATATGCGGGATCAATTCTTGTGGTGAAAGAAGATGGCGAGAAGTGGAAAGATAGAGATCAAGAATTTAATGGTCAAAGTTTTGAGTTGTGGAAACTCAAGATGGAGGATCTGTTGGTGGATAAAGATCAGTGGATCGCAGTAGATCTAGGTATGAAACCAACGGGAGTGCCCGATAAAGAATGGAAGAAGTTGGATCAGATGGCAAAGAGAACAATATGATTGTGTCTCAAATTCAATATTGCTGAATGTATCAGGGGAAGCTACGGTGAAGGCTTTGTGGGACAAGTTAGGGACTTTGTACCAATTTAAGTCTCTAGTGAATAAACTATTCCTACGAAAAAAGTTGTATATCCTGAGGATGAAAGATGGAGACTCGGTGACAGAGCATCTAAACGTTTTTAATACTGTGGTAAACCAGTTATTATCTATTGATATTAAAATTTAAGATGAATATAAGTGCATAATTGTGTTGCGTTCTCTACCATATTCGTGGGATAGTCTCTTTGTTGCAATAAGTAGTAATGCAACTGCCTTGCAATTTGATGAAATAGTCTCATCCTTGCTGACGGAGGAGATGAGACAGAAAAATATGGAGAGCCATAATGGTGATGCTTTGTTTGTACGACAGTTCTAGAATAGAAAAAAAAATACGTCCTCGAGTGGGAGATCTAAATCTAGAGGGAGATCTAAATCACCAGGAAAACATGTAAAGGTTTGTTGGAAATGTGGAAAGGAAGGGCACTACAAAAGGGACTATATATCTAAATCTCTTGAGAAAGGAAATGGATCTGATGATGCTCCTTCTACAGAGTTGAAAACCACCTCAGATGAAGGTGGGGATGCATACTTGGCTTCTTCTTCTAGTACACATGTAGATCATGAGGCATGGTTGATTGAATCAGGTGCATCCTTTCACTTCACTCCCCATAGAGAGTGGTTCTGTGAGTATGAGAACTATGATGGTGGTGATGTCTTCTTAGGGTATGATAGGAAGGCTAGAATCATTGGTTGCGGAAAATTCAAGTTGAAGTTGCAAGGTGGAAGGATTAGAACACTTCCGGGCATTCTGCATATTCCTGCATTAGCCAAAAATATGGTTTTTGTAAGCAATCTAGATGATGCAGGTGTAAAAACAATGTTTGAGAAAGATACCTACAATATGGTTCGGGGAGCACTGGTATTGATGTAGGGAGTTTAGATTGGTACTTTGTACAAGCTACAAGGTAGCACTATTATTGATGGGTACAACAGTTCTGTGGTTCCTGAAAGTGGAGCAAAAAATCTAGTGGTCTTTGGAGAAAAGAACATGCTATGGTAAAGGTATGGTAGAAGGTATGTCTAATAACTCTCTGGATTTTGATTTCTGTGAAAATTGTGTATATGGGAAGCAAAATCGGGTGAGTTTCCCCTCTGGTGGTAAGAGGGCGAAATAAATATTAGAGCTTGTGCACAGTGATGTGTTTGGATCTGTGTCGGTTCCATCAATGGGTAATTGTGTTTACTATGTATCATTTATAGATGACTTCTCAAGGAATACATGGATATATTTACTCAAGAAGAAATATGAAGTCTTTGACAGGTTTAAATAATTTAAGGCTCTGGTGGAAAACTAGACAAAGAAGAAGATAAAGGTGTCGAGGATAAATAACGATGGAGAGTTTTGCAAGAAGGAATTTAAATAATTCTGTAAGAAGTGTGGTATAGCACGGCATAAGACTAATCCATACACACCTGAGCAAAATGGAGTTGCAGAAAGAATGAACAAGACATTGATGGAAAGGGAAATAAGCATGCTCAGTGGTGTTGGGTTAGGACATGAATTCTAGGAAGAGGCGATGGAGACTGCATGTTACCTGGTCAACAGATCACCTTCATCAGCGTTGGAGGATACGACTCCACAAGAAGTATGGACTAGTAAGAAACCATTTCTTTCACATCTGAGGGTATTTGGATGTGATGCATATGTACATGTTCCAAAGGAGAAAAGAACAAAGTTGGATAGTAAATCTGAAGAGTGCATCCTTATTGGGTATAAGGATGGTTTAAAAGGTTATAAGCTTTGGAACCCAGTAACAAGGAAGGTTGTGTACAGATGAGATGTGGTATTTAGAGAGGTGAAATATGTTATTAAACATGAAGTCCTACCAATGGAACCTGAGAAGTTAGAGTTTGAGTTAAAGGAGGAAGAATCAAACTCTACAACAGAAGAGGAATCAGAAGATGAAGAGCCACAAACTCTGGTTGTGAGAAGATCAGTTCGAGAAAGAAGGCAACCAGAAAGGTATAGTCCATCTGCTTTCTGTTCAAATTTTTATTTATCTATTACTGATGATGATCCTAGAACTGTGAAGGAAGAAGTAGATTTAGAGGATGGAAAACTCTAGAAAGAGGCCATGGTTGATGAAATGGCATCTTTGCACAAAAATGAGGCTTGGGATCTGGTGGAGTTGCCAGCTAGAAGGAAACCCATTGGCAGAAAATGGGTGTTCAAGAAGAAGATGAATGCAGAAGGAAAGGTGAAGAAATACAAAGCTCGATTGGTAGAAAAAGGTTATTCCCAAGTGCCGGGAATTGATTTTGGTGATATTTTTTCTCCTATTGCCAAGGTAGCTTCTATTAGATTACTTTAATTTATTGCTGCTATTTTTGATTTTTAGGTAGAACAAATGGATGTGAAGAAAACATTTCTTCACGGGGATCTGGAAGAAGAGATCTACATGAAGCAACCTGAAGGCTTTGCGGTGAAGGGTAAGAAGGAACTGGTATGCAAGTTAAAAAAAAATTTGTATGGGTTAAAGCAATCACCAAGGATGTGGTATCAGAAATTTAATACATTTATACGGGGACTTGGCTTGACCAGAAGCAAAGTAGATCACTGTGTGTATTTTAAATTAATTTGTGACCGTGTAATTTATCTGGTCTTGTATGTGGGTGATATGTTTCTAGTTGGAAATGAAAAAGAAATTATCTAGGATTTGAAGACCCAATTGTCCTCCAAATTCGATATGAAATATCTTGGCATTTTAAACTATATTTTGGGCATGGAAATTAAGTGAGATTGGGAAAAGAGGAAGCTCTGGTTAAAATAGAGGAAGTATGTCGAGACAATACTGCAGAGGTTTAATATGCAGGATATTAAACCAGTGAAGGTCCCTATTCCTGTAGGTGTAAAGTTATCTGTTGAACAGTGTCCCAAGACACAAGAAGAGGAAGAGGAGATGTCCCGTGTTCCATATGCAAGTGTAGTTGGTAGCCTGATGTATGCGATGGTATGTACCAGACCAGACATTGCACATGCAGTGGGAGTATTGAGCAGGTTTATGTCAAAACCAGGGAAGGGGCATTGGACAGTAGTGAAGCGGGTTTTTAAGTATTTGCGTGGCACTAGTGATTATGGTTTGTGCTACCAAGGAAGACCAAAATTGGACAAATTTTTGGACATCCATGGCTTCGCTAATGCAGACTGGGCTAGAGATCTGGATCAAAGAAGATCTACAAGTGGGTATGTGTTTAACCTATTTGGAGGTTCCGTCAGTTGGATGAGTAAGAGACAATCTATAGTGACACTGTAAACTACATAAGCAAAATACATGACATCCACTCATGCAAGTAAGGAAGCAATTGGGTTGCAGAGATTGTGTTCAAGTATGGGGTTAGTACAACGAGCTATAAGGATAGAATGTGACTGCCAAAGTGAGATTTTCTTGGAAAATAACCTTGCTTATCATTCAAAGAAAAGAAGGTGTTGCTGGTAAAGGTGGACACTTTGAAGAATACTGCAGATGCATTGACAAAATCTGTGAGCACTGAGAAGTTCTCTTGGTGTAGAGAAACAATGGGCATTGTAGGGTTGGATCAATGACTAAGCTCTCTTGTGCCCCCCTGTGGAAAGAAAACAAAATATGGGAGAATGTTGGGTTGTGTTATATTCTTTCCACGACTAGCCCCTATATTAGGTGGGTGGACCTACCTATGGTTTTGTGCATGGATTTCGCACATGGTTTTGGGTGAGATGATTTTTGGTCCATAATATTTTGTAGATTTGGTCAAGGGAACTAGGGTTATGTTCTAATTGAGGGTTAATGGATTGGGGTTTATGGATGATTTGGCATGTATATATATGTATTGTAACATTGAAAGGAACATAATGAAAAATCAATCTGGTTGTCCCGATTTTGGGATCTAGGGAAAATCTCTATGTATATTTGTTTTATGTGTTATGATCTCGCCATTATTTATTTCTGTTTTTTAGAGTTTGTATGCAAGTAATTTCTGTACGGGGTTAAAACCTACAAAAACTATATCATTAGTATTCTTATATGAGCTTTGGGTCCCATACTGCTTAAAAAAACCTAGAGATCTACGGTGAATATCAATGGGGACCCTTCGCTTACGGAGATTAAGCCCAACTTTGATGGAGGCGCTAAAGGTGATTTAAGAAGTTCACACTAAATTCGATGCTAAATCTGACGCTAAAGTCGGTGTTATTTAGCGCCAACTAGCTGTGATTGGCGAAAAAAATGCCAAAAATAGTGCAATCCTAATAAATATCACTAGTTCTTTCAAAAAGGTGGAGAAAAATACACTAAAAAAGTTAATAGAATAAAAAAAGTGAGCTAAAGAGGAAGCTAATCACATGGATTTATTTTAGTGTCAAATACCTTCCAATGGTATATAACACATGGTATAGTTCCTAAGGGATGAGTTATCATGATTTAAAGTTTCAACGGGGTTCTAACATTCATGGTTGTAGCATGGGCCCTTCCCCATAAAATCAATGTCAAAATATAGAACAAATCTCAAGAGGAAACCTTGATGGGTGACAAGTGGCAGAGAAGTAAGTCGTCAGTCCCAACCCTTGATTATAGGGATCTAGGTTAAAGCACTTAGGCACTTGTTAGACCATCAAGTCTTTTCAATGCATAAACAATAATAATGGAATCAAGTGGCAATTGGTAGGCAACAAGGCAGCAAGCCCTCGATCATAGCCCATTGGTCACAAGTTTCTTGATTTAAGCACCAAGATACTTATCGTCCTACTGGGAAAAAACTAAATTGCACTTAACACTACAAGCAATGGAAAATGATGGCTGACACATGTGGAAGAACAAGTCATGAGAGAATGACCTACCTTAGTAAGTAGATGACATGTGGTAGCACTGATGACATGATGTATTGTTGGGTCTCCAAGATGTCATCCACTTTTACCCATATTTCCATCATTTCACCCTTATTCTATAACTCTATAACCCCATAACCCTACATTAAGTAACCATTTTCATCATTAGATAGGTTTATCATTATTATTTCCCAAGTCATTGATTTTAAGTATTATAAGTGAATTTGTGATTAAATGTTAGGAAATTAACATATTTTCATATATATCTAAAAGTGTTATGAGTTTTGTGATATTGTAGGCCTACTTGGAGATTCTAGAAGGGCCCTACTTGGCCATCCAACCACAAATTCGAATTTAAAATTCCAACACATGAGGATTTGTGGAAAAATTGTAGAAGATGTGGATCATTAACTATGCACATCCAAAGGAGAAGAATCATGGATGAGAGGCTTTGTTTCTTACTTTTTTAGGAGATTGGTTGTAACCACAACAGATAAATGTGGATTTAGGAGAGATATATGGATCTATATTTATTGTATAATTATCCTCAATTTTTGTATAAATAGGAGTGCACCCTTGATACAAAGTGTTGTTAGATGCAAGTTAGAGGTTAGAGTTAGCTAGTTGCTAGTTGTTAGTTGGAGGTTTCAAGTTCCATCCAAGATGTGATTTGTAAAGTGAGGAGAGAGAATTCTTGTAATATCTTGTAACTTCATCTTTATGAAATACATATTGCTACTTTGATCTCCAAGATGTGATAGTTGTTCAGTGTGCTTGCTGAGGAATGGAGGGCCCCCATCAACCACAATTTGCACATATTTGTACATATTGGTAACATAGTGTAGTTATTTTATTTCATTTCAATTCAACAAGTGTGTTTTCATTTTATGCAAGTGTGCTTTTCCTTTCAGAAAGTGTGATTTCATTTCAGCAGATGTGAGTGTGATTTCAATTCAGTAAGTGTGATTTCAATTATGTAAGTGTGATGTGAATTTCATTTATGCAAGTGTGGTGTGATTTAAATTCTGCAAGTGTGATTTAAATTATGCAAGTGTGGTGTGATTTTCAATTATGCAAGTTTGGTGTGATTTCATTTATGTAAGTGTGATTTCAATTCCTCTATGCTTGGTTTGGGTTGGATTGGATTGATTTAATTATCATTTTAGTTAGTTTTAATTGCATTATATTAATCTATTATAATAAATAACCACCTAGTACATATAGTACATGTATACCTCGTTAGTTATACGAACCCCGGGTTGACAATTAATGACAGGGATTTAACTTACAATTAAATCACCCAACATGTACTCTCACTGGGTGATGTGGATTGAGACATCAAATTGTGACGTGGCAGGTAACGTGGTAGAACTTTGGGATATGTGCAAAGGACTGGTTTTGCAAATGTTTTCAATGTTAATATTTTTCGATGTATTTTGTATTTCTACAAAGGTGGGGCCATAAGCCACTACCCACCACCCATTAGCACATGAATGAGCATCAAATACATTGCTAGCGGTAAATTGGCCAGTGATTGATGGTCTCCTTTGTTGACGACAATAAGGAATTGTAATATCTTTGTTTATTGAAAATAAATCCTGATATTGGGATCTTGAGGGAATATGTGGAGCTAGATACTCATGATTTAGTGGTGAGCAGTGAATCGTGGAGAACTAGTCATAACCCTCGGTTGTGAAGGTTAGATGAGAAAGCTCCAAAGGGCCTACCAACCACTACCCATCTCCCAACGATCATGGGGACAAACATTATGAAGCACAACAAGTGGTAGAGCAATGAGATGGTTTTCACTTGTGGCCATGCTCGAGGTCAAAGGGGACTAGTATTAAGCACTTAAGTGATAAACCCCATCGGCCTCATGGCCTTGGATGGTTTGTGAGTTTGGTTAAATGAGCTCGTTCAAGAACTCGGGCATCAGGATGGGAAATTCATTGGAAGTTGATGGTAAAATCCACACCAGTGTTGTCAAAGTTTCAAAGTCAGGATTCTATGTAAAAAGGTGTTCGAGCATCTTGGGGTCAGACCATACAACAGTGTCAACTTGAGCTAAAAGTGCAAGATTTTCAGAACCAGTGAAAATGTTGTTAATATAGTGGTTTCACTAGTTGGCCATATTGGTTAAACATTGAGCACCCAAGGGTGTAGATTTTGGTTCCGTAATTTAAAAGAGAGGGTAAAACACATATTTACCGTGGTAAATATCCGATAGTCGGTAAAAGTCAAATTTGAATGATGTGTGTGTGTGTACACACATGCACGCATTTGAATTGTCAAGGACGGTGTGTGTTGGTGTGGTGTAGCACATGGAGATTTGATACGTAAGTAGCATGGAAAATGGTGTGTATATAGATTTGATTCCATCAACATAATGTAAATCATACGCAAATTACATATCTAAGAGTCATGGCACAACACATTGTGATGTCAAGAGGAAATGGATGGATTGGCATAACATAGAAATGTAAACAAAGAAAGAAATCACAACTGAGAATAGAGATTATTAATTTTATATATTTGTTTCCTTTTTCTTGGTTTGAAAACTCATCTTTGATTGCATGACCAAATTTATTTGAAGTTTTAAGTTTTTTTGAAGGGAATATCCTACCTAGCCCAAGATTTTTGAGCCACAACTTTATTTTCTATTGTATAAATTTGATAGAAATTGCAATTGCTCAAGATTTCAAATTGAAAACAAGAGACACAATTCTACTCTATTGGTATGCAGAATGGAAATCACAATTTAGAACAACATGCATAGACATGCAACAAGCAAAACCACAAGTACACAATGATTTCTAGGGGAACCCAACTGGGAAAAACCCCTCAAGCATCTTTGCATTAATAAGTTGAATATAGAAACTATTACAATTTCTTTCTCCAGCTCTGAGCACAACCTGCAAAAGAATATTTTTTTTTGTAAGCTTTGCAGGACTACATCTTCATCATGTCCAATATATCATCTCGATAGGGGTGGGGAATTGAACCAGTGAATTCACATCAAGGAGTGCCTTAACAGAGCACTTGATCACCATCTATCCAAGACCCCGTGGAATTGTTCTCTCTATTGAAAGAGAAACTCTGGCCAATACTTAGCCAATTATCTGCTCATCTAGCCTCTTATTTCCTTTCGCAGTTCCTGAGGAAATTAGCTCCTAAAATATAAGTATTTCCTCCTATTTTCTTGAGAAATTCCCAAGGATTGATCTCTTGACTACATGCAACAATCGTACACTCAAACTAGTATACATCTCATGTTACACTGCCTTGTCATCTCCACTTTAGCTGAGGAATTCAAATTCCATGCATGCATTAGCTATTTTGGGCTAATTGATTAGTTAACTGACAGATCTCTGAGTTAGACTGTTGTATGACTACACAACTGACCTTCAACTGACTCTATCAATAGTTATAGGTTAGTTAATTGAATACAAATGAAAATAACTGAACTAAATTACTAAAATTTAGCAATCACACATGTATAATGTAACTCCAGTCCCTCTAACTAGAATTTACTGAGCTAATTGACTGACAAGAGCCATGTCACACTAGTTAATTTCCTCCAAGCTGTCTTGTTGATGTGGAAATTCGATTTACTCAATTTTACTAAGGCTAAAGTTAAATTGAGCCTTTCTTGCTACATTTTTTTAACACTCCCTCTTAGCAAGAAAGGGATTTTTCACCACCCGTATCCTGCACCTGTGGAATTCAAATTTACCTCTTGACAATGCCTTTTTCAAGATGTCATAATCTTATTTCTCAATTGGAATGTATTGTAGCAACATAATTATCCTCTGCACATAGTACTGCAAATGATGATACCATATATCAATTTGCTTGGACCTCTCATGAAATTCCAGATTCTAAGCGATCTTAATGCAACTATGATTATCACAATATATCATTGTTGGATCCATGTCCTAATTGAAAAGACCCAGAAGTATTTTCCTCATCCATATGGCCTCACACACTGCTTGGCTTGTAGCCATGTATTTATCCTCTACTGAGATGAGTGCCACAGACCTTTGCTTCCTGTTGTACCAGGAAATAGTTGCAGACCCAACACTAAAGATAACACCTGAAGTAATATTCCTATTTGATGGACTCCCTATCGAATCTTCATCGGTGAAGCCTTGGATCTTCACTCCCTCTATCCTCCTGTAGCATAATCCATACTCGTTAGTGCCTCTAAGGTAACATAACACATGCTTTGCTAACTTCTAATACAGCTTGGTAGACCCATAGCTTGAATCAACTGGTTTATTGCATAGCACATGTTGGTTCTTGTGTTCATAAGATACATCAAAGACCTCACAAGCTACCTATAAATTGTAGCATCAACCTCTTCACTTGAAGTGGCATTCTCCTTCCTCCAATTTGTAGCTAGAGGTGTTTCCATGGGATTACAATTCTCCATGTGAAATCTCTGAAGTATTTAAAAGGCATACTTCCCTTGAGGCACAAACAATTCACCATCACCCTGCCATACTTCTAGCTCAAGGAAGTAATATATTAATCCCATGTCTTTCATCTCAAATTCCCTTACAATATCCTCTTTGCAAGAGCAGATCAATTGCTCATCACATGTCAATATTAAATCATCAACATACAAAACAAGAATAAGAAACTTACGATCTACCACAATGTGATAGAGGTTTGCATCTGCTTCACTTTTGGTGAATTCCAATCCACTGAAATAACTGCTGATTTGAGTGTACCATGCTCGGGGTGCTTGTTTGAGACCACACAATTCTCTCCTGAGTTTTCACACATGTGACTCTCGATCATATGTCTCAAATCCTTCTGGTTTCTCTATGTAAATTTCCTCCTCAACAACACCATTGAGAAAGGAAATCTTCACATCCATCTGGTGAATTTTCTACCCCATCCGTGCAACCAATGCTAAAATGAATTTGATTGAGGAATATCTTGCAATTGGTGCAAATTTTTTCTCATAGTCGACTCCCTTTACCTGAGCAAATCCTTTGGCTACAAATCTAGCCTTGTACTTCTCGATGCTCCCAACAACTATATGATTCACTTTGTATATCCATTTAGAACCAACCACTGATTTCCCTTATGGTCTCGGAACCACCTCCCATACATTGTTCTTCATGATGGATTCATATTCTTCCACCATGACATCAATCCAAACAGGTTGAGAAACTGCTTCCTCAAATGAAGAAGGCTCTATCTCAGTGAGCTCTATCATGAAAGCCATGTAACCAGTGCACCTATCAGGTGACCTCCTTTGCCTACATTGTGATGTAGGGGATCCCACATTGTCCCTAAAATCTTGCAACAATCTATTAGATTCTCTGGTTCTCTTTCTCCCCTCTCTGGAAGATTATGGTTGAGTGGATGCCTCCACTCTACCTCCTATCTGCTCCACTACATGTGGCTACTCCAAAACCTCCTAAAGCTCATCTCGAGGCTCCTCCTTTGGAGCTATAAGCTTTTTCTCTGGTGGGATACTCAACTCTCATTCTAGAGAGCATCTCATAGCCTTCTCCTCATTTAACTTGACATCTCTCCTCACAACTGTCATCCTTAGTAAAGGTAAATACACTCAGTAATTGTGTGGAGTTTTGATGTATCCTAAAAAAACTCCCAACTTTGTTGTAGGCTCAAGTTTATTCCTTGAATCCTTGGAGACATGATAATAAATTGAAGCTCCAAAAATTATGAAATGAGACACATCAGGCTTTCTCCCAGAGAAGGCTTCCTTCGGTGTGATCATGCCAAGTATTCTATTTGGAATCTAGTTCTACAAGTAGATTGATGTGTTGCATGATTTTTTGCATAGATGCAATGGCATCCCCTGATCATGCAACATGGCTCTTGCTGCTCGAACTATGTTCACGTTCGTCCTCTTAGCTACCCCATTATGTTGTGGGTTATGGGGTGTTATCAGTTATATTCAAATACCTTCTTTGGCATAGAAATCCTTGAAGGCATGCAAAACAAATTCACCTCCATTGTCACTCCTGAGAGCCTTCACCTTCTTCCCAGTCTCCTCAACCAATGCCTTGAATTCAACAAATTTTGAGAAAACTTCATCCTTCTTCCACATGAAGAACATCCAACATTTTCTAGATAAATCATCAATAAAAATAACATAGTACATATTTTTTTGTGGAGGTTGTAGAAAAGGGTCCACAAACATCAGAGTGGACTCGCTCCAATATTACATCTTTTCAACTATCATGACTATGGAATGTGGATTTGACATATCTCACGAATGTGCAACCCTTGTAGACATCCTGCTGGTCAAGGGAGCCTTTAGGGAGCCCGGTGATAATTGTTGCATGATTTTTAAGGCACCATGGTGTAGATGACCCAATCTCTTGTTCCAAAGTTCTCCAACATCTTGACTCTACACTTTTTCTACCTTACTTCTCAATGTAGCGCAATCTACCACCTCAAGTTTGTATAGATTCTTCACTCGAACCCCAGTTTGCTTCACTTTCCTGGTAGCTATGTGTCTCAAAAAGGATTTTCCTTTACTAAAGATAACATCATAGCCTCTATCCTCTAATATTGCTTCAAATATTAGGTTCTTCTTTATCCCAGGTACAAACATAACATCTTTGAGGCGAAGAGGGGAGGTTTTCTCCCTCTCAAAGGTGATAGTACTAATTTCTGTAGCACTGTACCTCCCATCATCCCCCAATTCGATATGCATATGGAGATCCTTCTCCTCCAAGATACTAAAAAACTCCTTGCACCCTGTCATATGGAACGAGGCATCGGAATCAAGGTACCAAACACTCCCCATAATAGTATTGGCCATGCATGCTATTAGGGTAAAGTCAAATTCGAATTGTGAATCCAATGCGTCACCTCCTGCTCCTTCTGAAGGCTTCTTGTGTGGAAATTTCATTGCATAGTGCCTGTATTCATGGTAATGGAAACATTTTATCTTGCTCAAGTATTTCTTCTTCCGATTATTTTGGATGGATTCAGGTTTTCTTTGGGTCTTCTTTCCTTTTCCCTTCTTCCCATTTCCAACCAAGGAAAAATTATCTTCATCCTCTGCTCTGGATGATATTCCATCTTTGGTATTTCTCCTAAGCTCTTCTTGAACCAAATCAGACCACAACCTTTTCCAATTTGGTAACTTTTCGCTTCCATTCATAGAGTCTTGGTAGTTGTTCTAGGATTTTGGAAGGCCCAAAAAAGGTAGGTTCACCAAGTCATATTCTGCAACATTCATCCCAAACCCTCCAAGCTCATCTCAAACTTGTGTAAACTTGGAGAGATATTGTGGAATAGTATCATTTTTTTTGCATCCTAATGTTTCAAAGTTTGTCTTTTAGGGCCAATTTTTTATGCTTACTACTATTTTCGAATATCTTAGTCATTGTCTTCCACATATCAAATGGCGTTTCTTTTCAATGGAGATTTAAGACCACATGGTCTCTCACATCTTCAAGAAGAATTATCCTAGCTTTTGCAACATCCTTCTTCCAATGGGTTAACTGTTGTGCATCCGACTGTGGATTTTTTTCAAGATCGATTTTAATATATTTTAAAACACCATTATCATTGAGCATTGCTTCCATTTGATCCTTCCAGGATATGAAATTCGAGCTAGCCTCTAGGGCATACTCCAATCTCAGATCGTTGAAATACATTATCCTGATATTGAAGAAAATGTGTTGCGCTGAAGCTGCAAATTCGAAATTCCCGAGGGACAAGTCCAAAATACTAGTTCTAATGTGATTTGAAGGGTCTAATAACATGTAGAAGTTTGATAGAAATTGCAACTTCTCAAGATTTCAAACTAAAAATAATAGACACAGTCTACTAATTTGTGGAATGGAAATTACAATTTAGAACAACATGCATAGACATGCAATGAGAAAAACCATAAGTAAACAATGATTTCTAGGGGAACCCAACTGGGAAAAACCCCTCAAGCCTCTCTACATTAATCATTTGATTAGGTAAAATATTGCAATTTCTTGCTCCAACTCTAAGCATAACCTACAAAAGAATAATTATTCTTTGTGCTAAATGAGAAACTTTGGCCAACACTTAGCCAATTATCTGCTCATCTAGCCTCCTATTTCCTTATGCAATTCCTAAGGAAATTAGCTCCTTCAAGATAGGAACTTCCTCCTATTTTCTTATGCAATTCCCAAGGATTGATCTCCTGGCTAGATGCAATAATTGTGCACTCAAACTAGTATACAACTCATGTTACACTTCTTTGTCATCTCCACTTCAGCTGAGGAATTCAAATTCCACGCATAAATTAGCTATTTTGGGTTGATTGATCAGTTAACTAATAGATATCTAAGTTAGACTTTTGTCCCACTTCACAACTAACCTTCAACTGACACTATCAATAGTTAGATGTCAACTAACTGAATACAACTGAAAATAATTGAACTAGATTGCTAAAATTTAGCAATCACACATGCATAACTTAACTCCAATCCCTCTAACTCAAATTTACTAAGCTAATTGAGTGACAAGATCCATGCCACACTAGTTAACTGCCTTCAGGTTGTCCTGCTGATGTGGAAATTCGATTTACTCAATTTGACTAAGGCTAAAGTCAAATTGAGCCTTTCTTTCTACATTTTTTAACATCTAGTTCTTGTACAAGGATCGAAGATCTGATCTCGTGACAAGGGTGTAGTTTTATTCTATGATTAGGCATATTAAAATGAAAGGAGAAAAGGATGATTAGTCCACCTATCCACAACAAAATGTTGACCTGAAGATTGTATGGAGTATGATGTCCATGATTATTATGAAGTTTGAGTAATTTTGAAGTCTGAGTAATGAAGATAAAGTGTTGAGTTTGAAGTCTATTGTTCATGTGGCATTTGGTAATAAATTTTGTTGCTGATTTGGATAACATAATTAATGTGTTGTTGAGCTAAGAGGAAATTGCAAAGATCAAAAGGAAATTATAAGGGTGAAAATATGTTTTTGTAGATTAACTTAAAGCTTGTGGATCTAGTGTGAAAATGTTATGAAAGGGAGGTTCACTAAGATTTGGGGGTTGATGCTTGTATTAGTTTGGTGCTTGAAAATAGATTTTGGGGGTTGGTGCCTCCAATAGGTTGGTACTTGCAAATTGATTAAGGAGGTGGGTGCCTCCATCAGGTTGAAGCCTACACTAATTTGGTGTTTGCAAACCTCTAAGGTTGGTGTCTCAATTAGGTTGGAGCCTAAAAAAATTTAGTGCTTACATATTTAAGGGGATCAATTCTCCTTATAGTCGGTGCAAGTAAATTATTGTAATAAATAATTGAAGAAGAATATAAGAAGAGTCATGGTTTTCTCCTACAAGGGTTTCCACATATCTAGTGTCCTTGAGTATTCATGTGATGATTGATTCTGTTGATGTATTGTTATGTTTTCTATTATGACCAGAATTGTTTAATTTGATTGAATTGGGCATTACATTGATTCACCCCCCGCACCCCCCCCCCCTTCTCAGTCTCACCATAATTCCAACAACTAGTATTAGAGCAGACTCCTTCAGGTTTAGTCTAACAGTTGGAAGGTAAATCCAAGGACTTATGGCCAATAGAAGGAAGAATAAGAAGAATCCATATTAAAGGAGGAAAAATTATATCAAACCTCGTGATTGTAAAAACATTATATTAGATGAAGAAGAAGTGGAATCTATCTCAAGAGGATTTATAAAAGACAAAGGATATACCAAGGAAGACACTTTCTTTTTAACTATGGATGTATAAGCCAATAAGAAAAAAATTAATCATATTTAGTACAATCCACCCCAAAAAGCATATCAAAAGCAACCATGGATAGGCAAGATTGGCTTACCCTAGATGGAGTACCATTCTTGAATGGATCAAAATATGAAACATGGAAGGTAAGAATGGAGTTTCATTTTATGGCACTTGACTTGGATGTATGCTTGGCTGTAGAAGATGGAAAGAAAAATAAGCATACTACAAAAGCCAAGATGGTTATTTTGAGTGGACTATCAAGTTCAAACTTTGATAAAGTGAGACATTGTAAGACTACAAAAGAAATGCTAGATAATATGCAATGTATATATGAAGAAGGAAATCAAAAGGCACCAATGAGGATTGAAGACCATGGCTGCTTAAGTAATGAATTAGATCATGAAGAAGAATCGCTTGTCATAATTTTTTAAGTTGTTGATCATCAAAATAACAATGCATATTCAGAGGATGAAGCTGGAGGTGAAAAGTATGTTAAGGAGATGCAATCTATTAGTTAGTTTCTATTTTGTTGTAACTGTAAAGAAACATGCCATCTTGCTTTTAAATGTTCAAATGCAAGTTCAGAAAATGATAGTGATAAAAGAGAACTTGAAGTTGAGAGAGCATCCCCTGAGAAAAATAGGATAAGTCTTTATTCATTAGAAGATGATTATTCATTTGAAGAAGATAATGGATGTACCTCTAGCAGAGATGAAGGATGGCTTCTACCCATATCTATGAAAGAGACATTGGATTCAAAGAAAGAAGAAGATCTTGATGAAGAGATATCTTTTACAAGAAAAATTATCTCTTTTCTATAGGAGATTGAAAAGATTACAACAATAAATCAGACACAAAAGGAATTGTTGCAGGATTATGAGAAGAAGGATCAAAATTTTGAAGAATTACATAAAAATATTGTTATTCTAAAGACTTAGCAAGAAAAAGTAAAAATAATGATTGAAATGATGAAAAACCAGTTGAATGTACGAGAACTTCTTTCTGGGAAACTAGAAGCTGAGATTGTTTCACTAAGAAATGATCTAGAAAAAGCTAATAATCAACTAATGAAGTATGAAAGGAAAGAGTAGGAGGGACTCTTGGAAGATAGGGATCATGATATTCTAAAAATTCAACTAGAAAAATACAAAAGGATTGAGGATGCCTTGGTAAATTAGCTTAAATAAAGGTTGCGGGAATATGGAAAACTAGAAGAGGAAGTTGTCTCTACAAAGAAATAATTAGAGGAAGCAAATCATAACTTGAAGTTAGTCAAAGCAACTAAAATTGTGGACACAATTCTCAACAAGTAGAGATCTCTCTTCATCAAAATAGGCCTCAGTCATAAGGAAGATTGTAAAACATCCAAATATGAATTATGCTCAAGGACACCAAATGGGGAATAACTCAAGAGCTATGCCAATACATTCATAGGTTCTAGTAGAAATACAATTGAAGACACCAGTCAAGAAAAGGACTAACATGAGCATGTGCATATGAATAACATCATAAACCATGACAACCAATGGAGTGGTGAGCGAGTTTTCACTTGTGGTCATGTTCAAGGTCTCCTAAAGTACCACTCATGTAATTTTGTTATCTTTAATTAAATTACTTGATTTTGTCATCTTTAAGTAAATCATATTTTAAGTACACAATTGCAATTTGTCTCACATTTTAAGTAGTGTTAAAGTTTCATTTTTCTTTGTGTTTGAGTGAGAATTTAAATTATATTTTAAGTATACAAGTTAAATTATATTTATGTTAGATATTTTGAAGAGAACTATGTAATGGATTTTTTATTCGTCCAAAGTTTCGGATGGTTACTCCATCCATCATCATGGACCAAAGAGCTTTGTGAGTAAATGAGTGTTGAAAAGCTTTTTTATAGGAAAAAAGGAACTAGTATCCGTTAGGAGAAAGATCAAAGTTGAATTTAATTATTTGGAAATAATAATTAAAATTAACCAAATCCCTTGAAAATTAAATAACTTAATACATGAAATAAGAATTTGTTGAAAAATAATTATTAAAATTAATAAATAATTAATTTAAAATTGAAAAAATAAGTATTAAAGTTTGAATTAATTAAAATAAGAATTAATTGAAAAAAATAATTAATAATAGTAAAAAAGAGGGGGTTTAGTTGAAAATTAAAAATTAAAAATTAAATAATTTAAAATAATAATAAGAATTAGATAAATTTGAACAAAATACAAATTAAAATGAATAAATTAAAATAAGAATTGATTAAAAATTAAAAATTTATAGTTAAAAGTAAGAAAATTATATATAAGAGTT